>CM061748.1:325728241-326332256 GCA_030979885.1 Lolium multiflorum | reverse complement strand
AAGTTAGAATTAATGAGAATATAAGATTAATGGCTGAATCGCGTGCTAGGTGGGATAGAGAAGAAAATGAAAAACTAGCTAAAGAGAATAATGTAGCTAAAGTTTGGACTATTACCACCACTAGTAATGCTAATGCTACACAAGTTGCTGCACCTTCTACTCATACTAATAAAAGAATTGGTGTTAGCAATGTTTCCACTTCTAATGCAAAGCGCGAAAAACTGCCTGAAACTGCTAAAACTGCATTAAATCGCCCCCTCGTGATAAAGCTTTCAAGGAAATTTTTTCCAACATTGGGGATGATGATCCCATTGCTTTAGATTATAATGGTTTTAATTTTGATGATTGCCACATCTCTGAAGTTATAAAGTCCTTGCAAAAACTTGCTAAAAGTCCTAATGCTAGTGCTATAAATTTGGCTTTCACGCATCATATTGCAAATGCTCTCATAAAAGCTAGAGAAGAGAAACTAGAGCGCGAAGCCTCTATTCCTAAAAAGCTAGAGGATGGTTGGGAACCCATCATTAAGATGAAAGTTAAAGATTTTGATTGTAATGCTTTATGTGATCTTGGTGCAAGTATTTCTGTTATGCCTAAGAAAATTTATAATATGCTTGACTTGCCACCATTTAAAAAATTGTTATTTGGATGTTAATCTTGTCATCATTCTACAAAGAAACCTTTGGGTAAAGTTGATAATGTTCGCATTACCGTTAACAATAACCTTGTTCCTGTTGATTTTGTTGTCTTGGATATTGAATGCAATGCATCTTGTCCCATTATATTGGGAAGACCTTTTCTTCGAACTCGTTGGTGCTACCATTGATATGAAGGAAGGTAATATAAAATATCAATTTCTCTCAAGAAAGGTATGGAACACTTCCTAGAAAGAGAATGAAGGTACCTTTTGACTCTATTGTGAGAACAAATTACATGTTGGACACTTCATCTCTCTCGATAATACACGGATACACACTTTCGCGCCAGCTGAAAGGCGTAAAGAAAGCGCTTTATGGAGACAAACCCATGTTTTTACCTACAGTACTTTTTTTTTATATTTTGTGTCTTGGAAGTTGTCACTACTGTAGCAACCTCTTCTTATCTTAGTTTTGTGTTTTGCTGTGCCAAGTTAAGCCGTTGGATAGAAAAGTAAGGACTAGATTTGGATTACGCACAGTTCCAGATTTCTTTGCTGTCACGAATCTGGGGCCACCTCCTGTAGGTAACTCAGAAAATTAAGCCAATTTACGTGTGTGATTCTCAGATATGTACGCAACTTTCATTCAATTTGAGCATTTTCATTTGAGCAAGTCTGGTGCCATTTTGAAATTCGTCAATACGAACTGTTCTGTTTTGACAGATTCTGCCTTTTATTTCGCATTGCCTCTTTCCTATGTTTGATGAATTTCTTTGATCCACTAATGTCCAGTAGCATTATGCAATGTCCAGGAAGTGTTAAGAATGATTGTGTCACCTCTGAATATGTCAATTTATAATGTGCACTAACCCTCTAATGAGTTGTTTCCAGTTTGGTGGAGGAAGTTTTCAAGGATCAAGAGAGGAGTATGACAATATGATCAAGGAGAGTGGGAAAGCTCTAAGCTTGGGGATGCACCCGTGGTTCACCCCTCCGCATATATCAAGAAGACTCAAGCGTTTAAGCTTGGGATGCCCAAGGCATCCCCTTCTTCATCGCACAACATTATCAGGCTCCTCCCCTGAAACTATATTTTATTCCATCACATCTTATGTGCTTTTTCTTGGAGCATCGTCTGTTTTTGTTTTTGTTTTGTTTGAATGAAATGATCCTAGCATTCACTTTATGGGAGAGAGACACGCCCGCTGTAGCATATGGACAAGTATGTCCTTGGTTTTTACTCATAGTATTCATGGCGAAGTTTCTCCTTTGTTAAATTGTTATATGGTTGGAATTGGAAAATGATACATGTAGTAATTGCTATAAATGTCTTGGGTAATGTGATACTTGGCAATTGTTGTTCTCATGATTAAGCTCTTGCATCATATACTTTGCACCCATTAATGAAGAAATACATAGAGTATGCTAAAATTGGTTTGCATATTTGGTTTCTCTAAGGTCTAGATAATTCTTAGTATTGAGTTTGAACAACAAGGAAGACGGTGTAGAGTCTTATAATTGTTTTCAATATGTCTTTTATGTGAGTTTTGCTGCACCGGTTCATCCTTCTGTGTTTGTTTCAAATAAGCCTTGCTAGCCCAACCTGTATCGAGAGGGAATACTTCATGTGCATCCAAAATACTTGAGTCAACCACTATGCCATTTGTGTCCACCATACCTACCTATATGTGGCATGGTATTTTCCGCTATTCCAAAGTAAATTGCTTGGAGTGCTACCTTTAAAATTCCATCATTCACCTTTGCAATATATAGCTCATGGGACAAATAGCTTAAAAACTATTGTGGTATTGAATATGTAATTATGCACTTTATCTCTTATTGCTGCTTGTTGTGCGATAACCATGTTTATGGGGACGCCATCAACTCTCATTGTTGAATTTCATGAGTTGCTATGTATGTTCGTCTTGTCTCAAGTGTGGCGATCTATCTGTGTTGAATGGCTACATTGCATATTGTGAGAGAAGAACATTGGGTCATAATCAAGCCATGTTGGTGGAAGTTTCAGTTTTGGACAAACATCCTCAAATCTCTAATGAGAAAAGAATTAATTGTTGTTGAATGCTTAAAGCATTAAAAGAGGAGTCCATTATCTGTTGTCATGTTGTCCCCGTATGGATGTCTAAGTTGAGAATAATCAAAAGCGAGAAATCCAATGCGAGCTTTCTCCTTTGACCTTTGTACAAGCGGCATAGAGGTACCCCTTTGTGATACTTGGTTAAAGCATATGTATTGCGGTGATAATCCAGGTAGTCCAAGCTCATTAGGACAAGGTGCGCACTATGCATGAGGCTTGCAACTTATAAGATATAATTTACATGATGTATATGCTTTATTACTACCGTTGACAAAATTGTTTCATGTTTTCAAAATCAAAGTTTCCAGCACAAATATAGCAATCGACGATGCTTTTCCTCTATGAGGACCATTCTTTTTACTTTCAATGTTGAGTCGGTTCACTATCTTTCTCCACCTCAAGAAGCAAACACTTGTGTGAACTGGGTATTGATTCCTACATACTTGCTTATTGTAATTTATTATATTACTCTATGTTGACAATATCCATGAGATATACATGTTACAAGTTGAAAGCAACTGCGGAAACTTAATCTTCCTTTGTGTTGCTTCAATGCCTTACTTTGAATTATTGCTTTATGAGTTAACTCTTATGCAAGACTTATTGATGCTTGTCTTGGAAGTACCATTCATGAAAAGTCTTTGCTATATGATTCACTTTGTTTACTCATGTCATACACATTGTTTTGATTGCTGCATTCACTACATAAGCTTTACAAATAGTATGATCAAGATTACGATGGCATGCACTCCAGAAATTATCTCTGTTATCGTTTTACCGCTTCGACTTAAGGTAACTAAGTTTGGGGATTGATATTGCCTCCGACGACGATAATTTCTTATGTTCCATGCCATATTATTGATGTTATCTACATGTTTTATGCACTTTATGTCATATTCGTGCATTTTCCGGAACTAACCCATTAACAAGATGCCGAAGTGCCGGTTCCTGTTTTCTGTTTTTGGTTTCAGAAATCCCAGTAAGGAAATATTCTCGGAATTGGACGAAATCAAAGCTCAGGGGCCTCTATTTTTCCACGGAGCTTCCAGAAGACCGGGGGAGAACACACGAAGTGGGGCCACGAGGTGGCGACACCACGTGCGGCGCGGCCTGTAGGGGGCCCGCCGCCTCATGGTGTGGCCCCCGTTCCGGCTCCCTCGACTCGCCCTTCCGCTCTACAACAGCCTCGTGATTTAAAAACCCCAAGATCGAGAACTACGATAATGGGAAAACCTTCTGCAGACGCCGCCGCCGCTCGATCCTATCCTTCGGGGATCCAGAGATCGCTCTCGCACCCCGCCGAGAGGGGAATCATCTCCTGGAGGACTCCTACGCCGCCATGGTCGCTTCCGGTGATGTGTGAGTAGTCTACCCCTGGACTATGGGTCCATAGCGTAGCTAGATGGTTGTCTTCCCCATTGTGCTATCATTGTCGGATCTTGTGAGCTCGCTCAACATGACTGGTGATCATCCATCTCGTAACCTATATGTTGCGTTGTTGGGATCCAAGGAATGAGAATACTTGTTATGTTGATTATCAAAGTTATGCTTATGTGTTGTTTATGATCTTGCATGCTCTCCTTTACTAGTAGATGCTCTGGCTAAGTAGATGCTTGTAACTCCAAGAGGAGTACTTATGCTCGGAGTAGTGGGTTCATGCCTCGCATTGACACCGGGGACAAAGGATGTAAAAGTTCTAAGGTTGTGTTGTGTTGTGCCACTAGGATAAAACATTGATGCTATGTCTATGACGTAGTTGTTGATTACATTACGACCATACTTAATGCAATTGTCTGTTGCTTCTGCAACTTAACACTGGAGGGGGTTCGGATGATAACCTGAAGGTGGACTTTTTAGGCATAGATGCGCTTGGATGGCGGTCTATGTACTTTGTCGTAATGCCCAATTAAATCACACTATCATGACAGGTATGTGCATTGTCATGCTCTCTTTATTTGTCAATTGCCCAACTGTAATTTGTCTACCCAACATGCTGCTCGTCTTATGGGAGAGACACCTTCTAGTGAACTGTGGACCCCCGTCCAATTCTCTTTACTCACCACACCCATCGCAATACTTGTTCTACTAAGTCATAAAACAATCATCATCTTCCACACAATACGGTTAACTCTTGTTACAGCAAGCCGTGAGATTGACAACCTCACTGAATTTCGATGGGGCAAAGTACTTTGGTTGTATGGCAGGTTCCACGTTGGCGCCCGAATCTCCGGTGTTGCGCCGCACTACATCTCGCCGCCATCAACCTTCAACGTGCTTCTTGGCTCCTCCCGGTTCGATAAACCTTGGTTTCTTTCTGAGGGAAAACTTGCTGCTGTGCGCATCATACCTTCCTCTTGGGGTTGCTCAACGAACGTGTGAAATACACGCCATCAAAGACGAACCCCTTGCCCGACAAACCTTCAAAGAGCGGCTCCATTTTATTTTATTTTGGGTGGCACACCTTCCAACCTTTCTTTCACAAACCATGGCTAACCGAATCCCTCGGGTGCCCGGCCAACAATCTCATACCATGAAGGAGTGCTCTTTTGTACTTTAGTTTTATTTATGGATGACACTCCTCCCCACCTTTGCTTACACAAGTCATGGCTAACCGAATCCTTCGGGAGCGCCCAACAATCACATACCATGGAGGAGTGTCTATTTTTGTTAATTAATTTGGGACTGGGAATCCCATTGCCAGCTCTTTTTGCAAAATTATTGGATAAGCGGATGAAGCCACTAGTCCATTGATGAAAGTTGCCCAACAAGATTGAAAGATAAACACCACATACTTCTCATGGTTGCAAAACATTAACACAAAGTGATAAATTTTGAGTTGTTTAAAGGTAGCACTCACGCAATTTACGAATGGCAGGGAATACCACATAGTAGGTAGGTATGGTGAACACAAATGGCTGGTTGGCTCAATGATTTGGATGCACGAGAAGTATTCCCTTCTCGACACAAGGTTTAGGCTAGCAAGGCTATTTGAAGCAACACAAGTATGAACCGGACAGGAAAACTTACATAAGAACATATTGCAAGCATTATAATACTTTACATCGACACTGTCCTCCTTGTTGCTCAAACACTTACCAGAAAATATATCTAGACTTTAAGAGAGATCAAGGTTTTTGATGCACGAGAAGCATTCCCTCTCAGTACAAGGTTTAGGCTAGCAAGGCTATTTGGAAGCAAACACAAGTATGATCCGGTACAGCAAAACTTACATAAGAACATATTGCAAGCATTATAATACTCTACACACTGTCTTCCTTGTTGCTCAAACACTTTACCAGAAAATATCTAGACCTTAAGAGAGATCAATTATGCAAACCAATTTCAACAAGCTCTACAGTAGTTCTCCACTAATAGGTTTAAACCACATGAAAACTTAATCTATTTGAGAGCTCAAAACAATTGCCAAGTGTCAAATTATCCAAGACATATGAGGCATTTTCTTCTTCCAACCAAATAATAATAAGTATTGTAGTTTCCAACTTTTATCATTGAATATTAAATTAAAACGAAGAACACAAGTGTTCATATGAAAAAGCGGAGCGTTGTCTCTCTCCCAAAAAAGGATTGCTAGGATCCGAATTTATTCACAATAAAACAAAATAAACACACAGACGTCTCCAAGCAAAAGCACACAGAAATGTGACCCATCAAAATATAGTTTCAGTGAGGAACCCGATAAGTTGACAATAGCGGGGATGCCTCATCCCTGCTTAGACGCTTGAGTCTTTTTGAAATATGGGATGAACCACGGGGCATCCCCAAGCTTAGACTTTTCACTCTTCTTGATCATATATCATCCTCCTCTCTTGACCCTGGAAAACTTCCTTCACACCAAACTTCTCATAAACTTCATTAGAGGGGTTAGTACTCAAACAAAACTCACATGTTCAGAGGTGACACAATCATTCTTAATACTTCTGGACATTGCCCAAAGCTACTGAAGTTTAATGGAACAAAGAAATCCATCCCACATAGTAAAAGAGGCAATGCGAAATAAAAGGCAGAATCTGTCAAAACAGAACAGTCCGTAAAGACGAATTTTATTGAGGCACCAGACTTGCTCAAACTGAAAAACTCAAAACTAATGAAAGTTGCGTACATATCTGAGGAACACGTACGTAAATTGGCACATTTTTCTGAGTTACCTAAAGAGAAAACAGCCCAGATTCGTGACAGATAGAAATCTGTTTCTGCGCAGAAATCCAAATCTAGTATCAACCTTCGATTAGAGGCTTCACTTGGCACAACAAAACACAAAAACTAAGATAAGGAGAGGTTGTTACAGTAGTAAACAACTTCCAAGACAAATATAAAACAAATTACTGTAGCAAAATAACATAAGGGTTATCTCCCAAGAAGTTGCTTTTATAGCCGTTAAGATGGGCTCAACGAATTTTAATGATGCACTCGCAAGAAATAGTATTTGAAGCAAAAGAGAGCATCAAGAAGCAAATTCAAAACACATTTAAGTCTAACATGCTTCATATGCAAAGGAATCTTGTAAATAAACAAGTTCATGAAAAGCAAAGTAACAAGCATAGGAAGATAGAACAAGTGTAACTTCAACAATTTCAGCATATAGAGAGGTGTATTAGTACCATGAAAATTTCTACCGCAACCATATTTTCCTCTCTCATAATAATTTTCAGTAGCTTCATGAACAAACTCAACAATATAGCCATCACATGCAGCATACTTTTCATGATTTCCAAACACATAATTTTTATCAAGTTCAAGAATAGTGGAATTAAAACTTACAAACTTACTTTTATTAATAATATAACAAGGTAGTTGATCAATCTCAAGAGATATGGGACTCATAGAATAAGTCAAGAACTCTTCAATCCCATTTTCATTAGTAGTACAATTAATATTATCAAGTAACATAGGACCATCATCTAGAGCTTTATCATAGACATTTGCCAAGCAAAATTCTTTAGTACCATGCATTTCGACATCAGGCACAAACAAAGCATTATCATATGATTTATCAAAGTAGCATGGATTATCATAAATAATAGTAGCATAATTATTCTCACAAGTTTTACTCATAGGTAGTATTTCAAGAGAATCCACAGGAACATAACATTCAACCTCTTCCGGTAAGCATGGAGGATAATCAAATAGTGTAAGAGATAAAGAGTTACTCACATTAGATTGGCATAGGTAGCTAATCCATTCTTCCTCCTTTGTTCATCACTCTCCTCTTCTTTTTTCATCCAATGAGCTTTCAGGTTCATCATTTTCCTCCTCTTTAGGTTCCTGAAAATTGTGAGTGCATTCTTGTGCATTAATGTGTCTCTCTTTATAATCAAATAAGGATTCCTACTGTAGCATTCTATGCAAGAATTAAGGATAGTAGAGACATAAATCTTTAAGGTCCTTACAAATAGCACAAGTTTCATAATTCTCAACCATGAAGGATTCTATCTCGAAGGCTCCCATAAATAAGACAAATTGTTCTACCTCTTCGAACCCATAATGAATATAGCAATTCCGATTATAGCTCTTAATAAAATATTCCTCACTAAAGCCACATTGAAATTTAAGATGTTTAGTATCCTGTTGAGAGCAACAGTTTATATCATGGCGTCTAAGCAAGATTCTAGCAATTGTATTTAATTTTTCCATCATAGCACTCATTACTTTACCAGTTCTTGATTCTCTATAACAATTGTAACATTCCATAAGCTCCAAGTAGGTTGTTGGTTCTCCCATAACAACAGTTTTTAATTTTTTGGTTTTTCAAATTTTTATGGATTTGGGTATATGAGGAAAATAAAACAAGACAAAAAGAAACTAAGCAAAAGTAAACTAAGCAAACTAATACTAGACAAATAAACTAAGCACAAATAAACTAGACAAAAGTAACTAAACAAAACAAAAATAAAATAAAATGTAGAGAGAGGTAGAGTGTACTCCTCAGGTGAACTTATGAGTAGAGCTCTGCAAGAACGGCGCCTGTGTGCTTCCTTTGGATAACCCACAAGTATAGGGGATCGCATATAGTCTTCGAGGGAAGTAAAACCCAAATTTATTGATTCGACACAAGGGGAGGTAAAGAATACTTATAAGCCTTAACAACCGAGTTGTCAATTCGCCCACTGAAAAGCACTAGTACTGTGGGTGATGTGAAAGTAGCAAAGATATGAGAGCAAATAGTAAATAACACGTTAAAGCAAAGAATAGCAATATGAGAGCGATGGCACCGGAAAATAGTTATACTACTTCCAATGACATGTAGAACAAGTATATTATGATGAGAGATGGACCGGGGTTCCTACGATCTACACTAGTGGTAACTTCCAATAAGTGACAAGTGTTGTGAACAAATTACAATGGCACTGATGTTTAATCAAAGATAAGATAACATCAAACATTATTAATTATGTAGGTATGTTTTCCGTATATGTTTATCGTGTCGCAATGAGAAACTTGCACAACATCTTTTGTCCTACTGCACTGCATGGCAAATGTCTCAAGGGAAACTACATCGGATATTAAGGTACTCTTAATAGATTACCTGAGCAAAGCATTAACACTCACCGTGAAAACATGTGATCCTCACATCACTACCATCCCCTCCCGTTGTCCCGATTTCTGTTACTTCGGGGCCATTGGTTCCTGATGACATGTGCATACAACTTGTAGATACACTCTAAGCAATAATTATAGAGGTCAAATTTAAGATCATGCCACTGGCCCTAGTGACAAGCATTAAGAATAACAAGATTGAAGCAACAATAACTTCACAAATTTTCTATAGATAGACTAATCATAATGTATCATCCATCTGATCCCAACAAACACAACACCGATTACATCAGATGAATCTCAATCATGTAAGGCAGCTCATGAGATCAGTTGTATTGAAGTACATGGAGGAGAGACACCGACATAGCCATTGCCAGGAACCCGAGCTCATGGTGAACTACTCACGGAGCATGATGGAGGCGGTTGCGTTGATGGAGATGGCTTCCAGGGCACTTCCCCGTCCCTACAGGTGCCGACCGTAGACTCTCTGCTCCCCGAATTGAGTTTTGCGATGGTGCGCGCCTGAGTCTTTCTCTCGAGTTTCGTCAATTGGTACGTGTTTTAGGCTCTAAAGGGATTTACAGGCGAAGAGGCCACGCAGAGGGTGCTCCGGGGACCCACACCATAGGGTGGCGCGGGCCCGTGCCGCGCCGCCTTATGGTCCGTGTCCCTGACCCCTCCGAATTCCCCTTCGGTGTTCGGATGCTTCCGGAAAATAGGAGGTTTGGCGTTGATTTCTGGCCCAATCTTGTGAATATTGTCCCGAATGGTATTTTTCTGGAACTAAAAATGTTATAAAACAATGAACTGCACTGTGGCATCTTGTTAATAGGTTAGTTCGAAACGCATGAAATCATCATAAAGTAAGCAAAACATGTAAGTATTGTCATAAAACAAGCATGGAACAATGTAGTCTGTGATACGGCTTGAGACGCATCACCGGCCTCGCTAGACGAAGAAGGAAAGGATATCGCGCGGAGATGGCGCCGGCGCCGTAGATGGGGGCGCCCGAGGCGTGTAGTGCCCAGCTCCTGTAGCACGACCTTTGATTTGCGCTTCTTCCGCTAACTGTGCGTCAGCTTCTCTGGCATGATGTAGTAGGTCATTCATATTGGTGTAACGGTGATGACGAAATATGCCTTTGATGTTATACTTCAAACCATGTAGAAAACACTGCATTGTCATCTCAAGTGACTCACGGACACGGCCACGCTGCATAAAGCATCTCCATCTCCATGAAATAAGTATCAACCATCATAACACCTTGTCTCAAGAGGGTCAACTTATCATATATAGATCGCAAATAATTAGTGGGAACGAAACGAGCTTGCATAATTGCCTTCATCTCGCGCCATGTAAGAACTAGCACTTCTCCATCTTCTTGACGAGCACGTGTAACTCCATCCCACCAACGCAATGCATAGCCATCAAATTCTGAGGAAGCAAGCTTAATCTTCCTGTCTTCAGTATAGTCATGTAGGCGCCATAACTTCTCAATTTTCAGCTCCCAAGTGAGGTATTCTTCAACATCAGGACCTCCTTCAAATTTGGGTATTGAAAACTTTGGCTTACCCAAACCATCGTCTTGCGGTTGTGGAAGGACACGGTGGGCTCCGAGTCCAACAAAGCCACGACCACGGTTACCACGTCCAACACCATGACTAGCAACAGCAGTGTGTTGTTGTTGTTAGAGTCAACTCTTGAATATTGCGCTGAATATCCGTCATTTGTTCTTGCATTGTATTGACGGTCTCAGTAGTAGTATCAAGCTTCCTTGGTGACCTTTTGAATTTCAGAGTAAGTCCTTCGTCCTGTTCGCGGAATTCATGTCGCATCTCTTTACAAAGAGCCCATACTCCCTCCAAGAAACAATATCAGCTCCATCCTTCTGTTTCTGGTTAACAAGTTTAGCATCACTAGAAGACATGGTTAGTAAATTAGTGCACTAAAACAAATATATGTGGTGGTACTCTCACAACTCACTCAAAAGTACTCCCTCCGTCCTAGAGTGTAAGTCATATTTCCAAAAACTATTTGTCCCATAACCCCCACCTCTAAGGCATAATTTTATTTAATGAGGGAGAGAAAGAGGTTGCATGCACCAATGAGGAAGAGAAAGAGAATGCATGCACCAATGAGAGAGAGAAAGGGGTTGCATGCACCAATAAGAGAGAGAGAAAATGAGACCCAATCAGCTAGTACCTTTGGCCAAGATATTCAAAAATTGTGACTTACAAACTAGGACGGAGGGAGTAGTATAAATCTTACCGCTCCAAAGTGAATTAGTATTACTTACCACTGGGATTGACAACTAGTGCATGCATGTAGCGGAGCGAATATCAAGGGTATAAAACAATCACACGACAAAGCAGGATATATATGGGGCTGTAAGTAGGCTACCTATTTGCACCAATAACAAGCTCTAGCGCTGACCGTATAACAACCAATGATACTCACACAAGGCGATAAATGTGGCAATGCAACTATATGGAAGAAAGGTTGCAATGCACTCGAGAGACACTAGCAAAGCTCAACGAGACAGCACAAGATTGCTCAACTACGGGTGCAGAAAAGTAAACTAGGCCTTCACTTGATCTTACTAGCACTTCACTTTTTTCATTTCTTTTATCACACTCAGCTTTGTAGCTCCTTTTGCTTCTTTTCTATTTTATTTTATTTTATGACTCAACTCTTTGTAACATGGCCAACAGAAATTGCAAAGCACCAAAACCCTAACGAGCAGCCTGTCGAGCGGTAAAACTAGTCTCTTGTGGGAAAGTTCCTAGTCACTTATATCAAAAGGCTGTGTCTATGGTTGGGAACAAACAAACTGTATGCTACGTGGACTCGGAGCAACAAAAACTGAAAACTAGATGATATCGAAACACAAACCCTAGACAATCTACTAGATGGAAGAAAAAGATACGCAAAAACAACTACGAAAAGCAACTAAAACTCGAAATTGATGCAATCTGCTATGGCAAACCCTAACCCTAATTTTTTTGGCTTTTTCTGGATAGAAAACACTCACAACTCAACTATGGGGTGGATTTTGGATGGCTTACCGAGGAAACTCTAAAATCTGATACCAAGATGATAAGGGGTTGCCCAATCTTCTCAGTAAGCGAGGTGGATGGTGATGAACACGCGATGAACACAGCGGAGATAACACGATGATAAGTGGAAGATAACTTGTATGACGCCATCGAAGTCTCTCGATTGGCCTGTCGCCAATGCAACAACTCTCAACCCTGCAAGATATTCGCAACTCCACACACTTGCGCACGTAGCCACGACCACGAAGCGGTAAATTGCAACCGTTTCAATTCCCCATGGAACAAAGATCACACAAACTTTCAGTAGCAAAACACCATATCGATGCGAATTGGTGTATAGATTTAATAGAGTTGCAAAGCAATCAACTATGAACTAGGATTTATCTTAAACATGGTCTAAACCTATTATGGGGGCGTCCTAGGCACTTATATAGGGGTTCAAGACGACCAGAAGTCGAAAATACACACAACCGACCCGATCGGGATCCGGTCGAGATCGACTGACACGGCGGCCTCGGGGGCCGGTCGATGGGTAGGAACTGCCGGTCCTGGCTTGGACCGGACCAGGGACTGGCTGTGGAGGCCAAGGGATGACGCTCGTATACCCTCCGGTTGGCACCCACAGAGCGCGGGCGCCGGCTCATCCGGCATGGGAGCCGCGGACGGCGTGGGAGCCGCTTGGACCGGGCGCGGGGACCGGGCCTGCCGGCGTGGGAATGGCTAGCTAGCGTGGCGGCTGTCGCCGGGGGCGAGCGCCGGCCTGGACTTCGTCTTCCTCCCTCGCGCTTGCCTCCCTCTCCTCCCTCGCGCGTCCATGAGGTGTCTTCATGTCCGCACCATGTCCACTTGTTCTCCTCCTCCTCGTGATGCTTCCGTTATCCTCGTACTCGATCATACACAAGTCAAAGGATTTAGGTAGTATAAAGTTCTCATCAATCAATGTATCGTTTAAGAACAAGTTCACATGTTGTTTTAGTAGCTTCGCACGAGCTCTTGTCATAGGTCCAATTCGACTTCATTGGACTCTGAGCTTCACAAAGAATATCTTCTTCATCTTGCGATGATGGAGGTAGCGGTTCGGAGGGATGTCCTCATCGCCCGGCGTGTGCCGGGCATTGCCCATGCGGTGCCGGCGACGGCGGGATGACTTCGCCGCAAGAGTTGGGGGCGCGGGGACCTCGGGCTGGCGGCGCTGCTCTTCGACGGCCGTCGGTCCGGCGTGGCGGCGTGGAACCTGCGCGTCGGGTGGGAGGATGGGCGGCGCCGCGGCCGTTGGCGGCGGAGCAACGTAGGCGGTGCCATGGCACGGCCTGTTCGGGCCCAGATCTAGGCCCATGCGGGGCCCGGAGGGGCTAGTCGGTCGACCTGCGCTTGGCACGCCGGCGGTGCTCCCTAGAGGCGGAGCAGGCACGTCGGTGGTGGGTGGGTGGCGGCAGCACTTCGGCTGGCCAGCTGCAGCGTAGCAGCTGGGGCTTTGTGGGCCATTTTGGGTCCGGCCGGGCCAGTTCGGGCCTGGTTTGCCTCGTTGCCTCATCCGGTCACCAGCGAAGGCGGTGGAGGCAGTTCCCTCCCGCGGGCTGCGGTGCTGCTACCCCCGCCCCTACTACATCCGTTTCTCTTCCTCTAGGCCCTTCTCTGGTGACCACAGTTAGGCGGCGAGGATGGATACAAGACAGTGGTGGTGTGCTGGTGGGCGGCATGTTAGATGGAGCACGTCTTGAGCGTCTGGGGTGGCCGGTTTGGTGGTCGGGAGAAATCCTTGTCGGCATGCTCGATACCGACGCAGTGACGCATGCGGGTGTCACCTTGCCTTCCCAAGGGCGTCGGGTGTACCTCCTCCTCAATCCCCTCCGCGTACCGGAAGAAACCCTAGGACTAGTCCGTGCAGCAGCGGCGTCATCGCTCGCTTTCCTTGGTGAAGGTGTTGCTTGGTATGCGGCGCCTCACGTGCTAGAGTGTGGTGGTACTTCTCCGGAGGACGCAGCGGTTTCGGGTCGTCATCGTTTTCGTCGATCTGCCGGTGTCGACATTAGTTTTTCTTTCCTTTCTTTGTCTTTTTTTTAGGCTTGATTGTGCTGTGGCCCCAGCTTGTTCGTTGTATTATCGGGGTTTTCTATATTAATATAGCAGGACGAAAGCCTATTTCGAGGTCTACTGATGACCCCTGAAGCACCCATTCATTATCCTCGCAATTTCCATGGCCTGACCAAATCCAAAGCAGGGAGGCGCCAAGGAGTGGTCGCCAGTCGGTCTCCGCCATGGGTGAACCCCACCCCGCCGCCTCAAGCAGGAGCAACGTGTCGCTGCCATGGGAGGTTCGGGTAGAAGCAAGATTGAGGAGCGATTCATACTGAGAGACGCTGACGATTGTGTCCCATGAAGCAGCCCTCGGCTCGGTGCCAAATGACCATCTGTCTCACCACCAATCCCAAAAAGAGAAAATGCATCTAAGGTCATTCAACTTGTTCAACTTGCTCACTGTAGTCATTTTATTCAGAGAACTCTTTGTTCAGCTGTCAGGAATGGCCAGATCCGATTTTGCAACTAGCCCTTGATCCATAGTGAAATGGTTACCGACTTACATGTTACAATCAGCCACAGACAAGAAAAATAAGGAGGTGTAAGAAACTTAACTTCCTCTTGTTTCAAGGATATGGTTACCGACTTAGAACATCTCCAGTCACGTCCCAAAAGGTCCTTCAAAGTGATTTAGGGCACGCCGGATAGAAAAATGTTTCCAGCCGTTTCCCAAAGTCGTTTTGTCCGCGCGGTTCGATACGGTGTCCGCGCCGAGTCGTCCTCGCCCCACGACGGACGCTCCGGCACGCTAGACACAATGAAAAGCGAGACGAAGCGACGCGGGCCCGACGCGTCAGCGGTTCGGAAGCCTAAAACCCCGTCGCCTACCTTTGGTCAAGCGACGTTAATGGCGTCCCTGTTTCCCAGGCGACGCAGGACGCGTCTCGTCGTGCATGCCGCGTGGCCGTCCGCGCCGGCGTTATTGCGTCCAACTGCCGCCGCTGTACATTAAGAGGCCATGCGGTTCGTCCCAATCTCTCAGCGCTCACAAACCTTTCTCTCGCCGCCCAGGTCTTCCTCGCTGCCCAAGCAATGTCGTCTCGTCGCTCGCGGATCGCTGCGAACGGCTTCGGCTGCGGCAGCCTAACCGTGAAGGAGGCGTGGGCGCTGTACCACGCGGGATATCCCGTCCCGCCGGACATGCGCCTACCAAGCAGCGGCGGCTGGAAGATGGCCGTGAACGGCATTGGCATCCCGCCGCCGAAGCCGGACACGGAGCAATGGAAGGACGGCATCAGGGCCAAGCGGGCTCAACTCGACGCCGAGGAGCGGGCGGATCCGACCTGGGCGGCCAAGAACAACGACGACTGGTGGGCCACCTACTTCAAGACCAAGTACGACATGGAGATGCACAGCATCACCGGCCTCATCGGCGGGCCGAACAACTGGAACAGGGACGGGCGCCTCCTGTTCTGGGGCGTTCCGGGGCGCACCCTGGAGAGCATCATCCACGGCATCCGCAACGGCGCTCCAAGGTTGGAGACGCCGTCCTCACCGCCACCATCTCCCGCAGCGCAATGGCAGCCGAGGAGGACGTACTCGTCCTCCTCGAACTCTTCTTCCTCAGGACCGGCCCGATCGACGCCGTCCTCGTCGTACCGCTCGGCGCCCTACACCGTCCCCAATCGCGTGGTGAAGGAGGAGCCCGCGACGCCCGTCAATCCGAGGCGCGGCGGCAGCGGCAGCGAGGCCGGCAGCAAGAGAGGCGGCGCACCTCCTCATCCCGGCCGGAGGTGAAGGAGGAGCCGAGGGAGCGGCAGCGGCTGGCCGGAGTACGAGCGCAGCAGCGGGTCATCGCCAGCGACGACCCGGGGCGCGAGCGGCGTGCTTGGCGTCGATGAACGACAAGGACGCCTGGAGGGGCGACCTCGACACGGCGATCGCGATGTCCATTCGCGACTCCAGCAAGCCGCTCGTGGACCTCACCGACGAGGCAGGACCAAGCGTCTTGGTGAAGGACGAGCCGTCGACGAGCCCGACGAGCGCGTCAAGCAGGAGGTCGTCACCGATGACATGTACAACTTCCAGTACTACGACGCCTCCGGCCGCCGCAAGTACTTCTAGATTAGGTTTAGTTTAAATTTAGTCGAATCTCGTTCGAATCTATGTAATATATGCCAAGTTTGGATGAATTTAATCGAATCTCGCTCAAGTTTTAAATTTCCGAAATTTTGTTTGGGGGACGCGAGCGACGTCCCCAAACGCGGCACGAATAAAACACGTCCCCCAAATGCTCAATCCGGCGCTTTGGGGATGGTTTGGGGGATGCGGCTGGAGATGCTCTTACACCCAAAAACATATGAAAAGGGAACATGGGACTATACCAAAAACCATATTCTGTATATGCAAATTATGTTTACCTTTAGCTCCAAGACTACCCACAATGGGAGATTACAGGTAGTATCATGCATTCCATGCATGCAAAATGCTGATGTGGCAGTGCAATTAAGGATGAGAGAGAGAGTATTATAGGTAGATACTGTATCATAGCACATACTACTAGAAAAATTAATGTCAAGTAAATCTTGTACATATATTTGCATTGAGATTCTACAAAACAATTAATATATAGAGATTATGATACTAGTATATGATACCATGCATTGTGAAGATAGTAACATGTAGTAGTATCAGCTAGCTGGGGAACCGCAAACTTCAATACGGAGTATATGTCTCTGATAGCACAGGCTGACAGCATTAACACCACACACCAAACAATGCATCAGAAGTTTTATTAAAACAGGGAGCTAAGGAGGAACGAAAACACAAGCACGGCCAGAACAAATAGGTATTAATGTAACAGAATTTGATGTTCACCTTCATAAGCATTAGCATCGGCTGGAACAAAATGGACAGAGTACTCGGATTCCTTCCTTTTCCCAAAAGGTTAACAAGGGATTTTTTTGTTGTACTTCGTGTAGAGAAGTTGCAATAGAAATAAACCAAGTTATAACCTGCACGGACATAAAAAGATTCAGATCTAAAGCAGCATTGAAGTCTGTAACTGAGATATGAAACAGAGGTCGGTAATGGGCATATTTGGCGTGTAAAACAGATTCATTGGGTATGAACCTTTCTCCCCATGGGCATTGCTTGATCCCATTAAAAGCTATTGGTTGCAAATGCCAGCACACAAAGTCGTAACCTTTCAAAAGAAGTTCATTCAGGCATTCGTTGATATCAGTGGAAGCACAATACCTAAGACTTGGAAATCGATGAACATTAGGAAGATAAGGTCCAGCCAGATGGACAGGTCTTGCACATCAGGTATCACAAGAAAATTCCCCTAATTGTTACTGTGCTGATTCTAGTGATGGCTACTCTTTCAATGTTTCCCTTGCTAAAATGGTGTATGAATGGAAACTCGGCTTACGATGATTTTTTTCCATAATGTGCAGAAATTCCGCGCACATGTCTTTGTATCCGCCCCAAGCAGTCCATCAACAAGGACAGTCCATACAATATTATCAGGATTGAAAGTCCTCGATAGCATGTCTTCAAAAACAAATTGGGCTTCTTTCCTTCTGTGAGATTGGCATAAAGCACATAATAGTGCTTTATAACCATCAAGATGGAGTTCACGACATTGAGTAGACATATGTCTGAATGCACCCATAGACAAGTCAACTTTCAGGGCTCTCAGTAGATAGTCGACATCCTCATCGGAAGAACAGGAGGTGCACGACGCGGTGGTGGTCAGGCGGTGATGGAAGCGGCGTTCGTTGGTGAGGAGGCGGTGTCACCGGGCAAACCAACAGAACATCTTGCACTTCAGTATAATGCTTTTAAATAGGTTTTCGTTCAATATTAATTTTGGAGGAATTCTTCTTTGACAAGAATGACGTTTAAGATTTCTTGCTTGCCACTTCAGTAAGATTGTGGAGACGTGCATTTGCGTGATTACTAGTCGATATAAGCTAGAGAGATGATCACCCCTAAAAACGCTAGAGAGATGATTACGGCTCTGGCGACTAGACCTCCATCGGCTCAGCTAGTCAGGTTCGATCATCGATCCATCCATCTGTCTTGGAGTCTTTTGTGTAAAAAATCGAATCGAAGGAAGCTGTCTACTCCTTCGATCGATCTGTCCGATCGGCCGTGCGCGCAATCAGCCGGCTGAACCCAACCATCGTCTTTCTCGTATTTTTGGTAAGGCCGGGGCGGACCAAATTGTTCTTCGGTGTGCAAATCGAACTGGCATCGTATTCGTAAGAGAATCCGAGCCGATATCTTCACCAAATCAAGTCGAGTTCTTGGCAGATAAGAAAGAAAACATAACCAGAAATCGATACAGCGGTCGATGAGATGAGCGACCACTACCAGACGCTGGGGCTGCAGCCCGACGCCAGCAAAAGCGACATACGGAACGCCTACTTCCGCCTCGCCCACCGGTACCACCCGGACCACCACGCCCAGGACGACGCCGCCGCCCGCGCCGCCGCCGACGCCGCGTTCCGCAAGGCCCATGACGCGTACGAGGTGCTCTCCGACGACCGCCGCCGCGCCGAATACGACCGCACCGTCCGCCCCTCCTACTCGTCGACCTCGGGGAACCAGCGTGGACAGTACGGCGGCGGCGCCTTCTCGGGCTACACGTACGGCTCGCCGGATTGGGAGTCAAGGGCTGAGGCGCTCCGGGCCTGCCAGGAAGAGATGTCGAGAGCACAAAGCCACGATAGAGATGCCTACTCGAGTTGGAGTGGTTACCGGAACCGGCAGGGACAATATCCTCAAGCAGGGGTGGCTACGGACCATGGCCACGGCCAATCGCAAGTGGTACCAAGCTCTTCATGTGCTGGTAAGTTTCCCGGAGCAACGTTTGATCAATTACTAGTACTACAGTAGTAATCTTCTTTTCCAATCATAATGCAAACTAGCAATGTTGTTCAGTATTTCAAGTATAATAAGATCAATGGATTATTCTTTGTTGCAGTGCCGCCGCCCTTGGAGGATCTGCACTGCTATGGTCTATGTATAAACGTGATAAGAAAGCAAAGGGGAGTTAGCACGCAAGGGAAAGACATCTACACCTTCGTTGCTATATGTAATGCCACTATCCAAAAATATATTTTGACAATATGTAAGGTCACTAACACCCGGCTCCCTTCCGATCGGCTCCATGCCAAGCCCTAACCATGCCACATCCTCGGCGAGTTCACGGGCCTCCTCTTCCACGTTCTCCTCCTCCTCTAGGCACGGGACCGAGACCCGGTCGACCTAGTATGAGGCGCAGAGGAGGCAGGTGGTGACCCTCCGGCGGCCGTGGGAGATGGGGGCCGTAGTCGCCTCACCCCTCATTCCGCCCGTCCGACTATGTCGCCGCCGTTTGATTTAGCATGCATTTGCGCAGTCGTTAGACTAGGCTGCTGCTTCTCGCGCTAGGTTTGGTTCGACATCCTCTCATGACTGCGAGCAACCTTTAGACCCCCAGAACAGGATGACACACTCCTTAGCTGGTGGAGCAAGGCCAAGCATGCAACACCAATAGCCCTGTGTAAAGGTCTAGCCTCGATAGGGCTCCTTACCCATGGCTCTTATGGAAACAACGCAACGACTGTGTGTTCAATGGAGCTGAACCCTCGTTTTATAATGTCGTCGCCAAGATCATAGACGAAGCTGCCTCGTGGCAGAGCCAGTGCACCACGCCTATGTGTTTTACTGCCGCCCACCTGGGGTGTTCACTGAGTTGTAATTTCTGCTTTCAAAACCATGGCCTCTTAGGAGGATTGTAATAACAAACTCTTCTCCTTCTATTCAATGAAATGAAACGCAAAGATTTTGCATTTTCCTGAAAAAAGAAAAAAAAAAGAGACAGCATGCATGTGAAGGAAAGGACATTTGCACACAAGCCCCCTGCATAGAACCTGGAAGGAGCCATCTGTGACTTGTTTTAAGGATGATCTTTGCCATCCTATTTTCTTCTGAGCTTGTTCACCTTCACCATTGTCATTACATATAGCATATCAAAGAACCTATCAACCGCCAGAAAATATGCAGCCCTCCAAGCCCTTGCAAAAAACAGTACGTTACAGACGATCAAAAGCCCGAAAGTGAATCCCACTTCCACGGTGATGTATGTCATTGCTGGCGCTGCGGATAGGGTATCCATGTCGTCATTTCCTGTTCCTACAGATGGAGCATTTGCAGAGCGGGGCATTCCCAAGAAGGCAGAGTGCAGCATTGCCCACAAAACCCTCATTACTGAATGTAGAAAACTGCCCCCCTGTTGGAATATCCCCAATGAGGCTATTGTATGACACATCAAACCGGGAGAGGAAATTCAGCTTTGATAGGGATGATGGTATGCTCCCAGTGAGATTGTTGTGGGCAAAATTCAACACTTCCAGGCTCGACATGTTTGACAACTCGTCAGGAATGTGCCCTGAGAAATAGTTCCAGCTCAAGTCCAGTACATGAAGATCCACAAGATGGCCAAGGCCAGGCAAGACTGGCCCAACAAGCAAGTTACTAGAGAGGATCAGAGACGGTGGGAAGCTGCTGACATGGTTGTACTGCAAGCCTTTGATAGAAAATTCGAAGTCCTCTATTGATGCATTCTCTGTCAGATAAGTACTTGAAATTAAACTCTTCACCCGTGTTAAGCTCTCAGGAAGTTCCCCACTAAACAAGTTGTTTGACAGGTTAATGTAGAAGAGATTATTCAGATTGCCTAACCATGGTGGGATCTTTCCACTCAACTTGTTCCGCGAAATGTCCAGCACTCTGAGGCTCTCCAAGCTTTGCATCCAAGGTGGAATCATGCCCGAGAGTGCGCAACTAGCCAGGACAAACAGCTGGATGCTTCTAAACCCTTTGATGTCATCCATTGGCATAATCTCACCCCCATGAAAGTTCTTCGTGAGCACCAAGCTTGTCAGTTTGGGCAGGTGCTGCAGGACTTGCATTGCCGATGATAGGTTCGTGAAGCCGTTCCCTGTCAGCGACAGGTACAATAGTGAAGTCAAATTCTTGAAGCTCTCCGGTATCTCTCCCTCAAGCTTGTTCCTTGCAAGGTTCAGCTTCCTCAACTCGGCGCACCAGGCAAGGCCAGCAGGTATAGCACCACTCAGCTTGTTTGTTCCAGCATCAAAATTGTTCAGCCTTGGCAGCAAGCCGAAGTCAAGTGCAATCTCGCCAGAGAGCGAATTGTTCCTTAGGACAAGCATCCTCAATGTCGGACAGCTTGAAAGGGAACCAGGCAATGTGCCATCGAAGCCATTGGAGGCCAAGTTTAAGGACTCCAGCCTCCTCAACCCCCCAAAGATGTCAGGGATGAAGCCAGTGAACCTGTTATACGACAAGTCGATATGCACCAGCTGCGAGAGGTTACCGAGGTTATCGATGCCACCGGAGAGGCTGTTCTCCTGCAAACTCAGAGTCTGCAGCCCCGGCATCTCGAACAGGTCGCCCGGAAGGCTGCCCGTTAGGCCATTGGCGTCGAGACAGAGCTCGGCGAGCACCTCGCACCGGCCGAAGCCAGCGGGGATCTCGCCGGAGAACGCATTCCCCGAGAGCCGCAGGACACTGAGCGGTGCCGCGCCACAGAGCGCGGTGGCGTTGATGCTGCCGGAGAGGGCGTTGCCGGAGAAGTCCAGGACCGTCAGGTTCGTGGCGCCGGGGAACGTGGGGTGCGGCCCGGCGAACTCGTTGAAGGAGACGTTCAGCACCTCGATCGCCGGGAAGAAGATGCCGCCGCCGCCGCTTGATGGGAAAGCCGGAGAGCGCGTTGGCGCTGAGATCGAGCAGCCGCAGCCCCGGGAGCGCGGCGAGTCCCGGCAGTGCCTGGCCGTGGAGCGAGTTCCGGGAGAGGTTGAGCGTGGCGAGGTGGTGGAGGGAGGCGAGTGATGGGGAGATGACGCCTTGGAGGCTCTGGTTGGAGAGATCCAGCCCCACCACCCTCCCGAGGTGGCAGGAGACGCCTGTCCAGGAGCAGCACGACCCGCCGCCGCCCCACCCGCCACCCTTCCCGTCCAGGCCGTCGTAGAAGGCCCGGAGCGCCGCCAGGTCATCGGCGTCGCACGTCTGGTTCAGGGCGTGCCCGTCTTGCACACGGAGCAGCACGGCGGCGAAAAAGAGCACGATGCCGTACAGGCCGCGGCGGCCTCCCATCTCCGGCGAGTGGCAGCGGAACGTTGGCATGAAAAGCCGAAGGAATCTTCGGCTAGAACCTCATACTCCACCCTGCGCCACCGCCGGCCAGAAGAATCAAGAACTCACGCGCAGATAGCAAAATACTCTCCTTAGCTCGACTTTCCCACCTCGCGCATTATGAAGCCAGAATGACTACTTTGTCTGACGTGGTCCTCTTCCTCTGCCTTCAGTGAACCTGGTTGTTGTTTGTGCGTGGTTGTCTGGCCCATCTGTGAACCTGGTTGTTGACGTGGGACAACGGTTCCTTTGCCACTATGCTGAAGATATGATGATTGTTATTAAAGTGCATCTCCTCTCTTTACCTCTACTAGCGTGATGCCCGCGCGTTGTCGGAATTTCTTTTTAACCTTGTAGATTATGTTACGGGTGCATTTCCGATTGATTTTGTTTTACAGTTGCCGCAGAATACCTGATGCCCAAATTGGTCCGCGTGTGTGATGGCGCCCATTCAATATTCTCTCTATTGACATAGTAGGAGAGGTAAACAACGATCAGAGTTTAGGACCCACGCTTCGCCTCGCGTCCCCAGGCGGCGCTAGAGCTAACCCTAGCCGCCGCCGCTAGTCCCTCCCCAACTCGTCCTCCTCCGCCGCCGCCGAGGCGACGCCGGCAAAGCCCGGGGCGCCGGCCAGGCGGGGCCTTTTCTCCCTTCGCGCGCGTGGTGGCGCGGCCGGCCGCTGGCGAGGGCGCAGCGTCGGGGCGCGGCGGCGTGGTCGTCGGGCGGCGTGGCGGCTACGTGTGCGTGGTGCTCACGGGGGTCTGCGCTGGGCGCCTTGGCGGCCCAGATCTCGACAATGGGTGACCTCCCACGGCGGGTCGTGGATCGGCCCGGCGTTGGCTACGGGCGGGCTTGCATGCCTTGGTGCCGCATCGGGCGGGGGCGAAGCGGTGGACACGGCGCGGCGGCGCGCAGCTGGGAGCTGGCACGGGCGGTCGCGCACGGAAGCCGACGGCGACGGCGGCTGGCGGCGCCGCTAATCCGGTGGCGGCGCCAGACGCCCTGCGGGCGGGTCCGCAGGCAGCCGCGGCGGCGGGTCGGCATCGGTGGTCACGGCGGTGCCGCCACAGTGGCCGTTCTGGCATGATGGCGGCCCCGCTTTTGGCCCTATCGGCCGCTGGCCGCTGGCCGCTGGTGTGGCGGCTTCGGATGGCGCGGGTGCACGTCGCGGACTTCGGCCGCCGCCCCGAGCCCGTGTCGGTGTTGCTCGCCCTCTATGTGGCGTTTCGGCCACGCCCACGGTGATCTTCGGCGATTCTCCGTTGGCTTCGGGATGTGTTGCCCTCTGCGCGTCGGCGGCTACGGGTTAGCGGTTGCTGTTGGTGGTTTGTGCCGGTCCTTGTTGGCGGGCGCGAGGTCTTGGAACTCTTCGCTGGGCGAAAGCTCTGTCTTGGCGGCCGGCCAGGACCGACGACGGTGACGCCTGTGGGCGCCGCTTACTTCTTGAAGGCGTCGTCGAAGCGGGTGTTTCTTGTTCTCCGCTCGGGTTCTCCGGGGGAAACCCTAGATCCCTCGCGGGATCGGGCGTGGGCGGCGCTCTTGCGTCGCTTTGCCTCTTGGGGCCTCGCTTTGGATGTCCACCGGACAAGGACTTGTGGAGTGTTTTGGTGGTTTTCGGCGGAGGCGGGTTCGTCTTCGGCCAGGCGGGGCGCGGCCTCGGGGCCGGGTGGTAGTTGGAGCGGTGGCTCCGGTCTTTCGCCTCCGCTTTGCGTGAGGTGTGGTGTCGACCTGGCTGGTCGTCGACCCGTGTGGAGCGCAGCCTCCTGGCGTGTGGTGTCGTGTTGTAACGGTTTTCGGTCAGTTTTCCTCATAAACGGACCAACTCTTTTCTCCTATATCAATGAAAGGCAAAGCTTTTGCCTCGTTTCAAAAAAAAATAGTAGGAGAGGTGGCTTCTCTTCTCAGGTGAAGTCCAAACATTTACCTCTATATGTCCACTTTTGGCACAAATTCTATGTGCATGTCTCACAATAAAACCCCTAAAAACTATTTCTCAGTTGTACAAATTCTTTTGCCCTTTTTCTTGTTTTAAAAAAAAATTAAATAACAATAATATGTTCAAAACTTTGCAAAACCTTTGGTTTTAGCTAATTACAAAAAAATCAAACATAAAACTTGCTTCAACTTTTAAAAATCCGTCTTCTCTTACAGATATCTTTTCTAAAATTAAAGCTGGAAAAGAAGTATTTACTCCCTCCGATTCATATTAATTGACTCAATATTATCTATCTAACCAAAATATGCCTGATACATCCATATTGTAGAGTTATATTAACCGGAGGAGTAGAAGCTGAACAACGGAATCACCGGTGGTTTCCAGTAGCCAAATCTATCCCCAATAGTGATGTCTTTCCTCTATGTGAACTCCGGTAACTATTGCAGCACCACAACACACATGAATCGATGCCCGTCATGTTTGTTCAAAGGTTTGGAGTTTGGAGACACTTTGTTCGGAGCTTTTGCGATGGAAGAATAGGCGCATAATTCCTCCCATTAGAAGAGAAAATAGTCATCAGTTATTGACATGCCAATGCTAGTACGTACCATCACATCCTATGTCGAAAGAAAATTCAGATCATACATATCCATCTGGTTACAGAAATCATCTCCCGAATTCCGCGTCAAAGCGTGCCGCTGTGCTGGGCTGCCGGCGAGGCAACAGCCCCGGTTTCATTCATGCATCACAAACTCGTTCTTTGAAGGTCAAAACTCTAAGCTAACGAATACTGGGCCAAGCTGAAACCATCTCATCTCCTTGTGCACTGGCCCTCCTCTCCGGCGGCAGCGGGCGCCCTGGTCAGGTGGTGGAGCCGTACAACTGACCTCCTTGTCGAGCAACCACACGTAGTTTCTGGTCTCCGTCGCGGACACGATCCTGGCGTCCTACATTCAGCCATGACATGCCCGCCGTCGAGATCCTTCCCGTTGTGTAACTTCCCTCGTCGTCGATCTTCTCTTCCTCTGTAGGCTAGGCGCCACCGCCGTAGAAGCGGTATTGGGCGCCGGCCTCGGGTTATCGTTTTTGCTGCCGTGGAGGCTCGTCACAAGCGGAGCCGAGGTGAGCACGTCATGGAGGCTCGCGTCGGGAGCTCTCTTGCTGGCACCACCACTGGGGCGTTACGAGCCGCTAGGCGAGATAATCGGTGGCAGTTACCGATCTACATGCACGAGAAATCGTGGTTCTCTGAACACCACGACGTCGGTCACCTGATACGTCTGGCGGGCAGGATATATAAGAGCGATAGCATAGGTCAAGCGTTGACCAGCTGGAGACCGGACCTGATACAAAGTCAAAGTGCTGTTGCTTCACGTCGCGAAGGATGCATCGTTGTATATGGAATAGCACAAATGCCATGCGTTGCTACGGACGAGAAATAATCGTACCTAGTGAACAAAAGACTTACAAAATTTACAAATGATTTGAGAGTATAACAATGAGACAAATCAAACTCCGTGCGAAAACCACATATTATGCTGAGATATCCATAATGATACAAATATATCTGAGATATCCATCATGATACAAATATATTGTAAAATTTGCAACAATTAATGGTAATATGATATGTAGCTAATGCCTTTAGACATTCTAACAAAATACATGGTACACATGGTGCTTGCAGTAATTTTAGCTAACACATGACACACCGATGTAAGCATCTTAAATTCCTAACGATTCGTGGTGATCTCCTCTTGCTGTGAAGTCGAAACTGGCCTTGGACGGTGTACGATGACATTCGAGGGGCGGTCCGGTGAAGGTTCTATTTGGCGCTTGTCTTGCGCATCTCCTCTCCGAGGCGTCTTGTAAGCTTTCGGTCTCTCCTCGAAGACATCTGTTTGGCATAGGCCGACTTGAGCTTCTTGTGTGCTTGTGGGTGCAGGCTGTTAGTGGCGGAGTGTGCAGGGCCGGCCCTGGGGAGGGTCTGGCGGGGTGGCCGCCCCGGGCCCAGAAAAATTGGGGGCCCATATTTTCTGTATAGGTTTACTATACATTGCAGAAAAAAGAGAGCAGTTTTACGACTTTTCAGCGCTTGGTCTCAGTTCCACCTATCATATCCCTTGTTGCCAATCCGGCTCGGCCCGATTGGTCTGCGCCTCTCCGTTCCTCGATCGATAGTGAAACCTGCCCTTGCCCTCCGACGCCTGATTCCTTGCCTGCCCTCCGCGGTTCGTGGCTATCCATCAGTCAGGCCGTCGTCAATCAAGCAATCATCCAACTGCGTATTAGATTAAGATTAAGAATTTCTCTTGGAATTCTACTATATGCTCGCCTATAATTCAGGTTCTGAATTTTGATTAGCAGTTGTTGTTCTTATTTGTAGGAGCGGGGTTAACTGGTTTGGCAACTCTATACATCGACAAGAAGTTAATGGACGAGTTTGATATTGATTCCATCGTCACGGACTTTGCTTCTAGGAATTGGCGGAGAAAATTTTAAGGTATCATGTAATATTATTTTATATGAATATTAAAGTTGTGTATACTTAAAAGTATTTATTTTTCATCATCTCATGCATGCGAAAAAAGTAGTTAGAGGGGCCCAAAATTTTAGTTTTGCCCGGGCCTTCGAAATCTCAGGACCGGCCCTGGGAGTGTGTGTGGTTGTGGGTGTGCTTTGGCACTGTTGTTGTTGGTTTTCGCCCGATTTTCTCCTAAAAGCCGGGCACCTTCTGCTTAATAAATGGATGGGGCAAAGCTTTTGCCTCCGTTTCAAAAAAAAAAAAAAATACAAGCTATTAGTAATAGCTATAGAAAAATCTTCAGATAGGAAACTTAGCATGCTCCGTCAAAACGTTTCATCCTAATCTCTTTCTCAGGAGAAATCTATATCAGTTCCTCAAGAGCATAACTATGGAGATTGACAAATCGTACGAGATCAAGCGTGACATAGTCCTTCTCCTGCATCTCCATCTTGACCTGCTCCACACTCTGTAGCTCCTTCTCCTACTCGATTTACATCTCGGCGATGTGGGTGGTGCAGGGACAAGCAGGTTCGCTCATCCAGTTGAGGAAGAACTCCACCTCTCTGCTGACATCATGTTCTTCGCAAGAGGAAGAGGATGAGCTGCAACCACCGCCTTGGCAGCTCCACTGTACAGTGGTTGGGAAGGAAGGCCAGTGGTGCTCGAGGTCGGGGAGGCATGTATTGCTCGAGAGACTTTGCATAGTAGACTCTACCTCTTCATCAGATTGATCATCGACATCCATATCCATCTGATCGCCAGCCACAGAAAAAAATTCCATTCATTATGTAAATTCCAAATACTCTAAAGAGCAGCAGTAGTAAAAACGTTAATATCATGGGTAGGTTAAGCCTAGAGAGATAAAATTGACAAAAGATCACAAGTTGGATCATTAACATACCTACATTTTCCCTAAATTTTCTAGTAACGATTGTGTTGTGTAATACCAACCAAAGGAAGACATAGATCTTAGCTGGTACAACACAATTCCAAGTTAATTGGGAGGAAATAGGAGATATGCCCCCAAAATTCCTTCTGAACTCTTGCAACACAAATAATATCTCTGCAAAATTCAAAGCCACACCTACCAACCCACCGAGGGCACCGGTACCGACTTGCTTAGTCCATTGCTGTCGCAGACACATATCAAGCTGCTAAATCATATGCATAGATAAAAAAGATGCTCTACACACATTAATTTGCAAATCCTCTTCGATAATTCTCCTTATTTTGAACAATATTTGAATAAACTGATGTTTTTTAGTACCGAAACTTCTGCAAATATTTGAAAAATCTGAAGGTTCGTATGAAGCCTAACAAGTCATATGCTAATACTTAAGCAAATATGAGATGGAATATGCGACATCCTATAATGTTAGTACTTGGTAAACCAAAACAGAGTACTCGATGGACATTTGATAGTCATTAATTAACCATTTTACACAAACAAAAAGAGCCATGATATGTATTTGGAGTGCAGATCTTCAAAAAAATCTCTTTTGAACTTGTTGAGTACCCATGTACTCATCTTTCCTTCCGAACCCTTGCTAGACTGTGAGACGGAAGAGGCTTTTCCAACCAAGCTAGCGTGTGTGATTGCGATGAAATACTTTTGGGCGGGGCATTACCGATACTAAGATGAAATTCGAAATGAGAAAGGGCTTCGAGCCTCATGCTTTCTAGTTTTATTTGGTTGGGAAATGGCTCTTTCCTTATCTCTTTTTTTCTTAATTCTATCTCTGTTTGCTAAGTATGTAAATTTATCCTGAGTAACAAGGCCAAAACCGGGGTTTTACAAGTTTTGACTCATTTTGAACCCGTTTGGATCATCCCGATCGTGCCGCCGTGGAGTCTTATCTTTGTCTGGCTCCGATCTCTGAAGAAGTGGAAGCATAGGAGTAGCAACATCAAGTAGTTGTAGTGGAGCCGAGCAGCCTAGTGACATACCTAAATAAGTTGTTGAGCTATTAAGATGTTTACTTTAGTCGTTTCATTAGTTGTAAGGATACTTCGAGTTGAGTTGGAGTCTAAGTGATGTTCTCATTGGACCTATGATGATACCGAAGAGTTTTTGAACTTATGGCTTGTAATAATAATGTGTGATATCTAAGACCTACAATGTTTCTGTTGTAACACCCTGAGGGATGTGATATTTGTGAAGAAGTCCCTTCATAAGTATCATATCAATGACTTGTATACTACAACATGAAGTGGTATGCTGGGTCAACGCAGACATGGGCGGTGAAGACGGAGGCTCGTCACGAAGCTCTAAGTGGGCACTGTGCCCAGTTCCTGCACCATGGTTAGGTAGCAACACAAGAGAGTATGCAATATCATCAAATTGGTCAGCGACAACGGGGGATGAATGCATAGGTGGAGACTCCGTGTTGGACATAGGAAGTTTAGCGAAGGGAAAGAAATGCTCATCAAACACAACATCCTGAGATATGTAGACACGATTAGTGGGAACATGAAGATATTTATAGCCTTTGTGAAGCGAACTATAGCCAAGAAAGACACACTTTTTGGACCAAAATTCGAGCTTACGTTTATTGTAGGGGTATAAATGCGGCCAGCAAGCACACCCAAACACTTTAAAGAATGTATAATCAGGTAGTTCATTAAGAAGGAGCTCAACGGGGGTGTCTTCATGTTTAGAATACGAGTTGATGAGAAAACAAGCAGTTGTGAATGCATCACTCCAGAATCTAAAGGAAACAGATGCACGAGCCAAAAGAGTGAGACCAGTTTCAACAATATGATGCTGCTTACGTTCGGCGGAACCATTCTGCTGATGTGTATGTGGGCATGCTAAACGATGTGAAATACAAAGCTGCTGAAAGAAGAAATTGAGGTTGCGATACTCGCCGCCCCAATATGACTGGACATGAACAATTTTATGTTTGAGAAGATGTTCAACATGTTTTTGGAACTGAACAAAAATATCAAACACGTCAGATTTGCGCTTGATAAGATAAATCCAAGTAAAGCGACTATAAGCATCAATGAAATTGACATAATAATTATGGCCACTGACAGAAGGTTGGGCAGGACCCCATATATCTGAAAACAATATTTCAAGAGGATGTTTAACTTCACGACTAGACTCCGAAAAAGGAAGTTGATGACTCTTCCCCTGCTGACAAGCATCACACGACGACATCTTTATTACTAGGCATGCTAGGAAGCTCATGACGGACGATAGGAGTGGCTGGTGACTGATACGTCTCCGACGTATCGATAATTTCTTATGTTCCATGCCACATTATTGATGTTATCTACATGTTTTATGCACACTTTATGTCATATTCGTGCATTTTCTGGAACTAACCTATTAACAAGATGCCGGGTGCCAGTTCTGTTTTCTCGTTTTTGGTTTCAGAAATCCTAGTAACGAAATATTCTGAATCGGACGAAATCAACGCCCAAGTTCCTATTTTCACGGAAGCATCCGAACACCCGGAAGGACCCGCAGGGGGGCATCGTCCCGCACCATAGGCCGGCGCGGCCCAGGCCCTGGCCGCACCGCCCTATGGTGTCGTCGCCTCGTCCCCCCCGCGCCGCCTCTTCGCCTATAAAGCCCCCGGATCGAAAACCTGATACGTTCGACGAAAACCACGAAACCTTCCGAGCCGCCGCCATCGCGAGGCCAAGATCTGGGGGACAGAGTCTCGTTCCGCACGCTGCCGAGTGGGGAAGTGCCCCGGAAGGCTTCTCCATCGACACCGCTGCCATCTCCACCGCCATCTTCATCACCGCTGCTGCTCCCATGAGGAGGGAGTAGTTCTCCATCGAGGCTCGGGGCTGTACCGGTAGCTATGTGGTTCATCTCTCTCCTATGTACTTCAATACAATAATCTCATGAGCTGTCTTACATGATTGAGATTCATATGATGATGCTTGTAATCTAGATGTCATTATGCTAGTCAAGTGAGTTTTACTTATGTGATCTCCGGAGACTCCTTGTCCCACGTGTGTAAAGGTGACAGTGTGTGCACCGTGTGGGTCTCTTAGGCTATATTTCACAGAATACTTATTCACTGTTGAATGGCATAGTGAGGTGCTTATTTATATCTCTTTATGATTGCAATGTGTTTGTATCACAATTTATCTATGTGCTACTCTAGCAATGTTATTAAAGTAGTTCTATTCCTCCTGCACGATGTAATGGTGACAGTGTGCATCCGTGTTAGTACTTGGTTTATGCTATGATCATGATCTCTTGTAGATTGCGAAGTTAACTATTGCTATGATAGTATTGATGTGATCTATTCCTCCTACATATGCATGAAGGTGACAATGTGCATGCTATGTTAGTACTTGGTTTAGTCTTTTGATCTATCTTACACTATAAGGTTACTTAAATATGAACATTTAATTGTGGAGCTTGTTAACTCCGGCATTGAGGGTTCGTGTAATCCTACGCAATGGTGTTCATCATCCAACAAAAGAGTGTAGAGTATGCATTTATCTATTCTGTTATGTGATCAATATTGAGAGTGTCCACTAGTGAAAGTCTAATCCCTAGGCCTTGTTCCTAAATACTGCTGCGTTACTACTGCTTGTTTATTGTTTTACTGTGTTACTACTGCTGCAATACTACCACCATCAACTACACGCCAGCAAGCTATTTTCTAGCACCGTTGCTACTGCTCATATATATTCATACCACCTGTATTTCACTATCTCTTCGCCGAACTAGTGCACCTATTAGGTGTGTTGGGGACACAAGAGACTTCTTGCTTTGTGGTTGCAGGGTTGCATGAGAGGGATATCTTTGACCTCTTCCTCCCCGAGTTCGATAAACCTTGGGTGATCCACTTAAGGGAAAACTTGCTGCTGTTCTACAAACCTCTGCTCTTGGAGGCCCAACACTGTCTACAGGAAAAGGAGGGGAAGTAGACATCAAGCTATTTTCTGGCGCCGTTGCCGGGGAGGAAAGGTAAAAGGTACTCACACTCCGGACTTCGGCTACTAAGCTATTTCCCGGCGCCGTAAGTACTCAAAGCTATTTCCTTTAGATCCTGCAATTGCAACTTTTTGTTTCTTGTTTACACTAGTTTGGCATAATGGACAAGAATGAGCTTCTTATTCTATTTCCTGATTTAAAACATGGATTGTTTGATGCGAAAATTAAAAAACCTATGGAATCTTATTTGCATGCTGGTAGTAATATTAGTATGAACGCTTTGAACACCATTGTTGATAATGATATAGAAAGTTCTAAGCTTGGGGAAGCTGGTTTTCATGATCTATTTAGTCCCCCAAGCATTGAGGAGAAAATTTTCTTTGATGATACTTTGCCTCCCATATATGATGATTATAATGATAGTGGTCTTTTGGTGCCACCTACTATGGAGAGTAAATTTTGTTGTGATTATACTATGCCTCCAACACTTGATGAGAATAATAATGATAGCTACTTTGTTGAATTTGCTCCCACTATTACTAATAAAATTGATTATGCTTATGTGGAGAGTAATAATTTTATGCATGAGACTCATGATAAGAATGCTTTGTGTGATAGTTACATTGTTGAGTTTGCTCATGATGCTACTGAAAGTTATTATGAGAGAGGAAAATATGGTTGTAGAAATTTTCATGTTACTAAAATACCTCTCTATGTGCTGAAATTTTTGAAGCTACACTTGTTTTATCTTCCTATGCTTGTTACTTTGCTCTTCATGAACTTGTTTATTTACAAGATTCCTATGCATAGGAAGCATGTTAGACTTAAATGTGTTTTGAATTTGCCTCTTGATGCTCTCTTTGCTTCAAATACTATTTCTTGCGAGTGCATCATTAAAACTGCTGAGCCCATCTTAATGGCTATAAAGAAAAGAACTTCTTGGGAGATAACCCATGTGTTATTTTGCTACAGTACTTTGTTTTATATTTGTGTCTTGGAAGTTGTTTACTACTGTAGCAACCTCTCCTTATCTTAGTTTTGTGTTTTGTTGTGCCAAGTGAAGCCTCTAATCGAAGGTTGATACTAGATTTGGATTTCTGCGCAGAAACAGATTTCTTTGCTGTCACGAATCTGGGCTGTTTTCTCTGTAGGTAACTCAGAAAATTATGCCAATTTACGTGAGTGATCCTCAGATATGTACGCAACTTTAATTCAATTTGGGCATTTTCATTTGAGCAAGTCTGGTGCCATTTTAAAATTCGTCAATACGAACTGTTCTGTTTTGACAGATTCTGCCTTTATTTCGCATTGCCTCTTTTGCTATGTTGGATGAATTTCTTTGATCCATTAATGTCCAGTAGCTTTATGCAATGTCCAGAAGTGTTAAGAATGATTGTGTCACCTCTGAATATGTTAATTTTTATTGTGCACTAACCCTCTAATGAGTTGTTTCGAGTTTGGTGTGGAGGAAGTTTTCAAGGATCAAGAGAGGAGGATGATATACTATGATCAAGAAGAGTGAAAGCTCTAAGCTTGGGGATGCCCCGGTGGTTCACCCCTGCATATATCAAGAAGACTCAAGCGTCTAAGCTTGGGGATGCCCAAGGCATCCCCTTCTTCATCGACAAATTATCAGGTTCCTTCTCTTGAAACTATATTTTTATTCGGTCACATCTTATGTGCTTTTCTTGGAGCGTCGGTTTGTTTTTGTTTTTGTTTTGTTTGAATAAAATGGATCCTAGCATTCACTTTATGGGAGAGAGACACGCTCCGCTGTAGCATATGGACAAGTATGTCCTTAGCTTCTACTCATAATATTCATGGCGAAGTTTCTTCTTCGTTAAATTGTTATATGGTTGGAATTGGAAAATGATACATGTAGTAATTGCTATAAATGTCTTGGGTAATGTGATACTTGGCAATTGTTGCTCATGTTTAAGCTCTTGCATCATATACTTTGCACCCATTAATGAAGAAATACATAGAGCATGCTAAAATTTGGTTTGCATATTTGGTTTCTCTAAGGTCTAGATAATTTCTAGTATTGAGTTTGAACAACAAGGAAGACGGTGTAGAGTCTTATAATATTTTCAATATGTCTTTTATGTGAGTTTTGCTGCACCGGTTCATCCTTGTGTTTGTTTCTAATAAGCCTTGCTAGCCTAAACCTTGTATCGAGAGGGAATACTTCTCATGCATCCAAAATACTTGAGCCAACCACTATGCCATTTGTGTCCACCATACCTACCTACTACATGGTATTTTCCGCCATTCCAAAGTAAATTGCTTGAGTGCTACCTTTAAAATTCCATCATTCACCTTTGCAATATATAGCTCATGGGACAAATAGCTTAAAAACTATTGTGGTATTGAATATGTAATTATGCACTTTATCTCTTATTAAGTTGCTTGTTGTGCGATAACCATGTTCACTGGGGACGCCATCAACTACTCTTTGTTGAATTTCATGTGAGTTGCTATGCATGTTCGTCTTGTCTGAAGTAAGAGAGATCTACCACCTTATGGTTAAGCATGCATATTGTTAGAGAAGAACATTGGGCCGCTAACTAAAGCCATGATCCATGGTGGAAGTTTCAGTTTTGGACAAATATCCTCAATCTCATATGAGAAAATTATTAATTGTTGTTACATGCTTATGCATAAAAGAGGAGTCCATTATCTGTTGTCTATGTTGTCCCGGTATGGATGTCTAAGTTGAGAATAATCAATAGCGAGAAATCCAATGCGAGCTTTCTCCTTAGACCTTTGTACAAGCGGCATAGAGGTACCCCTTTGTGACACTTGGTTAAAACATGTGCATTGCGATGATCCGGTAGTCCAAGCTAATTAGGACAAGGTGCGGGCACTATTAGTATACTATGCATGAGGCTTGCAACTTATAAGATATAATTTACATGATACATATGCTTTATTACTACCGTTGACAAAATTGTTTCATGTTTTCAAAATCAAAGCTCTAGCACAAATATAGCAATCGATGCTTTTCCTCTATGGAGGACCATTCTTTTACTTTCATTGTTGAGTCAGTTCACCTATTTCTCTCCACCTCAAGAAGCAAACACTTGTGTGAACTGTGCATTGATTCCTACATACTTGCATATTGCACTTATTATATTGCTCTATGTTGACAATATCCATGAGATATACATGTTATAAGTTGAAAGCAACCGCTGAAACTTCATCTTCCTTTATGTTGCTTCAATACCTCTACTTTGAATTATTGCTTTATGAGTTAACTCTTATGCAAGACTTATTGATGCTTGTCTTGAAGTGCTATTCATGAAAAGTCTTTTGCTTTATGATTCAGTTGTTTACTCATGTCATTACCATTGTTTTGATCGCTGCATTCATTACATATGCTTTACAAATAGTATGATCAAGGTTATGATGGCATGTCACTCCAGAAATTATCTTTGTTATCATTTTACCTGCTCGGGACGAGCAGAACTAAGCTTGGGGATGCTGATACGTCTCCGACGTATCGATAATTTCTTATGTTCCATGCCACATTATTGATGTTATCTACATGTTTTATGCACACTTTATGTCATATTCGTGCATTTTTTTCGGAACTAACCTATTAACAAGATGCCGAAGTGCCGTTCTTGTTTCGCTGTTTTTGGTTTCAGAAATCCTAGTAACGAAATATTCTCTCGAATCGGACGAAATCAACGCCCAAGTTCCTATTTTCAGGAAGCATCCGTAACACCCGGAAGGACCGAGGGGGCATCGCCCTGCACCATAGGCCAACGCGGCCGGCCCCGGCCGCGCCGCCCTATGGTGTCGTCGCCCTTCGACCCTCCCGCGCCGCCTCTTCGCCTATATAAAGCCCCCGGATCGAAAACCTCGATACGTTCGACGAAACCACGAAACCTTCCAGAGCCGCCGCCATCACGAGGCCAAGATCCGGGACAGAGTCTCTCGTTCCCGCACGCTGCCGGAGCGGGGAAGTGCCCCTAAGGCTTCTCCATCGACACCGCTGCCATCTCCACCGCCATCTTCATCACCGCGCTGCTCCCATGAGGAGGGAGTAGTTCTCCATCGAGGCTCGGGGCTGTACCGGTAGCTATGTGGTTCATCTCTCTCCTATGTACTTCAATACAATAATCTCATGAGCTGTCTTACATGATTGAGATTCATATGATGATGCTTGTAATCTAGATGTCATTATGCTAGTCAAGTGAGTTTTACTTATGTGATCTCCGGAGACTCCTTGTCCCACGTGTGTAAAGGTGACAGTGTGTGCACCGTGTGGGTCTCTTAGGCTATATTTCACAGAATACTTATTCACTGTTGAATGGCATAGTGAGGTGCTTATTTATATCTCTTTATGATTGCAATGTGTTTGTATCACAATTTATCTATGTGCTACTCTAGCAATGTTATTAAAGTAGTTCTATTCCTCCTGCACGATGTAATGGTGACAGTGTGTGCATCCGTGTTAGTACTTGGTTTATGCTATGATCATGATCTCTTGTAGATTGCGAAGTTAACTATTGCTATGATAGTATTGATGTGATCTATTCCTCCTACATATGCATGAAGGTGACAGTGTGCATGCTATGTTAGTACTTGGTTTAGTCTTTTGATCTATCTTACACTATAAGGTTACTTAAATATGAACATTTAATTGTGGAGCTTGTTAACTCCGGCATTGAGGGTTCGTGTAATCCTACGCAATGGTGTTCATCATCCAACAAAAGAGTGTAGAGTATGCATTTATCTATTCTGTTATGTGATCAATATTGAGAGTGTCCACTAGTGAAAGTCTAATCCCTAGGCCTTGTTCCTAAATACCGCTGGTTACTACTGCTTGTTTACTGTTTTACTGTGTTACTACTGCTGCAATACTACCACCATCAACTACACGCCAGCAAGCTATTTTCTGGCACCGTTGCTACTGCTCATATATATTCATACCACCTGTATTTCACTATCTCTTCGCCAAACTAGTGCACCTATTAGGTGTGTTAGGGACACAAGAGACTTCTTGCTTTGTGGTTGCAGGGTTGCATGAGAGGGATATCTTTGACCTCTTCCTCCCTGAGTTCGATAAACCTTGGGTGATCCACTTAAGGGAAAACTTGCTGCTGTTCTACAAACCTCTGCTCTTGGAGGCCCAACACTGTCTACAGGAAAAGGAGGGGGAAGTAGACATCAATGACCAAGACAAGCATACCACTGTGATGATGACACCCGAACGTCGTTGAAGACACGAGAGACCGTAGGCGACTCCAAGTGGTAGAGACCATGACAGAGGCGCCCACTAAGGAGCACGTCCCGCGTGTCCCGATCCTTTACAAAAAGATCAAAGGGGTGAAATTCACAAAGCACATTATTATCATAAGTGAGCTTAGGAACAGAAAGAAGATTGTGTGTCATAGAGGGAACTCGAAGAATATTGCGAAGTTTAAGAGTCCTAGCGGCATGACTACTGATGTGACATGCTTGACCAATATGAAATATATGCATACCTGCTCCATTGGCGCCTTGGCGGTGTGGACCTTGTCGGAACCATGATATGGCTCGAGAGTATCGAGGTGGCCGAGCTCGTTCGTCAGGTGGTCCGTTGCCCCAGTATCCATGTACCAGTGGGGATTGATGGGGTAGCACTGAGTACGTCCTTGATGATCCTGGTGCTTTGGCGCCGGGCGGTCACCATAGACTTGACGCTCGTTGTTCCTTGTGTCCTTGCCATCATTGCTAAGGCCGAGTAAGCTCCGCTGAATCCAATGATGACACTTGGAGGCCCAGTGACCCTCATGGCCACATAGCTAGCACACCTTTTTGGGGCGACCATCCGCACCCGACGACAACGGTGGCTGTGACGGGCCGGCAGGGCCCTTGCCCGAGGTAGAGGCGGAGCAGAAAGGGCCGCAAACCGCCGTTGTAGGCAGTGTGCGCGGAGGGGCCAGTGTGGCCACGCTGATCACGACGTGCTTCCACGCGCTTCTTGGTGAGAAGGAGACACGAGTAGAGCTCGTGCACCCATCAGCGGAGTGGTGCGGTCGTTGACGACCGCGACTAGGCCATCATACTCCTCATCGAGACCATTGACGACATAGAAGGTGAACTCGGCGTAGACGAGGGGCTGGCCAATAGATGAGAGCGTGTCGGTGAGGGACTTGACCTTATTGTAGTAGGCCGTCGCCGACTCGTCGAGCTTCTCACAATCACCAAGCATGCGATGCAAGACACTGACGCGTGCCAGCGACTACGATGCAAAGGAGCGCTCCAGGATGGTACATGGCTCGTGAGTGGTCTTGGCGAAGATGATCAGCTCGGACACCGCCGGGGTGAGTGACCCCTAGATGGCCGAGAGGTTGGCCTGATCCTGCCCCGTCCAGACACGGTGCGCCAGGTTGTAGACCGGGCCGTTCATGTTGTCCACCAGTGCAGGGGGAGGGGGCAAGGGAGAGTGCCGTCAATGTAGCCGAGCGGGTGATGACTCCCAAGGAGCGGATGAACCTGCGCGCGCTAGAAGATATAGTTATCCGGCGAGAGCTTGACGGTGATGAGGTGGCTGAAGTGAAATGGCACCAGGAGCGATCCGGTGGTGAAGTAGTCGCGGGCGAGGAGGCAACAGTTGATGACGCCGACAATGATGAGATACGTCTCCGACGTATCGATAATTTCTTATGTTCCATGCCACATTATTGATGATATCTACATGTTTTATGCATACTTTATGTCATGTTTATGCATTTTCCGGCACTAACCTATTAACGAGATGCCGAAGAGCCGCTGTCGTCTGCTTTTGGTTTCAGAAATCCTAGTAAGGAAATATTCTCGGACGAAATCAACGCCCAGGGCCTATTTTCACACGAAGCTTCCGAAGACCGAAGGAGTCACGAAGTGGGGCCACGGGGCGTGATGTCTACGTCCCCTCCTTTTCCTGTAGACAGTGTTGGGCCTCCAAGAGCAGAGGTTTGTAGAACAGCAGCAAGTTTTCCCTTAAGTGGATCACCCAAGGTTTATCGAACTCAGGGAGGAAGAGGTCAAAGATATCCCTCTTATGCAACCCCGCAACCACAAAGCAAGAAGTCACTTGTGTCCCCAACACACCTAATAGGTGCACTAGTTCGGCGAAGAGATAGTGAAATACGGTGGTATGAATATATATGAGCAGTAGCAACGGTGCCAGAAAATAGCTTGCTGGCGTGTAGTTGATGGTAGTATATTGCAGCAGTAGTAACGCAAAGAAACAAGAAACAGTAGTAACTCAACAGTATTTAGGAACAAGGCCTAGGGATTATACTTTCACTAGTGGACACTCTCAACATTGATCACATAACAGAATAGATAAATGCATACTCTACACTCTTGTTGGATGATGAACGCATTGCGTAGGATTACACGAACCCTCAATGCCGGAGTTAACAAGCTCCACAATTTGTTCATATTTAAGTAACCTTATAGTGTAAGATAGATCAACATAACCAGATAGATCACATCAATACCATCATAATGATAATTAACTCCACAATCTACAAGAGATCATGATCATAGCCTACGACAAGAACCACACGGTGCACACACTAGTCACCTTTACACACGTGCAGGAGGAATAGAACTACTTTAATAACATCACTAGAGTAGCACATAGATGAATTGTGATACAAAACTCATATGAATCTCAATCATGTAAAGTAGCTCATGAGATCATTGTATTGAAGTACATGGAGAGAGATTAACCACATAGCTACCGGTACAGCCCCGAGCCTCGATGAAGAACTACTCCCTCCTCATGGGAGTAGCAGCGGTGATGAAGATGGCGGTGGAGATGGCAGCGGTGTCGATGGAGAAGCCTTCCGGGGGCACTTCCCCGTCCCAGGGTGCTGGGAGAGTTCGTCCCCGAATTGGAGTTTCACGATGGTGGCGGCGCCCCAGTTTGGAGTTTCGTCAATTGGTATCGAAGTTTTAGGTCACGACGGCTTAAATAGGCGAAGAATCGGAGTCGGAAGGTCTCTGGGGGGCCCACACTATAGGGCGCGCCCCCTGGCCGCGCCGGGGTGTGGTGTGGGGCCCCCCGGGGCCTTCCCTTCCCGGGTGTTCTGGATGCTTCCGATGAAAATAGGAACTTGGGCGTTGATTTCGTCCGATTCCGAGAATATTTCGTTACTAGGATTTCTGGAACCAAAAACAGCAGAAAACAGCAACTGGCCTCTCGGCATCTCGTCAATAGGTTAGTTCCGAAAAACGCATAAAAATGATATAAAGTGTGAACAAAACATGTTGGTATTGTCATAAAACAAGCATGGAACATCGGAAATTATAGATACGTTGGAGACGTATCAGCATCCCCAAGCTTAGTTCCTACTCGTCCTCGAGTAGGTAAATGATAAAAGATAATTTCTGAGGTGACATGCTACCAACATAATCTTAATCATACCATTGTAAAGCATATGAGATGAATGCAGCGATTCGAAACAATGTAAATGCAATGAGTAAACAATTGAATCATATAGCAAAGACTTTTCATGAATAGTACTTTCAAGACAAGAATCAATAAGTCTTGCATAAGAGTTACTCATAAAGCAATAAATTCTTAGTAAAGGTATTGAAGCAACACAATGGAAGATTAAGTTTCAGCGGTTGCTTTCAACTTGTAACATGTATATCTCATGGATAGTTGTCAATGCAAAGCAATATAACAAGTGCAATAGCAAGTATATAAGAATCAATGCACAGTTCACACAAATGTTTGCTTCTTGAGGTGGAGAGAAATAGGTGAACTGACTCAACAATAAAAGTAAAAGAATGGTCCTCCATAGAGGAAAGCATCGATTGCTATATTTGTGCTAGAGCTTTTATTTTGAAAACATGAAACAATTTTGTCAACGGTAGTAATAAAGCATATGTATCATGTAAATTATATCTTACAAGTTGCAAGCCTCATGCATAGTATACTAATAGTGCCCGCACCTTGTCCTAATTAGCTTGGACTACCAGATCATCACAATGCACATGTTTTAACCAAGTGTCACAAAGGGGTCTATGCCGCCTGTACAAAGGTCTAAGGAGAAAGCTCGCATTGGATTTCTCGCTATTGATTATTCTCAACTTAGACATCCATACCGGGACAACATAGACAACAGATAATGGACTCCTCTTTTATGCATAAGCATGTAACAACAATTAATAAATTTCTCATTTGAGATTGAGGATATATGTCCAAAACTGAAACTTCCACCATGGATCATGGCTTTAGTTAGCGGCCCAATGTTCTTCTCTAACAATATGCATGCTTAACCATAAGGTGGTAGATCGCTCTTACTTCAGACAAGACGAACATGCATAGCAACTCACATGAAATTCAACAAAGAGTAGTTGATGGCGTCCCCAGTGAACATGGTTATCGCACAACAAGCAACTTAATAAGAGATAAAGTGCATAATTACATATTCAATACCACAATAGTTTTTTAAGCTATTTGTCCCATGAGCTATATATTGCAAAGGTAAATGATGGAATTTTAAAGGTAGCACTCAAGCAATTTACTTTGGAATGGCGGAAAATACCATGTAGTAGGTAGGTATGGTGGACACAAATGGCATAGTGTTGTTTGGCTCAAAGATTTGGATGCATGAGAAGTATTCCCTCTCGATACAAGGTTTAGGCTAGCAAGGTTGTTTGAAGCAAACACAAGCACGAACTAGTACAGCAAAACTCACATAAAACACATATTACAAGCATTATAAAACTATACATCGTCTTCCTTGTTGTTCAAACATCTTACTAGAAAATATCTAGACTCTAGAGAAACCACTCATGCAAACCAAATTTTAACAAGCTCTATGTATTTCTTCACTAATGGGTGCAAGGTATATGATGCAAGAGCTTAAACAAGAGCACAACAATTGCCAAGTATCAAGTTATTCAAGACATCATACCAATTACTACATGTAGCATTTTCCAATTCCAACCATATAACAATTTAACGAAGAAGAAATTTCGCCATGAATATTATGAGCTAAGAACACATGTGTTCATACGAACCAGCGGAGCGTGTCTCTCTCCCACACAAGCATGATGTAATCCAATTTATTCAAACACAAACAAAAACAAAAACAAACCGACGCTCCAAGCAAAGCACATAAGATGTGATGGAATAAAAATATAGTTTCAGGGGAGGAACCTGATAATGTTGTCGATAAAGAAGGGGATGCCTTGGGCATCCCCAAGCTTAGACGCTTGAGTCTTCTTGATATATGCATGGGTGAACCACCGGGCATCCCCAAGCTTAGAGCTTTCACCTCCTTGATCATGTTGCATCATACTCCTCTCTTGATCCTTGAAAACTTCCTCCACACCAAACTCGAAACAACTCATTAGAGGGTTAGTGCACAATAAAAATTAACATATTCAGAGGTGACACAATCATTCTTAACACTTCTGGACATTGCATAATGCTACTGGACATTAATGGATCAAAGAAATTCATCCAACATAGCAAAAGAGGCAATGCGAAATAAAAGGCAGAATCTGTCAAAACAGAACAGTTCGTATTGACGAATTTTAAAATGGTACCAGACTTGCTCAAATGAAAATGCTCAAATTGAATGAAAGTTGCGTACATATCTGAGGATCATGCACGTAAATTGGCTTAATTTTCTGAGCTACCTACAGGGAGGTGGACCCAGATTCGTGACAGCAAAGAAATCTGGAACTGCGCAGTAATCCAAATCTAGTACTTACTTTTCTATCAACGGCTTTACTTGGCACAACAAAACACAAAACTAAGATAAGGAGAGGTTGCTACAGTAGTAAACAACTTCCAAGACACAAATATAAAACAAATTACTGTAGCAAAATAACACATGGGTTATCTCCCAAGAAGTTCTTTTCTTTATAGCCATTAAGATGGGCTCAGCAGTTTTAATAATCCATTCGCGGGAAATAGTATTTGAAGCAAAAGAGAGCTTCAAGAGGCAAATTCAAAACAAATTTAAGTCTAACATGCTTCCTATGAAGAGGAATCTTGTACACAAATGAATTCATGAAGAACAAAGTGACAAGCATAAGAGGATAAAACACGAGTAACTTCAAGATTCTCAACATAAAGAGGGGAAACTTAATATTATTAAGATGCATATAACCATATTTCCCTCTCTCATAGTAACTTTCAGTAGCATCATTGATGAAATCCACAATATACCCATCACTTAAAACATTCTTATCATGGTTCATATGCATAGAAGTATCATTAAATTTGGCATAAGAAGAGTTATTCTCATTAATAGTAATTGGAGCAAGATTATTATCAAGAATTTGAACATGGTAAACAAGTTGCATATTAAGAGAATTGTTTTTGGTAACCCAATCATGACTATGACAAGTTTCATAAGGATAGTTAGAACCTATATCATAGCATTCTTTATAATAATCATCAAAGATCGGAGGCACATTGTCATCATTTTCAGAATTAATTTCCCAGAGATTTGCAATATCAAAAGTAGTGTGCTCATTCAAATCATGATTGCTAATGTATGTAAAGGGCATAGGAAGATCATCATATTCAGATTCATTATCACAATAATCATTAGGAGCAACATACTTACGGTTACCTAGCGTTATCTCATTCACGCGAGGATACGCCGTTACCTCTTTCTTTTTATTCTCCTTCTTCTTCTTCTTCTTCTTTCCTTCTTCTTCTTCTTCTCTTCCTTCTCCTCGTTCCTTCTTTAGGAGGAAGAGGCTTGAAGGGTGGCTTGTCCGCATAACCTGATTTACTTTCAGAAACAATAGAAGAAACTTGGGAGGATCCCTCCTTTTCATTAATTAGTTGAAAACACACAGCGGTCCTATCATATTTTGGCAAGGTGTCATCTTCTAAAATATTTTGTATGTAAGTATTTGTATGGCTATTATCAATGCAATAAGAAAAACACCCATGCAGGACATCATCAATATCAAGATCACTCATATGTAACAAAGAGATTTTTCTCGATAGTTCTTCACACCCCAAAAATAAAGTAAGTTCATCATGCTGATTAGGAGAAATTTCATCATCACAATACAAATTTGCAGCACTCATTGGGTTCAAATTATCATTGGAGGAGCATTGAAAATTAAAATGACCCACTTCATGGCAAACTTCACAAATAAAAGGATAGAGGGCACAAACTTTTTTACCAAGATCATCTAGAGCCCTAAACCACTTTCTAGTTTTTTCATTAGCATGATGGATACAATATTCATCTTTGATTTGATTAATTCCACAAGGTCTATGTATTCCACAAAAATTAACATGCTTATAGGAAATAGCACTCTTAGGAGTTTGAGCATGCTTATGGCAATAATTAACAACAATTTCATTCTTCATGCAAGCCTCTTTAAAAGGTTCATGATACTTATCAAAATTCTTCTTAGGCAATTCAAAATGAGAAGCAAAGGATTTATAAAGATTTGCAACAACTTGAGAGTCAAGACCATAAGTAGCACTCATATTTCGAAATTTATCGGTATCCATAAAAGCTTCAATGCATTCATAATCATAATTTATACCTGACTCTTTACCTTTGTCGTTCTCCCATCCTTCAGCGTTGTCCTCAATCCGATCAAGAAGATCCCACCTAGCTTCAACCTCCTTGCTTGTGAAAGATCCCTCCGAACACGCGTCCAGATAGTCCTTGTGTTGTCCTGAAAGTCTCGCATAAAAATTGTTAACAATAACATTACGGGGGAGCTCATGAATGGGACATTTGAGCATTAGAGATTTCAATCTCCCCCACGCTTGAGAAATACTCTCTCCATCACGAGGATAAAAGTTATAAATATAATTCCTATCAATATGCACTTCATGCGGAGGATAAAATTTAGAATAAAAGAGAGATGCAATTTCCTCCCAACCAAGAGAATGTCTATTCTCCAATAATTTATACCAATGCGCCGCTTTACCAGACAGCGAAACAGAGAATAGCTTCTTCCTCACTTCATCCATAGAGATACCTGCACACTTGAATAACCCACATAATTCGTGCAAAAACAGTAAATGATCTCTAGGATGGACAGTTCCATCCCCTTTATAGTGATTGTCCATAACACGTTCAATAATTTTCATAGGTATTTTATACGGAATACTTTCAGCAGGTGGATTCAAAATATCAGAAGCATCATTAGAGTTATCGCATATGGGAGATAAAGCATTATCAGAACAAATTTTCTCCCCTAAAGATGGGAAGCTAAAAAGACCACAAAAACTAGCTTCCCCAAGCTTAGACTTCTTCATAGCATTAGCAGTAATTGCATTCATACTAATAACATCGCTACTAGCATGCAAATAAGGTTCCATAGGTTTTTTAATTTTCGCATCAAACAATTCTAAATCAGGAAAAAGACTAAAAAGCTCACCAATTTTTTTGTTGTTTTCCATTATGCCTAACTAGTGTAAACAAGAAACAAAAAGTTGCAATTGCAGGATCTAAAGGAAATAGCTTCGAGTACTTACAATGGCGGAAAATAGCTTGGTAGCCGAGGTCCGGAGTGTGAGTACCTTTTACCTTTCCTCCCGCAACGGCGCCAGAAAAGTGCTTGATGTCTACTTCCCCCTCCTTTTCCTGTAGACAGTGTTGGGCCCAAGAGCAGAGGTTTGTAGAACAGCAGCAAGTTTTCCTTAAGTGGATCACCCAAGGTTTATCGAACTCAGGAGGAAGAGGTCAAAGATATCCCTCTTATGCAACCCTGCAACCACAAAGCAAGAAGTCTCTTGTGTCCCCAACACACCTAATAGGTGCACTAGTTCGGCGAAGAGATAGTGAAATACAGTGGTATGAATATATATGAGTAGCAACGGTGCCAGAAAATAGCTTGCTGGCGTGTAGTTGATGGTGGTAGTATTGCAGCAGTAGTAACGCAGTAAAACAGTAAACAAGCAGTAGTAACTCAACAGTATTTAGGAACAAGGCCTAGGGATTATACTTTCACTAGTGGACACTCTCAACATTGATCACATAACAGAATAGATAAATGCATACTCTACACTCTTGTTGGATGATGAACGCATTGCGTAGGATTACACGAACCCTCAATGCCGGAGTTAACAAGCTCCACAATTTGTTCATATTTAAGTAACCTTATAGTGTAAGATAGATCAACATAACCAGATAGATCACATCAATACCATCATAATGATAATTAACTCCACAATCTACAAGAGATCATGATCATAGCCTACGACAAGAACCACACGGTGCACACACTAGTCACCTTTACACACGTGCAGGAGGAATAGAACTACTTTAATAACATCACTAGAGTAGCACATAGATGAATTGTGATACAAAACTCATATGAATCTCAATCATGTAAAGCAGCTCATGAGATCATTGTATTGAAGTACATGGAGAGAGATTAACCACATAGCTACCGGTACAGCCCCGAGCCTCGATGGAGAACTACTCCCTCCTCATGGGAGTAGCAGCGGTGATGAAGATGGCGGTGGAGATGGCAGCGGTGTCGATGGAGAAGCCTTCCGGGGCACTTCCCCGTCCGGCAGGGTGCGGAACAGAGTTCTGTCCCCCGAATTGGAGTTTCGCGACGGTGGCGGCGCCCCTGGAGTCTTTCTGGAGTTTCGTCAATTGGTATCGAAGTTTTAGGTCACGACGGCTTAAATAGGCGAAGAATCGGAGTCGGAAGGTCTCTGGGGGGCCACACTATAGGGGGCGCCCCTCTGGCCGCGCCGGGGTGTGGTGTGGGGCCCAGGGCTCCCCTCTGGTCCTTCCCGGGTGTTCTGGATGCTTCCGATGAAAATAGGAACTTGGGCGTTGATTTCGTCCGATTCCGAGAATATTTCGTTACTAGGATTTCTGAAACCAAAAACAGCAGAAAACAGAACTGGCCTCTCGGCATCTCGTCAATAGGTTAGTTCCGGAAAACGCATAAAAATGATATAAAGTGTGAACAAAACATGTTGGTATTGTCATAAAACAAGCATGGAACATCGGAAATTATAGATACGTTGGAGACGTATCAGCGCCGACACACTAAGGCAGCGCGGCCTGGCCCTTGGCCGCGCCGGCCTGTTGTGTGGGGCCCTCGTGTGGCCCCCTGACCTATCTCCTCCGCCTACTTAAAGCCTTCGTCGCGAAACCCCCAGTACCGAGAGCCACGATACGGAAAACCTTCCAGAGACGCCGCCGCCGCCAATCCCATCTCGGGGGATTCAGGAGATCGCCTCCGGCACCCTGCCGGAGAGGGGAATCATCTCCGGAGGACTCTTCACCGCCATGGTCGCCTCCGGAGTGATGAGTGAGTAGTTCACCCCTGGACTATGGGTCCATAGCAGTAGCTAGATGGTTGTCTTCTCCTTATGTGCTTCATTGTCGGATCTTGTGAGCTGCCTAACATGATCAAGATCATCTATCTGTAATGATATATGTTGTGTTTGTTGGGATCCGATGGATAGAGAATACTATGTTATGTTGATTATCAATCTATTATCTATGTGTTGTTTATGATCTTGCATGCTCTCCGTTATTAGTAGAGGCTCTGGCCAAGTTTTTACTCTTAACTCCAAGAGGGAGTATTTATGCTCGATAGTGGGTTCATGCCTCCATTAAATCTGGGACAGTGACAGAAAGTTCTAAGGTTGTGGATGTGATGTTGCCACTAGGGATAAAACATTGATGCTATGTCTAGGATGTAGTTATTGATTACATTACGCACCATACTTAATGCAATTGTCTGTTGTTTGCAACTTAATACGGAAGGGGTTCGGATGATAACCTGAAGGTGGACTTTTTAGGCATAGATGCATGCTGGATAGCGGTCTATGTACTTTGTCATAATGCCCAATTAAATCTCACAATACTCATCATATCATGTATGTGCATTGTCATGCCTCTCTATTTGTAAATTGCCCAACTGTAATTTGTTCACCCAACATGCTATTTATCTTATGGGAGAGACACCTCTAGTGAACTGTGGACCCCGGTCCATTCTTTTAATCGAATACAATCTACTGCAATACTTGTTCTACTGTTTTCTGCAAACAATCATCATCCACACTATACATCTAATCCTTTGTTACAGCAAGCCGGTGAGATTGACAACCTCACTGTTGGGGCAAAGTACTTTGTTGTGTTGTGCAGGTTCCACGTTGGCGCCGGAACCCGGTGTTGCGCCGCACTACATCTCACCGCCATCAACCTTCAACGTGCTTCTTGGCTCCTACTGTCGATAAACCTTGGTTTCTTGAGGGAAACTTACGATGTACGCATCACACCTTCCTCTTGGGGTTCCCAACGGACGCGTGTTGAACGGAAAGACAATACGTCATCACGCGCATCAAGCATTTCTGGCGCCGTTGCCGGGGAGATCAAGACACGCTGCAAGGGGAGTCTCCACTCCAATCTCTTTACTTTGTTTTTGTCTTGCTTTATTTTATTTACTCCTTTGTTTGCTGCATTATATCAAAATACAAAAAATTAGTTACTTGTTTTACTTTACTTAATTCATGCATGTTTTTATTTCACTAGTTAGGCTTAATGGAAAACAACAAAAATATTAGAGATCTTTATAGTATTTATCTTGAGTTAGGACATGAGGTGTTTGAAGAGAAAATTAAAAAACCCATGGAACTTTGTTTGCAAAATAGTTGTAGCAATGTTATTAGCATGAACTCTTTGAACACTATTATTGCTAATGCTATGGAAGAATTTAAGCTTGGGGAAGCTAGTTTTGATGAGCATGATATTTTTAGTCCCCCAAGCATGAGGAGAAAATTTACTTTGATGATACTTTGCCTCCCATTTATGATGATAGTGGTATTTTGGTGCCACCTACTATGGAGGATAAAGTTTATTATGATTATACTATGCCTCCTATATTTGATGATGAGAATAATAATGATAGCTACTTTGTTGAATTTGCTCCCACTACAATTAATAAGAATGACTATGCTTATGTTGGGAGTAGTAATTATTTTATGCATGAGACTCATGATAAGAATGCTTTATGTGATAGTTATATTGTTGAGTTTGTTCATGATGCTACTGGAAATTATTATGAGAGAGGAAAATATGGTTGTAGAAGTTTTCATGTTACTAAAACACCTCTCTATATGCTGAAAATTTTGAAGTTACTTGTGTTTTATCTTCCTATGCTTGTCACTTTGTTCTTCATGAATTTATTTGTGTACAAGATTCCTTTTCATAGGAAGTGGGTTAGACTTAAAAGTGTTTCTTATTTTCTTTTTATGCTCTCTTTTGCTTCAACTCTTATTTCTTGCGAGAGCATCATTAAAATTACTGAGCCCATCTTAATGGCTATAAAGAAAGCACTTCTTGGGAGATAACCCATGTGTTTATTTTACTACTGCACTTTTGTTTTATATTTGAATCTTGGAAGTTGTTACTACTGTAGCAACCTCTCCTTATCTTAGTTTTGTGCATTTTTGTGCCAAGTAAAGTCGTTGATAGTAAGGTTCATACTAGATTTGGATTACTGCGCAGAAACAGATTTCTTTGCTGTCACGAATCTGGGCCTAATTCTCTGTAGGTAACTAAGAAAATTATGCCAATTTACGTGAGTGATCCTCAGATATGTACGCAACTTTCATTCAATTTGAGAATTTTCATTTGAGCAAGTCTGGTGCCTCTTAGAAATTCTTCTTTACGAACTGTTCTGTTTTGACAGATTCTGCCTTTTATTTCGCATTGCCTGTTTTGCTATGCTTGATGGATTTTTCTATTCCATTGACTTTCAGTAGCTTTGTGCAATGTCCAGAAGTGTAAAGAATGATTGTGTCACCTCTGAACATGTAAATTTTGATTGTGCACTAACCCTCTAATGAGTTGTTTTGAGTTTGGTGTGGAGGAAGTTTTCAAGGATCAAGAGAGGAGAATGATACAATATGATCAAGGAGAGTGAAAGCTCTAAGCTTGGGGATGCCCCGGTGGTTCACCCCTGCATATATCAAGAAGACTCAAGCGTCTAAGCTTGGGGATGCCCAAGGCATCCCCTTCTTCATCGACAACATTATCAGGTTCCTCCCTGTAGGGATTTGTTGCATAGAAAATAAAAAATTTCCTACCGCGAACATGCAATCCAAGCCAAGATGCAATCTAGAAGACGGTAGCAACGAGGGGATATCGAGTCTCACCCTTGAAGAGATTCCAAAGCCTACAAGATGAGGCTCTTGTTGCTGCGGTAGACGTTCACTTGCCGCTTGCAAAAGCGCGTAGAAGATCTTGATCACGATCGCTTCCGGCGCCACGAACGGGCAGCACCTCCGTACTCGGTCACACGTTCGGTTGTTGATGAAGACGACGTCCACCTCCCGTTCCAGCGGGCAGCGGAAGTAGTAGCTCCTCTTGAATCCGACAGCACGACGGCGTGGTGTCGGTGGTGGTGGAGAAATCCGGCGGAGCTTCGCTTAAGCGTGCGGGATGTGGTGGAGGAGAGAGACCGCTAGGGTTTGGGGAGAGAGGGGGTTGGGCGCCGGCCCTCTAAGGGGTGCGGCCAAGGCTGAGGCTTGAAGTGGTCAGCCCCCTCTCCTATGCCCCTCATTATATAGGTGGAAGCCCCAAGAGTTCTAGTCCAAGTCTTCGAATAAGACCCCAACACTAAAACCTCCCATATGTGGGAAACCTACTCAAGGAGGGAGTCCTACCCAAGGTGGGACTCCCACCTTTCCTTGAGGTGGGGTGGCCGGCCACCTTTAGGTGGAGCCCACCTGGGACTCTTCCCTTTAGGGCTGGCCGGCCATGCTAGTGGAGTCTCTTCGGGACTCCACTTTCCAAAATGCCATTCTTCCGGACTTTTCTAGAACCTTCTAGAACCTGCCATAAATGCACCGGATCATTTCCAAACTTGGAATATGACTTCCTATATATGAATCTTATTCTCCGGACCATTCCGAACTCCTCGTGATGTCCGGGATCTCATCCGAGACTCCGAACAAATATTCGAACTCCATTCCATATTCAAGTTCTACCATTTCAACATCCAACTTTAAGTGTGTCACCCTACGGTTCGTGAACTATGCGGACATGGTTGAGTACTCACTCCGACCAATAACCAATAGCGGGATCTGGAGATCCATAATGGCTCCCACATATTCAACGATGACTTTAGTGATCGAATGAACCATTCACATACAATACCAATTCCCTTTGTCATGCGATATTTTACTTGTCCGAGGTTTGATCTTCGGTATCACTCTATACCTTGTTCAACCTCGTTTCCTGACAAGTACTCTTTACTCGTACCGTGGTATGTGGTCTCTTATGAACTCATTCATATGCTTGCAAGACATTAGACGACATTTCACCGAGAGGGCCCAGAGTATATCTATCCATCATCGGGATGGACAAATCCCACTGTTGATCCATATGCCTCAACTCATACTTTCCGGATACTTAATCCCACCTTTATAACCACCCATTTACGCAGTGGCGTTTGGTGTAATCAAAGTACCTTTCCGGTATAAGTGATTTATATGATCTCATGGTCATAAGGACTAGGTAACTATGTATCGAAAGCTTATAGCAAATAACTTAATGACGAGATCTTATGCTATGCTTAATTGGGTGTGTCCATTACATCATTCATACAATGATATAACCTTGTTATTAATAACATCCAATGTTCATGATTATGAAACTAATCATCCATTAATCAACAAGCTAGTTTAAGAGGCATACTAGGGACTTCTTTGTTGTCTACATATCACACATGTACTAATGTTTCGGTTAATACAATTATAGCATGATATATAAACATTTATCATAAACATAAAGATATAAATAATAACCACTTTATTATTGCCTCTAGGGCATATCTCCTTCAGTCTCCCACTTGCACTAGAGTCAATAATCTAGTTTACATTTGTAAAGATATAACACCTTGGCCTTCTGGTGCTTTATCATGTTTTGCTCACGGGAGAGGTTTTAGTCAACGGATCTGACATGCTCAGAACCGTATGTATTTTGTAATTCATTTGCGTCTCAACGCATCACTCATTTCCAAATGAGTCGGCATTAAATATGTTTGGTCTTCTGGTGGAACCTTAATTCCGCGGTCTGAAATATGTCACTAATATTGTCACACACAATATAGCTTCAAAGTTCTGACTCTGTCGGAACTACACCAAGTTCTCAAAGAACCTCTTGACTTAACATCCTTTGTCATTGTCAAAACAATGACATACTCTGCCTTCTTTTGTAGAATCCGTCACAATATTTAGAACTCTTCTAAATCTAGCATAGACAACTTCTAGCTCATTGTGCTACCTTTTAAACAACACTTAGTCTAATTTGAGATTGAAATTATATTTTATATGTGACAAAACCAATATCGGTGTAACACCTTACAGCGATTTGTTTGTCATTTCTTCATACAAAAATATATATATATATCCTTAGTTCTTCTAAAGTACTCAAGGATATTCTTACTGTCGTCCAATGATCATCATATGAATCATTCTGGTATATGCTCATAACACTTTATAGCACATGATATCTGATTGTGTACATATTATTCGTGATCTATAATCACTCATGTGTTTTTACTCATTGAGTGTCAGATACACTCAAGTCTTGTTAAAACTTTAACATGACAAGAATATTTTCTTAATATTTCTATATTGAACTATTTCAATATCTATTCTATGTACTTTGACTTAAACTTATTTATGTGTTTCAATCTATCTTCATAGATCTTGACACTAAATTTGTTTCAGTCCATATCCTTTCATTGAAATTAATTCTCAATGAAACCCTTTTAATCAAGTATATAATTACATCATTTATAACCAACTATATCTCATCTACATAAAGTATTATAAATATGTCTCAGCGCTCCCACTTAATTTCTTGCAAATGCAAGCCTCTTCATCGTTTCTGATGAAATCAAAAACTCTTTGACTATTTCATCTGGTGAAGATTCCAACTCCGCGATACTCACTTCATCCAATTGAAGTTCGTATACCTATCTAGTATTCTACGGACTAGCAAAACAATTGGTTGTATCTTGTATACACCTTTAATACATACTTCTGTTAAGTAGTGTATTTTGCCATCCTACTAGCATAAGAAATATGTAGTGATTACTAGAATAATCCACATAGACTATAAGCATTGCTACGGAAGATCTAATCTTATCGTAGTCAACTCTTTGAACTTTGTCGTAAACAACTTTTCGACAAGTTGAGCTTCTTCAAGGATATTTCATCCAAGTCCATCAATTTTATAGATCCTTTTACTTTCAAAAAGTATTCATCTATCTTGGATTTCATGGCGTATAGCCATTTTAACGGAGTCAGGGCCCATCATAACTTCTTTGTTTGTAGTTGGTTTATCATTGTTCAAAATCAATCCTTTGTTCACAAATCATTTATTTGATCACAAAGTAAACCATACCTACAAGGTTTATGATGACCCACAAGTATAGGGGGTGTATCGTAGTATCTTCGATAAGTAAGAATGTCGATCCCAACGAGGAGCAGAAGGTGTTGACAAGCAGTTTCGATGAAGGATTCACTGTAAATGCTCACAGACAAGTATTCAGGGGGTTTTGATGTAACAGTTGAATAAAGTACGAGTAAGTAAAGTGCGAGAGTAATAATTGCAGCGAGTGGCCCAATCCTTTTTAGCACAAAGGACAAGCCGGTTTGTTTACTTATGATGACCAAACGTTCTCGAGGACACACGGGATTTTAGTCTAGTGCTTTCGCTACATACGGCTAAATAATCTTCATTGTTATGATAAGTGTTGTGTGGGTGAACCTATGCTAATGTACCGCCCTTCCTAGGACTAATACATACTTGTGATTATACCCCTTGCAAGCATCCGCAACTACAAGAAAGTAATTAAGAATAAATCTAACCACAGCCTTAAACTCTGAGATCCTGCGATCCCTCCTGCATCGATATACCGGGGGTTTAGGTTTCTGTCACTCCGGCAACCCCGCAATTGGCAAACGAATACAAGATGCATTCCCCTAGGCCCATAAATGGTGAAGTGTCATGTAGTCGACGTTCACATGACACCACTAGAAGAATAACACCACAACTTAAATATCACACCATTGAATATTACTCAACCATAGTTCACTACTAACATTTAGACTTCACCCATGTCCTCAAGAACTAAACGAACTACTCACGAGACATCATATGGAACATGATCAGAGGTGATATGATGATGAATAACAATCTGAACATAAACTTGGTTCAATGGTTTCACTCAATAGCATCAACAACAAGTAGAGATCGATACCGGGAGAGTTTCCCCTATCAAACAATCAAGATCAAACCCAAATTGCTACGGCGGTGACGGTGTCCAGCGGTGATGACGGCGGTGATGATGGTGGAGATGATGATGATGGTGATGGCGATGATGTCCAGCTCGATGACGGTGACGATGGCGTCGATTTCCCCCTCCCGGAGGGAATTTCCCGATTCCTGCCCGCCGGAGAGCTCTTTTCTCTCTGGTGTTCTCCGCCCCGCAGAGGCGGCTGTAACTCTTCGCGAGGTACCTCTGTGGCTTAGGTTTTCGGGACGAAGGATTTCGCGAAGAAAAGGAGGCGAAAGGGGTCGTGGGCCCCCCAAACCACATGGCGGCGCGGCCAGGGCATGGGCCGCGCCGCCCTAGGGTGTGGGCCCACCCTGGGTCCTCTGGCCCCTCCTTCTGGCTTCCTTCGTCATCTTGAAAAATAGGATTTTTGGTATAATTTCCTTCCACAGTTGATCTTCCGAAATATTGCGTTCTGACGGTGCTTTTTCCAGCAGAATCCTGGCTCCGGTGCTTGATCCTCCAATAATGATGAAACATGCAAAATAGATGAAATAACATAAGTATTGTGTCCCAATATGAAATATATCAATGAATAACAGCAAATTATGATATAAAATAGTGATGCAAATTGGACGTATCAACTCCCCCAAGCTTAGACTTCGCTTGTCCCCAAGCGAAACTGAGCTCGATAAACAGGACCACATGTTTATGGAGTGAAGAGTCGATAAATAAAATACGGACAAGAAGCATCATATTCATTCACACAAGACATTATAGTAAACAACCTCTTATAACTCAACTTGAAACAAGTATAAGGTAATCACAAGTAAAGGTGCATAAGAAATCATAATTGGTGATGGCAAACTTCGTTCTTGGTCAGAGAACAATTAACAGATTATATTTATCTCATTGAGCAGCGCTCTCATGTTAAAGTTTATAAGGCACAACTTGCATACTCAATCATAATGGTCTTCTCATGATCATTGATAACTTGCAAAGCTATATTCATTCAGATAAAACTTGTACTAAACAAGGAAGAGTAAAAGACATGATGTAGCAAATCACAATATAATGGTTTGATCACAACTACTCAAATGCTTGCTTGAGATGGAGGGAAATAGGTTTACTGACTCAACATAAAGTAAAAGACAGGCCCTTCGCAGAGGGAAGCAGTGATTAAATCATGTGCTAGAGCTTTTTCAGTTTTGCAATCATATAAAGAGAATAAAAGTAACATTTTGAGAAGTGTTTGTTGTTGTCAACGACTGGTAGCGGGTACTCTAACCCCCTTGCCAGACAACCTCCTAAGAGCGGCTCCCATATTATTTTCATTTTGTGTGGCACTCCTTCCAACCTTTCTTTCACAAACCATGGCTAACCGAATCCTCGGGTGCCTGCCAACAATCTCATACCATGAAGGAGTGCCTTTTTATTTTAGCTTTATTATGATGATGACACTCCCCCCAACCTTTGCTTACACAAGCCATGGCTAACCGAATCCTTCGGGTGCCGTCCATCAATCACATACCATGGAGGAGTGTCTATTTAGTTTGATTAATTTGGGACTGGGAATCCCATTGCCAGCTCTTTTTGCAAAATTATTGGATAAGCGGATGAAGCCACTAGTCCATTGGTGGAAGTTGCCCAACAAGATTGAAAGATAAAACACCACATACTTCCTCATGAGCTATGAAACATTGACACAAATAAGAGATAACAAGTTTTGAATTGTTTAAAGGTAGCACATGAAGTATTTACTTGGAATGGCAGAAAATACCATGTAGTAGGTAGGTATGGTGGACACAAATGGCATAGGTTTGGGTTAAGGTTTGGATGCACGAGAAGTATTCCCTCTCAGTACAGGTCTTTGGCTAGCAAGGTTAATTAGCAAGCATAAGAGTCGAGGGAAACAAACAAATATACATATGATAGAAACAATCATGCATCTTCCTTGTAAGCACAAACAATCTTAACTTCAGAATAATAAGCTATGAGCTAACAAGAAAGACAATGAAACATCTACATGTATTTCTCTTTTCTACTTAAACCTCAAAGTGTTGTTGCTATTGACCAATGCTAAGTTTGCCAAAACCAAATAGATTTATTCAATGCTCCCAAAGTGATACCAATACTAACAACAAGGTAAATCATATGATAGAGATTGCAAACTAGAATAAGATGTGCAATATGTAAATGATAAGACTTCTCATTAATATTCCATAACGATAACTCACACCAAGGGATACATAGATAACCAACTAAAGGAGAGATACTTCCAAACGCAACCCATCTTATATGATAACTTCCCTACTCATGATATGACACTACTTGACAATAAAAGTAAAAGGTAGTGATGATGTGATACCGCGGCACTCCCCCAAGCTTGGAACAAACCAAGGGGATGCCAATACCGATGATGAATTACTCCTGCGGCGATGGTGGTGATGAACTCCCGTCATCAAACTTCCAAGGAAGAGGCTCTCCATCAAGAAACGACATCTTGGTCTCGGGAATCCTGAAACTAGCAGCACGGCTTATGTATTTAAACCTGTTTTCATACTCACAGTTCTGATTCTGAACGTCATAGAGTTGTGCTTGGAGCTTGTTGGTGGTGTCGTGAAGTGAGAGGATGTCGCTCCAAAGCTTTGCAGTTTCCTTCTCATGTTCAGCAATGAGTTCAGACACAATCCTGTGGAAGATATCCACCTCACGCTCAGCCATCTTCTTGTATTTGAAAACCTCTTGTTCTAGCTTCTCCATCCTGTCTTCCAAGCTTCCTTCTCCTTTAGGACCCTGGACATCCTTGACCTGCAGTTCTCCTTCAACGAGCAGCAACTCCTTGGGGTGCATCCTCAGCTCCTCCATGTACAAGTTGCCAACATCCTTGCAGGAGCTGTCCTTCGGAGTTTCCGACGAAGACATGATGGCTCTAGATCCGAAGCAAATCCTGGCAGAAACAGCTCGAAACAAAACACGTCGAGAAAACGATATACGGACCTCCAGGGGTCCGGGGGATTATATAGCAAAAATTTTCACGACAAAAGGAAAGTACCAGATCGAACCAGAGTCGGAAAGGGGCGACGAGGCGGCCAAACCATAGGTCGGCGCGGGCCCAGGTCAGGCCGCGCCGGCCTATGGTGGCGCCCTCGTGCGTCCTTTCCACTCCGTTTCGAACTCGTAATTTTTCATATTTTCCAAAAACAGCAAAAATATTGTTCGGAAAGTAAATTGCGTACTTTTCATTACCAGTACTGTTACCTATTCAAAGTCGAGTTCTGGCGGACTGTCAATTTGCCCTTTGATGAAAGCCTCCGGTGTTTCCACTTGAATAATATCAACATCAACATTATAGGAATCACCTGAGATATAATGCTTGAGTCTTTGTCCATTCACCACTTGCGTAGCATTGCCTTGGAGAGAGCTAATTTTGATTGCTCCTGAACGATACACCTCCTCGACAACATACGGTCCTTCCCATTTCGAGAGTAATTTCCCTGCAAAGAATCTGAGACGAGACCGATACAATAGGACTTTATCCCCAATATTAAATTCTCTTTTGATAATCCTTCTATCATGCCATTTTTTAACTTTCTCTTTAAAGAGTTTAGCATTTTCATAAGCTTCACTTCTCCATTCATCTAAAGAACTTAATTGTAACAACCTCTTATCACCGGCAAGTTTAGGATCTTTATTTAATTCTCTAACAGCCCAATAAGCTTTGTGCTCTAGTTCTAAAGGTAAATGACAAGCTTTCCCATAAACCATTTTATAAGGTGACATTCCCATGGGATTTTTATAAGCAGTTCTATAAGCCCAAAGTGCATCCTTCAATTTACTAGCCCAATTCTTTCTAGTTTTATTAACGGTCTTTCCCAAAATAGATTTAATCTCTCTATTTGATAATTCTACTTGACCACTAGTTTGAGGATGATAAGCGGAAGCAATTCTATGATTAATACCATACTTAGCAAGAGTTTTTCTAAAACCTCCATGAATAAAATGAGAACCTCCATCAGTCATAATATATCTAGGTACTCCAAATCTAGGAAAAATAATATCTAAAAGCATTCTTAAAGAGGTCTCACCATCAGCACTTTTTGTAGGTATAGCTTCCACCCATTTAGTAACATAATCAACAGCAACAAGTATGTGAGTGTTACCTTCTGAAGACGGAAAAGGTCCCATGAAGTCAAATCCCCAACAATCAAACGGTTCAATAACAAGAGTATAATTCATAGGCATTTCATTACGTCTGGAGATATTACCAACCCTTTGGCATTCATCACAAGATAAAATAAACTTTCTCGCATCTTTGAAGAGAGTTGGCCAATAAAAACCTGATTGTAGAACCTTTTGCGCGGTTCTTTCTCCGGCGTGATGTCCTCCATAAGCACTGCCATGACATTTACTCAATATCTCTTGTTGTTCATATTCGGGAACACATCTTCGCATAATACCATCCACTCCTTCTTTATATAAGTGTGGGTCATCCCAGAAATAATGCCTCAAGTCATAAAAGAATTTCCTCCTTTGCTGAGCTGAAAAGGTTGGAGGCAAGTACTTGGAAACAATAAAGTTAGCATAATCAGCATACCAAGGACTGTCTCGCGAGCTCACCTTTATTACAGCCAATTGTTCATTTGGAAAACTATCATTAACAGGAACAGGATCATAAGCAATATTTTCCAATCTAGACAAATTATCAGCAACAGGATTATCAGCACCTTTCCTATCTACAATATGTAAATCAAATTCTTGCAAAAGAAGTACCCATCTAATAAGCCTTGGCTTAGCATCTTTCTTTGTCATAAGGTATCTAATTGCAGCATGATCAGTATGAATAGTAACTTTTGAATCAACAATATAAGATCTAAATTTATCACAAGCAAAGACTACAGCTAATAATTCTTTTTCAGTTGTAGCATAATTTCTTTGAGCAGCATCAAGAGTTTTACTAGCATAATGAATAACATTCAGCTTTTTATCTACTCGCTGTCCAAGAACAGCGCCTACAGCAAAATCACTAGCATCACACATAATCTCAAATGGTAAGTTCCAATCAGGAGGTTCAACTATAGGAGCAGTTGTTAAGGCTTTCTTAAGAGTTTCAAAAGCTTCCTTACAATCATCATCAAAAACAAATGGTACATCTTTTTGAAGAAGATTAGTAAGAGGCTTTGAAATCTTGGAGAAATCTTTAATAAATCTCCTATAAAACCCAGCATGACCAAGAACACTACGAATACCTTTAACGTCCCTCGGATAGGGCATCTTCTCAATTGCTTCAACTTTAGCTCTATCAACTTCAATACCTCTCTCGAAATTTTATGTCCCAATACAATTCCTTCATTAACCATAAAATGGCATTTCTCCCAATTAAGAACAAGGTTAGTTTCTTCACATCTCTGCAAAACTTTATCAAGGTTTCGCAAGCAACTATCAAAAGAATTCCCATAGACGGAAAAATCATCCATGAATACCTCTACAATACTTTCACAAAAACCATGAAAAATAGCAGACATGCATCTTTGAAAAGTAGCAGGAGCATTACATAAACCAAAAGGCATGCGTCTATAAGCATAAGTTCCATAGGGACAAGTAAAAGTGGTTTTCTCTTGATCTTTAGCTTTAACAGCAATTTGTGAAAACCCAGAATAACCATCAAGAAAGCAAAAATGAGTATTTTTAGACAATCTTTCTAGCATTTGATCAATAAATGGTAAAGGGTAATGATCTTTCTTAGTAACTTTATTAACTTTTCGAAAATCAATGCACATTCTATACCCTACAACTACTCTTTGAGGGATGAGCTCATCATTATCATTAGGCACAACAGTCATTCCTCCTTTCTTGGGAACGCAATGCACAGGACTAACCCATCTACTATCAGCAATAGGATATATAATACCAGCTTCAAGAAGTCGTAATACCTCATTCCTTACCACTTCCTTCATCTTCGGAATTAGACGACGCTGATGTTCAACAACAGGCTTTGCATCATCTTCCATATTAATAGCATGTTGGCAAATAGAAGGAGAAATCCCTTTCAAATCATCAAGAGTGTAGCCAATAGCTCCTCGGTGCTTCTTCAATATTTCCAATAACCTTTCTTCCTCAATCTCTGAAAGCTTAGAACTAATAATAACAGGATATATTTTCTTATCATCAATATGAGCATATTTAAGATTATCAGGTAAAGGCTTTAAATCAAAAACAGGATCTTCCTTTGGTGGCGGTGTTGTACCCAAATCTTCCACCGGTAAATCATGCTTGAGAATAGGTTGGCGAAGAAAAATTTCCTCAAGCTCATCTCTTTCTTTCCTAAAAACTTCACTCTCGCTATCCTCCAAATGTTGCTGCAAAGGATTGTTAGGAACAAGAACAATAGATGCACACTGCTCCATTTTAAAATCATTACTAGGCAAATCAGCTTTATAAGGAGTTTTAGTAAATTTAGAGAAGTTAAACTCATAAGATTCACCAGCAAATTTAGTCAAAATTTTCTCTTTCTTACAATCTATAATAGCTCCACAAGTATTTAGAAAAGGTCTACCAAAAATAATAGGACAATAATCACTAGCAGCAGAACCAAGTACCAAAAAGTCAGCAGGATATTTAATCTTACCGCATAAAACTTCCACATCTCGAACAATACCAATTGGAGAAATAGTTTCTCTATTAGCCAGCTGAATAACCACATCAATATCTTCAAGTTCACAAGAATCAATTTCGTGCATAATCTCCGTGTAAAGCTCATAAGGAATAGCACTAACACTTGCACCAATATCACATAATCCATAATAGCAATGATCACCAATTCTAACAGATAGCATAGGAACACTAGCTTGTTTGGGTTTATTAGGATGTGAAACAATATTAGAAGCATCTTCACAGAAAATAATATGACCATCCTCCACATTTTCAGTCACAAGATCTTTAATTATTGCAACAGCAGGTTCAACTTTTATTTGTTCTTCAGGTTCTATAGGTTTCTTTTCACTTTTATGAACCACACTATTTATAACAGAGTACTCCTTCATTTTAGCAGGGAAAGGAGTTTTTTCAATATAAGCTTCAGGAATAACATGATCAGCAGTTTCAACTACAACGCATTTATTAATAGATGAATCAATTTTATCTTTATACGGTTCATGATACTTATCAAAATTCTTCTTTGGCAATTCATAATGAGAGGCAAAAGCTTTATAAAGATTTGCAGCAACTTGAGAATCAAGACCATATGTAGCACTCATATTACGAAATTTATCAGTATCCATAAAAGCTTCAATGCATTTATAATCATAAATTATACCTGATTCTCTATCCTTGTCGTTCTCCCAACCTTCAGTATTTTCTTGGATCCGATCAAGAAGGTCCCTTTTAAACTCTTCTTTGTTGCGTGTAAATGATCCAGAACAAGAAGTATCCAGCAAGGTCTTGTCTTGAAAAGAAAGTCTTGCATAGAAATTATCAATAATAACATTACCAGGAAGCTCATGAATGGGGCATTTGAGCATTAAAGACTTCAATCTCCCCCAAGCTTGGGCAATACTCTCTCCATCATGAGGCCAAAAATTATATATGCGATTCCGATCCTTATGAATTTCACTTGGAGGATAGAACTTAGAATAAAACCGGGGCACAATATCATTCCATTCAAGAGAATCCCCATTATCCAGTAATTTATACCAATGCGCCGCCTTACCAGACAGCGATAAAGAGAATAGTTTCTTCCTCACTTCATCCATAGAAATACCTGCACATTTGAATAACCCGCATAATTCATGCAAAAACAGTAAATGATCACCAGGATGGACAGTTCCATCCCCTTCATAGCGGTTATCCATAACACGTTCAATAATTTTCATAGGTATTTTATATGGTATCACTTCCTCACCTGGCGCCTCATCCACTACCGTTGCAGTAGTAGTAGATTTCCCAAATAAAAATTGAAGAGAAGATCTCTCCATAATGACTTATAGCAGCAGGCAGAAATAAAATCAGCACAAACAGTAAAGGTTTTCCTTACCAATTCCACTTACCAATAGCGCTTCACTCCCCGGCAACGGCGCCAGAAAATAGTCTTGATGACCCACAAGTATAGGGGGTGTATCGTAGTATCTTCGATAAGTAAGAATGTCGATCCCAACGAGGAGCAGAAGGTGTTGACAAGCAGTTTCGATGAAGGATTCACTGTAAATGCTCACAGACAAGTATTCAGGGGGTTTTGATGTAACAGTTGAATAAAGTACGAGTAAGTAAAGTGCGAGAGTAATAATTGCAGCGAGTGGCCCAATCCTTTTTAGCACAAAGGACAAGCCGGTTTGTTTACTTATAATGACCAAACGTTCTCGAGGACACACGGGATTTTAGTCTAGTGCTTTCGCTACATACGGCTAAATAATCTTCATTGTTATGATAAGTGTTGTGTGGGTGAACCTATGCTAATGTACCGCCCTTCCTAGGACTAATACATACTTGTGATTATACCCCTTGCAAGCATCCGCAACTACAAGAAAGTAATTAAGAATAAATCTAACCACAGCCTTAAACTCTGAGATCCTGCGATCCCTCCTGCATCGATATACCAACGGGGGTTTAGGTTTCTGTCACTCCGGCAACCCCGCAATTGGCAAACGAATACAAGATGCATTCCCCTAGGCCCATAAATGGTGAAGTGTCATGTAGTCGACGTTCACATGACACCACTAGAAGAATAACACCACAACTTAAATATCACACCATTGAATATTACTCAACCATAGTTCACTACTAACATTTAGACTTCACCCATGTCCTCAAGAACTAAACGAACTACTCACGAGACATCATATGGAACATGATCAGAGGTGATATGATGATGAATAACAATCTGAACATAAACTTGGTTCAATGGTTTCACTCAATAGCATCAACAACAAGTAGAGATCGATACCGGGAGAGTTTCCCCTATCAAACAATCAAGATCAAACCCAAATTGCTACGGCGGTGACGGTGTCCAGCGGTGATGACGGCGGTGATGATGGTGGAGATGATGATGATGGTGATGGCGATGATGTCCAGCTCGATGACGGTGACGATGGCGTCGATTTCCCCCTCCCGGAGGGAATTTCCCCGGCGGATTCCTGCCCGCCGGAGAGCTCTTTTCTCTCTGGTGTTCTCCGCCCCGCAGAGGCGGCTGTAACTCTTCGCGAGGTACCCTCTGTGGCTTAGGTTTTCGGGACGAAGGATTTCGCGAAGAAAAGGAGGCGAAAGGGGTCGTGGGCCCCCCAAACCACATGGCGGCGCGGCCAGGGCATGGGCCGCGCCGCCCTAGGGTGTGGGCCCACCCTGGGTCCTCTGGCCCCTCCTTCTGAAGGAGATATGCCCTAGAGGCAATAATAAAGTGGTTATTATTTATATCTTTATGTTTATGATAAATGTTTATATATCATGCTAGAATTGTATTAACCGAAACATTAGTACATGTGTGATATGTAGACAAACAAGAAGTCCCTAGTATGCCTCTTAAACTAGCTTGTTGATTAATAGATGATTAGTTTCATAATCATGAACATTGGATGTTATTAATAACAAGGTTATATCATTGTATGAATGATGTAATGGACACACCCAATTAAGCGTAGCATAAGATCTCGTCATTAAGTTATTTGCTATAAGCTTTCGATACATAGTTACCTAATCCTTATGACCATGAGATCATATAAATCACTTATACCGGAAAGGTACTTTGATTACACCAAACACCACTGCGTAAATGGGTGGCTATAAAGGTGGGATTAAGTATCCGGAAAGTATGAGTTGAGGCATATGGATCAACAGTGGGATTTGTCCATCCGATGACGGATAGATATACTCTGGGCCCTCTCGGTGGAATGTCGTCTAATGTCTTGCAAGCATATGAATGAGTTCATAAGAGACCACATACCACGGTACGAGTAAAGAGTACTTGTCAGGAGACGAGGTTGAACAAGGTATAGAGTGATACCGAAGATCAAACCTCGGACAAGTAAAATATCGCGAGACAAAGGGAATTGGTAATATATGTGAATGGTTCATTCGATCACTAAAGTCATCGTTGAATATGTGGGAGCCATTATGGATCTCCAGATCCCGCTATTGGTTATTGGTTGGAGTGAGTACTCAACCATGTCCGCATAGTTCTCGAACCGTAGGGTGACACACTTAAAGTTGGATGTTGAAATGGTAGCACTTGAAATATGGAATGGAGTTCGAATATTTGTTCGGAGTCCCGGATGAGATCCCGGACATCACGAGGAGTTCCGGAATGGTCCGGAGAATAAGATTCATATATAGGATGTCATTTTATGTGAAATAAAATGTCGCGGAAGGTTCTATGGAAGGTTCTAGAAGGTTCTAGAAAAGTCCGGAAGAAACCACCAAGGAAGGTGGAGTCCACATGGGACTCCACCACCATGGCCGGCCAGCCCTAGATGGGGTGGAGTCCCAAGTGGACTCCACCATAGGGGGCCGGCCACCCCCCACATGGGAGGTGGAAATCCCACCTTTGGGTGGGAGTCCTAGTTGGGCTAGGTTTCCCCTCTTATGGAAGGTTTTGGTTTCGGGTCTTATTCGAAGACTTGGACACCAACACTTGGGATCCACCTATATAATGAGGGGCCAAGGGAGGGGGCCGGCCACCCCAAGACCACAAGCTGGCCGCCCCCCATAGAGTGGCCGGCCACCCCTCCCAAACCCTAGCCAAGCTCCTCTCCTCCATATTGCCCGCATAGCTTAGCGAAGCTCCGCCGGACTTCTTCACCGCCACCGACACCACGCCGTCGTGCTGTCGGATTCAAGAGGAGCTACTACTTCCGCTGCCCGCTGGAACGGGGAGGTGGACGTCGTCTTCATCAACAACCGAACGTGTGACCGAGTACGGAGGTGCTGCCCGTTCGTGGCGCCGGAACCGATCGTGATCAAGATCTTCTACGCGCTTTTGCAAGCGGCAAGTGATCGTCTACCGCAGCAACAAGAGCCTCCTCTTGTAGGCTTTGGAATCTCTTCAAGGGTGAGACTCGATACCCCCTCGTTGCTACCGTCTTCTAGATTGCATCTTGGCTTGGATTGCGTGTTCGCGGTAGGAAAATTTTGTTTTCTATGCAACGTTGTCCTACAGTGGTATCAGAGCCGTGTCTATGCATAGATGGTTGCACGAGTAGAACACAATGGTTTGTGGGCGTTGATGCTCTTGTTATCTTTAGTTTGAGTACTTTGCATCTTTGTGGCATAGTGGGATGAAGCGGCTCGGACTAACTTTACATGACCGCGTTCATGAGACTTGTTCCTCGTTCGACATGCAACTTGTATTGCATAAGAGGCTTTGCGGGTGTCTGTCTCTCCTACTATAGTGAAGATTCAATTTACTCTTCTATTGAAAACATTAGTATCAACGTTGTGGTTCATGTTCGTAGGTAGATTAGATCTCTATCGAAAACCCTAAACCACGTAAAATATGCAAACCAAATTAGAGACGTCTAACTTGTTTTTGCAGGGTTTGGTGATGTGATATGGCCATAATATGATGATGAATATGTATGAGATGATCATTATTGTATTGTGGCAACCGGCAGGAGCCTTATGGTTGTCTTTAAATTTCATGTTGAGTAGTATTTCAAAGTAGTTGTAATAGTTGCTACATGGAGGACAATCATGAAGACGGCGCCATTGACCTTGACGCTACGCCGACGATGATGGAGATCATGCCCGAAGATGATGGAGATCATATCCGTGCTTTGGAGATGAAGATCAAAGGCGCAAGAACAAAAGGGCCATATCATATCACATATGAACTGCATGTGATGTTAATCCTTTTATGCATCTTATTTTGCTTAGATCGCGACGGTAGCATTATAAGATGATCCCTCACTAAAATCTCAAGATAATAAAGTGTTCATCCTTAGTAGCACCGTTACCAAGTCTTGTCGTTTCGAAGCACCTCGTGATGATCGGGTGTGATAGATTCAATAAGTACATATGACGGGTGCAAGACAGTTTTGCACATGCGGATACTAAGGTGGCCTTGACGAGCCTAGCATGTACAGACATGGTCTCGGAACACGTGATACCGAAAGGTAGAGCATGAATCATATGGTTGATATGATGAACACTTTGAGTGTTCGCCATTGAAATCACACCTTTTCTCGTGATGATCGGGTTTAGGTGCGGTGGATTTGGTTCGTGTGATCACTAAGACAATGCGAGGGATATTGTTTTGAGTGGGAGTTCACTTAGTTTTTTAATTATGTTGAATTAAAATTTGAACTCAATTTGTCATAAACTTAGTCTAAACTATTGCAAATATATGTTGTAGAGATGGCGTCCCCAATCAATTTTAATCAGTTCCTAGAGAAAGAGAAACTTAAGAGCAACGGTAGCAACTTCACCGACTGGTTCCGTCATGTGAGGATCTTCCTCTCTGGCGGAAATCTGCAATTTGTGCTTGATGCACCGCTAGGTGACCCTCCTGCAGAAGATGAATCCGATGAAGTAAAAGCTGTTTACGCGACTCGGAAAACTCGGTACTCTCAAGTTCAGTGTGCCATCCTGTGCAGTCTGGAATCCGATCTTCAAAAACGTTTTGAGCACCATGATCCTCATGAGTTGATGAATGAGCTGAAAGCTATATTCGAGACTCATGCGGCAGTGGAATGCTATGAAGCATCGAAACATTTCTTCAGCTGTATGATGGAAGAAGGCAGCTCCGTTAGTGAGCACATGCTCGCCATGACCGGGCATGCGAAGAAACTCAGTGACTTGGGAATAGTGATTCCTAACAGACTGGGGATTAATCGTGTCCTTCAATCACTGCCACCAAGTTACAAGAACTTTGTGATGAACTACAATATGCAGAACATGAACAAGGAGTTACCTGAACTCTTTGGCATGCTAAAAGCTGCTGAGATTGAGATCAAGAAAGAGCACCAAGTGTTGATGGTCAACAAGACCACCAGTTTCAAGAAACAGGGCAAGTCTAAGGGAAAATTCAAGAAGGGTGGCAAGAAAGCTGCCACGCCTCCTATGAAACCTAAGAACGGCCCTAAGCCTGATGCTGAGTGCTATTACTGCAAGGAGAAGGGACACTGGAAGCGTAATTGCTCCAAGTATCTGGCTGATCTGAAGAGCGGCCTTGTCAAGAAGAAGAAAGAAGGTATATTTGATATACATGTTATAGATGTTCATTTCACTAGTTCTCGTTCTAGTACCTGGGTATTTGATACTGGTTCGGTTGCTCATATTTGTAACTCGAAACAGGAACTAAAGAATAAACGACAACTGCTGAAAGATGAAGTGACGATGCGCGTTGGAAACGGATCCAAGGTCAATGTGATCGCAGTCGGCACACTTCCTCTACATCTACCTTCGGGATTAGTTTTAAGCCTAAATAATTGCTATTATGTACCTGCGTTGAGCATGAACATTATATCTGGATCTTGTTTAATGCAAGACGGTTATTCATTCAAGTCTGAGAATAATGGTTGTTCTATTTTTATGAATAATATCTTTTATGGTCGAGCACCACAAAAGAATGGCTTATTTCTATTAGATCTCGATAGTAGTGATACGCATATACATAACATTGATGCTAAGCGAATTAAACTTAATGATAATTCTACTTATATGTGGCACTGTCGTCTTGGTCATATTGGAGTGAAACGCATGAAGAAACTCCATACTGATGGATTACTTGAATCACTTGACTTTGAGTCACTTGATAGATGCGAAGCATGTCTAATGGGAAAAATGACAAAGACTCCATTTTCTGGTATGATGGAGCGAGCTACTGACTTATTGGAAATCATACATACCGATGTGTGTGGACCAATGAGCGTAGCATCGCGCGGTGGTTATCGTTATGTTCTAACCTTCACAGATGATCTGAGTAGATATGGGTATATCTATTTCATGAAACATAAATCCGAAACTTTCGAGAAGTTTAAGGAATTTCAAAGTGAAGTAGAAAATCAACGTAACAAGAAGATCAAATTTCTACGATCTGATCGTGGAGGTGAATATCTGAGTTATGAGTTTGGCATGCATTTAAAGAAATGCGGAATACTTTCACAATTGACACCGCCGGGAACACCTCAACGTAACGGTGTGTCCGAACGTCGTAATCGAACTCTCTTAGATATGGTTCGTAGTATGATGTCTCTTACTGATTTGCCGTTATCATTTTGGAGTTATGCATTAGAGACAGCCGCATTCACTTTAAATAGAGCACCATCAAAATCCGTAGAAACGACACCGTATGAATTATGGTTTAATAAGAAACCTAAGCTGTCGTTCCTGAAAGTTTGGGGTTGCGAAGCCTATGTAAAGAAGTTACAAACAAGCTAGAACCCAAAGCGGAGAAATGCGTCTTCATAGGATACCCTAAGGAAACTATAGGGTACACTTTCTATCACAGATCCGAAGGCAAAATCTTTGTTGCTAAGAACGGAACCTTTCTTGAGAAAGAATTTCTCACTAAAGAAGTGACTGGAAGAAAAGTAGAACTCGATGAGATTGATGAATCTATACTCGTTGATCAGAGTAGCGCAGTACCGGAAGTTGTACCTGTACCGCCTACACCGGCAACAGAGGAAGCTAATGATAATGATCATGAAACTTCGAACGAGGAAACTACTGAACCTCGCAGATCGACAAGGGAACGTGCCACTCCTGATTGGTATGATCCTTGTCTAAATGTCATGATTGTGGATAACAATGATGAGGACCCTGCGACGTATGAAGAAGCGATGATGAGCCCAGATTCCAACAAATGGCAAGAAGCCATGAAATCCGAAATGGGATCCATGTATGATAACAAAGTATGGACTTTGGTAGACTTACCTGATAGCCGAAAGGCTGTCGAGAATAAATGGATCTTCAAGAGAAAAACAGATGCTGATGGTAATATTACTGTCTATAAAGCTCGACTTGTCGCAAAGGGTTTCCGACAAATTCAAGGAGTTGACTACGATGAGACTTTCTCACCTGTAGCGAAGCTAAAATCTGTGAGGATTTTGTTAGCAATAGCTGCATTTTTCGATTATGAGATTTGGCAGATGGATGTCAAAACGGCGTTCCTTAATGGAGACATTGAGGAAGAGTTGTATATGGTACAACCCAAAGGTTTTGTCGATCCTAAAAATGCTGACAAAGTATGCAAACTTCAGCGTTCAATCTATGGACTGAAGCAAGCATCAAGAAGTTGGAACCGACGCTTTGATAAGGTGATCAAAGACTTCGGGTTTATACAGTGTCATGGAGAGGCCTGTATTTACAAGAAAGTGAGTGGGAGCTCTGTAGCATTCCTGATATTATATGTAGATGACATATTATTGATCGGGAATGATATAGAACTATTAAGCAGTGTTAAAGGTTATTTGAATAATAGTTTTTCAATGAAAGACCTTGGTGAAGCATCATATATATTAGGCATCAAGATTTATAGAGATAGATCAAGACGCCTAATAGGGCTATCACAGAGTACATATCTGGACAAGATTCTAAAGAAGTTTAGAATGGACGAAAGTAAGAAAGGGTTCTTACCTATGTTACCAGGCAAGGTATTGAGTAAAACTCAAGGACCGGCTACGGCAGAAGAAAGAGAAAGGATGAGTAACATCCCCTATGCCTCGGCAGTAGGATCTATCATGTATGCCATGCTATGTACTAGACCGGATATAGCACATGCTGTTAGTTTGACTAGCAGATATCAAAGTGATCCAGGAATGGAACACTGGACAGCGGTCAAGAATATCCTGAAGTACTTGAAAAGAACTAAGGATATGTTTCTTTGTTATGGAGGTGACCAAGAGCTCGTTGTAAACGGTTACACCGATGCAAGTTGGAACACTGATCCTGATGACTCTAAGTCACAATCTGGGTACGTGTTTATATTGAATGGTGCTGCAGTAAGCTGGGCAAGCTCGAAGCAGTGCACGGTGGCGAAGTCTTCAACAGAATCAGAGTACATAGCGGCTTCAGAGGCTTCATCAGAAGCGGTATGGATGAAGAGGTTCATTGTAGAGCTCGGTGTGGTTCCTAGTGCATTGGACCCATTAATCATTTACTGTGATAACATGGGTGCCATCGCCAATGCACAAGAGCCAAGGTCACACAAGAGGCTGAAGCATATCAAGCTGCGTTACCACTCGATTCGCGAGTACATCGAAGATGGAGAAGTAAAGATTTGCAAAGTACACACTGATCTGAATGTAGCAGATCCGTTGACTAAAGCTCTCCCTAGGGCAAAGCATGACCAACACCAGAATGCCATGGGTGTTAGGTATATTACAATGTAATCTAGATTATTGACTCTAGTGCAAGTGGGAGACTGAAGGAGATATGCCCTAGAGGCAATAATAAAGTGGTTATTATTTATATCTTTATGTTTATGATAAATGTTTATATATCATGCTAGAATTGTATTAACCGAAACATTAGTACATGTGTGATATGTAGACAAACAAGAAGTCCCTAGTATGCCTCTTAAACTAGCTTGTTGATTAATAGATGATTAGTTTCATAATCATGAACATTGGATGTTATTAATAACAAGGTTATATCATTGTATGAATGATGTAATGGACACACCCAATTAAGCGTAGCATAAGATCTCGTCATTAAGTTATTTGCTATAAGCTTTCGATACATAGTTACCTAATCCTTATGACCATGAGATCATATAAATCACTTATACCGGAAAGGTACTTTGATTACACCAAACACCACTGCGTAAATGGGTGGCTATAAAGGTGGGATTAAGTATCCGGAAAGTATGAGTTGAGGCATATGGATCAACAGTGGGATTTGTCCATCCCGATGACGGATAGATATACTCTGGGCCCTCTCGGTGGAATGTCGTCTAATGTCTTGCAAGCATATGAATGAGTTCATAAGAGACCACATACCACGGTACGAGTAAAGAGTACTTGTCAGGAGACGAGGTTGAACAAGGTATAGAGTGATACCGAAGATCAAACCTCGGACAAGTAAAATATCGCGAGACAAAGGGAATTGGTAATATATGTGAATGGTTCATTCGATCACTAAAGTCATCGTTGAATATGTGGGAGCCATTATGGATCTCCAGATCCCGCTATTGGTTATTGGTCGGAGTGAGTACTCAACCATGTCCGCATAGTTCTCGAACCGTAGGGTGACACACTTAAAGTTGGATGTTGAAATGGTAGCACTTGAAATATGGAATGGAGTTCGAATATTTGTTCGGAGTCCCGGATGAGATCCCGGACATCACGAGGAGTTCCGGAATGGTCCGGAGAATAAGATTCATATATAGGATGTCATTTTATGTGAAATAAAATGTCGCGGAAGGTTCTATGGAAGGTTCTAGAAGGTTCTAGAAAAGTCCGGAAGAAACCACCAAGGAAGGTGGAGTCCACATGGGACTCCACCACCATGGCCGGCCAGCCCTAGATGGGGTGGAGTCCCAAGTGGACTCCACCATAGGGGGCCGGCCACCCCCCACATGGGAGGTGGAAATCCCACCTTTGGGTGGGAGTCCTAGTTGGGCTAGGTTTCCCCTCTTATGGAAGGTTTTGGTTTCGGGTCTTATTCGAAGACTTGGACACCAACACTTGGGATCCACCTATATAATGAGGGGCCAAGGGAGGGGGCCGGCCACCCCAAGACCACAAGCTGGCCGCCCCCCATAGAGTGGCCGGCCACCCCTCCCAAACCCTAGCCAAGCTCCTCTCCTCCATATTGCCCGCATAGCTTAGCGAAGCTCCGCCGGACTTCTTCACCGCCACCGACACCACGCCGTCGTGCTGTCGGATTCAAGAGGAGCTACTACTTCCGCTGCCCGCTGGAACGGGGAGGTGGACGTCGTCTTCATCAACAACCGAACGTGTGACCGAGTACGGAGGTGCTGCCCGTTCGTGGCGCCGGAACCGATCGTGATCAAGATCTTCTACGCGCTTTTGCAAGCGGCAAGTGATCGTCTACCGCAGCAACAAGAGCCTCCTCTTGTAGGCTTTGGAATCTCTTCAAGGGTGAGACTCGATACCCCCTCGTTGCTACCGTCTTCTAGATTGCATCTTGGCTTGGATTGCGTGTTCGCGGTAGGAAAATTTTTGTTTTCTATGCAACGTTATCCTTCACTTCCTTCGTCATCTTGAAAAATAGGATTTTTGGTATAATTTCCTTCCACAGTTGATCTTCCGAAATATTGCGTTCTGACGGTGCTTTTTCCAGCAGAATCCTGGCTCCGGTGCTTGATCCTCCAATAATGATGAAACATGCAAAATAGATGAAATAACATAAGTATTGTGTCCCAATATGAAATATATCAATGAATAATAGCAAATTATGATATAAAATAGTGATGCAAATTGGACGTATCAGTTTAATATGTACTTTGATCTCCATGGCTAAAACACTTTGTAGTCATGGGAGCCATGATCGTCGTGGCCGCTTCCGAAACCAATTCCGATGCTGCGCTACTCTGATCATTATGCTCAGGTTCATAAACCTTATCAAATTATATTGTCCTCCCACTCAAAATACTTCACTAGAAACAATTTCTTGGAAATAAGAAACATTGACAAACACTTTTGTCTTTGTCTCGTGGAAAGAATTCCCAATTAAATCTCTGGGATAACCAACAAAGACATTCATCCGATTTTGGTTGTAAACTCTTAGACCAAAATTTAAAGAAAGGACTATTAGGGTTTATACCCATGCCATAACTCGTATGGTGTCATTTCAACGGATCATGATGATGCTCTATTCAGTGTAAAAGCGGTAGTCACTAAAGCATAATCCACAAAAATATAATGGCATCAATATTTTATCTCATCATTGATCCAACAAAGTTTGGATATATCTCTTGGATACTTCATCATCACTATGATACTCCAAGAAACGTAAGTTGTAGAACAATTTCATAACTCTCTTAGATGTTCGCTAAAACTCGTAATTCAAATATTTTCACCATGATCCAATCATAGATATTTGACTTTTCTATTACGATGATTTCTACTTCATGCTGAAATTTATTTGAATCCATTCAAATGTTTCGAACTTCTTCCTTATCGAATATATCCACATATATACTCAATTCATTGTTGAAAGTTTTCATGAAGTAGAAGAATCTCCCGCACACAACTATGCCTAGTGAACCACATATATCATTATGTATGTTTTCACTAAGTTAGTTGCCCGTTCAACTCTTCGGCCTATGAACGGTATTTCAGTCATTACCTTTTAGAAAAGATTTTGCAAGTGCCAAACGATTCAACAAATCGAATGACTCCAAAAATCCATTTGCATGGAGTTCCTTCATGCGATCCTTTCTAACATGACCTAAATGGCGGTTCCACAAATAAGTGGAATTCAAATCATTTGCCTTATGGCATTTTAGCGTCAGTGTTATGTATGTGTGTTTCACCATTAAGATTTATAATAACTTATCCATCGTACATGGAGTAATGTCATAATTTGAACAACTCATTGTTTTCATTTGACCAGAGCAAAATAACAATTATTAAGTTCTTTATTATAAATTCTAAGGGCTAGATAGAATGCTAACGACGAACATAATAACACTTTATTTTGTTCCAGACGTGCATTTCTATCATATTCCTTGTCAGTCACTTAGGCCATTGTATTCTTGTATTGCGTTGTTTTGTATGACACTTCATACCAACCAATATAGTACTAATACCCAAGAATTTCATAGTGTGACTTAACTAGGAATACAACCATAACATGTATATCATTTATATACACCTGAGCTAGACTTTCTAGTCTTTTCTTTCTTTCTGCCAAAATATCTTTTGCAGTTTCTCTTTTAGCTTTCCTCATTATTCAGAAAAACACTTCAACATTAATAACTTCTAGGTTTGTTGGTCTAATACCAATAACCTTGAGGTTCTTACTTTGAAGTTGATCATCATATGACAAGTGTTCTAGATTTCACTATTAGTAACTTTGTAATACGATGAACAATTTCACTCATAATTTTATCCATCAATTCATGACAACTTTCTGAGACCATGTCTGTACATGCTAGGCTCATAAAGTTTAACCTTAGTATTCGCATGTGCAAATCTGGCTTGCACCCGTTGTATGCACACGTAGAATCTATAACACCCGATCATCACGTGATGCTTCGAAACGACGAGTCTTAGCAATGCATACTAAGGACAATCACTTCATGGATATGCGAATATCGTTAGTGCCCCAATAGTTGGAGGATTGGGACGCCTTGCGTCTTCAACCTTCGTACATTCCCATAAAACTTATGAGTTTATGTAGTCTCACCAAATTATATTCTATCATCTTGCAATAAGTCTTAGATATCACATATATCTCATACCTTGATTATTTCTGAAAACTAAATTTTCAGCTCCTTACTTTTCAAACAAATTTGAACTTCAAGTTTGACGGAGACAAGATAACTTTAGGTACTAATTGAAACCTTAGCTCTTTGAATCAACAATGTGAGGTTTACTAAAAGTTTGCAATAGGACTTAATCAATTCTTGATTCTTTAACAATACGGTACCAATCCGTAAAGTTTCTTGTCAGATTTTAACAGTATTTCTATCTCAATAACAAGACTAGCGCATAGTAGAAAAACGGATGCCAATACTACAAAATTAATTCAAAATACTACTCAGACTAAGTTTATGATAATTAGTTCATGTTTTAATCTAATTACTAATGAACTCCCACTTAATACAACATCCCTCATAGTTGTTAAGTGGTACACGATCCACATCCACTACACCAAAACCGATCATCACGTGAGATGATGTAGCTTCAATGGTGAACATCAACATGTTGATCATATCATCCATATGACTCGTGTTCAACCTTTCGGTTTCCGTTGTCCCGAGGCCATGTCTGTACATGCTAGGCTCGTCAAGCAAACCCAAGTATTCCGCGTGTGCAACATGGCTTACACCCGTTGTATGTGAACGTTGAGTCTATCACATCCGATCATCACGAGATGCTTCGAAACGACGAACTGTACAACGGTGCATACGAGGGGAGAACACTTTATTATCTTGATATTAATGTGAGGGATCATCTTATAATGCTACCGTCACGATCTAAGCAAAATAAGATGCATAAAAGGATTAACATCACATGCAGTTCATATGTGATATGATATGGCCCTTTTGTCTTTGCGCCTTTGATCTTCATCTCCAAAGCACGGACATGATCTCCATCATCTTCGGGCATGATCTCCATCATCGTCGGCGTAGCGTCAAGGTCAATGGCGCCGTCTTCATGATTGTCCTCCATGTAGCAACTATTACAACTACTTTGAAATACTACTCAACATGAAATTTAAAGACAACCATAAGGCTCCTGCCGGTTGCCACAATACAATAATGATCATCTCATACATATTCATCATCATATCATGGCCATATCACATCACCAAACCCTGCAAAAACAAGTTAGACGTCTCTAATTTGGTTTGCATATTTTACGTGGTTTAGGGTTTTCGAGAGAGATCTAATCTACCTACGAACATGAACCACAACGTTGATACTAATGTTTTCAATAGAAGAGTAAATTGAATCTTCACTATAGTAGGAGAGACAGACACCCGCAAAGCCTCTTATGCAATACAAGTTGCATGTCGAACGAGGAACAAGTCTCATGAACGCGGTCATGTAAAGTTAGTCCGAGCCGCTTCATCCCACTATGCCACGAAGATGCAAAGTACTCAAACTAAAGATAACAAGAGCATCAACGCCCACAAACCATTGTGTTCTACTCGTGCAACCATCTATGCATAGACACGGCTCTGATACCACTGTAGGGATTCGTTGCATAGAAAAAAAAAATTCCTACCGCGAACACGCAATCCAAGCCAAGATGCAATCTAGAAGACGGTAGCAACGAGGGGATATCGAGTCTCACCCTTGAAGAGATTCCAAAGCCTACAAGATGAGGCTCTTGTTGCTGCGGTAGACGTTCACTTGCCGCTTGCAAAAGCGCGTAGAAGATCTTGATCACGATCGCTTCCGGCGCCACGAACGGGCAGCACCTCCGTACTCGGTCACACGTTCGGTTGTTGATGAAGACGACGTCCACCTCCCCGTTCCAGCGGGCAGCGGAAGTAGTAGCTCCTCTTGAATCCGACAGCACGACGGCGTGGTGTCGGTGGTGGTGGAGAAATCCGGCGGAGCTTCGCTAAGCGTGCGGGATGTGGTGGAGGAGAGAGACCGCTAGGGTTTGGGGAGAGAGGGGGTTGGGCGCCGGCCCTCTAAGGGGTGCGGCCAAGGCTGAGGCTTGAAGTGGTCAGCCCCCTCTCCTATGCCCCTCATTATATAGGTGGAAGCCCCAAGAGTTCTAGTCCAAGTCTTCGAATAAGACCCCAACACTAAAACCTCCCATATGTGGGAAACCTACTCAAGGAGGGAGTCCTACCCAAGGTGGGACTCCCACCTTTCCTTGAGGTGGGGTGGCCGGCCACCTTAGGTGGAGCCCACCTGGGACTCCTCCCCTTTAGGGTTGGCTGGTCATGCAAGTGGAGTCTCTTCGGGACTCCACTTTCCAAAGTGCCATTCTTCCGGACTTTTCTAGAACCTTCTAGAACCTGCCATAAATGCACCGGATCATTTCCAAACTTGGAATATGACTTCCTATATATATGAATCTTATTCTCCGGACCATTCCGGAACTCCTCGTGATGTCCGGGATCTCATCCGGGACTCCGAACAAATATTCGAACTCCATTCCATATTCAAGTTCTACCATTTCAACATCCAACTTTAAGTGTGTCACCCTACGGTTCGTGAACTATGCGGACATGGTTGAGTACTCACTCCGACCAATAACCAATAGCGAGATCTGGAGATCCATAATGGCTCCCACATATTCAACGATGACTTTAGTGATCGAATGAACCATTCACATACAATACCAATTCCCTTTGTCACGCGATATTTTACTTGTCCGAGGTTTGATCTTCGGTATCACTCTATACCTTGTTCAACCTCGTTTCTTGACAAGTACTCTTTACTCGTACCGTGGTATGTGGTCTCTTATGAACTCATTCATATGCTTGCAAGACATTAGACGACATTCCACCGAGAGGGCCCAGAGTATATCTATCCGTCATCGGGATGGACAAATCCCACTGTTGATCCATATGCCTCAACTCATACTTTCCGGATACTTAATCCCACCTTTATAACCACCCATTTACGCAATGGCGTTTGGTGTAATCAAAGTACCTTTCCGGTATAAGTGATTTATATGATCTCATGGTCATAAGGACTTGGTAACTATGTATCGAAAGCTTATAGCAAATAACTTAATGACGAGATCTTATGCTATGCTTAATTGGGTGTGTCCATTACATCATTCATACAATGATATAACCTTGTTATTAATAACATCCAATGTTCATGATTATGAAACTAATCATCCATTAATCAACAAGCTAGTTTAAGAGGCATACTAGGGACTTCTTTGTTGTCTACATATCACACATGTACTAATGTTTCGGTTAATACAATTATAGCATGATATATAAAAATTTATCATAAACATAAAGATATAAATAATAACCACTTTATTATTGCCTCTAGGGCATATCTCCTTCACTCCCCTCAACTATAGTTACATCATTAACTTTGCTTGGAGCGTCGGTTTGTTTTTGTTTTGTTTGAATAAAATGGATCCTAGCATTCATTGTGTGGGAGAGAAACACGCTCCGTTGTTGCATATGGACAAATATGTCCTTAGGCTTTACTCATCGTATTCATGGCGAAAGTTTCTTCTTCGTTAAATTGTTATATGGTTGGAATTGGGAAATGATACATGTAGTAATTGCTAAAATGTCTTGGATAATGTGATACTTGGCAATTGTTGTGCTCATGTTTAAGCTCTTGCATCATATACTTTGCACCTATTAATGAAGAAATACATAGAGCATGCTAAAATTTGGTTTGCATAATTGGTCTCTCTAAGGTCTAGATAATTTCTAGTATTGAGTTTGAACAACAAGGAAGACGGTGTAGAGTCTTATAATGTTTACAATATGTCTTTTATGTGAGTTTTTCTGCACCGCTTCATCCTTGTGTTTGTTTCAAATAAACCTTGCTAGCCTAAACCTTGTATCGAGAGGGAATACTTCTCATGCATCCAAAATCCTTGAGCCAACCACTATGCCATTTGTGTCCACCATACCTACCTACTACATGGTATTTCTCCGCCATTCCAAAGTAAATTGCTTGAGTGCTACCTTTAAAATTTCCATTCTTCACCTTTACAATATATAGCTCATGGGACAAATAGCTTAAAAACTATTGTGGTATTGAATATGTACTTATGCACTTTATCTTTTATTAAGTTGCTTGTTGTGCGATAACCATGTTCCTGGGGACGCCATCAACTACTCTTTGTTGAATATCATGTGAGTTGCTATGCATGTTCGTCTTGTCTGAAGTAAGGGAGATTTACCACTAAAATGGTTAGAGCATGCATAATGTTAGAGAAGAACATTGGGCCGCTAACTAAAGCCATGATCCATGGTGGAAGTTTCAGTTTTGGACAAATATCCTCAATCTCATATGAGAAAATTAATTGTTGCTACATGCTTTTGCATAAAAGAGGAGTCCATTATCTGTTGTCTATGTTGTCCCGGTATGGATGTCTAAGTTGAGAATAATCAATAGCGAGAAATCCGATGCGAGCTTTCTCCTTAGACCTTTGTACAGGCGGCATAGAGGTACCCCTTTGTGACACTTGGTTAAAACATGTGCATTGTGATGATAATCCATGTAATCCGAGCTAATTAGGACAAGGTGCGGGCACTATTAGTATACTATGCATGAGGCTTGCAACTTGTAGGATATAATTTACATAACACATATGCTTTATTACTACCGTTGACAAAATTGTTTCTTGTTTTCAAAACCAAAGCTCTAGCACAAATATAGCAATCAATGCTTTCCTCTTTGAAGGACCTTTCTTTTACTTTTATTGTTGAGTCAGTTCACCTATTTCTCTCCACCTCAAGAAGCAAACACTTGTGTGAACTGTGCATTGATTCCTACATACTTGCATATTGCACTTGTTATATTACTCTATGTTGTCCATGAGATATACATGTTACAAGTTGAAAGCAACCGCTGAAACTTCATCTTCCTTTGTGTTGCTTCAATACCTTTACTTTGAATTATTGCTTTATGAGTTAACTCTTATGTAAGACTTATTGATGCTGGTCTTGAAGTACTATTCATGAAAAGTCTTTGCTATATGATTCAATTGTTTACTCATGTCATTTACATTGTTTGGATCGCTGCATTCATTACATATGCTTACAATAGTATGATCAAGGTTATGATGGCATGTCACTCCAGAAATTATCTTTGTTATCGTTGCCGGGACGAGCAGAACTAAGCTTGGGGATGCTGATACGTCTCCGACGTATCGATAATTTCTTATGTTCCATGCCACATTATTGATGATATCTACATGTTTTATGCATACTTTATGTCATATTTATGCATTTTCCGGCACTAACCTATTAACGAGATGCCGAAGAGCCGTTGTTGTTTTCTGCTGTTTTTGGTTTCAGAAATCCTAGTAAGGAAATATTCTCAATTGGACGAAATCAACGCCAGGGCCTATTTTCACACGAAGCTTCCAAGACCGAAGGAGTCACGAAGTGGGGCCACGGGCGCCACCACAGCGGCGCGGCCCGGCCCTTGGCCGCCGGCCCTGTGGCCCTCGTGTGCCCCCCGACCTATCTCCTCCGCCTACTTAAAGCCTTCGTCGCGAACGCCAGTACCGAGAGCCACGATACGGAAAACCTTCCAGAGACGCCGCCGCCAATCCCATCTCGGGGATTCAGGAGATCGCCTCCGGCACCCTGCCGGAGAGGGGAATCATCTCCCGGAGGACTCTTCACCGCCATGGTCGCCTCCGGAGTGATGAGTGAATAGTTCACCCCTGGACTATGGGTCCATAGCAGTAGCTAGATGGTTGTCTTCTCCTTATGTGCTTCATTGTCGGATCTTGTGAGCTGCCTAACATGATCAAGATCATCTATCTGTAATGCTATATGTTGTGTTTGTTGGGATCCGATGGATAGAGAATACTATGTTATGTTGATTATCAATCTATTATCTATGTGTTGTTTATGATCTTGCATGCTCTCCGTTATTAGTAGAGGCTCTGGCCAAGTTTTTACTCTTAACTCCAAGAGGGAGTATTTATGCTCGATAGTGGGTTCATGCCTCCATTAAATCTGGGACAGTGACAGAAAGTTCTAAGGTTGTGGATGTGCTGTTGCCACTAGGGATAAAACATTGATGCTATGTCCGAGGATGTAGTTATTGGTTACATTACGCACCATACTTAATGCAATTGTCTGTTGTTTGCAACTTAATACCGGAAGGGGTTCGGATGATAACCTGAAGGTGGACTTTTTAGGCATAGATGCATGCTGGATAGCGGTCTATGTACTTTGTCGTAATGCCCAATTAAATCTCACAATACTCATCATATCATGTATGTGCATTGTCATGCCCTCTCTATTTGTAAATTGCCCAACTGTAATTTGTTCACCCAACATGCTATTTATCTTATGGGAGAGACACCTCTAGTGAACTGTGGACCCCGGTCCATTCTTTTAATCGAATACAATCTACTGCAATACTTGTTCTACTGTTTTCTGCAAACAATCATCATCCACACTATACATCTAATCCTTTGTTACAGCAAGCCGGTGAGATTGACAACCTCACTGCGTTGGGGCAAAGTACTTTGGTTGTGTTGTGCAGGTTCCACGTTGGCGCCGAATCCCTGGTGTTGCGCCGCACTACATCTCGCCGCCATCAACCTTCAATGTGCTTCTTGGCTCCTACTGGTTCGATAAACCTTGGTTTCTTACTACTGCTGTACGCATCACACCTTCCTCTTGGGGTTTCCAACGGACGCGTGTTGAACGGAAAGACAATACGTCATCTACGCGCATCAACGGCGGGGAGGAGAACATCGATCCCACAAATAGCGTATTGATCTGGGGCGTCGTCATGGAGGTGCGATCGATCGACACGTTGAGGAGAGCAACGAGGGAGTCCATGAGAAGCCCGGCGGTGTCGAGGCTGGAGGAGGCGGCGCTCATCATGGAGGCGGAAGCCAGGGAGATCGGAGAGGGAGGCGGCGGCGTCCAGGAGCCCTAGGCGGCGGTGGCGGAAAACCCTACCTATTCTGATACCATGTAAAACGTAATGTTTGAGGAACAGGCTCAACCCTCTATGGGTAGCCTATCACATATATATTCCTCATATATATAATGGTGTACAACTTATAATACATAGTTAGGCTACAATACAAAGTCTAACAACACCTGTCTAGGTCTAGCCGGTCTTCGGCCGCGTTCATTTCTTCGACCGGCTGCTTTGCCATCGCCGTGGACAACATCGACTGCACGTTCGCCGCATCTGTTTCCGACTATATTGCTTCCGCTGTCAGCGGACTCAATCGATGGTTCCGCCACTCTGTGCCTCCACGGACTCGGACGTCAATGCTTCGGAGACATTGGGGCATGAGGTAATTAAGTCACGCTTACGTTTTCCATTTTAATCAATTACTAACAAAGTACCCATGTGTTGCACCAGGTAACAAAAAGTTGTTCAAGTTACGTACTCCTCTATCTATCAGTAGATATTTTAGATCAAGTCTCTGATCCCCCTCCTCTCTCTTCATCCCCTTCTTGAGAGCTCCCTTCTCCTCCCGGCTCCTCTCCCTTCCTCTCTGGTGGCTTTGCTGGCCAGAGGCGACGGGAGATGGGTGCGGCCTTCTATGTACAACAATAGTAGTAGGGCTAGGGTTAGGTCGAGTCTAGGTCTAGGTTTTACCCATGTGGAGAATGGCGTGATGCCCTTGAGGATTTGGTTGTTGCGAAGTGAGAGCTGCTTCCTGAGGCTCGTGGTGGCATTGCAGCTGCTCGTGGAGCTCCAACGGAGGGAGCCGGAGGCGGGCGGCGGCACGACTTCTACTTCCTCTTCAACAAAGCTCACGTGGGGCTCTCAACATCTGAGAGGTGTGGCCATGGATTTTCCTCTTTCAAGCCAGCGTGGTAGTGGAGAAGAAGAGGAGGTTCGTGGTGGTGTTGTTCTTTGCGGATCGGTGGAGCAAGGTCGAGTGCAACACATGGTGACCATTGTCGTCACCGTGATCTTCGGCTGAGTTGGCGGCCGTTCTTCAACCTCCATGGCGGAGGCTTGTTCTTCAATCCATCGCCGGAGCTCGGCGCTTTTAGGATGCCAACTGGTTTGTCCCCGAAATCCTAGAAGTGACTGGCGACTGGATTACTTCGTTGGGATAGAGTCTGTGAGCATTGTGCTCTCTGAGCTTGCGGAAACGACTGGAGTTCGCTGGCAACCGGTGGCAGAGGCGCCCCTGTACTTGATTGCTTTTACTGTTTCTCTGTTAGGGTTTTTTTACAAAAGTGGAGGCCTTATCTCGTCAAAATGTAGGTTCTTTAGGACGAGTTATGTAAAAGGGCATCCTTGTAATATGTACCTACCACCTACGTGTATGAATGGATTTCCACCGAGGTCTTCTGGACCCCTCCTTTGGTTAAGAAAAAGGATATCTTAAATTTATGTAAAAGTGGATGTGTCTAGATAGAGGTAGAATTTCGGATAGGGATTTGGTGCCCATGGGCACCAATGCTCCCTTCACTTTCAGATTTTTAATTTTTTTAAAATCTCACACTTCTATTTTTCCAAAAAATTATGGCATTAAATATGTAGATATATATGTATAGGAGGAGTCTACGCAAAAAAGTCCCGGCAAAAAATAATTTAAATTTTGAAAAATATAAAATAAACAAATTTCTGACAAAAGACGTACTATTTTAATACTATTGTACTACCATTTACTGTCACAAATTTGTCTTTTTATATTTCCCAAAATACAACGTAATTTTTAACGTGACTTTGTTCATACACCCATACTGTACATATCTATCTATATATTTGACACCATAATTTTTAGAGACACATAGGTGTGAGGTTTTAAAAAAATTAAAATCTGAAATTGAAGGAGCACTGATGCCCATGTGTCAAAGACACTTTTTGTAGAATTTCTTTTCTATGTATCCCAGACAGATACATATTTCTCCTCAAAATTGGCACACATAAATATAAAAGCTATATGTATCGTGCATGGTATCTTGAAATTTTCTACTCCTAGCCTTTTTTGGTTTACCGTTGTATCGTATCCTCTGTTTAATTAGCACAAATGCAACAGTACAAATCACGCATGAAATTCCACCAGTAGCAAAGAAGCAAGTCCATGTCCCAAGGCTGAGTTCGATTTCAAAACTGAGTCCATGTATTCTTTGATTTCCTGCCGCTTGCGCTTGACCGCGTAGCTAGCGATCGCGGGCACGCAAATCGAGATGCGGGAGCGGTCGATTCAAATGGTGCGAGCTGGGCGGAACGAGCTCACTTACTGCAAAAAACTGCAGAGGGACATAGATGGTTGTAGTCGGTCCGTTGAGCATCCGACGGTAGCAGCGTCATCCCCTTTGCTCGTCATTGCCCTTCGACCGCGAAGCTCTCCGGCAGGCTCAGGAGTCAACCACGTCGGCGATTTCTCTCCCAACAAGCTGTTGTGCCGTCCTGGTCGCGGCACTCGACCTCTGCGTTGCCGCTGCTCCGGTGCACGCCAGCTGCGTCCTCCAAGAGAAGGAGCGAGTGTCGGTCAGGTTGCCGAGCTCGACCTCAGCGCTGTCGCTTGCACTACGTCAGGTGCTAGAATTGCCGGCACTTTCTTGCCGGCATTTCTCAAATGTGCCTGCATTTGTAATCTTTGCCGGCATTTTTTGGGTCTGTGCCAGTAATTCTCATCGATTTCTCGGCATTTTTCAAAATATGTCGGTAATACCTATTTTTACCGGCACTTTATCGAGTGCCTCCAGTTGTATTACCGGCAAATCTTCAAAAGTGCCGGCAATGCTCAGTATTACCGGCACTTTATCGCAATGCCTCCAGTTGTTTTCGTGGCAAATCTTCAAAAGTGCCGGCAATGCTCAGTATTACCGGCACTTTATCGATATGCCTCCAGTTGTTTTCGTGGCAAATCTTCAAAAGTGCCGCCAATGGTCAGTATTACCGGCACTTTATCGATATGCCTCCAGTTGTTTTCGTGGCAAATCTTCAAAAGTGCCGCCAATACTCATTACAGGCATACAGGTAAGTGCCAGCAATTTCTTTCGCTGGCATTTCTTAAAAAGTGCCGGCAATGCATCACAGACATAGCAGACATACAAAGGCATCACAGGCCACAGACATAGCAGTAAGATGCATAGCAGTTCAGCAGTAAGACATAGCAGGCATTACATACAAAAGCATGTCAGGCATTACATACAAAAGCATCACAGGCATTATAATGCCCACTGGTAGGCATCAAAAGTAGTTCAGCAGTTCAGCACTTACTTTAGCAACTTAGACAACTAACAGTTCATAACTTCAGCAACTTAGACAACTAATAGTCCATAACTAACTGGATGACTCAGGGAAGTTGAGCACTTACTCTGATGACTCAGATGAATCAGAGTCATCAGGTACACTATGGATCATCAGACCAAGCTTACCTTTCATGTCAACGTAGAATTCAAAGATGCAGATGGCTCCTTCTTTGATCTCATAAGTCTTCATAGCCTTTGACCAACCAGTTGCTATGATTGCATTCTTGGCCTTTCCCTTTGCCATCTTCATGGTCACTTTAAAGCATGCATCGCTGTCGGTGTACTCTAGAGCAACAGTAACAACATTGCCTGGAGCATGGTCAATGAACCTTTTCAGGTACTTGCCAGTGAACTTTTTCCAATATCCTGTCAACCATACAAAATATACAATCAGTTCCAATCAGCAACAGTAATAGCATTCTTATAGTACTCAACAGTAATGAAGGTTAGGTTTTGTATTTTTACCAGCTTGCATTTATTGTTTATCACTGCTGACTTGGTCATCCTGTAGACATAGTACTGAAATTCCTCTGTTGGGAAGTGGTTGCAGTGCTCATTAAGGAAATTGACTTGACCTTTTGTCAAGTACATGTCATTTCCAAACATGCAGTGCTCATCAAAATCATGGCTCCCACTTACCAGTGGCCCTAGTTGTAACAAAGAGATATGTCATTGTTAAGTAATGGAAGCCTACATTAGTAAAAATAAATAAATAACCACATTGATGTTAACCAACATTGATGTTGATGTTCTTTATATAAGCATTGATGATGATGTTAACCAACAGGAAGAAGAAGGAATCAAATGCATGTTCATACCTCTGAAGATCCCAAAGGAATGACAGTCACATTCAGACTTGTCACATTCAGACATGGCAGCATCTGAGCTTGAAGAACTGGAGTACAAGCTTGGATCACTGTCAATTTCAATTGGATTGTCTTTTGTGGATCCCATCTAGAAGGTTGAAGTTATAATATTAATAGACAACTCAAATTAATATCAAAACAATACGAAGACAGACAGACAGTAATGCATTTTAACTGAAGAGAGTATAGCAACTAGATCTGTTTATCCTTTGTTCAGATTGTTGAGAATGAAACTATATATGAACAACTAGAGGAAGACAGTAATGACAGACAGACAGACTGCATTAGTCCAATCTGTTTATCCTTTTTCATCCTTGCATGCGTTTGTTTGCTTGATTAGATCTGTTTCCACCACTGTAAATACTTTTTTAGGGTTCATATCGTCTTCTATTTTCTGATAGGTTCAAATGGATCAAGGAAACTGTCAGTTCTGCCATCAGCCTATGGACAACTGCAAGTATTCAAACAGGCGTGCTACATCATTCAAGATCATCATGCAAGAGGACTATGATCACTTTGCGGTATGCAATTCCTTGTACAGACTGTTTAATTTCTATTTATCTGCAAGACTAATCTCACATTGCATTTCATGCTTGAACAGACTGTTCCTTGTTACTTCAAGGAAAAACTGAACAAGTACAGTGACAAGTGGTTGCATGCTCTTGCTGCTGGCCACAGGCTCGATTTCTACTTAGAGAAGACAACAAAGTCCACAACCATGTGTGGCCCCTGGTGGTCTTTTCTTCTGATGTCACACCTTGTTGATGTCAACGATGTTGTCACCTTCAAGTTACCTACTGAAGATGACAGTGAAGATGTGATTTCTGATGAAGATGCAGAAGGCATGGAGTATGAAGAAGAGGCTGGTGATGGCATCTTCCAAGTAACTGTTGCAGATCCTGACGGAAACCAAAAACCCTTCTATCTTATGAATGGTATGTACATGACTCCTTTGGAAACTTGTTCAGACAATTAGTTTGTTTATTAATTTGTGTTCACTGTTTTATAAATTTGTGCATGACCAATTTATGTACCTGAAGAGATCAGAGGCACACTTTACAAGACAGTTTTCTCAAACATGCATACTGTTGGTGAAGCAGACATGACTGAGATAGTCTGGGAAATGTACAAGGATGCCTCAAAAGATGTGGACTCAATTGATGAGCTTCAGTACATTGTTCACAGAGTTGATGCAGTTGATGCTACATCAAAATGCTTGGTAATCTCCATGTCTCAAAAACCTTGTTCATACAGTTCCTGCAGTTCATACAGTTCATACATTTCACATTCAGTATTGCTTAATGCTCTATTCATGTGGTTTCTATTGCAGGCACTGCCAGAGAACATTGTCCATGGTTACAATTACCCAAAGAGGGGAATTGCAAGGTTTTCTAGCAGGACTATGAGTGAAGACATTGCTGGGCATTACTTCATTCAAACTGGGGTCTTGGGCAGGCTGGCCGTCTGGCTGAATGGAGAAGACATGGACAATTTCTGTGAGGCCAACTCCATAGTTCAAGGCTCTCTTCTTCTGATCAGGGTTGATATGATGCAAGACTACATTGGTGTCTCTGTCCACAAGATAGAAGACATCTAATGCTATGCTGATTCAAGATGGTTGCTGACTGAAGATGCTTTAGTTTATGTTGGTGCTTTTGACTGTAGTTTGTGCAATATGTAATTACTGTTAGTTTGTGGAAGACATATTGTTGGTGGTTACTTTTGTTGATGTGCTGCTATGGCACACATCCTCTTGTTGCCTAATGTTGATGTGCTACTATGGAACACATCTTGTTGGTGTTTACTTTAGTTGATGTGCTGCTTATGTAAGACCTGATGATGGCATGATCAAATATGTGTTTTATTACTATGTGTTAGGAAGTTAACTGAATTTGTATTACTATATATGTCAATGCAAGAATTCCTAATGCACTTGTGCTTTCATCACATTTGCATTGAACTTTTCTTGCAACAATAGCTGCTGCATTTTTTGAAACTTCTGTTGTTCTTTTTGCACAAGATGTACAATTGATCTTGTACTTGTTGCTTCTACTGCTAGCTTGGTTAACTTGGTCCTAGCAGTAGAATCAACAGGCAAAAGTACAAGTTTTATTAGAACCCTCTTATAAAGCCAACCTCTGCATTGCTTTTAAAAATGTTTAAAACTTTTTACCAAATGGTGATTCACTTGCATTCAAAGTAACTGCTCAACATGTGTTTTGGTCAGATAAATGGATGAACTGCTTATGCAGTAGTGATTCCCTTGATATGTTTATAAACATGGATAGAAACCAACTTAAACATGGATTTTACCACCTCTGCAACTCAAAGCTTTCACCAACTTAAGCTTTTTAAACATGGATTTTGTTTTCACTCTCCACATCTGCAACTCAAAACGTTTTACCAAATGGTCCTTCCACAGAACTCATTTTTACCAAATGGTCCTTCCACCTCACTCAAAACGTTTCCGCTCTGGTTTTCCTTCGTCGTTTTCCTTCGTCGTTTTCCATCGTCGTTCTCCTTCGCCGCCGCTCTCCTTCGCCGCCGCCGATCTCGTCCGCCGCCACCGATCTCGTCCGCCGCCGACCTCCTTCGCCGCCGCTCTCCTTCGCCGCCGCCCTCCTTCGCCGCCGCCCTTCTCCGCCACCTCCGCCCTCCTCCTCCTCGGCCTTCCTCCTTCGCCGCCACCCTCCGCCGCCGCCGCCCTCCTCCACCGATCTAGATCTCCTCCACCTCGGCCCTCCTCCACCCATCTAGATCTCCTCCACCTCGGCCCTCCTCCACCGATTAGGGTTGCGGATTCTGCGTGGCGACGACAACCCCTAGGATCCGCGTGCTGACGGCAACCCTCCAGAAGCCATGGTGGATCCTAGTGGAGTTGAAGCCATGGTAAATCCTAGTGGAGTTCAAGCCATGGTGGATCCTAGTGGAGATGAAGCTAAGGTTGATCTGCGGCGCTCATTTCTCCGTCGATTCAGGAACTCAAACAACACGGAGGCGAGTTCGTCTGGTACGTGTGAATCGAACCTCCAACTACAAATTCCTGTATCACTGGTTTGCTATAAAGTGACTATGATTTGCTGGTTTGCTTGGATACTTGGATTGCTCTAGTACTGGATTGTAGTTGCTGGATGCCTGGATTGCATGCTAACATTCCTGTATTACTTGGTTAATTGATTGCATGCTAACATTCCTGTATTACTTGGTTAATTGATTGCTTGCTAACCTTCCTGTATTACTTGGTTAATTGATTGCTTGCTTGATTACTGGATTACTGCAATGTATCAATTAATGTAAGATGGCTTAGTTCATTACTAGATTCTATTTAAACTCTAAGTTTTACTAAAAAATAGTAAAAATGGATAAGAATTGGATGGAAGCTTCAAGGTCTTCAGATGAGTATGCGGCTGGAGTCTACTTATTCTTGAAATTTGCTCTAAGAAATGAAGAGAAAGACAGTAAGATACTGTGTCCATGTAAAAACTGTGGGAACAAGTTCTGGTATGATGTAGAAACTGTAAATGATCATCTAATCTGTACTGGTTTTATGCCTGGATATAAAACCTGGTTGTTTCATGGGGAACAAGCTGTTAACAATGATCTTGACACACAATCTAGCTCTCCAGAAGATACTAGTAATGTTAGAGATGAGATTGACAAGCTACTGTTAGATGGGTTTGACATGTACAATAGAAGTTCATTGCATTCAGAAAAAGAAGAAGGGAGTGAAGATGATAGTGAAGATGAAGATGTCGAATCATACAAGAGGTTAGTCAATGATGGTGGCCAGCAGTTGTACCCAGGATGCAAGAAATTTTCTAAACTGCAGTTTCTAGTAAGATTGCTCAATATTAAAAATGTCAGGGGAATGACAAATGTTGCATTTGAAGATATGCTGACACTGTTCAGGGAAGCACTACCTGAAGGACATTCTCTGCCTAAGAAATTTCATGAAGCAAAGCAGTATATCAGAGGAGTTGGTCTTGCATATGATACTTATGATGCCTGTTTCAATGACTGCATAATTTTCAGAGGCATCCATGCCAAGCCCAATGTCTGCCCAGTTTGCAAAACAAGCAGGTGGAAGACTGTAAGAAGTGTAGTAGGTGGGAAGAGAATCAGTAGGGTGGCAATGAAAGTTATCAGGCATTTCCCACTGAACAAAAGAGTCAGGAGGTTGTTTATATCTAACAAAACAGCATCTCTGATGAGTTGGCACAATGATGGGAGAACCAAAGATGAAGTAATGAGGCATCCAGCTGATTCACCTGCTTGGAAGAACTTTGACAGCAGGTACAGGTCGTTCAGCAAAGAACCAAGGAACATCAGATTTGGATTAGCTACAGATGGATTCAACCCTTTCAGGAATATGAACTTGTCTTACAGCATCTGGCCTATAATTCTGATCCCATACAACTTCCCTCCTTGGATTTGCATGAAGGAGACCAACTTTATCTTGTCTGTCATTGTACCAGGAAGGAGATCACCAGGGAAAGACATTGATGTATACCTGCAACTAGTAATTGATGAGCTACAGGAGTTGTGGCACCATGGAGTTCTGGTATATGATTCTCATTTCGGTAAAAAGTTTAGAGTCCATGCTGCACTGCTCTGGACCATCAGTGATTGGCTAGGCCGTGGAATATTGAGTGGTGAAAGCATTGTTGTCTGTTCTCATTGCCTATTAGGAACTTGTTCTAGAAGGTTGAAGCATGGACACAAAGCATGTTTTCTAGGTCACAGAAGGTTCTTGTCAATGAATCATCCATTCAGAAGTGATGAGGAATCTTTTGATGGGACAACTGATTTCAGGGAACCTCCAGTGCAGCCTACAGGTGAAGAAATTTCTGCTATGACAATGGATATCCAAACTGCATATGGAAAACTGCAGAAGCAAAAGAGGATTGGAAGGAAGAAAAGGAATAGAGGTGAAGTGGATGAGGATTTGGAGAATATGGAGGAAGTACATACTATTGAATCAACTTTTAAGAAGAGAAGCATTTTCTTCCAACTAGAGTATTGGAAATTTTTGCTTGTGAGGCACAACTTGGATTCAATGCACATTGAGAAGAATGTGTTTGACAATGTACTCAACACTTTGCTTGATGTGGATAAAAGGTCAAAAGATAATGCAAAAGCTAGGATGGATATGAAGAGAATGAAGATTAGAGAACATTTGCATATTGATGAAACACAAGAAAAACCTGACTTGCCAGAGGCAGTGTACTACATGGAGTCATCAAAGAAGAAGCTGTTCTGTGGACTGGTGAAAAATGTGAGATTTCCAGACAACCATGCTTCCTCAATGTACAACAAGGTAAGGTTAGAGGAAAACAAGTTTGTTGGGCTGAAAACTCATGATTGCCACATTTTGTTTGAAGAAATCTTACCTCTAGCTGTAATGAAGACATTGCCTGAAGAAGTTGCATTGCCCTTAGTGAAGCTTGCCAAGTGCTTCAAAGTAATTACTTCGAAGATCGTCAGCAATAAAGAAATTGCAATTGTTGAAGAACAGTTGCCAGAGATATTATGTCAACTTGAGAAGATTTTTCCTCCAACGTTCTTCGACATAATGGAGCACCTAGTTATACATCTCCCAGCTGAAGTGAGACTTGCTGGGCCTGTTCAATTCAGGAACATGTGGTCCACCGAGATGTTTATTGGCAACATGAAAAACTGGGTACACAATAGAAGCCACCCTGAAGGATCTATTGCAGAGTCATATTTGTTCGATGAGTGTTTGACATTTTGCTCTAGATATGTGGATGATTGTAACACCAAGTTCAACAAAGCTCCAAGACATGATGATAATATGACAAGTAGTGCAAACAAAAATTGCAGCAAGTACCTGAAGATTTTTGGAAGACCATTATCAGCTTGCAGTACTTCTGAACTAGATCACCTGTCATGGACACAAGCACAGAAGTATGTACTCTTCAATTATGATCACATCAATTACTACACAGAGAAGCATATGAAAGCTTTAGCTGCTGGGAAAAAGAGAAAAAATAAAAGACAGGTAGAAGCAGAACATCACAGAACATTCCATATTTGGTTCATTGACCATGTGCAGTCTTTGCTTCTTAAAGGCACTAAATTGCCAGCATAAATTGTTTTGCTAGCAAACAAGCCTTACATGATGGTGAAGAAGTACAATAGCTACATCATTAATGGTTTTGTATTCCACACAAAGGAGTTTGCAGCAGGCAAAAGCACCCAATGTGATGGAGTGTCAAACTCAGCTATGACTTCCAGTTATTCTAGTTCTAAAGATAAGAACCCAGTAAAAGGAGAAGTAGAATACTATGGTAGAATAGTAGAGATTGTTGAGTTAAATTATTCCAACCAAGGAAGTGTTGTACTGTTCAAATGTGAATGGTCAAAACCTGCTGGAGTTAAAAACATTACCAACTTTGGGGTAACACAAGTAAACCTGAAGCAGTTAGAATTTGGATCAGAACCATTTATATTTGCAAGTCAAGCTAAGCAGATATACTATGTGAAAGATGATGTAGATGATGATTGGTACTCTGTTGTCTGTCCTTCAATTAGAGATTACTTTGACATGGAGCCTAGAATAGACACTTAGTTTGGGTATGACAGTCCTGTTTGACATGTTCTTTCTTTTCTTTGAAGTTACTATATGTGCAGGAACAAATAATTCAGTTAATATATGTGCAGGAACAAATAAGTCAGATACTCAAGATTGGAAGGAAAAGATGATCCAATTAGGTGGAGCTGTAACAGCTGAAAATAATGGTGCTAATATTTATGAAAGGTTCAAACACATAGCAAAAGCTACTGGATACTTGCCAGGGAACCAGCAAGTAAGTAATGAATTCTACATCTCAACACCTTTGTACACAACCAGCTTTGCAGGATTCCAAGATATTTGTCTAACTATTACTTTTAAATTTCCTTTGTTCAAATTGTTGAGAATGAAACTATATATGAACAACTAGAGGAAGATGAAGATGATGATGATGATGATGAAGATGATAGTGATGAAGAGGATGATGAGGAAGAAGATGGTGCTGAGGATGGGCAAAGAGTAAATGCTGGTGAAGACTATGACAGTGATGCAACTACTGATCCTGGTGATGAATTTTAAGATGGATCAATTAAAATTAACAACACTCCAGGCTAGATTCTTGATCTATAATGTTCTATCTTGTCAATGGAAAGAAATATAGTATATCTAATCTGTGATAACAATTATGGTTTTAGGCACAGAAAAAGAGAAATCCCATAGAGGTCCAACAATACTGAAGGGGTTCTGGAAACATGTTAATCCAAACTGTAAAATAGATGTGGAATTCAATGACAATGGACAGCCTTGTGGTCCAAACACCAGCCAGTTCACCAATTTTATTGGAAGTTTAGTTAAAGGAAAAGAAATTTCAATGGCAGCAACAAGCTGGAGCAAAGTACCCAGATGTGACAAAATGCACTTGTGGGAAACTGTTAAGGTATTTAAACTGCATTACATTTATTTCAATGGCAGCAACAGTGGAAAGGTTTTTTTTGTCTAACTGTTGCTACTTATGTATTGCAGGCATTCTTTAATGTTGAAGAAAGACATAGGTACTGGGTACTAAAGTCTGCAGGTAAAAAATGGAAAGATTTCAAGTGCTACTTAAAGAAGAAACATTACAAGTCGAAGTTATCAATAGAAGAGAACGTTGCGAACGGGTGTGGCCAAAGACTTCCTGAAGCTCAATGGGATTGGTTGGTGAGGCGTTGGAAGCAAAAAAAGTCCAAGGTGCATCATTAAATTTTCAAACTTTCAATTTGAAAATGTATGCTTCCTGAACTTACCATGAACTGAATTATTATACTTAAATTGCAGAGATTGTCAAGGAAGAACAAAACTGCAAGGAAAAACCAGCCAAATAGTACACACACAACTGGGTCTAGGAGCTTCGCAGTTGTACAAGATCAAACAGTAATAATCCAAACTAATCAATTCAGACTTAAATTTTCTGCATACCATACTGAGCACAATCCATGTGATTTGCAGGAGATCCTAGAAGGTAAAAAAATTGGGAGGGCTGAGCTGTACAGGATCACTCACAGTAATAGCAAAGGACTGCCAGTTGACGATTTTGCTGCTGGAAAAATTGTAAGTTTCACATTCAAGTCACTACTGCCAGCACACATACTTGTTCTTGCAACAATACCTGCCATGACACTGATTTCCTTGTAGAATGAAATTAATGACAAACTTAATGCCAATCCTGAACTGCATGGGGAGGAACCAAATCCCAATGACCTGTATTCAACATTGTTTCCGAAAGCAATGAAATCAACAAGGTATGGTCTAGGCATGGTAGTTGGTGGAAAAGGATCAGAAAATCTAGCTGAAGCACTAGCAGCTCTTGAAGAGAGTAGGAAAGAGACCAGAGACCTCAAGCTTGTGGTCGAGAACATGGCGCGAAAGACTGATATCATAGAAAGTCAATTGAGTCAACTAATGCTAGTGTACCAAGCTAGCTAGAAAATACAAGACAACCAGCAACAACAACGGCAGACAAGTGAAGAGGGAATGGAAGGTATTCCTACAATCCAGGTAGACTACAACTTCTTCATTCATGAGTAATTACATGGTCAACAGTATCTTCCTACAGACTGGGCATATCTAAATTTGTGATATGATTGGCCTAATGTAGGTTACCAAGCCAAATGTTGAGAAAGTCACTAGCAGTGAGGTTACAGGTTGCAAAGCAAATGTAAGACGCAGCTTCTTCTTGCATGATCTGTATTGTAATCATACTATCCAGATGGTGCAGCTAAGTATTTGATAATTTTGTTTAAATGCAGGAAACTAGATCAACTGAAGAAACACTTGTGAGAAGAAGCCAAAAACCTAGTCATACCTCAGAAGTTGGAGGATCTCAAGCTAAGGTAAAGTATCGACAGTTTCATGTCCACTTGGCTACTAGATGGTCATGTTAATTGTGTGCACTGATTGTTGAAATGTAGGAAACTAGATCAACTGAAGAAACACTTGTGAGAAGAAGCCAAAAACCTAGTCATACCTCAGAAGTTGGAGGATCTCAAGCTAAGGTAAAGTATCGACAGTTTCATGTCCACTTGGCTACTAGATGGTCATGTTAATTGTGTGCACTGGTTGTTTAAATGTAGGAAACTAGATCAACTGAAGAAACACTTGTGAGAAGAAGCCAAAAACCTAGTCATACCTCAGAAGTTGGAGGATCTCAAGCTAAGGTAAAGTATCGACAGTTTCATGTCCACTTGGCTACTAGATGGTCATGTTAATTGTGTGTACTGGTTGTTTAAATGTAGGCCACCACAACTCATGAAGATAGAAGAGCCAGAAAAATAAAGGAGAGAAAGAGTGTGAAGGAACCTAATAGTTCTGTACCAAAGGTATGAGATGGTAACATTGGTATATTTTTAACTGGTGATAGTAGAAATGGTTATAATAATTTTATCATATTATTGGTAATTGAAGGTACCAAGACAGGAAGCAATTTATACCCAGGAAGCAATTTATAGCCAGGAAGATGTATACAGCCAGGAAACAGTGTATAACCAGGAAGTAGAAGGGAATCACTCAAAGACTACTTACAAGCAACTAGAGGCAAAGGTTAGAAATTACTCCAGCAGTTGTACTTACTAAATGATTGATGCAATAACTAGGGCTTATAGGGTGATATAATAAAATCTGCAGACAGCAAGTGTGAACAAAATCATTAAAACTGTTAAAATGGAGAAGGCACGGGAGAATAGGATGAAAAACAGTGAGGTGAAGAAGAGAAAGAACAAAGGGCCAGTCAAGGTGACAAAAGGGATGGATGTAGCATTGACTTCACCATACAGTGAAGAAGTGGTTGCTCTTGGGACAGTTCAGAATGCAGACACAGATGAATTCATCGAAGTTATGATCAACATGGTCTTGAAGAGAACCACAAGGTTGCCACAAGCAAAGGGGAGAATGACACTACTAGGTCATGCTGAGGCACACTCAGTCCAGTGGCCAAGAAAAAATGTAAGTTCCACTTGCCTCTTGCCTCTTGAGAATGTCAATTATCACTTGTACTTCACATGATCAATACTTCACTGTCATGAATCAACCATGTGACACAAAACATGCTTGCAGGTCAGCACTGAAGAAGTGGACATGGACATGACTCATGCATCAATTATTAGCTGCATGGACAAGAACTTGCGCATTCATTCCAGATCAGATGGTAAGGTGCTGACATTGGAGGAACAAGCAGCAAATCGGGAAATGAGGAGGAGGGCAGAAAACCCTGACAGTCAGACAACTAAGAGGAGGAGAACCTTCACCTTCAAATCAAAAGCCTCCATAGGTGATGGAAACAAGGCTGATGATGTGTGACCAGGCCTATGCTTGCTTGCTTGTAAGTTATACAATGTGTTGCTTGCTTGTAACCCTGCCAAGCGGATGCTGGATGCTTGTAAGTTATGACTGGATGTGTTTTATGACTGAATGCTTGCTTGTAAGTTATGACTGAATGCGTTTTATGATTGGATGTTTCAAAATGTTGACTGAATGCTTGCTTGTAAGTTATGACTGAATGATTTGACTGATGAATTGCTTGATGTCTGCTGGCAGTCCAGTAATAGCTATGAAATGCCGGCAAAAAATATTAACGGCATCTCTGTCGCGTGCCAAAAATGGTTTCCGCAACGTTTCCAGCTTGTGCCAGAAAAAGATTCCGCGGCATCTCCAAAAAGTGCTGGCAAAAACCATCCACGGCACAGGTAAAATGTGCCGGCAAAACTCTTAACAGGCAGAAACAGGTCTGCCTGAAATAGCTATTACTGGCACCAGTACATGTGCCTTGACTTACATACGGCGGCATTTCTCCAAAAATGCCGGCAAAGACCTTCCTCGACTGGAATAAACGCAGCACTTTTTTATGTGCCTTGAAAAACCTTTGCCGGCACTTTTGGGGCCTTTGCCGGCACTTTTTTGTGCCGGCTATCTGGGTACCTGACGCAGTGTTGGCTGCCGCACGTTGGCCGCTTTCTCTAAGTGGAGGAGGAGTGGCGTCGTCTAGGTTGCCGACCTCGTCCGTTGTTGCCGCCGCCGTTCTGCATGCTGCCCACGCCCTCCATCTGCTGCCGATTTACTGAAGTGGACAAGGCTGGCTCGGGCGTTATGTTTTTACAACCTGTTTGTGGCCGAGGTGTTCCAGGACGCCATGAACCCCATGAAAAAACAGCGCGAGCAGCAGGACAGCGCAGAGGGAGATCGCCGAGCCGGAGCTGATCTGCGAGAGGATGATGCGGTCCGAGTTCTTGAGCCTCCCGGCGAGCACGTCCCCCATATTGCCACAATGCCACCGAAGAGGCCGCCCAGCAAGGTGGCGACCTTGAACAGGGTGATCAACGCCGAACGGGAAGAACCCGACGAGCTCCAGCCACATGGCCGCGAAGGACAGCGACGACCAGGGGAACGAGCGCCGACCAGCGGCCTAGAGGAAGGCACCGAGGGCGATGACTCTGAGGCGGTCGTGGCGCACGGCCAGGTAGGCGGCAAGCGGGTAGCATGCGGCCTGCACGACGGAACGGGAGAGCGCGATGGAGCCGAGCGCGGTGGGGAGGTCTGCAGCATGGCACTGATCTCCTTGTATACCAACGGGAGCAGAGCCGCGTCGGTGCGCTCCATGGTAAGCTCCGCGTATGCAAGAAGCGGCGTGGCTGCCGCCGTCCGCTTACGTTGTCGCCGCTTCTTGCTCTGCTTCGGTATCGCGTGCGTCGTCGTCTACTCGTCTTGCCGTTGGATGCTCAACGGACGGACTGCAACCATCTATGTCCCTCTGCAGTATTTTGCAGTAAGTCAGAGGATCTCGTTCCAGCTGGGCAGCCCCTCCGGCTAGGTAGGAGTGGCCATCGTGGTGCCAGGGAGGCGCAGCGAGGGAGCATCGGGCGGGAGTGGGAAGAATTTGTTCGCGCCAAGGCTCGCAACAATGAGGATCTGCTCCTATATTAGCCCTTGAAACTGCTCTTCTACGGGTTGGGAGGTTAGAGCATCTCCAGCCGCGTCCCCCAAAGCATCCTCCAAAGGGATTTGGGGCGCGCCGGACCAAAAAACCTTTCCATCCGCGTCCTCCAAAGTCCATTTTTGTCCGGCGCCCGACACGTGTCCGGTCTCGAGTCCGTCCCGTCCCACGTGGACGCACTGGGACGCCGGACACACCGAAAATCTAGGCGAACCGACGCGGGCCCGGCGCGTCAGCGGCTCAGTGAAAAATCGTGTCCCACTCCCGCCAAATCCCTTCTCTCCCGCCATATCGCGCCTATCCCGCCGCGCATTCCCGCCGCCGATTCATTTCTCCTTTCCCCGCCGATTTGTTTCTCCCTCCCGCCGTCCACCCGCCGCCGCTACCCTCTCCCCATTCCATGACGCCACCGGTAGCCCCCAAGAAGATGGCCAAGAAGCGGCCAAGAAGCCGCCGGCACGACGAAAGGCGAAAGGTCGCAGCCGCGGAAGGCGCCGGCCCGAAGAAGAAGCCTAAGGATGGACCGATGATGTGGCATCAAGACCGGCTCGCGCCGAAGATGTCGACGGCGGAGCGGAAAGGACGGAGGGGCGGAGCAGAGAAGAAGGCTGGGCGCGCCGCCACCAAGACTTAATGGCCGGTGTCTCGCCGCCACCAACGCGAGCCCATATAGTACGAATGTGCCGGTGTATGTTCCGGGAGTCTTCTCTCCGTCGTCATCCGCCTTCTACAACGACGGCCCCTCCGGCACTCCCGGGTGCGTGACGCCTAACTTGTCGCCGCACTAGCAGGATGCGCTGCCGCATGGCGGTTTCAAGCCCAACAACCTCTACTCCCCGGCGTACGAGCAGCGCGAGACAGGACCCGGTGTGGACGGCGACCCTTTCACTGGCCGTAGGGGGCCGCTCGAATTCGTGTTGGAGATATGCCCAAGAGGCAATAATAAATGGTTATTATATATCTTTGTGTTTATGATAATGTTTACATATCATGCTATAATTGTATTAACCGAAATATTGATACATGTGTGTTATGTAAACAACAAGGAGTCCCTAGTAAGCCTCTTGTATAACTAGCTTGTTGATTAATAGATGATCATAGTTTCATGATCATGAACATTGGATGTTATTAATAACAAGGTTATGTCATTATATGAATGATGTAATGGACACACCCAATTAAGCGTAGCATAAGATCACGTCATTAAGTTATTTGCTATTAGCTTTCTATACATAGCTACCTAGTCCTTCAACCATGAGATCATGTAAATCACTTGTATCGGAAAGGTACTTTGATTACATCAAACGCCACTGCGTAAATGGGTGGTTATAAAGGTGGGATTAAGTATCCGGAAAGTATGAGTTGAGGCATATGGATCAACATGGGATTTGTCCATCCGATGACGATAGATATACTCTGGGCCCTCTCGGTGGAATGTCGTCTTATTAGCTTGCAAGCATACGAATGGTTCATAAGAGACTACATACCACGGTACGAGTAAAGAGTACTTGTCAGGATACGAGGTTGAACGAGGTATAGAGATACCGATGATCAAACCTCAGACAAGTAAAATATCGCGTGACAAAAGGAATCGGTATCGTATGTGAATGGTTCATTCGATCACTAAGTCATCGTTGAATATGTGGGAGCCATTATGGATCTCCAGATCCCGCTATTGGTTATTGGTCGGAGAGAATTCTCAACCATGTCTACATAGTTCATGAACCGTAGGGTGACACACTTAAGGTTTGATGTCGTTTAAGTAGATATGGAATATGGAATGGAGTTCGAAGTTTTGTTCGGAGTCTCGGATGGGATCCGGACATCACGAGGAGTTCGGAATGGAGAATAAGATTCATATATAGGAAGTCATATTCCAAGTTTGGAAATAATCTGGTGCATTTATGGCAGGTTCTAGAAGGTTCTAGAAAAGTCCGGAAGAAATCACTATGGAAGGCGGAGTCCCGGAAGGACACCACCTAGCATGGCCAGCCAACCCTAAGGGGTGGAGTCCCAAGTGGACTCCACCATAGGTGGCCGGCCACCCCACCTAAGGAAGGTGGGAGTCCCACCTTGGGTAGGACTCCCTCCTTGAGTAGGTTTCCCACTTTTGGGAGGTTTTGTTGTTGGGGTGTTATTCGAAGACCTGGACTACAACTCTTGGGGACTTCCACCTATATAATGAGGAGCCAAGGGGAGGGGCCGGACACACCAAAGCCATCTAGGCCGCAGCCCCCAAGTGGCCGGCGCCCTACACCCCCTCTCTCCCCAAACCCTAGCGCCCCTCCTCCACATACAACTCCCGCAGCGCATAGGCGAAGCCCTGTCGGAGTTCTCCACCACCACCGTGATACGTCTCAAAGGTATCTATAATTTCTTATGTTCCATGCTACTTTTATGATGATACTCACATGTTTTATACACATTATATGTCATTATTATGCATTTTCCCACTAACCTATTAACAAGATGCCGAAGAGCCACTGCTTTCTGTTTTTGGTTTCAGAAATCCTAGTAAGGAAATATTCTCAATTGGACGAAATCAACGCCAGGGCCTATTTTTGCATGAAGCTTCCAAGACCGAGGGGAAAGTGGGGCCACGAGGCACCGACACAACAGGCGGCGCGGCCCGGCCCTTGGCCGCGCGGCCCGGCGTGTGGGGCCTCGTGTGGCCCCCGTGTTGCCCTTCCGCCTACTTAAAGCCTTCGTCGCAAAACCCCAGTACCGAGAGCCACGATACGGAAACCTTCCAGAGAGACGCCGCCGCCTAATCCCATCTCTGGGATTCGGAGATCCTCCGGCACCTGCCGAGAGGGGAATCATCTCCCGGAGGACTCTACACCGCCATGGTCGCCTCCGGATTGATGAGTGAGTAGTTCACCTGGACTATGGGTCCATAGCAGTAGCTAGATGGTCGTCTTCTCCTCATTGTGCTTCATTGTCTGATCTTGTGAGCTGCCTAACATGATCAAGATCATCTATCCGTAATGCTATATGTTGTGTTTGTTGGGATCCGATGGATAGAGAATACTATGTTATGTTGATTATCAATCTATTACCTATGTGTTGTTTATGATCTTGCATGCTCTCCGTTATTAGTAGAGGCTCTGGCCAAGTTTTTACTCTTAACTCGAAGAGGGAGTATTTATGCTCGATAGTGGGTTCATGCCACCATTAAATCTGGGACAGTGACAGAAAGTTCTAAGGTTGTGGATGTGTTGTTGCCACTAGGGATAAAACATTGATGCTATGTCCGAGGATGTAGTTATTGATTACATTACGCACCATACTTAATGCAATTGTCTCCGTTGTTTGCAACTTAATACGGAAGGGGTTCGGATGATAACTGAAGGTGGACTTTTTAGGCATAGATGCATGCTGGATAGCGGTCTATGTACTTTGTCGTAATGCCCAATTGAATCTCACAATACTCATCATATCATGTATGTGCATTGTCATGCTCTCTTTATTTGTCAATTGCCCAACTGTAATTTTTTCACCCAACATGCTATTTATCTTATGGGAGAGACACCTCTAGTGAACGTGGACCCCGGTCCATTCTTTAATCGAATACACCATCTGCAATACTTGTTTTGCTGTTTTCTGCAAACAATCATCATCCACACTATACATCTAATCCTTTGCTACAGCCTGAGATTGACAATCTCACTGTTCGTTGGGACAAAGTACTTTGGTTGTGTTGTGCAGGTTCCACGTTGGCGCCCTCGGTGTTGCGCCGCACTACACTCCGTCACCAACAACCTTCAACGTGCTTCTTGACTCCTACGGTTCGATAAAACCTTGGTTTCACCGAGGAAAACTTGTCACTGTACACATCATACCTTCCTCTTGGGGTTCAACTGAGTGTTACCGCACAAGGAAGCTACTTTCTGGCGACGTTGATCCCACGTCAACTCCCACGTCGCAGCTTTTTTCGCGCCGTTGCCGGGAGATCAAGACACGCTGCAAGGGGAGTCTTCATAATCCAATCTCTTTACTTTGTTTTTGTCTTGCTTTATTTTATTTACTACTTTGTTTGCTGCACTAAATCAAAACACAAAAAATTAGTTGCTAGTTTTACTTTACTTGCTATCTTGTTTGCTATATCAAAAACACACAAAAAATTAGTTACTTGCATTTACTTTATCTAGTTTACTTTATTTATTACTGGTACTCCTGAAAATACTAAGTTGTGTGACTTCACAACCACAAATAATAATGATTTCTTATGCACACCTATTGCTCCACCTGCCACTACAGCAATTTTGAAATTAAACCTCGTTTATCAATCTTGTTATGCGAGAGCAATTTTCTCGATATTAGTTCGATGATGCTGCTGTCCATCTCAATAATTTTGTTGAACTTTGTGAAATGCAAAAGTATAAAGATGTAGATGGTGACATAATAAAATTAAAATTGTTCCCTTTCACTAAGAGGAAGAGCTAAAGATTGTTTCTTTCTCGCCTAAGAATAGTATTGATTCATGGACTAAATGCAAGATGCTTTTATTGGTAGATATTATCCCCCCGCTAAAATTATATCTTTGAGGAGTAGCATAATGAATTTTAAACAATTGGATACTGAGCATGTTGCACAAGCATGGGAAAGAATGAAATCTTTGGTTAAAAATTGTCCAACCCATGGACTGACTACTTGGATGATCATCCAAACCTTTTATGCAGGAATTTTTCTTCGAACCTATTGGATTCAGCTGGAGGTACCTTTATGTCCATCACTCTTGGTGAAGCAACAAAGCTTCTTGATAATATGATGATTAATTACTCTGAATGGCACAAGAGCTCCACAAGGTAAGAAGGTAAATTATGTCGAAGAAACCTCTTCCTTGAGTGGTAAGATTGATGCTATTATGTCTATGCTTATGAATGATAGGACAAATGTTGATCCTAATAATGTTCCATTAGCTTCATTGGTTGCACAAGAAGAACATGTTGATGTAAACTTCATTAAAAATAATAATTTCAACAACAATGCTTATCGGAACAATTCTAGTAACAACTATAGGCCATATCCTTATAATAACGGTAACGGCTATGGTAATTCTTATGGGAATTCCTACAACAATAATAGGAACACACCCCCTGGACTTGAAGCTATGCTTAAAGAATTTATTAGTACACAAACTGCTTTTAACAAATCTGTTGAAGAAAAGCTTGGGAAAATTGATATACTTGCTTCTAAAGTTGATAGTCTTGCTGCTGATGTTGATCTTTTGAAATTGAAAGTTATGCCTAATAGGGATAATGAAAATAAAATTGTTACTACAACAAATGCCATCCAAGTTAGAATTAATGAGAATATAAGATTAATGGCTGAACTGCATGCTAGGTGGGAAAAAGAAGAAAATGAAAAACTAGCTAAAGAGAATAATATAGCTAAAGTTTGGACTATTACTACCACTAGCAATGCTAATGCTACACATGTTGCTGCACCTCCTACTAATAATGGTAAAAGAATTGGTGTAGGCAATGTTTCCACTTCTAATGCAAAGCGAAAAACTGCCTCAAAAGCTAAAACGCTAAACCGCTTGTGATAAACCGCTGAAATTTTTTCCAACATTGGGGATAATGATCCCATTGCTTTAGATTATAATGGTTTGGATTTTGATGATTGTCATATCTCTGAAGTTATAAAGTTCTTACAAAACTTGCTAAGAGTCCTAATGCTAGTGCTATAAATTTGGCTTTCACAAAACATATTACAAATGCTCTCATAAAAGCTAGAGAAGAGAAACTAAAACTTGAAACTTCTATTCCTAGGAAGCTAGAGGATAGTTGGGAGCCCATCATTAAGATGGAGGTCAATGACTTTGATTGTAATGCTTTATGTGATCTTTGTGCAAGTATTTCTGTTATGCCTAAGAAAATTTATGATATGCTTGACTTGCCACCATTGAAAAATTGTTATTTGGATGTTAATCTTGCTGATAATGCTATAAAGAAACCTTTGGGGAGAGTTGATAATGTTTTATTATACGGTTAACAATAACCTTGTCCCCGTTGATTTTGTTGTCTTGGATATTGAATGAAATGCATCTTGTCCCATTATATTGGGAAGACCTTTCTTAACCGTTGGTGCTATCATTGATATGAAGGAAGGTAATATTAAATATCAATTTCCTCTCGGAAAGGTATGGAACACTTCCCTAGAAAGAGAATGAAGTTACCATTTGATTCTATTATTAGAACAAATTATGATGTTGATACTTCGCCTTGATAATACTTGATACACACTTTCTGCGCCTAGCCGAAAGGCGTTAAAGAAAAGCGCTTATGGGAGACAACCCATGTTTTTACTACAGTAATTTTGTTTTATATTTGAGTCTTGAAGTTGTTTACTACTGTAGCAACCCTCCTTATCTTAGTTTTATTGCATTGTTGTGCCAAGTAAAGTCTCTAATAGAAGGATGATACTAGATTTGGATTACTGCACAGAAATAGTTTTCTTTGCTGTCACGAATCTGGGTCTAATTCTCTGTAGGTAACTCAGAAAATTATGCCAATTTACGTGAGTGATCCTCAGATATGTACGCAACTTTCATTAGTTTTAAGTTTTCTCATCTAAGCAAGTCTGGTGCCTGTTAAAAATACGTCTTTACGAACTGTTCTGTTTTGACAGATTCTGCCTTTTATTTCGCATTGCCTGTTTTGTCATGCTTGATGGATTTTTCGATTCCATTGACTTTCAGTAGCTTTGTGCAATGTTCAGAAGTATAAAGAATGATTGTGTCACCTCTGAATATGTGAATTTTGATTATGCACTAACCCTCTAATGAGTTTGTTTTGAGTTTGGTGTGGAGGAAGTTTTCAAGGATCAAGAGAGGAGGATGATATACACTATGATCAAGGAGAGAAAGCTCTAAGCTTGGGGATGCCCGGTGGTTCTGCATATATCAAGAAGACTCAAGTGTCTAAGCTTGGGGATGCCCAAGGCATCCCCTTCTTCATCGACAACATTATCAGGTTCCTCTAGTGAAACTATATTTTTATTCCGTCACATCTTATGTACTTTGCTTGGAGCGTCGGTTTGTTTTTGTTTTTGTTTTATTTGAATAAATGCTTGTGTGGGAGAGAGACACGCTCCGCTGTTGCATATGGACAAATATGTCCTTAGGCTTTACTCATAGTATTCATGGCGAAGTTTCTTCTTCGTTAAATTGTTATATGGTTGGAATTGGAAAATGCTACATGTAGTAATTGCTATAATGTCTTGGGTAATGTGATACTTGGCAATTGTTGTGCTCATGTTTAAGCTCTTGCATCATATGCTTTGCACCTATTAATGAATAAATACATAGAGCATGCTAAATTTTGGTTTGCATATTTGGTCTCTCTAAAGTCTAGATAATTTCTAGTATTGAGTTTGAACAACAAGGAAGACGGTGTAGAGTCTTATAATGTTTACAATATGTCTTTTATGTGAGTTTTGCTGCACCGGTTCATCCTTGTGTTTGTTTCAAATAACCTTGCTAGCCTAAACCTTGTATCGAGAGGAATACTTCTCATGCATCCAAAATCCTTGAGCCAAACACCATGCCATTTGTGTCCACCATACCTACCTACTACATGGTATTTCCTGCCATTCCAAGTAAATTGCTTCATGTGCTACCTTTAAACCTTCAAAATGCTTCTCAATTTGTGTTAATGTTTTATAGCTCATGAGGAAGTATGTGGTGTTTATCTTTCAACCTTGTCATTTACTTTTGACAGACTTTCATAATGGACTAGTGGCACATCCGCTTATCCAATAATTTTGCAAAAAGAGCTGGCAATGGGGTTCCCAGTCCCGATTAATCAAACTTCATTAATAATTCTCTTCACATTTTTGCTCGATTCATCAGTAAGCAACTTAATTTTGCAAATAGACACTCCTCCATGGTATGAGATTGATGGTAGGCACCCGAGATTCGGTTAGCCATGGCTTGTGTAAGCAAAGGTTGGGGGAGTGTCACCCATAATAAAAACTAAAGTACATGTGTAAACAAAGAGAGAAGAGGGATGATCTACCTTGCTGGTAGAGATAACGTCCTTCATGGGAGCCGCTCTTGAAAGTCTGGTTGGCGAGGTAGTTAGAGTGCCCACTACCATTCGTTGACAACAACAAACACCTCTCAAAATTTTACTTTTATGCTCTCTATATGATTTCAAAACTTGAAAAGCTCTAGCACATGATTTAATCCCTGCTTCCCTCTGCGAAGGGCCATTCTTTTACTTTTATGTTGAGTCAGTTCACCTATCTCTCTCCACCTCAAGAAGCAAACACTTGTGTGAATGTGCATTGATTCCTACATACTTGCATATTGCATTTGTTATATTACTTTACATTGACAATATCCATGAGATATACATGTTACAAGTTGAAAGCAACCGCTGAAACTTCATCTTCCTTTGTGTTGCTTCAATACCTTTAATTATTGCTTTATGAGTTAACTCTTATGCAAGACTTATTGATGCTTGTCTTGAAGTACTATTCATGAAAAGTCTTTGCTTTATGATTCAATTGTTTACTCATGTCATTTACCATTGTTTCAAATCGCCGCATTCATTACATGTGCTTACAATAGTATTGATCAAGATTATGTTGGTAGCATTGTCACTAAGAAATTATCTTTGTTATCGTTTACCTACTCGGGACGAGTAGGAACTAAGCTTGGGGATGCTTGATACGTCTCAAATGTATCTATAATTTCTTTATGTTCCATGCTACTTTTATGATGATACTCACATGTTTTATACACATTATATGTCATTATTATGCATTTTCCGCACTAACCTATTAACAAGATGCCAAGAGCCGGTTGCTATTTTCTGCTTTTTGGTTTCGAAATCCTAGTAAGGAAATATTCTAATTGGACGAAATCAACGCCCAGGGCCTATTTTTGCATGAAGCTTCCCAAGACCGAGGGAAAGGAAGTGGGGCCACGAGGCGCGACACAACAGTGGCGGCGCGGCCCTGGCGCGCCCTCGGCGTGTGGGGCCCCGTGGCCCCCGCTGCCCTTCCGCCTACTTAAAGCCTTCGTCGCAAACCCCCGTCGAGCCACGATACGGAAAACCTTCCAGAGACGCCGCCGCCAATCCCATCTCGGGGGATTCGGAGATCGCCTCCGCACCCTGCCGAGAGGGGAATCATCTCCCGAGGACTCACACCGCCATGGTCGCCTCCGGATTGATGAGTGAGTAGTTCACCCCTGGACTATGGGTCCATAGCAGTAGCTAGATGGTCGTCTTCTCATTGTGCTTCATTGTCGGATCTTGTGAGCTGCCTAACATGATCAAGATCATCTATCTGTAATGCTATATGTTGTGTTTGTTGGGATCCGATGGATAGAGAATACTATGTTATGTTGATTATCAATCTATTACCTATGTGTTGTTTATGATCTTGCATGCTCTCCGTTATTAGTAGAGGCTCGGCCAAGTTTTTACTCTAACTCCAAGAGGGAGTATTTATGCTCGATAGTGGGTTCATGCCTCCATTAAACTGGGACAGTGACAGAAAGTTCTAAGGTTGTGGATGTGTGTTGCCACTAGGGATAAAACATTGATGCTATGTCCGAGGATGTAGTTATTGATTACATTACGCACCATACTAAATGCAATTGTCTTGTTTGCAACTTAATAGGAAGGGGTTCGGATGATATCCCGAAGGTGGACTTTTTAGGCATAGATGCATGGGATAGCGGTCTATGTACTTTGTCGTAATGCCGAATTGAATCTCACAATACTCATCATATCATGTATGTGCATTGTCATGCTCTCTTTATTTGTCAATTGCCCAACTGTAATTTGTTCACCCAACATGCTATTTATATCTTATGGGAGAGACACCTCTAGTGAACTGTGGACCCCGGTCCATTCTTTTAATCGAATACAATCTACTGCAATACTTGTTTTGCTGTTTTCTAAAACAATCATCATCCACACTATACATCTAATCCTTTGCTACAGCAAGCCGGTGAGATTGACAACCTCACTGCTTCGTTGGGACAAAGTACTTTGGTTGTGTTGTGCAGTTCCATTGGCGCCGGATCTCTCGGTGTTGCGCCGCACTACACTCCGTCACCAACAACCTTCAACGTGCTTCTTGACCCCGGTTCGATAAACCTTGGTTTCTTACGGAGGAAAATGCTGCTGTACACATCATACCTTCCTCTTGGGGTTCCCAACGGACGAGTGCTTTACCGTCACAAGAAAGCTACTTTCTGGCGACGTTGATCCCACGTCAACTCCCACGTCAGCACACCGCCACCACGCCGTTGTGCTGCCGGGATTCCGAGGAGGATCTACTACTTCCGCTGCCCGCTGGAACGGGAGAAGGACGTCTTCATCAACATCGTACGTGTGACCGAGTACGGAGGTGCTGCCCGATTGTGGCACCGTCAAGATCTTCTACGCGCTTTTGAAAGCGGCAAGTGATCATCTACCGCAGCAACGAGAGCCTCATCTTGTAGGCTTTGGAAATCTTCAAGGGCTAGTCTCGTTTATCCACTCGTTGCTCCCGTCTTCTAGATTGCATCTTGGCTTGGATTGCGTTCTCGCGGTAGGAAATTTTTTGTTTTCTATGCTACGAATCCCATCAGTGGTATCAGAGCCGTGTCTATGCATAGATTGGTTGCACGAGTAGAACACAATTGTTTTGTGGGCGTTGATGCTTTGTTGTCTTTAGTTCGTGTACTTTGCATCTTGCGGCATGGTGGGATGAAGCGGCTCGGGCTAACTTTACATGACCGCGTTCATGAGACTTGCTCCACTCGACATGCAACTTGTATTGCATAAGTGGCTTTGCGGGTGTCTGTCTCTCCCACCATAGTGAAGATTCAATTTACTCTTTCTATTGACAACACTAGTATCACCGTTGTGGTTCATGTTCGTAGGTAGATTGGATCTACTCGAAACCCTAAACCACGTAAAATATGCAAACCAAATTAGAGACGTCTAACTTGTTTTTGGGTTTGGTGATGTGATATGGCCATGATGTGATGATGAATATGTATGAGATGATCATTATTGTATTATGGCAACCGGCAGGAGCCTTATGGTTGTCTTTAAATTTCATGTTGAGTAGTATTTCAAAGTAGTTGTAATAGTTGCTACATGAGGTAAACAACCATGAAGACGGCGCCATGGACCTTGACGCTACGCCGACGATGATGGAGATCATACCCGTTGATGATGGAGATCATGTCCGTGCTTTGGAGATGAAGATCGAAGGCGCAAAGACTAAAGGGCCATATCATATCACATATGAATTGCATGTGATGTTAATCCTTTATGCATCTTATTTTGCTTAGATCGCGACGGTAGCATTATAAGATGATCCCTCACATTAATATCAAGATAATAAAGTGTTCTCCCTCGTATGCACCGTTGCAACAGTTCGTCGTTTCGAAGCATCTCGTGATGATCAGATGTGATAGACTCAACGTTCACAAACAACGGGTGTAAGCCATGTTGCACACGCGAATACTTGGGTTTGCTTGAATAGCCTAGCATGTACAGACATGGCCTCGGACACGAAACCGAAAGGTTGAACACGAATCATATGGATGATATGATCAACATGTTGATGTTCACCATTGAAGCTACATCATCTCACGTGATGATCGGTTTTGGTGTAGTGAATGTGGATCGTGTACCACTTAACAACTATGAGGGATGTTGTATTAAGTGGGAGTTCATTAGTAATTAGATTAAAACATGAACTAATTATCATAAACATAGTCTGAGTAGTATTTTGAATTAATTTTGTAGTATTGGCATCTGTATTCTACCATGCGCTAGTCTTGTAATTGAGATAGAAATACTGTTAAAATCTGACAAGTAACTTTACGGACTGGTACCGTATTGTTAAAGAATCAAGAGATGATTAAGTCCTATTGCAAACTTTTAGTAAACCTCACATTGCTGATTCAAAGAACAATGGTTTAAATTAGTTCCTAGAATCATCTTGTCTCCGTGAAACTTGAAGTTCAAATCTGTATGAAAAGTAAGGAGCTGAAAACTTTGTTTTCATAAATAAGTGAGGTATGAGATATATGTGATATCTAAGACCTTGTTGCAAGGTGATAGAATATAATTTGGTGAGACTACATAAACTCATAAGTTTTATGGGAATGTATGAAGGTTGAAGACGCAAGGCGTCCCAATGCTCCAACTATTGGGGCACTAACGATATTCGCATATCCATGAATTGATCGTCCTTAGTATGCACCGTTGCTAAGACTCGTCGTTTCGAAGCATCACGTGATGATCGGGTGTTATAGATTCTACGTGTGCATACAACGGGTGCAAACCAGATTTGCACATGCGAATACTGAGGTTAAACTTTACTAGCCTAGCATGTATGTCTCGGAAAGTCGTCATGATATGATGGATAAAATTATGAGTGAAATTGTTCATCATATTACAAAGTTACTAACAGTGAAATCTGAAACACTTGTCATATGATGATCAAACTTCAAAGTAAGAACCTCAAGGTTATTGGTATTTTACCAACAAAACTAGAAGTTATTGAAGGTAAAGTGTTTTCTGAGAATGAGGAAAGCTAAAAGAGAAACTACAAAAGATATTTTTGGCAGAAAGAAAGAAAAGACGAGAAAGTCTAGCTCAGGTGTATATAAATGATATACATGTTATGAATGTATTCCTAGTTTAGTCACATAATAAAATTCTTGGGTATTTGTACCAGATTGGTTGGTATGAGATGTCATACAATACAACACAATATAAGAATATGATGGCCTAAGTGACTGATAAGGAATATGGTAATAATGCACGTTTGAAACATAATAAGGTGTTATTATGTTTGTCATTGGCATTCTACCTAGCCCTTAAAATTTATAATAAAGAACTTAATAATTGTTATTTTGCTCTGGTCAAATGAAAACAATGAGTTGTTCAAATTATGACATTACTCCATGTACGATGGATAAGTTATTATAAATCTTAATGGTGAAAACACACATACATAACACTGACGCTAAAATGCCATAAGGCAAATGATTTGAATTCCACTTATTTGTGGAACCTCCATTTAGGTCATGTTAGAGAGGAACGCATGAAGGAACTCCATGCAAATGGATTTTTGGAGTCATTTGATTTTTGAATCGTTTGGCGCTTGTAAATCTTTTCTAAAAGAGAATGACTAAAATACCGTTCATAGGCCAAGAGTTGAACGGGCAACTAACTTAGTGGAAACATACATGATGATGTATGTGGTTCACTGGGCATAGTTGTGTGCGGGAGATTCTTCTAGTTCATGAAAACTTCCAACAATGAATTGAGTATATAAATGTGGATATATTCGATAAGGAAGAAGTTTGAAACATCTGAAAGGATTCTAATAAAATTTAGCATGAAGTGGAGATCATCGTAATAGAAAAATCAAACATCTATGATTGGATCATGGTGGAAATATTTGAATTACGAGGTTTTAGCGAACATCTAAGAGAGTTATGAAATTGTTCTACAACTCACGTTTCTTGGAGTATCATAGTAATGATGAAGTATCCGAGGGATGTATCCAAACCTTGTTGGGTCAATGATGAGATAAAATATTGAATGCCATTATATTTTTGTAGATTGTGCTTTAGTGACTATCGCTTTTACACTGAATAGAGCATCATCATGATCCTTTGAAATGACACCATACGAGTTATGGCATGGGTATGAACCCTAATAGTCATTTCTTAAATTTTGGTATGCATAGCATATGTAAATAAGTTTACAACCAAAATCGGATGAATGTCTTTGTTGTTATCCCAGAATTGGAAATTCTTCTCACTATGAAGTAAAAGACAAAAGTGTTTGTTCATGTTATTTGCTTATTTCCAAGAAATTATTTTCTAGCGAAGTATTTGAGTGGGAGGACAATAGAACTTGATAAGGTTTATGAAACTGAGCATAATGATCGAGTAGCGCAGATCGGAAATGATACCGGAAGCGGCCACGACGATCTTGGCTCCCATGACTACAAAGTGTTTTAGCCATGGAGATCGAAGTACATATTGAACCTTAAAGGTATGGTTTACTTTGTGATCATATAAATGATTTGTGGACAAAGGATTGATTTTGAACAATGATAAACCAACTACAAACAAAGAAGTTATGATGGGCCCTGACTCCGTTGAAATGGCCATGCGCCATGAAATCCATGATAGATGAATACTTTTTGAAAGTAAATGGATCTATGAAATTGATGGACTTGGATGTAATATCCTTGAAGAAGCTCGACTTGTCGAAAAGTTGTTTACGACAAAGTTCAAAGAGTTGACTGCGATAAGATTAGATCTTACGTAGCAATGCTTATAGTCTATGTGGATTGTTCTAGTAATCACTACATATTTCTTTTATGAGATATTCTAGTAGGATGGCAAAATACATTACTTAACAGAAGTATGTATTAAAGGTGTATACAAGATACAACCAAGAGTTTTGCTAGTCCATGGAATACTAGATAGGTATACGAACTTCAATTGGATGAAGTAAGTATCACGGAGTAGGAATCTTCATCCGATGAAATAGTCAAAAAGTTTTTTGATTTCATCAGAAGTGATGAAGATGCTTGCATTTACAAGAAATTAAGTAGGAGTGCTGAGATATATTTATAATACTTTATGTAGATGACATATCGTTGATTATAAATATTGTTATTATATAATTGATTAAAAAGGTTTCATTGAGAATTAACTTCGATGAAAAGGGTATGAACTAAAACTTATTTAGTGTCAAGATCTATGAAGATAGATTGAACACATAATAAGTTTAAGTTAAAGTACATAAGATGAATATTGAAGTAGTTCAATATAGAAATATTAAGAAGGTGTTCTTTTCATGTGAAGGTTTCACAAGACTTGAGTGTATTTGACACTCGACGAGTAAAAACACATGAGTGATTTTAGATCAACAAATAATATGTACAAAATCAGATGTCCTGTGCTAAAGTGTTATGAGCATATATCAGAATGATTCATATGATGATCATTGGATAACAGTAAGAATATCCTTGAGTGCTTTAGAAGAACCAAGGATATATATATATAGTTTTGTATGAAAAAATGACAAACAAATCACTGTAAGGTGTTGCACCGATATTTGTTTTGTCACATATAAAATAATATTTCAATTTCAAATTAGACTAAGTGTTGTTTAAAAGGTAGCACAATGAGCTAGAAGTTGTTTATGCTAGATTTGGAAGAATTATAAATATTGTGACGGATTCTACAAACGAAGGCAGAGTATGTCATTGTTTTGACAATAAATGAGGATGTTAAGTCAAGAAGTTCTTTGAGAACTTGGTGTAGTTCCGATAGTGTCAGAACTTTGAAGCTATATTGTGTGTGACAATATTAGTGACTTATTTCAGACCGCGGAATTAAGGTTCCACCAGAAGACCAAACATATTTAAATGCCGACTCATTTGGAAAATGGATGATGCGTTGAGACGCAAATGAATTACAAAATACATACGTTTCTGAGCGTGCCAGATCCGTTGACTAAAACCTCTCCCGTGAGCAAAACATGATAAAGCACCGAAGGCCAAGGTGTTATATCTTTACAAATGTAAACTAGATTATTGACTCTAGTGCAAGTGGGAGACTGTTGGAGATATGCCCAAGAGGCAATAATAAATGGTTATTATATATCTTTGTGTTTATGATAATGTTTACATATCATGCTATAATTGTATTAACCGAAACTTTGATACATGTGTGTTATGTAAACAACAAGGAGTCCCTAGTAAGACTCTTGTATAACTAGCTTGTTGATTAATAGATGATCATAGTTTCATGATCATGAACATTGGATGTTATTAATAACAAGGTTATGTCATTATATGAATGATGTAATGGACACACCCAATTAAGCGTAGCAGAAGATCACATCATTAAATTATTTGCTATTAGCTTTCGATACATAGCTACCTAGTCCTTCGACCATGAGATCATGTAAATCACTTATACCGGAAAGGTATTTTGATTACATCAAACGCCACTGCGTAAATGGGTGATTATAAAGGTGGGATTAAGTATCCGGAAAGTATGAGTTGAGGCATATGGATCAACAAGTGGGATTTGTCCATCCCGATGACGGATAGATATACTCTGGCCCTCTCGGTGGAATGTCGTCTTATTAGCTTGCAAGCATATGAATGGTTCATAAGAGACTACATACCACGGTACGAGTAAAGAGTACTTGTCAGGATACGAGGTTGAACGAGGTATAGAGATACCGATGATCAAACCTCAGACAAGTAAAATATCGCGTGACAAAAGGAATCGGTATGTGAATGGTTCATTCGATCACTAAGTCATCGTTGAATATGTGGGCCATTATGGATCTCCATCCCGCTATTGGTTATTGGTCGGAGAGAAGTCTCAACCATGTCTACATAGTTCGCGAACCGTAGGGTGACACACTTAAGGTTTGATATCGTTTAAGTAGATATGGAATATGGAATGGAGTTAAGTTTTGTTCGGAGTCTCGGATGGGATCTAGGACATCACGAGGAGTTCGGAATTGTCCCGAGAATAAGATTCATATATAGGAAGTCATATTCCAAGTTTGGAAATGATCGTGCATTTATGGCAGGTTCTAGAAGGTTCTAGAAAAGTCCGGAAGAAATCACTATGGAAGGCGGAGTCCCGGAAGGACTCCACCTAGCATGGCCGGCCAACCCTAGTGGAGTCCTGTGGACTCCACCATAGGTGGCCGGCCACCCCACCTAAGGAAAGGTGGGAGTCCCACCTTGGGTAGGACTCCTCCTTAGTAGGTTTCCCACTTTTGGGAGGTTTTGTTGTTGGGGTCTTATTCGAAGACTTGGACTACAACTCTTGGGGACTTCCACCTATATAATGAGAGGAAGGGAGGGCCGGACACCAAAGCCATCTAGGCCGCGGCCCCAAGTGGCCGGCGCCCTACACCCCCTCTCTCCCCAAACCCTAGCGCCCCTCCTCCACATACAACTCCGCAGCGCATAGGCGAAGCCCTGTCGGAGTTCTCCACCACCACTACCACCACGCCGTCGTGCTGTCGGGATTCCGAGGATCTACTACTTCCGCTGCCCGCTGGAACGGGGAGAAGGACGTCTTCATCAACACCGTACGTGTGACCGAGTACGGAGGTGCGCCCGATTGTGGCACCGTCAAGATCTTCTACGCGCTTTTAAAGCGGCAAGTGATCGTCTACTGCAGCAACGAGAGCCTCCTCTTGTAGGCTTTGGAAATCTTCAAGGGTTAGTCTCGTTCATCCACTCGTTGCTCCCGTCTTCTAGATTGCATCTTGGCTTGGATTACGTTTTCGCGGTAGGAAATTTTTTGTTTTCTATGCTACGAATCCCATCAATTCGATGGCGCCGGTGCTGAGGGTGCTGAGGAAGAGGGCGGCGCACAACTTTTTCAAAGGCCAGATCCTCAACGACATCGAAGCCAAAATGGCGGCGGCCGACGCGGCGGCACAGGAAGCGGAAGCGGCAGCGGCAGCAACCGCGGCGCAAGAGCCGGCTGACGCGTCTTCGACTGCTACACCATCATCGGCCTACGCGACGGCGGTGGAGCAGACGGAGCATGCACAGCACCAGGCAGATCGCGACGAGGTCATCGTGATCGACGGGCCTGCGTCGACTCAGGATACGTCGCCGTCGACCAACCCCTTCTTCTAATTTAGCATGCACTATATGGTCTGTAATATGATCGCGCGCCTAGTACTTTGATCGCTGCTACTCTGATCGCGACGATTCGGCGGGAACGATGTCTTTTGAATGCAACGATTTGAATTCCTGATTGGGGGCGGCGTTTAGGGGACGCGACTGGGGAGTGACGTCCTCCAAAGGTGGCACGAACAAAACACGTCCTCAAACGCTCAATCCGGCGCCGTTTGGGGGGACGCGGCTGGAGATGCTCTTATGTTTTCCGACCAACTCAATCTTTTTATGGTTTTAGCGAGATTAAGAGATCTGTTCTAGCCATTTTGTTGGTCCAAAACCGTATGCAACCAAAATTTTAACGGTTTAAGAGATGATCGATATTTTAACGGCTAAAATTTTAACGGTTTAAGAGGTCTGCTAGATGCTCTTAACATACAGTATACAATACTACTATTGTTTTGTTAGTGAAACAGAAATTTGGTTATCCTTTCCATAAGTTCTACACAGAATTGTGGATTTTTAAAGCGCTGCTTTACTCTTCGCTGTTTCTCAGTGCACGGAGAAACTGAGTTAGAGCATTTCTAGCTGATCCCAAACCGTAAATCCCAAATAAGTGTATCTAGACCACTCCAAATACATTTTGGGAGTCAAAAAACGGCCGTATGCGGGTTGTATTTGGCAAGTTTAGACTGCGCGGCCGTTTTTCGGCCCGCAAGAAAAACCGCAACAAAGAGTTTTGCAAAATATCACAATCAACCAATTGATACAACAAATATTTCATAAAATACAATCAATTAATATGAATCAATTAATCCAAATTATTTCACAATCAACCAATTAATCCAAATTATTTCACAAATGTTTACTGTGATAGATTACAAATAATACGAATTAGAACACATATTTTGTAATAATATGAATCAAATGATACAACAACAAATTGAACAAATAACAAATATTTGAAAATACAAAATAAATCCTAGTTACCGTGCCTCTGCCAATGGTGACGAACGAGATCTTCCTGGAGTTGTTTTGCATCCTTGTCACTCTCAATCAGCTGGTAAGTTTCAAGAAGCTTGCACAGTATCTGATTTTTTTGAAGGATTGACCCGGGTGCCAGCATTATCAAAGAAAAATGATAAATTCAAACCCCTCTCATCCTCGATGATCATAATGTGTAGAATCACACAGGTGGTCATGATATCCTTGAGTGTGTCTATATCCTAAAATCGGGCTGGTCCTCGGACTATTGCAAATCTAGCCTGCAAAAGACCGAAAGTCCGCTCAATGTCTTTTCGAGTTGCCTCTTGTGCTTTTGCAAACTCAACTTCAGCTCTGTGGCTCCCTCATGGTTTTCACAAATGTGGCCCAATCCGAGTATATACCGTCGGTAAGATAGTACCTCATTGTGTACTCCCTCCCGTTGACGGTGTAGTTGCAAGCTGGGGCATCACCTTTAGCAATCCGGGCAAAAAGATGGGATCTATGCAACACATTGATATCGTTGAGAGAATCGGGCTAACCAAAAAAAAAATTGTGCCAAATCCAAAGATCCTGCGATACAATTGCCTCAAAAACGATTGTTGGTTCTTTGCTCTGGCCGCAGTACAAGCCTTGCCAAGCTTTTGGACAAAATTTTCGTGTCCAATGCATACCATCTATGCTGCCTAGCATGTCCGGCCAACCCCGTTGTTCGTTCTCCACCATTAATCTAGCGGTATCTTCATGATTGGGAGTTCGAAGATACATTGGCACGTACATGCGCATCATAACCTTGCAAAAACGATGGGCAGATTTCATCATCGTATCTTCGCCTATGCGAAGATACTCATCAGCATAGTCCGTCGGAATGCCGTAGGCAAAGATGCACATGACGGCGGAATTTTTTTAGTGCGCACTAAATCCCATGAGCCCGGCCGCATTTCTCTTGAGCTTGAAGTAGCGCGTGTTGTTCTCACACATAGCAACGATATTGTTGAACAAAGATTTTTGCATTCGGTACCGGCGCTAAAGAGATTGGGCGGGTATGTTGGTACGTAAGCAAAATAATCGCGCATGAGCAGGTTGTGACCGAGGGCACGGTTCCGACGGATGCACAGCCGCCCCATGGTTTACCCCTTCCGCTTCTTCGGCCTCACGTCCATGAGCTCCTTTGCCGCGAGTATCACCGCCGTCTACTCCAAGTCGTCGTCGAGCAACTCCTCCAAATCGGAGTCATCGGAGGAGGACGACTCCTCCAACAGAAAGAAATAAGAACGCACGGATCCATCTGCAAGGCGCAACAACCGCGGCGAATCATGAGAATAGCGGTGGATCCACGGCTGCAAGGAGCTAGGGGGGAACACGTACCGGCCGACGACAAGGCGTGCGCGGCGGCGGAGATTCCGACCGATTGCTCGTGGATTTGCGTGCGCCGGCGGGCGGAACGGATGCGGCGTGGCGCGCGTGTTCCTGTCGGTAGGAATCAAAGGGGGCTGCCTGCATAGGCCGGGATCTGCAGCAGTGCTTGGCGGGAGGAAGAGGAAAGAGTGACGACTGAAACTTTATTCGCGCCAACGGGGAAACGATGGGGGTTGCGCTTGCACAGCCTCTCCAATCTGAAAAGTTGGAGTTTCCGTGACGCGAATCGGGGTAGCCCAGAAAAAAATGGTATTGAGGTCCAATATGGTGTTTAAACCGTCCATTTTTTTTCTTCTCTAAACTCGAAAATAGCGGTTATTATGCGGATGGGCGTTGCGATGCGGGAATGCGGGATCTGATAGAGATGCTGTTAGTACCAAGCTACTCTGCTGCTCTTGCTGAACAAAGCTACTCTGCTGCCGTTCGTCCGGCTCTAGACGTGCGCGGGTGGTGTGTGTAGGAGGTGGCGGCGGAGCACCCGGAGCACGTCGAGGAACCCGACGACACCCACCAGCTCCTCCTCGTCGCCAAGCACCCAGACTTGCGTCACGCGGTGCGCGACGGCCTGCGCCATCACCGCCACCAGCGAGCTCCCACGCCGGCATGAGATGGGTTCCCTCGCCGCCCGCCTCCCCTTCGACCATGAACCGTGCTTGCCTGTCGGCCTCGTGTTGTAGGCCGCCTCGTCGTCGTCCGAAGAGGAAGAGGAAAATGGGGAGGATGAAGACGACAACGAAGACGGGGACGACAGGTCATCGTGGCCGTCGAGGAGGTCGAGCATGCCGTGGAGGTTACGTCGGCGGATGCGCGACCTGACTACGCGGAGGGCGGCTTCTCGTGTCGTCGGGACATAGTCGACGAAGGACGCGAGCTCGCCGGCCGAGAGCGTGGCAAAGGCGGCTGCCGCGAGGGACGGGTCGAGGGAGCATAGCGTGGACGACGAGATCTCGCCTTCGATGCGGCCGCCGGACACCACCGCGACGGAGGCAGTGCGGAGGAGCGGCGCGACGGCAGAGAGCGCGCCGTCGGTGGCCGCTACGGAGAGGGCCGGGCTGACGACGCCGAGGTCGGAGACGGAGCGCGAGGCGGTCGAGGAGAAGAGCGCCACGGAGCCGAGGAAGAAGCGCACCACGTCCTCCACCGACAGCCAGCACATCCGGTTGTGGTGGATGGGCACCAGGAGGCAGTGCGCGCCACCCAGCAAGGCGTCCACCGCTTCCAGCACGCTGTACGATGGACACGACAAGTTCAATCAGATATGGTACACTTACGTGGAAGCCCAAGAGAGTGGCACGCGACGCGACTGTGCGACCAACCCGACCTGACGTGGGGCTGGACGCAGCGGACGGGCGGCGCGTTGGCGCCTGCGGCAGCCAGGAGGTCCGCGAGCGTGGCCTGGAGCGCGGCGGCTGGCGAGGCGAGGTTGCTGTCGGCACAGAGGAAGACAACAACGTCGGACATGCGCACCCTGCCGGCGACGGTTGTCGTCCCCTTCCCGTCCCACACGGCCAGGCACGCGTCCGGGCCCTGGCCGTCGAGCTCGGCCACGGCGTGGGCGACGGTGGACGACGGCGGCAGCCACCGCAGCGCCGGCTTGCCGATGCAGAGGTCGGAGACGTCGTGCGTCAGGAGGAACCTCCCCGCCATGGATGCATGCAAGAATCAAGATGTCACACCCAGCCACCGACGGAGTGGGCGAGTGGCAAGCTAAGCTTCACCGACGGACGACGGTCGTGGAAGCAAAGGGGAAATGGTGTTGCTGGCTTTGCGCTCACGCAGATATGTAGCACTGCAGAGAGGACTTGGCATGACATGTTGTGTTTCGAGAGAATACATGCATTTTGGCGCACGTCAGTTAAATTAACCTTTGCTCCCGCCCACTTTGTCTCTAGACTAGCTAAGAGTACCCCTTGCAGTACTACTTTTGAACAGAAAATCAGTTAAAGTTGCTCGTCTAGGCGACTAGGAGGCCAGCACTTCAATTTGGATCTAATTTCCTGTTCCACTTGTTACTTGTTATTTAGTGAAAAGAGAAGATCCGACGACCGCGATCAAGATGCGAATCCGCGCCGTCCAACCCAAGAATCTCGGAAAAAAATGTCAACTTGATCGTACTTCGCTGCAATTAGCTACTAGTTGCATACAGTTATCACAGATCTGAGCAGAGCATCCGTGCACACAAAACAGGGCGTCGCTTACCCGAGTGGCGGCCATCGATCCTTCACATACTAGTACTATACAGTACATACGTCTGACAAGTCAACAACCCGTCCATCAATCCTTAGAGCATCGTGATACCCATTTTGAATACAACAAAATATTTACTTTTATTCAAAATGGGTCGTCTCTGCTCATGGGCGGACACACAGGGTGGGCCAGGTGGGCCGTGGCCCACCCCAAATTTTCAGGATTTTTTGCACTACCCCAGGAAATAGCATGGAATTTAGCTAAAAAAAGGAAATAGCATGTATTTTTCTGGATCGAAAACGCGTTTGACTGCTTTCTCCCATCGCCATCGATCCCCTCCTCCTAGTTAGCTGGTCGCCTCTCCTCGTCGGCTCGGCCGCTCGGCCCTTCCCGGACTCGACCGCCACCACGCCGGCTCGGCCGCTCGGCCTCTCCCGAACTCCCCGGCCACAACGTCGGCTGCTGGGCCGCTCGCCGGCGTCGCCGCTCCGGCCGGTCGACGCCCTACTCTGACCGGCAAGGCTCTGTCGCGCGCTGCTCAGCTCAGCCCCATGCTCAACCGTGAACTGCCCCGCCCCCAAGCTCTGTATATTTCTATGTTGATCTGTTCCCATCAAGCGTGCAGGAGACTGGCCAGGAACAGAAATTTTGTCAAAAGAGACCACCTGCCCCAATTCATTGACAAAAAGGACCACCTCTGAGGCAAATTGACAAAAAAGACCACCTCTGGGGTGGCGGCAGCGCCCCCAGCCGACACGTGGAGGGTGCCGCCGGAGCGAGGGGCGGCAGGGGCCCGCCGTCGAAGCAAGTGGCGGCACGTTAGCCAGCCCCGGTCGCCGTCCACCCGTCCGTCGCCGTTAGCAGTGGGCCATGCCGGGACTGCGGCGGCGACGTGGAGCACGCCTCCACAGGCGGTGGCGGCAGGCCCCGCCATCCACCACGCGCGCCGACGACCGCGCGCAGAATCTGGCGTGGAGGGAATCTGCCCGGCCGACCAGCTCCGACACAGCTGCTGACACTGACTAAAGCTGGCTGCACTGATTTCAAGTCATGCTTTAAGTGTCAGATTTTCCCGCTCGATACAGGAAATTAACCACCGAAAGCGCCCTATATGTGTAGGAATTCTGTGCAGATACAGCAATTGGAGCACCGACAACCGATACCAATAACTGTGCGCTAATTTTTTGGTACTGCTCACACTAATTGAAGGCTATATAAGTCGGCTCCCCCGCATAGAAATCGAAGCAGCAGGATCGAGTTTGCCTTCTCCGCGTCTCTGTTTCGTGCGCAAAATATTGGAGTGAGTATGAGTGTGCCTTGTTCGGACCAGGATTTTAGGCCGATGAAGGGGAAGAATGCAAGCTTGCCACCGGGGGTGAGAGCAGAGAGGTGTTGGTGCGGCCGCCTTGCGAAGGTGAAGGAGGTGGTTGATTTTTCTGATAAGTTCGGCATGAAATATTTCATGTGCGCGAGCTATGATCGTGATCCACCCAGGCAAACAAGTTCATCGTCCTCGAGGCCTGCGGTATGTTCTAACAGCATGATTAAAAAAATTAATTGTATGTCATTAATTTTTGTTTATTAACCGTATTATTTGTGTTGTAGTCTCCCCCGCCCCTTTGCATGTGGTTTCACTGGATAGACCAGGAGCAGCCGGAGTGGGCACGCCGCGAGGTGGAGGAGAAACAGCGGCGTGCATGGGCAATGTTCCATGAGGAGGAGCGTTTCGAAAAGGCTATTGCAAATGATAAAGCAGAAAGAGAGAGACAGATACAAAAATTAAGGGCAGAGCAAGCTCGAAATCGCGAGGTAAATCAGAAGCGGATGGATGATGAGGCTGCACGTAGGTATGCAGAGGAAGAGGTGCGCAGGGAGGCCCGTGAAGCGGAAAGAAAGAGATTAAGAGAAAGGGGCTGAGGGCAGCAGCAGAAGAACGCGGCGACAAGATGGAAATGGCCACGCTGGACGCAGGGCAAATAGAGTGATCTGTTGTATTTAAATTCTGTTTTACTTTCGCGTTGTATCTTAAATTTCGTTGTAGTGATTAGCCGTATTTTAATTTAAGTTATATTTCCAACTTTATTTCGGCAGATGTATTAATAATAAATGTTGATTTCCCGGAAAAAGTCCGCGTGTAAATTTTCCCGCCTAAAGTTCCCGCCTTATTGGAGTTAATTTAGAAATCAAACTTATTGGAACTAATTTTAATATGTCTCCGAGATACATAGAAAAATGTCTCATACATAGATAAATATATGATACATAGAAGTAAGGTCGATTTGTATCATTCATGACGACGACGACGACGATGCTGCCGTGGCCTTGGACCGGAAGGCGACAACCGGGGACGAGGGGGCTGAGGTGGACGCAAACCTCGGCCATACTGATTTTCCTCATCCTCTGTACGTGTCTCATCTGCTGGCGATGGAGTCTGAAATATGTATGGAGATTCCAGATTTGGGGGAATCAAACTGGCAACGGTGTCCGGCATCGCAGGATCTTCGCAATAGGTCTGGCAAATCCGACATCATAACCTGCATCCATCGATGGTATAATCATACATTAATACATTAATCAGACATTCATAAAAGTTTAATTAAAATATGTATGCATTCAACGATACGATAATCATATAATAATACATTAATACATGTCTCTTTATTACAGCACACCAAACATACAAATATTTGAAAACAAAAAATTACATCATGTGCGGTAAGGGCATTCATTTCGCGCATGACCGGGGCATCGGCAAAGGCGACAACGGCGAGGTTCTCCTGCCTGGCTATGATCCATGTCATTCCTATGACGACGAGATTGGCGTCGTCCCCTCGCGGTTCTCTTCAATATCGGGTCCGGAACCCATTTGGTAGTTCTTTCTGGAAACTCGTACCTATAGTGTCCGTTGAGTCCCCAGGTCCAGAACTCACCGTTCCAAGTTCCGAGTAGGTTCTGGATGTTGAAGTAGGGAGATATGTAGTTCTCCACGCTGATGTTCTGTGCTGCAGCCGCCCTAAGGACATGACTACATGGGTATCCTAAAAGCTTGGGCTTGTTGCAACTGCATTCACACGTGTTGGGGCCGAGTTGAACAGCTTGCTTTCTCGATCCTCTATGGTGGCCTTTCACCCACTTGGCTCGTACGTGGATTTCCCACTTATTATGAAGTGCATCAATTTGACGAAACCCATGACTTTTGGATTTTTCAGCTTTCTCATCCAAATGTCGTTGCATCTTTTCAGACCATTGCTTGTTCATCACATACCGTGTGTTTGCGACCTGCACTCTGTCTGCAAAGTATGACAGAGTCCGGTTCCAAGTTTCAGTAATCAAGGCTGTGATAGGGAGGGCTCGCACACCTTTCAGCACGCCATTGTAAACCTCTGACATGTTGCTGGTCATTATGCCGTACCGAGCCCCTGAGTCGTGAGCTTGCGCCCACTTACTTAAATCAGGGCAGTTCTGATTAATCCATGTACTCAAATTTATTTCAGTCCTCCGGCCCCTCCGGTCTTCTCTCGGCGGCAAGGCAGCACTCTCGATTTCTTTGTTGATTCCAGCCCAAATAGCATTCATCTTCGCCTCAGTCTTCTGCATGCACATCCTCTTAAATAGCTTGAACCAGTCCTTGTTCTTGAACTTTGAGTAAAAATTGGCAGCCAGGTGCCTCATGCACCACCTTGTCTCCAGGTCGGGCCACCCCCAGAGAGGGTCCGATGAATTCTTGATAATTTCGAGAGCGCTCAAAAGGCCTGTGTTGCGATCTGATATGATGCAAACATCGGGCCGATCTATCACGACTCCCATCTTCAAGCAGCTGAGGAACCATAACCAGCTATCTTTGTTTTCACTCTCGACAAGTGCATAGGCAATAGGCAAGAGCTGATTATTTGCGTCAGCTGCGATCGCCACCAAGAGTGTGCCCTTGTACTTTCCTGTGAGAAAGGTACCATCTATTGACAGCACCGGGCGGCAGTGATGGAATGCACGTATAGTCTGGGGGAATGCCCAGAATAAACGATCAAGGATTTCTTGGTTTTCCTCCAGAGGGTGTTGACGAACTCTCCTGACCACTTGAGTCCCCTGGTTAGTTGCTGCTATCTGATGGAGTAGTCTCGGGGCAAGATCATATGCCTCCTCATAGGTGCCATACAATCTCTGGAAAATCTCCTCCTTCGCCCGCCTTGCCTTACTAAAGCTGACCGGGAAGCCAATCAGATCTTCCGCGGTTTTTTGCAGCTTCTTTGTACCAAGGGTTATATCTTCTTCCACCGCCACTTGCATGATATGTGATACATATTTTGCAGTGACGTTGCGGTGCTTGTCGAGAGACCCCAATTGCTCGCAGCTATGGGGTTCTATTTTTGAGATATGCCATGGCTGACATACCCCAGGGCTCACCCGAGCGATAACTCTCCCCCTGCAACCCTCCTCATTCAATTTGACGCATATGACTTTCAGCTGCCTTCGATCAGACTGCTTCACTCTGTGTTGCCGAGATATGGCCAACGCATACCTCTTGATTGCTTGGTCAGCCGAGTCCTTGTCTGGGAAAGTTTGCCTAACCTGCAGACTGCTTCCCCTAGGCCTGGAACAGAGTGGAATTCATTGCTGATGGTCATTGTTTTTAAGAACTCAGGGTCCATTGGTGCCGCAACCGCCCTCCGGGAAGGACCGGCACCTTCTTCGTCCGAGGAGGATTCAGACGAAGAAGAACGAGCGTCATCGTCCAATGCCTCCGGCAGTCCCTCCACACGCTCGCTAATATCAACGAACGCGGACCAGTATCCTGGCTCGGCAGCAAACTGGGCGACCATCTGCTCCGATGGGCCGGTGCTATGGCCTGCACAGGTCGCTTGCTCTGATTGGCCTATCATGCCTGCTGCAGTCAGGGCCAAATGCTCCGACGAACGGTGCTCGGTCCTGTGATGATGGCCATCTCCTCTTCACCTGCCGGCGCCGCACCATCATCACCTGATATAAACTGAACATACACCATGGGCTCTCCGTACATAGCAGCACCAGGTGTGCTTGCAAACCTCATGTACGTACCCCAATTTCTATCACTCTTTACCTCCCGCAAACCCCAACGGGCAGGTGTCCCATCATTTCCTCCTACAACGATGAGAGCCTCAACGGTCATCTTCTTCCCACGCATCTCACGCCCAAACTGTGCTCGGATGCATCTTCTAACATCCAAAAATTCTCTATTGACCATGTCTGTCACTACAACTTTCATCGAGTCGCAGCGCGACACATCGACACCAGAAAATTCGTCGCGTACGACGTCTCCATAAAACACTAACAAAGTTTCCATCGTACCTACCGCACAACCATATTTTTAAAATAATGTTAGATTACAACACTAACATGTGATTAACAATTTTAAATAATCGTAACGCAACACCATCTATAATAATTTTAACACCATTCCGTAATAATTCTATTTGTCGCCTACCGCTCACTCATTTCATAACAAATTTAACACCAAACCTAACACGACACCATATTTTAATACGCAACAAATTTTAATAGTACCAACTACAAAGTTAAGTTAAAATAAGTACGGATGAATTTTAGTACCTCAACTTCAGCCCTCCACCTCTAATTATATCTTAAAATACTTCCACCTTATTGCAATCAGAGCAGTCTATAATCAAATCGATCTAAAATACACGTTCAACATATTTAGTTAGAGCATTAATATTTCAGCGTCATATATTTCTAATTACAAGTTCATCATTCGTACGTGATATATTTCTACACACATAAAATCACAGTCTATATACTACGCATGTTGCATACATAAAACATAAATTCTAAACAGCACATTCAGTTAGCTATTTACGTTCTAACTACATGTTGCAAGTCCTAATATATTACTCAATAATAACTACAGTCGTTCTAATATTTTCATCGTACCTATGCATGCAAATTCTGCATATGCAACTACAGAACATGCATTAATCAAACTAATTATAGTACACAACTAATTAGGTTCTAACTACATAAACAAAATAGATCATACTTTCCTGTTTAAATCCTTACCTTGATATCACAGATTGAGCAAACACTGAATCAGCTAATAATTCTTGGGCAGCGAGCAGGAGACATCAACTACGTGAGCAAAAACTAAAGTGAACGAAGAGAAAGAGTATGCTGCTACTGAGAGTGCACGGACAGTGAGTGCTGATACTGATCCTTATATAGAATCAGCTCACGTCGACAGAATCCGCAATTAGCCAAAGTTAGACCACCGAAAGCAGCAATTTGCAACAGTTTCAGGATTGAAAGCAGGTCACTTTGCAACAGTACAATCAGCATAAAAATCAGTGCATGCTGCATCAAAGTGTGTGTAATTGATGCTGTCGGGCGGCCGGCCTGGTTTGCATGCAGGCAGGAAGATTCTGCGCGCGGTCGTCGGCGCGCGTGGTGGATGGCGGGGCCTGCCGCCACCGCCTGTGGAGGCGTGCTCCACGTCGTCCTGCCGCCGCAGGGTCCGGCGGCATGGCCCACCTGCCGCTAACGGCGACGGACGGGTCGGACGGCGACCGGGGCTGGCTAACGTGCCGCCACTTGCTTCGACGGCGGGCCCCTGCCGCCCCTCGCTCCGGCGGCACCCTCCACGTGTCGGCTGGGGGCGCTGCCGCCACCCCAGAGGTGGTCTTTTTTGTCAATTTGCCTCAGAGGTGGTCCTTTTTGTCAATGAATTGGGGCAGGTGGTCTCTTTTGACAAAATTTCCCAGGAACATATGTATGTTTCTATGTTCGGCTGTTCCCTTCTCTTTTTCTACTTCCTTTTTACTAGAATTACAATCAACTAATACTTGTGTAGATTGTAGAAATAGAATAGATAATTTATGCTTAGAAATTACAATCAATATCTTATATAATTTTTACTGTTTCTATTGTTATTGTAGAATTGATTATGAAGAGGCATAGGGACATTCCTCAAAAAAAGAGGCATAGGGATAGCATGGGGGATAGCCACATTGCGGCACATAGTAGGATTGATTTGATTCAGTTCTCTAGAGGGATTAGTGTCATGTAGCTTCTGAGTTTTCAATTGGAGGGTTCATTGGTAATGCAAACAAACAATATAAATATTTTTAGAGAGCTTTCCAAGTTGACACATAGATAGTCTAACTTAACGCTTCCATTAGTCATCCCTTGGATAATCTAGGATAATTGATAATTTTTAGTTACTGTTATTTGGACAATGTTTTTTTTATCTTTGAACCCTTTTATGGTTTTGTAACGAATTGTCTGCAGCTGTGTGCATCTTAGTTATTCAGAAGCCGTCTATTGCGCAATTAATAAAGTGCTCATTTTCGGAAAAAAAATTGATAATTTTTGGGGCAAAATTTAGGTCGGACCGTTGCATCTTACGTGTATTTTTGCCAATATATTATTCATTTCGCAAACTTTCATCACAATCAGGGGAAGGCAAAAAAAATTGATATGTGCCCACCCTCCAATTTTTTTCTGCGTCCGCCACTGTCTCTGCTCCTTGTCCCTTCATTGTTCCGATGCGTGCACGGTAGACCCATTTAAAGAAATTTTTCTTCATTTTGTTCAGTCAATGACAACCAAACCCACGTGTTATGGACAACAAAAATAGTCTCAGTATTTCCCAAACAATTGCAATCAGTGCTAGTGCTACTAGTAGTTAATATTAGCTTAACCATATTCACTAAACTTGGGATGAATCCTTTATCGAATGTTGCTGGAAATGTTGTTAAGCCTACACAAATTGCTTTTATGCCCCGTAGCCATATTTTAGAGGAGTGTAATTTGACTGCAATAAAAAATATTCATGGCCGAAGACGACTCGGCTGAAACGGCGTTTCGCTACCCTGGTTTCGTCGTTTTATTCGAGTGGACAGTAATGACCTTCTGGTTAAAGAATGATGGAGCCAACTATCAGAGGGTGGTATGGTCTTCTTGGAGTCATACTAGAGGTCTACATACTGCCAAGTTATCTCACTTAGCTGACTTACGTTTCACTTCGAGAGAATGAGAAAGTACGACCTCAAGATGAGTCATCTTAAATGTGCCTTCTGCGTGTTCAGCGGGAAGATTTCTAGGCTTTACCATGCATGAGAAGGGCATAGAAGTCGATCCGGAAAAGATAACCTCTATTTAGATGATACAAGAACCAACTTGCTAGAAGGAGATGCAGAAATTTCTAAGCAAGGTAAATTATCTTAGGAGATTCATTACTAACTTTTCTGAAAAAGTTGGTGCATTTACTCACATCCTTTGGCTTAAGAATGATGACGAGTTCACTCCGAGGCATAGCAACAAGAGGCATTCGAGAAGATCAAAACTTACTTATCCTCTCCTCCGGTCATGTAGGTGCATGTGTACGGAAGGCCATACCGACTTAATATTGTAGCCGAGTAGAAGGTCATTAGTGTCATCTTAACCCAATAAGTCAAGGGTTTTGTTTCAGTGGTCATCTTCGTTGTGAAGGGTATGCCGACTGAGATTTGCCGGTACCCCTATCGGGGGGATGACCCCGGGTATACCAGACTTGGTGATCTAATAAATCAATAAAAGCGAAAGATAGAGAAGCTATAAAAAAGAGATTAAATAAAAAGAGAAAGAAACCTTCATGGGCTGAATCAGCTCAAAGTCGGCCTGGTCGACCTTCTCCTAGGCCAAAAACCGACTTTTGGCCTCCAGCCGACATAGGCCTAAAACCGGCATAGGACTAAGTCGGTTTTCCCATCTCAGCCGACATAGGCCTAAAACCGGCATAGGACTAAGTCGGTTTTCCCATCTCGGCCGACAAGGGACTTTTTTGGTTGACTGTTTTTTTTTTTAATTTTATCTGTAACCTTTTGTACTTTGTTATTTTATTAATAATAAAAATTGCAGTGGTATTTTCCCACTGTTTCACTTTCAAAAAGAAAAACTTTACCATGGCATTCAACTTTAAGATGGAATCACATTTCAACTTATCATTTTTTGCGGGAATCATCTAAGAAACTCCAACCATCAGTCTCCTTGTTTCGCACCCTATTCTGAGACCCCTGTCAAGCATCACATTAATTGCTAAACTCACAAAATCTAAATGTTATTTTCTAAATATGTATCCAATTCACACACTTTTTGTTATACCACTATTTTCGTGTTGACACTTTTAAGACTAGACCAAATGTTTCTATATTTCAACCAATATTTTTTGTTGCCAGAGATGCCAAATTATAACAATTACCACGGTAATGAATAACAACAAGATAATCATTTCCACGTCTCTAGAAAGTGTAATGTTACACAAAGTTAGAGGACATTATTCAAGTGTTACCAACTGATATAGCTATACCATATTGGGTTGTACCGTCCTGCGCGGGGACTGCGCCATGCAAACTCGTATTACATATCATGCAACAGCTAAGAGATGTTATCATGCAAGTCTTGGATCTGTATGACAACCAAGTTATTTTAATCTGATAATCTAGCAAGTAAGTGCAGGAACATGACTATTACAAATAACTTTTTTTTGTCGAAACATGTTAACATGGAATGGACTTTCAAAGATCTTCTCACGAATAAGACAGCGGCGATAACATATCGTCAATCAAGTATTCACTTTGAGAGATGAAAGTTTACGAAGTTGAAGAATTGAGAGAATGTTTGGTGTGCGATGGTAGCACGGCAACACTAACATGCAACGACTGCTGCTTACCCCGGTCCTTCAGGATTTGTGTACACCAAAATTTTCGAGTTATAGAATAACAAACGGTGGGGAGTCCCCCCCCCCCCCGTCACCCTCGAAAAAAAAAGGAGTTGTGTACACCAAAATTTGTTACTTTCGTTTGCAAATTATAATACTTAGTCACTTGTAATATGGAGTATAAAATGTTCGTACAAGTAGGACAATAACGATGGCGTGAGTCTGGATTGATTAACATAACAAACACGTAACCACCTAGTTAATCTCTTCACAGTTCATAGATACTATATAGCGGCATAAATATCCATCATATTGTATATTCTAAGGTATATGAACGACCAGCTATGTATACTTGGTATCCAGCCAAGAAGAGAAGATTGCAGGCAAGTCCATTTCAAACAGCACGGTATCTTTATGGTGGATATAGTATCCGTAAGGCCAATCCACAACCTCTTCCATCATCCCAGTTTCGAGGTTAGCTGTATAGACATTTTGATATTTATCAGTGAGGAGCAATATCCCAGACTTCTCTCCCACCACATATAGCTGCGTTGCATCATTCTCCTTCATCCCGGGTTCTTTTAGCTTGATGGTCCGAGCGCATTTCCATTCTGAACTGGCATCCACATTTAGTTGATCCTCTTCCTGCTCCTCCCAGATATCTAGCTGGGTACCTTGCGTTTGCATCCAAAGCACCGATAGCGCCCCGTTAACGGCTAGAGTAAGGCATAAGTCATTGTAGCCGCCTCGATTCATTAGGAACGGGAGCTTCGTCAAGGAGATGTGGCCGGTGCGCGTGTTCAGGTCAATGGTGTGAAGACACACTTCTTCATCATAACGAAACACCCAATGCACCGTGCCACGACGCACGACGGCGTCGACGGAGGACATGAACTTGTCCGGTCGCATGATACCCAAGGACCAATCGGTACGAACTCTCCAGCTTGCTTCGTTCGACGAGAAGGTGTGGAGAAAACTACAGTTCATACCTTTGGAGTAGATGCTGATGCTTACCACTTGGAAGAAGGACGAGGTGCTCCTCGAGTCATCACCTCCGGAGGTACAATCCGTGCTGGTTAGAATGGCATAACCGTTCCAGTGGCACCTCGAGTGGAAATTGGCCCTCACCCACGACGCGTCAAAGGCCGAGCGGAAGTCCAGAGGAGGGAGCATGTGGCAGGCGCCGGCGAGCAAGTTGCATACCGCCAGTTGGATGATGCCCGGCTCTAGGTCGACGTGCTTAAGCCTCACGAGGAGGAGGCCGTGGCGCGAGGCGAGCGGCACGGCCTTATCGATGAGGGCAGCAGGGACAGCGGTCACGAAGGAGCTGAGGGCGCGGCGGCCAGGGCCCAGAGCCGATCGCGGCGTCGGGGTGAAGAACAACTCTTCATGCCCATATTTCCGGCCGAAGAACCCGACGAATCTGGCCTGATCTGACCAGCGGCGCTGAAGGAAGGTGGGATCGGCGAGGAGTCGGCGCCACCCCTTGCACGCCAAGCCACATCTGAGGAGATCGGCCAAGTTCGTCACGCGGACGAGGATCTCTCGCAGGACGTCGTCCGGGAGCGAGGCTACCATGGCCGCCGCCTCCTCCATCGATCTGCTAAACGTGATTGCGAGCAGCGTGCGGTTGGAGGCGCAGGCGCTGATTATGTAGGTCAGGATTCGGAAGCTTATGTATTTTACGAGTCTACCCCACACATTGGTAAGGATAGTGCTGAGGATCCTTCGGAGGCTCCGAGCCCTGGAACCTCCGGGTCCCATTGGACGTTGACTATTCTTTGGGACCGAGCCCACCCTCGCATGTGCTCGTTGTTTTTCCGCAGAAAAAGGAGAAGTGCTACTCCCAGCACCCTGCTTGCCTCCCCGTCGTCGAGCAAAGCAGAAGTAGCCGGCGACGCTCATCGCAGCAGTTCTCCGGCCGAAAAAAGCTCCGCTGATTCGTAGCGTGAGCCCCTCCTCCCCCAAAAAGCTTCATAAGAAAGGAGTTTCGTGTCGCCTCCTCTCCTCCGAGAACCATGGCCGTTGCCGGAGAAGACACCTACGGTAGCATCACACCGCCGCTCACTTGCAGCTCTGGCAGCAGCCATTTGCAGCTCCCGCGCTCACAGGTTGCAGCGCCGCCCCTCGCTGCGTGGAGCACTGCCGCAAGGCGCTTGCAGCACCACCGCCCGCTGCCCAGAGCTCCGCCACCAGGCGCTTGCAGCACCGCCGCCCGCGGCCTGTAGCTCCGTTGCTAGGCAATTGCAGCACCGCCGCCCGCTGCCTGTAGCTCCGCCGCTAGGAAATTGCAGCACCGCCGCCCGCTCCTTGTAGCTCCGTCGGCAGACTATTGAAGCACCGGCGCCGGTAGTTGCAGCTCCGCCGGTGTACGATTGAAGCTCCACCGGCGGGCGATTGCAGCTGCCCCAACAAAAGATTGTAGCACCGCTGTCCGTACGTTGCAGCTCCGCCGGCAGACAACTGCAGCTCTGCGGTAGGCGCTTGCAGGTTGCAGCAGCACCACTCGCCACTTGTATCTCTGCAGCGACCTCGCCGGCAGATGCGAGATACTGGCGCCAGCGGTGAAAGGTCCGTGGAGACCGCGCCGCCATGGATATCCAGCGAGGTCGGGGTGGTCGCGGGGATCCAGCGAGGTCGTTGGGGTGCGGGGCAGTTGCCGGAATCCGGCAAGGTCACGGTGGTGAGGGGCTCCGGCGAGGCCGCGGAGGTGTGGGGAGCTGGCGCGTTGCAAGATCTAGCAAGGGATTGGTGGGATTCATGGAGCGGTGCAGCACGAGCTGCCATGGTGAGGAGAAGAAAAATGACTGGAATAAGGGGAAGAGAGAGTCTGAGCTAGAAGAAAGCTATCCTTTTGTGTGTGGGTCCCGCATGGAACGCGTGTCACAAGGAAAGGATGGATGAAGAAGGCGTTCGGTGCCTCGCGATGCAGATCCGACGGACGCGCGTCCGGAGGTTGCTAGCTGCCGATCCTCCGACGGAAACGAAGCCTTTTCCCATTGGTAAGCTCTCTCAGACACGTCTAGCACGCTTTGAAAGCAATTTCCTACCGAAATTTGAAATGTGAATTAAAACACTTTTCTAGAAAAAGGTAAATATGTACCAAAATATTGAAAGCTAAGATGATAATAATAAATTTAGAAAAATCTGAATACTCGTGAAAATTTACTAAGGATCTTAGAAGATTTAAATGTAGATCTGAACTTTTGGAATTTAATAGTGTCCATAATGATCCCGGGATGGCATTTTTTTTGTTCCACCGTAAAGTATCTTTTTGGTTGGAGTTTCTTAGATGATTCCCGCAAAAAAATGATAAGTTGAAATGTGATTCCATCCTAAAGTCGAATGCCATGGTAAAGTTTTTCTTTTTGAAAGTGAAACAGTGGGAAAATACCACTGCAATTTTTATTATTAATAAAATAACAAAGTACAAAAAGTTACAGAGAAAAGAAAAAAAAATAGTCAACCAGAAAAGTCCCTTGTCGGCCAAGATGGGAAAACCGACATAGGCCTATGCCGGTTTTAGGCCTATGTCGGCTGGAGGCCAAAAGTCGGTTTTTGGCCTGGGAGAAGGTTGACCAGGCTGACTTTGAGCTGATTCAGCCCATGAAGGTTTCTTCCTCTTTTTATTTAATCTCTTTTTTATAGCTTATCTATCTTTCCCTTTAATTGATTTATTAGATCACCAAGTCTGGTATACCCGGGGTCATCCCCCCGACAGGGTGCCGCCAAATCTCAGCTGGCATACCCTTCACAACGAAGATGACCATCGAAACAGAACCCTTGACTTATTGGGTTAAGATGACGCTAATGACCTTCTACTCGGCTACGATATTAAGTCGGTATGGCCTTCCGTACACATGCACCTACATGACCGGAGGAGAGGATAAGTAAGTTTTGATCTTCTCGGATGCCTCTTGTTGCTATGCCTCGAAGTGAACTCGTCATCATTCTTAAGCCGAAGGATGTGAGTAAATGCACCAACTTTTTCAGAAAAGTTAGTAATGAATCTCCTAAGATAATTTACCTTGCTTAGAAATTTATGCATCTCCTTCTAGCAAGTTGGTTCTTGTATCATCTAAATAGAGGTTATCTTTTCCGGACCGACTTCTATGCCCTTCTCATGCATGGTAAAGCCTAGAAATCTTCCCGCTGAACACGCAGAAGGCACATTTAAGATGACTCATCTTGAGTTTGTACTTTCTCATTCTCTAGAAGTGAAATGTAAGTCAGCTAAGTGAGATAATTTGGCAGTATGTAGACCTACTACTCCAAGGAGACCATACCACCCTATGATAGGTGGCTCCATCATTCTTTAACCTGAAGGTCATTACTGACCCCTCGAATAAACCGACGAAACCGTGGTAGCGAAACGCCGTTTTAGCCAAGTTGTCTTCGGCCATGAATACTTTTGATTGCACCCAAATTATACTCCCTCTAAAATATGGCTACCCGGCATACAAGCAATTTGTGTAGGCTTAACAACATTTTCAGCAACATTCGATAAAGGATTCATCCCAAGTTTAGTGAATATGTTTAAGTTAATATGAACTACTAGTAACACTAGCACTGTATCCCCCTGGTTGCAATTGTTTGGGAAATACTGAGACTAATTTTGTTGTCCATAACACGTGGGTTTGGTTGTCATTGACTCAATAAAATGAATAAAATTTTGTTTAAATGGGTCTACCGTGCACGCAGCGGACAATGAAGGGACAAGGAGCAGAGACGACCCATTTTGAATAAAAGTAAATATTTTATTGTATTCAAAATGGGTATCACGATGCTCTGGTCAGGGTTGTTGACTTGTCAGACGTATGTACTGTATTGTACTAGTATGTTTCACGTGTGCATGGAGGATCGATCGGCCGCCACTCGGGTAAGCGACGCCCTGTTTTGTGTGCATGGATGCTCTGGTCAGATCTCTGATACTGTATGCAACTAGCTTGCAGCGAAGTACGATCAAGTTGACATTGTTTTGCGAGATTCTTGCGTTGGCCGGCGCGGATTCGCATCTTGATCGCGGTCGTCGGATCTTCTCTTTTCACTAACACAAGTAACAAGTGGAACACTAAAATTAGATCCAAATTAAGGTGCTGCCCTCCTAGTCGCCTAGACGAGCAACTTTAACTGATTTTCTGTTCAAAAGTACTAGTACTGCAAGGGGTACTCTTAGCTAGTCTAGGGAGAAAGTGGGCAGGAGCAAAGGTTAATTTTTTTAGATTCTCAGGGAGACATTCTCCCCGGTTCCATTTCATACGAAAAGAAACCAGTGTCTTCAGATTACAGGGAAATAAACGCACCCAGTGAACACTGCTACACTTGTAGCCTAAACAGCAACCTAGTTCAGAAACACCGAGCAAAGGTTAATTTAACTGACGTGCGCCAAAATGCATGTATTCTCTCGAAACACAACATGTCATGCCATGTCCTCTCTGCAGTGCTACATATCTGCGTGAGCGCAGAGCCAGCAACACCATTTCCCCTTTGCTTCCATCACCATCGTCCGTCGGTGAAGCTTAGCTTGCCACTCGCCCACAGCCCACTCCGTCGGTCGCTGGGTGTGGCATCTTGATTCTTGCATTGCATGCATCCATGGCGGGGAGGTTCCTCCTGACGCACGACGTCTCCGACCTCTGCATCGGCAAGCCGGCGCTGCGCTGGCTACCGCCGTCGTCTACCGTCGCCCACGCGGTGGCGGAGCTCGACGGCCAGGGCCCGGACGCGTGCGTCGCCGTGTGGGACGGCACGGGGACGGCGGCAGTAGCCGGCAGGGTGCGCATGTCCGACGTGGCCCTCTTCCTCTGCGCCGACGGCAACCTCGCCTCCCCAGCCGCCGCGCTCCAGGCCTCCCTCGCCGACCTCCTGGCCGCCAACAACGCGCCGCCCGTCCGCTGCGTCCAGCCCCACGTCAGGTCGGGTCGGTCGCACAGTCGCCTCGCGTGTCACTCTCTTGGGCTTCCACGTAAGTGTACGATATCTGATTGAACTTGTCGTATCCGTCGTACAGCGTGCTGGAAGCGGTTGACGCCTTGCTGGGTGGCGCGCAGTGCCTCGTGGTGCCCATCCAGGACAACCGGAGGCTCGGGGCGCTGGAGGCCGGGGTGACCATGATGTGCTGGCTGACGGTGGAGGACGTGGTGCGCTTCTTCCTCGGCTCCGTGGCGCTCTTCTCCTCGACCGCCTCGCGCCCCGTCTCCGACCTCGGCGTCGTCAGCCCGGCCCTCTCCGTCGCGGCCACCGACAGCGCGCTCTCGGCCGTCGCGCCGCTCCTCCGCACCGCCTCCATCGCGGTGGTGTCCGGGGGACGCATCGAAGGCGAGATCTCGCCGTCGACACTCTGCCCCTTCGACCCGTCCCTCGCGGCAGCCGCCTTTGCCACGCTCACGGCTGGCGAGCTTGCGTCCTTCATCGACTGTGCCCCCACGACACGAGAAGCCGCCCTCCGCGTAGTCAGGTCACGCCTCCGCCGCCGTAAACTCCACGGCATGCTCGACCTCCTCGACGGCCACGATGACCTGTCGTCCCCGTCTTCGTTGTCGTCGTCATCCTCCCCATTTTCCTCTTCCTCTTCGGACAACGACGATGAGGCGGCCTACAGCAGGACGGTTCATGGTCGAAGGGGAGGCGGGCGGCGAGGGAACCCATCTCGTGCCGGCGGGGGAGCTCGCTGGTGGCGGTGATGGCGCAGGCCGTCGCGCACCGCGTGACCCAGGTCTGGGTGTTGGGCGACGAGGATGAGCTGGTGGGCGTCGTCGGGTTCCTGGACGTGCTCCGGGTGCTCCGCCGCCACCTCCTACACACACCACCCGCGCACGTCTAGAGCCGGACGAACGGCAGCAGAGTAGCTTTGTTCAGCAAGAGCAGCAGAGTAGCTTGGTACTAAGAGTATCTCTATCAGATCCCGTGTCGCAACCCCGTCCGTATAATAACCGCTATTTTCCGGTTTGGAGAAAAAAATGGAGGTTCAAACACCGCCGCATTGGACCTCAATACCAATTTTTTTCGGGGCTACCCTGATTCACGTCACGGAAATCCCAACTTTCAGGATTGGAGAGGCTCTTCGAGCGCGACCCCCCATCATTTTCCCCATGAAGAAATCCCAACTTTCAGGATTGAAGAGGCTCTTCGAGCGCGACCCCCATCATTTTCCCCATGAATTTTCAGTCGTTCCTCTTCCTTCTTCCTCCCGCCAAGTGCCGCTGCAGATCCCGGCCTACGCAGGCAGCCCCCTCCGATTCCTACTGACAGGAACACGCGCGCCACACCGCGTCCATTTCGCCCGCCGGCGAGTGCGAATTCCCGAGCAATCGGTCGGAATCTCCGCCGCGCATGCCTTGCCGCCGGCCAGTACGCGTTCTCCCCCAAGCTCCTCGCAACCGTGGATCCGCCGCCGTTCTCATGATTCGCCGCGGTTGTTGCGCCTTACAGATGGACCCGTGCGCGCTATTTCTGTTGGAGGAGTCGTCCTCCTTCGATGACTCCGATTTGGAGGAGTTGCTCGACGACGACTTGGAGCAGATGGCGGTGATACTCGTGGCAAAGGAGCTCACGGACGTGCGGCCAAAGAAGCGGAAGGGGTCAACCATGGGGCGGCTGTGCATCCCCCGGAACTGCGCCCTCGACCACAACCTGCTCATGCATGATTATTTTGTCGAGGTACCAACATACCCGCCCAATCTCTTTAGCCGCCGGTACCGAATGCAAAAATCTTTGTTCAACAATATCGTTGCTATGTGTGAGAACAACACGCGCTACTTCAAGCTCAAGAGAAATGCGGCCGGGCTCATGGGACTTAGTGCGCACTAAAAAAATTCAGCCGTCATGTGCATCTTTACCTACGACATTCCGGTGGACTATGCCGATGAGTATCTTCGCATAGGCGAAAGATATGATGATGGAATCTGTCCATTGTTTTTGCAAGGTTATGATGTGCATGTACAGGCCAACGTATCTTCGAGCTCCCAATGATGAAGATACCGCTAGATTAATGGCGGAGAACGAACAATGGGGTTGGCCGGGCATGCTAGGCAACATAGATTGTATGCATTGGACATGAAAAGTTTGTCCAAAATCTTGGCAAGGCTTGTACTGCAGCCGGAGCAAAGAACCAACAATCATTCTTGAGGCAGTTGCATCGCAGGATCTTTGGATTTGGCGCAATTTTTTTGGTTTGCTCGGTTCTCTCAATGATATCAATGCGTTGCATAGATCCCATCTTTTTGCCCGGCTTGCTAAAGGTGATGCCCCAGCTTGCAACTACACCGTCAACGGGACGGAGTACACAATGAGGTACTACCTTGCTGGCGGTATATACCCGGATTGGGCCACATTTGTAAAAACCATCAGGGAGCCAGAGAACAGAGCTGAAGTTGAGTTTGCAAAAGCACAAGAGGCAGCTCGAAAAGACATTGAGCGGACTTTCGGTCTTTTGCAAGCTAGATTTGCAATAGTCCGAGGATCAGCCCGATTTTAGGATATGGATACACTCAAGGATATCATGACCACCTTTGTGATTCTACACAATATGATCATCGAGGATGAGAGGAGTTTGAATTTATCATTTTTCTTTGATAATGTTGGCACATCATACCAACACCCTCAAGTTTACTCACATTGATAGTACGAAAACTGAGCACCTAGCTGCTTTGATGAGGGATTTGAAGAGGAAAGGATGTAACAGAGCAGAGGATGCTATCGACCAACCTGGAAACAATGAAGAAGAAGTTACACCAGAAACTACATGCATCAATTTTGCTGCCATCGATCTCAACGCAAACCTGACCTCATCACAGAAGGAACATGTGGTACAGACACCAAACAAGTTAGCAGATGACAACACTTGTAGTGAAGAATCGGAATCCAAACTATAAGAAGATAGGAGGAAGGAGTTCTTGAAGTATGTTGGCACCGAGATACACAAAGAGCCTGAAATTTCTTTGTTCGAAGAACCTGAGTTCATTGATATCGGCACACCTATTCTAGCTAGACTTGATTCACATGCCATCATGAACAACATACCACAAATGGAACCTTCAATGGATGGGCTGGAAACTGTGCATGATGCTATTCTGAGGCCTGAGTGCCAAAAAAATTCTTGCTGAAATGGAGCCTATACTCATACCAAAGAAAAGGAAAGCAGTAAGGTTTGTTGACCAAAAAGACAAGAGAACCAAAGTTGAAGAAACCTATGTACCATCACCAGAAAGGTACCGAACTAGGTATGATGTGCGTCAAGAGCTCAAAAACAGTCCTATGAAGGATGGAAGAGGCCCAGCATCAACGGAAACACCAAAAAAATGCAACTGAATCGGGAGGCAGTCCAAGCAGTAGTAATTCGCGCAGGCAGACTAGGTCACAAGTTGCTGCAGCTATAGTGACAAATAAAACAGAGATACAGGAAGGCTCAATCAGATGTAAGACCAAATTTGAGGAGGAAAATTCAGCACCAAGGACACTGACGACAAATGTGCCTCAATCCGCTGCACATGATCTATGAATAGAAAGCTCGTCTTCAAAAGCTCTGAATCGAAAAAAGGGAAGAAGCAATCAGACGGGCTGCAGATCCTCCGTTATTTGATCTCGACACTCCTCCAGATGACAATGAGCAAGGTGAAGGAACTGAAAATGAACAAAACAATCTTGATGGAACTGCAGCTAGGAAGGAAGAGGTAGCTCAAGAACGCATGAATCCAAAGTCGAAACAACCAGCATCTAGCATTACACCAGTGCCTCATGAGTACGAAAAAAGGATTTCCAAGCCAGGACAGTATGCGAAATCATCTTTTGTCAACTCACAATCTAGTAGGACATTTTATGTCAGCAAGTATGTTGACGAGGTGTATAGCATGGTCTGCCAGCATGGATGGAAACATGCACCAAGGGACCCTTTCAACAAGGAAATAGTTATAGACCTGGATGACATATATGTTAGTCTCGGTGACCTTGCTGAATTTGTTAGGCCACGGAACAAGTTGTACAACATTGTTGCAGAAATTGGAATCAACATCATCAAAAGGGAAAATCAAAACCCAAAGAAGGTCATTATGCCTCTGCGTATAGCTGTAAGTTATGTCCACTTTGTTCTCTTTCTCTTTTATTGGCTAATCAAATAGTACTTGAAATTAGTGGAACACATGTGCACCTATTTGTTCTTCTCTTTCTCCATAGTAATTGGTTTAATTTTAACTGTTCGAACAGTCGTACCTAATTGAGGGACGTGATAACCTCAAGGAAGTAACCCGATGTTTCGAAAACAGTCCATCAAACATATTGGATCACAAAGACATTGTAAGTACTAACCTGATTTTTTTATTACTAATTATTTTCCTGATCAATCCTTTTTACTGGAATGTTTTATCTTTTTTGATTCCTCATCACGATCCCACATCTATTTTTGTTACATTACAGGTTTGCTTCCCTACACTTCAAGCTTTTCCTGGAACACCAAAGGATGCATCAGGCCATTACTGGCTTGTTAACCTGAACATCAAAGCTCAGAGGTTCGAGATATATGATTCACTAGGAAACAATGCCAAGCCAGTAAACATGCATGCTTGCCACTTGCTAATTGCTGGCGTAAAGACTAACAGGACCAGACAGTATTCGAACTCAAAGATAAAGATCATGGACTGGCCTACAGAGATAATTGATAGCACGCGCCAAAACAATGGGTAAGCTTCAAACAACAAGCATCTACTTTCTTTATTTTTAGTCTAGTTTTCATTTTGTTGTTCTAACAGTCTGACTGAACACATTTATTTTTCCTCTCCCAGGTATGACTGTGGTTTTTTCACACTGAAGAATCTTGAAGCATGCCCAAGCAGGACCCCAGCAACATACTCACAGAAAGACATTCCAAACATAAGGAAGTTGTACACAGATAAATGGCTACGTTTCACGAAGAAAGCAAATTGGCAATTATTTCTCTAGCAAACGTGTTCAAGTGGTAATTCATATCTCTAAGCATGCTCTTTTTTTCTTTCTTTTCTTTTCTGTTTGTTTTTTGTTACCTATGTCCCAATATTGCCTTTGCATAATCACTTTATTCTTATTCTATCAAAAAGAAGTCAACAAATGCAACAAAGAAAAAGTTGACAATCATAAGATACATTTTCGCATCAGAAACATACTGTCTCAAAACTCATTTAAATATTCGCAAAAGGTCTCATACAAATTTTTCGATAAGGTAACATGAGGCCTGCAATGTAACACATCTTTTTTAATCAAACACAATGTCCTCTTTTTATTATATATTTCTTCTTTTTCCAAATCAATGAAAAAGGCCCAACAAACTGTACTTCTCTGGGTTTGCTAGTCGCACCTCGCACGTACGAGCATCGTGACCTGGTTGCTTGCACACACCACAAAGACCTTGTTTTGGTTTCTGTAACTGTAGACCACCTTTCTTTCTTTTTGAACCTGGGCGTCCTTTTGTCGCTGAGATTGGTGGTGTTGTAGCTTTCCGATTATCAACAGTACAGATCTTCCCCCGGCACTTAGTTGTGGCCAGGCATGTGGCCCATCACGGTTGCTTGTAGATCATGAAGGATGAAGTCCATCAGAACGAGGAGCCGGATCCTAACCGACCTACGAAGGAAGCCGGATCCTTGAAGCCCATGAAGTATCCGGATCCAGCGTGACCTAGAAGGAAGGCGGATCCTTGACGTACTGCAAGGCTTTGTCCGTAGTTAGGCAACTTGTATTAGGCTAGGACTCTCCATGTAAACCCTGCATCCGAGCGTCTATATAAGCCGGATCCCGGGAGCCCCAGAGGCACAACCACAACTCATTGTAACAACGCGAAAGCGCCCGGATAATTCCGCACAAGCAGCGGTAGGCCCCATCATCGCGTGTTCAAGTCGGGTAACTCGCGTACCACCGTCCGAGAGCACTCCGCCCATGGCCCCTACTTCTTCCCCTCGTGATGATCCCTCTTAGGGTACCGTCGATTAGCAACGACGGTTGGCGCCACCGTGGGCCTGAGCCTGAGGCCGGAACCGGGAGGGTTCCGCCATGAAGCTACGACGATACCTCATCGCTGCTGCGCGTCCTACGGAATTTCCGATCGTCCCTCCGGATGAGGCTGGATTCCGCTAGGACAAACCCCGTCAGCTCTCCATCGTCCCAATTGGCGGCATACACATCTTCATCGGGGAAACCGTCGATTCCGACGAAACCCCCGGTAAGTAACGTGCACGACCGCCAGCAGTGGATGTTGTCGCGAAGATCCGATTCGAGATGCAGGAGCTTCCCAAGGAAGACTCCGCCTTAGATCCGGAAATTTCAAAGCCCACCCAATCCGCCCCTGAGCAGAAACAACGGTGGAAGACCAATGCAGATCCGCTGGGTCTCCCGGTGTTAGAGAAGTGAGGTGCCACTGCCACTTCTTGGCCCACCGGAACCGCCCCTCAAGAAGACGGAGCTGGTCCTGAGCAGGTAGAGGCACCGGAACACAACGTGGATCCGGAGGGGCTGAGCTTGTCGGAGAAAGCGAAACTCCGGTTGAAGAGTCAATTTTGGGCACTCGAGCCCAACTCGGGAGATACCCCCTCCATGGAGTCCGATGACTTCGTCGCAAGATAAGGGAATACGGATACGGTGATCACCTGAAGTCGACTTCGCCCAGCCTAAGCGTGTTCTCGCAACGATAGCAGCGCAGGGACAACTGGATCGAAGAACCAACCAGCCAATCTGACCCTCAACCATCCCACCAAGGATCTCCAATGTCTCGGGTGCGACCCCACAGGGATTCTTCCTCGGAGGAAATCCTGTCAGCTGAAGAGATGGTGGCGCGAGCAGTTCTTAACAAACCTATAACCCCGAGCGACGCCGCAGATTTGGAGGCTCTAGAGGCCACCAGACAGGAAATGCTGGCCACAGCCAAGAAGCTCGCGATACCGAAGCCACATTAAAGAAAGGGAACAAGCTGGTGTCCGCGGAAACTTTCGACGACAGATCACGAAATTGCTGCTACACTGAGCGAGTCAAGGGCATGGCGAAAGAGTGGGAAGTAAAGATGACCTATGCGCTGGAGGACGATCGAATTGTTAGAGAAGCAACCGCCGCAGGATCAACTTCGCCACGCCGCCGAGCACCGACCGCCGGAAACCCAAAGGACAACATGCTAAAGCATGAATACTGCGAAGAAGGACGAAGAGGTTGATATCAACTATCTTCGCACACTCGTCGCTTCGGCAATGCACACAGGCGGATACTTCGCAGGTTGGAATCCAATCCGGATAAGGGCATACTCACCGCGAAGGACGCCGCCAGCGACCCGATGACGAATCACACACCGGATCCTCGGCGAAGGAAAGCCAGGGAACACCCAAATCCGATCCCCGTACCATCAAAGACGCCACCGTCAGATCCAAGAAAGGGAAAGGATGCAATGTACTCTGGATGGGACAAGTACCGCAACCCTCTCCTCCGCGGTTGCCGCGACCCTCGCCGCCGTAGTCCAGCCGGAAACACCAGGCCCGGGGCATGGTGGGATTGTTATCCGTGACAACGTGCTGCCAAGAAACAGAAACAGGGAGCGCTCGGAACCTCGCCGGAACCAGAACAATGTTCGTGAGACCGAGCCCGGAGGAGCGGAACGAGGAGCGGGACCCAGCCTCGCCGAGCCGCGACCGAGCCTCGCCGAATGACCAGGGCAGCCACGCCACGGCGAAGGCAGTTCTGTAAGCCGGAGCGGCTCGGGAAGGCGAGGAGAGTCGAAGGCGAAGCAAGAAATCGAACCGCCCACCTCGCAGGTCTCCCTCACCACCACCTAGCGGTGGCGGCGGAGGTGGAGGTGGAGGCGGAGGCAACGGTCGAAGATCTCGCTCTCGCTCAAAGTCTCCTCGCCACGGCTCACGCGACGCACGGTATCGCCTCAACGAATCACGAACCGACTACATTGGTCCAAAGCTTTGGCGATGATTGAGAGGAACCAAAGCCAAGGATGAACCTCAAGCTACCGGAAACCTGAAGCATTATGATGGCACCGAAGAGGCCGGATACCCGGATTGAGGATTACTACAATGCTGTAACCTTTGCCGGAGGAACCCCTAACATCGCCCGCATGCTTGATTGTACCTTGTAGGTCCACGGATCCGGCTCAGCGACCTCGAGAAAAATTCCATCTTTTGCTGGTTCGACCGAACGTTCGAGAAACACTTCAGGGGCACATACAAGAGACCTGCCACAACAAGCGACCCGCAGGCATGTATCCAGAAAAGGGCGAAACATCATTCCTCACCCGATGGTTGGCATGCAGAAACGAGTGCGAGAACGTTGACAACCGCACAGCAATGCACGCTTTCATTGGGGGCTTGCAGCGAGGAGGATTGCTGCGACACAAGCTAACTTGCTTGGTCAATGCAAATCAACTGACGTTGGACGACATGATCACCATCGCCAGCGATCACACTGCCGCCGATGACGACGCAGGCGGTGATCTCGCAGCCACAGCAATCCCCCTGCATCAGCAAAAAAAGAACCGTGACAACGGTAGCAGCAGCAGCCATAAGCGCAAGAACCCTGATGACCAGAAGAGTGGCGGATCCGAGATGATCGCCATGGCGTTTCAACGCGGAGGTTCGGGAGGCGGCAGAGGACGCGGACGCGGAGGCGGAGCTGCGGTCGGCACATACCTCAGGTCACAACGGCGGATCCCGCCGCAAACCTATGAGAGCACAGAGACATGCCCACCGGCCCATCTGGATCCGGCTGGAAAGTCCACTCACACCAACCGTAACGCAAGTGGGTCAATGATCTAAAGAACGACCCGAGGCAGGATACAACGCCCGGAAGCACCCCACGCGGCAAAGGTGGCAAAGGAAAGAACAAGGACAAAGAAGATGATAGTTCTGAAGGCGATGGATGAGGATGATAACTCGCCGGATCAAGGCAGGATCCGCAGGAAAATCCAACCCATTCGAAAAAGAGCGTGGGGGCTTACCACACTTTCCTCGGAACCCTAACGATCCCCACCAAGTCGGCTACCGGGATCCTGAACGCCACGTTCTGGTGTGCTGATATGTCGTGGTCGAAGTCCCGCACATTTGATGGGAGGATCACCCTGCCGTTGTGCCAAAAGAATGCTACGCCTTGGTTGTAAGTCCCCGCCAGACGGGTATGACTTCTCCAAGTGCCTCATGGATGGTGGGGCTAGTCTGAACATCATGTACCTGGAGACTCTAGAGCGGATGAACCTCACCAAGGAACAGCTCAAACACAGCAACACCGAGTTTCATGGCGTGGTTCCGGGTAAGAAGGCGAATTCCCTCGGCAGCATAACACTTCCCGTGGCTTTTGGCGATGTTCATAATTTCCGCCAAGAGAAGATCACGTTTGAAGTTGTGCCCTTCAAGAGCTCCTACCACGTCATCTTTGGCAGGCCCACCTACCACAAGTTCCACGCAAGAGCATGCTACATCTACAACAAGCTCAAGATTCCGGGTCCTAAAGGTATGATTACCGTATCCGGAGACTACAAAGGCTCATGAGTGCGAGTTAGGCGGCGCCTTCAAAGTGTGATATCCGGAGAAGAGCTGAAGGCTAGGGAGCCGCGGTGGATCCGGCGAGATGCACCACCACAACGCATCTCCGAAAGAGAAAACCTCCTTCAAGGCCGCGATAGAAACCAAGAAGCACGACCTCATCCCGACTCTTCCAAGCAGGTTTTGGTCTGAGCCAACATGGACCCCAAATAGGAAGACGCGCTCGTCGAGTTCCTCCGCGCAACATGGATATCTTCGCATGGCAACCTTCGACATGTCCGAGTACCTAGGGAACTCGCCGAGCACTACCTCAACATAAATCCGGGGCAAAACCGGTGAAGCTATGCGACGCTTTGGAGACAAGAAGCGCCGCGCCATAGGAATGGAACTAGCAAAGTTACTAGAAGCAGGTTTTGTAATAGAAGTTATCCACACCGATTGGGTCGCGAATCCCGTCCTTGTACCCAAAAAGAACACTGAAATACTAAGAATGTGCATCGATTACTCTGCTTGAACAAGCATTGCCCGAAGGATCCATTCCCCTTGCCGCGCATTGACCAGGTCATTGATTCGGGGGCGGAACTTCTGTGTTTTCTTGATGCGTATTCCGGGTATCATCCGGATGAAGGAATCCGACCAAAAGGCGACTTCATTCATTACCCCGTTTGGCACTTACTGCTATGTCACCATGCCTTTCGGTTTGAAAAATGCAGGTGCCACCTACCAACGAACGATGCAGGTGCCTGAAGGACCAAATCGGCCGAACGTGCACGCTACGTCGACGACATCGCGGTCATGACCCAAAGGATCCGACTTGATCAGCGACCTCACAAAACCTTCGACAACCTCCGCAGGTACAAGATGATGTTGAATCACAAGTGCGTTTTGGCGTGCCACCGTAAAAACTCCTTGGCTTGTCTCTCACAGGCATTGAGGTTAACCCTAAAGATCAAGGCAATCCTGCATCAAACGGCCAACTTGTCTCAAAGATGTGCAACGACTAACGCTGCGTCGCAGCAATCAGTAGGTTTGTTAGCCGTCTTGGCGAGAAGGCGCTACCTGTACAAGCTGCTGAAGAAAACAAACCGTCTGGGACGACGCAGCCGACGCAGCTCTTCGAGGGTTGAAGGAAATACTCACCTCGCCTATCTTGGCAGCTCCAGCAGAGTCGAGCCAATGCTCCTTTATCCGGCAGCTACCAACAAAGTCATCACCCTCGTCATCGTGGTGGAGCGAAAGGAAGAAGGTCATGAATATGACGTCCAAAGACCCGTCTACTACATTAGCGAGGTCTTGACGGAGTCCAAACAAAGATACCCTCACTTTCGGAAGCTAGCCTATGGAGTGTTCCTAGGCAGCGGAACGAGCATTACTTCAAGAACATCCAAGAATCGTGAGCAAGGCTCCGCTATCAACAATTCTCAACAACGCTGATGCAACAGGACGTACGGCTAAATGGGGCATTGGACTATCCGCCTTCGACATCGCTTACAAGCCCAGACGCGCAAATCCCAAGTCTTGGCAGATTTCGTGCAGATTGGATGTGGCCCGGATGCAAGTCTGGAGCGGAACAGAAACATGGGTCATGCACTTCGATGGATCCAAGCAGCATCAAGGCTCGGAGCCGAGTCACTCGAAATCCCCTACCGGAGAAGAGCTGCATCGTTGCCGCAGATCCACTTGAAGCTACAAATAACATGGCGGAATACGAGGCTCTACTACACGGTCTACGCATCGCTAAGGAAATTGGGATCAAGCACATCATATGTGGAGACTCCGATTGGTGGCACAACAAGTAATGAACCTGAACGCCAGAAACTCCGTCATGGCGGCCTACGACGAAGTTGATGAGATCGCCAAGTGCTTCTCGGATACGAAGTCAAGTACGGGAGACGATAACACGGCGGCAGACATGCTATCCAAGCTCGGATCCCAGAAGCAATTCCGCCTGCATTCCCAGCATCTCCCACCTCTAAGGGCGCTAACCCGAAAATCCAGAGGTGGCGGTATCTCCGGCTAGGAGGTGATGGCTATCATTCCCTTGGCACAGCCTTTCCTGGACTACCTCATCGATCGAAGCTGGAGGATGAGGTCCTCGCACGACGATCGTCGACGAGCGAGAACCTACACAATTGTTGATGGACAGCTCTACAAACGAAAGCGGGGTATTTCTCAAATGCGTCTCCAATCAAGATGGCATTGAAACCTCAGATCCACGCGGGATTGCGGGCATCACGCCGCTCCCAGATCCCTCACAAAGCTTTCCGCTGGATTCTGCGCTCACGGCTAAAGAAGATCTTGACAAGCTGGTAAAAACTTGTTGTCGTCTACGCTACTCAACCAAACGCTCCCGCCCAAGAGCTGAAGACCATACCTATCACCTGGCCATTTGCGGTCTGGGGCTCGATATGGTTGGTAAGTTAAAAGATCATCTCCCGCGGTTTTGAATACCTTCTGGTCGCTGTTGACAAATTAGCGTGGATCGGCAAGCCGTGAGAAAAGCCGATGGTGCTACGGCACTAAAATTCGTCTGCAGCCTCGTGATGAGATTCGGCATCCCACACGGCATAATCACGATAATGGCACAAACTTCGCCCAAGGAGAGTTGGGATTATTGTGACACAAGGGAATTACTGGACCTTGCATCTGTGGCTCATCCACAATCTAACGGTCAGGTTGAAAGGGCTAACGGTCTAATATCAACGATCGCCGTTGAAGAACCACAACGACGAGCAGTGGAGCTGGCCACGAGCCGAAGCTGTTTTGTGGAGTTCGAACTACCTCTACAGATCACGGGGTTTACCCCTTTTTCCTGGTATACGGATCCGGCCGTGCTACCCTCAGGCATCATCCACGATTCACCGCGAGTTTCCGCCTACAATGAAGAAACTGCTGATGAGGCCAGACAGCTATCTGTGGACCTGATTGAGGAAGCTCGGAACCTAGCTGATCAGCGCCCATATCTACAGAAGCTCCGACGCTATCACGGTCGTCGAGTTCGGAATCGCTCCTTCATGGCGGGAGACCTGGTCCTCCGCCTTCGGCCAGGTGAAAGACCATAAGCTGCAAACTCCATGGAAGGACCCTTCGTTAGCAAAGTGCTCCATAACGGTCGTACTACCTTGTTGATTTCCAGTGAGGATAGACCCACGGCACCGGAAACGCAAGCATGAGGATCGGATGACATCTACGATGAGCAGATCGCCCTTGGAACATCGCACAGCACGTCTTTCTACACTTAGCATATGTTTTCCGAGTTATAAACTCTGTAATACTTATACATGATCAATGAAATAGCTTAAGGTTCACTCTTTGAGTCTTTTACCTCCTTTACTTGTTCATTTTAGATCGTGTATGTTTTCGACTAAAACCGCAGAGCTGGATATTTACTCGCGTGTATGAAAGTTGTGATTTCCAAAACCTTATTAAGATGTAAGCTTAAGTTTTCTGATTAAGTTGTTATCTGCTGCGAACTCGTGGATTCCTAGTAGCGATTTCCGCACCTATGCACAGGGGCTTGTTTCCGCGGTTATGGACGGACTGCCATTGGGCTTCTGCTCGCCGGGGCGAGCATTTCCAGTTAAGGTTTTCCGGCTCGCGGAAGGTCAAGCGAGTTAGCCGGAAAACAATGAAGTCAACACTTGCTTTCCGACATAAAACGAAACATGCAAATAATTCAAAAGGATAGCAGGATAAGTTTTCCGCCCATGCATAATTGTTTCGTCCCTAGATACTTAAGAATTTAAAGTTATATTACAAACCCTCGCTGGGGCCAAAATGATGCATTGTTTCTCCCGCAGGAATAAAAGTTTTCACTCCCCTTGGCCGGAGAAGTCTTGCCCTCTGAGTCTTTCTTCTCGGGGTCTTCGACCGGAGAAGACACGTCTTCATCACTTTCTTTCAAGCAGCAGTCTGGTCTTGGGTTCCTCTTGGGGAGCGTCCTTGGAGCTGGTCCAGGTGTTGGGTTCCGGATTCCGCAGGTCGCGCCTTCGCGGCGAGCTCTTTCTGAAGTTCCTCTTCCAAGGGCTCGTCGGCGGGAAGAACGACCTTGTCGTAGAATTCATCATGCTGGATCCCGCGCGATACGGGTGTCGTAGCCGCTCATGCATCCAAGCGCTGACATCCGCATCCGGAGGAACGCCCGTGGTCACTTGATCAAGATCAAGACCCGGATTATGTGCTAGGCACATGGTCAAGGCCATTGCAGCTGCGCCTCGGGCTGATGATGCTTGCAGATCCGTCACCAGCTCCGGCAGAACATCCATTTTCCCAACAAGCTTGCGAACGTTGCATGTGCGACTCCTCTTGATGGATAAGTTATAGCATATCTTGCGGGAGGCGGAGATGAGATCTTTGCAATCATCGCCTGCGAGTTGAAGAAGGTCATCCCGGGGGAACAAATTCCGGCGCTGCTCCGGATAACCAAGTGGCTCTGCATAAAGATAATCAGGATATAAGCATGCAATTTGAGCACAAAGTAAAAAGTCGGAGCAAACATCTGGGCAAGGTTTCAGTATCCTACCCAAAATGTTCTCGTTGAGCAAGTCCCAGTGATGCTCCGCGGTCTCCATATATTTCCGGAGTCCATTGAGCTCTTTTTGCTGCCTCTTGATGGTCTCGCTGTCAGCATTTTTCTTCAGCAACATCTCGCCCTTTTCCCTGATGTGTTCGGAGTTTTTCTCCGCCAGCTGCTTCTCGGCCTGCTCCCTCTTTAGTTCCGCCTCCTTTAATTTCGTTTCCAAATCTTGGTACGAGGAGCGCAGGTTCTCAAGTTCAGACGAGGCTGTAGCAAGGGAAGAGGATGCGCCTATAATAACATAAGTCAAAAGCGAGTTCAAAGTCGGAATATGAACTAATGACCAAAGAGACGGAAACCAACCTTGGGCGTCCGCCAGTTGTTTGGTCAGCTCCGCATTCTCATCCTTCAGAGTCCGGATATTTTCCGCCTGCTCAGAGTAACGCGGCGCAATGTTCTTGTGCAGCTCGTAGTGCAGGCCTGCTGTTCTGTAAAATTTAAACAGAGCAGGAGTAAAAATTCCGCCTGTAACAGTGGTTTCTTTCAAAGCATCATTGCCGGAACCTTTCCGCCATAATGCTTGGGGGCTACTGGTCCAATTTAAAAACTTTCCTGGAAGTAATCTTTCTCTAAGCATCTCAAGCGCTAACTATTATTTGAGTTTCCGCCTACATGCTTGGGGGCTAGGGAGTACCTTTTGCTTGCAGATGAGCTTGTCGAAGAACTGGCCGACATCCTTCTTAAAATCCTGGATCTCCGATGTCGCAGCATCAGGTTTCCCCCGGCGTTGTTCGGCATGGCGTTGAGCGGTCTTGTTCAAGCTCCCACTTCTCCGCCTCGTTAACTTGTTGAAAAACTTGGTAGCATACGCTTTGGGGGTGGAAGTGGTGTCAGCCGGATCTCCAAAGTTCTTCGATGTCACCAGCGCCGTCTCCAGCCTTCTCGGAAGAAGTGACTTCAACTTCTCCTTGGCCTTGTACTTCCGTGTCTTCTTGGGCAGGGCCTTTGGCCTTAGGATCGTCTCCGCCCACCTTCTCGCTGCTAACCGGAATTATTTCCGGTGGAGTGTTTGCGGCAGGAGGGGGAGATGGATCAGCCTGAGGGGGCGACGGTTGAGGAGTTGGGTGGGAGGCACTTGGTGGAACTGGGGTAGAGGGACCAACAGCCGGAGATTTCTTCATATATTTCGTGATGGGCTCCTGGCTGGTGGTCCGCGTGGCAGTGACATTCGGATTCCTGCAAACAAGTGAAAGGGTTCAGACAAGAGATAATTTCACCAAGTTAAAGTTGCATCATGTTCGGAAACTTACGGGGCGCCGGGGATGATGGGCCGCGTGCGCTGGCCAGCTGTTGAGAGCATCCTTAGGCGCGCACGCTCCGCTTTCCTTGAGTCCAGCGGAGGTGGTTTTATCGTCTTGGGCTTCTTGGCGGAGGCCTCGCCACTAGCTCCGGCATCAGTGCCGGAAGCCTTGGCGCGGGGACGCTTTGCAGGTCGAGGGGCTGCCTTGTGGGGTGCTTGCTCCTCTTCCTCCTCGTCATCTTCCGGAGCCTCCTCCGCCGCGTCGCCGCTAACGGGAACACGAAGAATGGTGCGGAAGCTTTCCTCCGCCAAAGTGTTGAGCTGGAAGAAATAAACAAAAATTAGAGATAACATCAAAAAACTTACGAAGTTTGAATCAACGAAAAGAACAAAGCTTACCGGAGGACATTGGTCGTTCGTGTATATATCCTTCATCAGTTCCGGGACCTGTTGGCCTCGGAATCTTCACCAGCGTCTTGAATCTCCTCTTCAGAGAGTCGGCCGGAAGATCGTGGCGGGTAACCCGGAGAAGATCATCCGCCCCGGTATAAGCGCACATCAGGCGCGCGTTTAGCGTAGAGGCTGGATTCTCGGGAGAACCAGCTAAGTGTGAGCTGAGCTCCGGTCAGCCCGTCGTGGACTAACCAGGAGATTCTCCGCGCCGCCTTTCCAAGATCGGGTCTGGGCGAGCGAAGGGACGAGCTCCAGCTTGCAAGCTCTTCCGGAGGTTCGTTGATAAACTGGGGCAGGCCTTTGTGGACATCCGGAACTGAGGCGTTTTTCTCATAGAACCATCCGGCGTTCCAGTACCGGACGGATTCGTGCGAGTCATGGGGAGGATACATGCGACTAGGGCGGAGCATAAATGTCATGCTTCCGCAGTTCACCATTGCTTTGTCCTTGGTTTCTTTCTTCACCCGGAAAAAGAACTGCCATAACTTGACGTCTGGCCGGATCCCAAGGTGTCCTTCGCAGAGAGTCACGAAGTTGGACAGGAGAAGGTAAGAGTTTGGGCAGATGTTGTGGGGCTGGAGCCCATATGTGTTGAGGACGGAGAGGAAGAATTCCGAACAGGGAAGTGAAAGTCCGCGTTCCACCCAAGCTTTGGTCATGACAATTTCTCCGGAGGCTTGGGGACGTCGGAGTCGCGCGTGAAACTCCAATGTGTGGAGATCATGCCCTTGTTTCTGGAGCTCTCTAAGCTCCACACGTAGTTGCGCAAGGCCACCACCGACCCCGCTCTCCTTCGCGGATCCGGGCTTTGGACGCCCTCTTGTTTTCCGCCTCCTGCACTTTTGCTGCCATCCGAGCTTGTCCCTCGAGTTCTTCTTGGAGCTCTTGAAGGGAAGGGATCCGGCCTGGAGCGGTGCTGGAAGATGCGGAAAAAGGTTGAGCTAGTCTAATGTCGGAAACATATGGTGGCAGGAATGATATGGGATCCGGGCATATGGGTTCCATTTGATTGGGATCAGGGCTACTCGGAGAGCTACCAGTACAATGCGACGTTTCGAGTGGCATGCTTCCGGCTGCGCCCATACAAAGTATTTGAGTACCCGGATCACTAAGTCTATCTTCTACACTAGGTTATCTTCTACAAGACCGGCGCACTTACCGCTAATGGCGCGGTGGCTCGACGGAGCTCCGGCGAAGATGAGGTCGCCGAACTTGAAGGAAATCGTCCCGCGTGACCACGAATCGGCGGCGGAGCGAAATTCTCGTTCAACCGCGGGAATCTTGGCGCGAGGGGAGCCTTGGTTTGGCGGCGCGCGGAGTTCACCGTGGCAAAAGCTCGCCGGAGTCGAGATCTGGCGGGCGGCGCGGCGCGAGGAGGAAGACGAGGTGGTGAAAAGGGGTGAAAGAATGAGATTTTACCGAACCGTGGGGTATTTATAGACCGCACGCGGAGATTCGGGATCCAGATCCGATGGTGGAAATGGAACGGTCGCACCGTTGGATGGATGACACGTGTTTAGGTCAAGCACGGTAAAATGACGTGAAGGTAACTTAACCACGCACTCCCGGAAATTCCGGCTAAAGATTTGCATCTGCGAAAATTTAGCGCGGGAAATGAGGAAGTTGTGCGCGGGAAGAGTGGACTTTCCGTTGTTGGCATGATCTGAAGATGGAGGATTTCCGGCGAAGTGAACCCGGAATCAAGTAAGAAGTTTTGAAGCTCTTCAAGATTCTCTTCGTTTCCGAGCTGAATGAAGTCGGAGGAATGATGAATCTCGGAGAACTTCGGGGTACTGTTGTGGGTATACTTTATGGGTATATCAACGGCGTGGCCTAGATCCGGCAAGCCGGGTGGCCCATAGTTGGTGGTGAGGCATGTGGCCCATCCGGGGCGCTGTAGATCATGAAGGATGAAGTCCAGCCCAGGAACGAGGAGCCGGATCCTAACCGACCTACGAAGGAAGCCGGATCCTTGACGGCCCATGAAGTATCCGGATCCAGCGTGACCTAGAAGGAAGGCGGATCCTTGACGTACATGGCAAGGCTTTGTACCGTAGTTAGGCAACTTGTATTCCGGCTAGGACTCTCCATGTAAACCCTAGATCCGAGCGTCTATATAAGCCGGATCCCGGGAGCCCTAGAGGCACAACCACAACTCATTGTAACAACGCGGAAGCGCCCAGATAATTCCAGACAAGCAGCGTAGGCCCTGTCATCATGCAGGTGTTCCGAAGCTGGGTAACTCGCGTACCACCGTCCCGAGAGCACTCCGCCCTATGCCCCTACTTCTTCTCCCCCTCGTGAGGATCCCTCTTCCGGGGTACCGTCGATTAGGCAACGACAGGTGGGTTCCTAGCTTTCTGATTCTCCACAGTAGCAGCATCTTCTTCCATAGGTACACTTTCTTGTGAATCATTAGCAGGGTTGGTGTTCACTGGATGCTTGGCGCTCTTCCTTTTTTTGAGTGCATCAGCATTAGCCTTTTTCAAATCTGCCATCTCTTTCTCCATTGCTCTCATGTGCCGTTCAGCTATTTCATTAGTTTTCTCTGAGGCCGCTAAACCAACAGCAAGCTTAGCAAAATCACTGCAAAGGTTACCATATCTAAGCAATCTCATATCTTTTCTAGATAGTTTCTGGCCAACAGGCTTTTCTTGCCTCTCATCCCGCGGTGCAACTATGTCGGGAGGGGGTAGACACCACCTGGGTAGGATGTAGTGCTCTGGGTATTTTGTAACCATCCCTAGATGTGACATAACTTTCATTGCATGGCAGCACAGAATACCATCCCTGTTAATTTTGCAACATTCACAATTGTAGATCCCATTAGCTACATCAGCATCGACACGATAACTCCTCCTACCGTACCCGCGCACGGATTCTTGTATTGGGAAAACCTCATGAATGCTCCCTTGTTCAGTAACACCAATGTCACGAACATTGTAGGATGTAATCTTGCGAAGCTCAAGCTGAAAGCGGTTGTAGATGGGCATGGTGTATGTCTGAAGGATCTGCTTCTCCATAGGAAAGTCTCCCCAAAGCCTAACTGTCTTCTCATCACCATCAAACTCATGAGCATCTTCAGTTACATCAATTATTTCCTGCAGTTTCATGTACTGCTTGAAGAAACGAACAAGGCTATCATGTGGATGAACATACTGCTTAAGAACAGCATTAAACCCTTCACTTCTAGATGTAGTTTGAAGGAACGGGAAAAACCGGTGGCGGAAATATGCTGGCACAAAATACTCACGCAGATCATAGAGGTCAAGAAAATGTGTGTTATCTGCAACCCCATGCGTTTCCACCATATTTGCCCATCTCTGTTCAAACTCTTCCGGTGTCATGCTGTAGTCAATCACATCATTGAACTCTAAACGCAAATCTTCTCTTTGAGCAACAAAAGTACCAAGTTTTTCCTGTACTTTTTGCATTATATGCCATCTGCAGAACCTGTGTATGATGCCAATAAACACAATGAGGATAGCAGTTCTGATAGCTGCATCTTGATCAGTAATGATGTTCAATGGATGTAGCCCATCCATTGCCTCTAAAAAGCGCTCAAACAACCAAACAAAATTCACAGAAGACTCATTCCTCACAAAACCACAACCAAGCTAGATGGATTGACCATATCTGTTTATTCCAATGAAAGGAGCACATGGCATGTTGTACTGGTTTGTCATGAATGTTGTATCAAAAGAAGTACAATCATTGTACAGGGGGTAGACATCTCTTGCTTTGCTATCCACCCAGAATAGGTTCTCCACTTTATTCTCTGCATCTAGCTTGAACTTGTAGAAAAATCTGGGATCATCTTTCTTGATTTCTTCAAAGTACTCTAGCGGTTATGGAATATCTTTAATTTTGTCATAGTTCCCTAGTTTTGCAGTGTAGTTACTAACTGTTTTGCTGTTGTATGGGACATTCTGCTTGCTTCCATATAGCTCCCCCATGATTTCCATGATTCTTCCTGAAGTAAGGTTGACTTCATGCAACAAGTCGATAAACTTTTTCTCTTCTGCAGGGATCTTGTTGTGGGACCTCAAGTACTTCTTCAGCACAAACTTGTCAATCACCTCGTGTGTATGCACCTCAACAAACTGAGTAACTTTCCATCTAGCACCATCACGTTTTACTCGAAGCTTTGCTTTGCAGTCGGTCAGCACAGTTAGCTTACGATTCCTCTGCTTAACTGGGACTGCTTCTTCTTCTCTAGGCTTCCCAGATTTGTTGCACACATAAACAAATTTATCCAGCTCACCATCTTTAGCACACCTCCTAGATGATTCTATCTTCACTGAAAAACCAACGTGGTGAGCATATCTGTTGTAGTGTTGCAAAGCTAGATCAGGTGTGTCAAACATCATGCCAACAAATGGAACCTTTGGAACATATCCTTCAGGTGTTGACTCAACCTCAGCTTCACCATCGCTTTCCTCACTGGAAAGTGTAACACCAGTCCGTGCACGCGAATCAGCTTGCTGATCATTGTTTGAAGGACCTGCTTCATCTCCTTGGGGATCGACACGATGGCCTTCGACTTCTGGCGGCTGCCCAGCATGTTGATCAGTTGATGTACTAGCTTCAGGAGTTGCATTGAGATCAATGCCACCAAACCAGTATTCAAATCCGCGAGCCCTTGGCATTCTTCTTCAAACAGATATCTGCATGGAATCAATGACATGAATCATTAAGATATTTTTTGCAGACCATCTTTTAGAGTAAACTACATCTGTTTGTTACCAAACTACTTTTAATCATTTCTTTTATGGATGTCATAGTTTATTTACTGGTAGGTTGTACGTCTTTTTTTCCCAAGCTGTAACATTTTCCCTCTTTTATTTTTCCCCCGTTACAGGTGCAAGCTGTAAACAACTTCCGCAGAAAACTAAGGCAAATATCATAAATGAGCCAGTGTAAGGAAGATCATGTGGCTAACATGGCAACCATTATGGACAATTATGTGTTTTGCTCCTACCAGTACTACTTTTACTAATGGTTATCAGAGATTTTGACCATGTAAACCTATCTTTGATAAATACCACCTACATGCTATCTAGTGTTTTATGGCAACCAGTATGGCAAAAGCTTGTTTTTGTTGAGATTTTCTGTGGCTTTTTGCATGTAGCACATCGTCCACAAACCAGGTAACTAGGTCACATAAAACATCACTTTTTTATTTTCTGCATGTAACATGCTAGCTGCAGTTTTTTGTGTGTACTGTAACATGGCAACATCATGGTTTTTGAGCAGATGAAAAAGGTGCATGTAACTGAAACAATGTTAGGTTTGTGTTCATTACTGGCAGCTATAGTTGTGTAAGTGCATGTAACATACTAGATGCAGATAGTTACAGATTTCATGCTGTCATATTTTTTGCTAGATGTAGCAAAGGGGAAGGGATTTTCCTGTTCTATAGATGCCTGTAACATAACATGTGAGTACATTACCTCCAGACCACTGAAGTTGCAGAGGGATACACGATGTAGCCGGGGCGGAGGGGATTTTTCCGCACCTGCTAGTCGTCAGATGTAGCAGATCCAACGAGGGACTGATCCGAACAAGTTTGTAGCAGATCCCTTTCCTTGATGTAGCAGTACGTCGATGTAGCAGAACGTCGATGTAGCAGATTAACTGTAGGATAACGTTGCATAGAAAACAAAAAATTTCCTACCGCGAACACGCAATCCAAGCCAAGATGCAATCTTGAAAGGACGGAGGGGGTATCGAGTCTCACCCTTGAAGAGATTCCAAAGCCTACAAGAGGAGGCTCTTGTTGCTGCGGTAGACGTTCACTTGCCACTTGCAAAAGCGCGTAGAAGATCTTGATCACGATCGGTTCCGGCGCCACGAACGGGCAGCACCTCCGTACTCGGTCACACGTTCGGTTGTTGATGAAGACGACGTCCACCTCCCCGTTCCACGGCAGCGGAAGTAGTAGCTCCTCTTGAATCCGACAGACGACGGCGTGGTGCCGGTGGTGGTGGAGGAGTCCCGGAGCTTCGCTATGCGGGAAGTGGAGGAGCGGGGCGGATAGGGTTTGGGGAGAGGCGCCGCCACTATGGGCGGCCACCTTGGTGGTGTTTGAGGTGGCCGGCCCCCTCCCCTTGGCCCTCTATATATAGGTGGATCCCCAAGAGTTGGTCTCCAAGTCTTCGAATAAGACCGAACAAAAACCTTCCATATGAAGGGGAAACCTAGCCAAGCTAGGACTCCCACTAGAGGTGGGAGTTCCACCTCCCATATGGGGTGGCCGGCCCTGGGGGAGTCCACTTGGGACTCCTCCCCCACTAGGGTTGGCCGGCCATGGAGGTGGAGTCCCATGTGGACTCCACCTTCCTTGGTGGTTTCTTCCGGACTTTTCTAGAACATTCTAGAACCTTCCATAGAACCTTCCGCGACATTTTAATTCACATAAAATGATATCCTATATATGAATCTTATTCTCCGGACCATTCCGGAACTCGTGATGTCCGGGATCTCATCCAGGACTAAAAATATTCGAACTCCATTCCATATTCAAGTACTACCATTTCAACATCCAACTTTAAGTGTGTCACCCTACGGTCGTGAACTATGCGGACATGGTTGAGTACTCTCTCCAACCAATAACCAATAGCGGGATGGAGATCCATACCACATATTCAACGATGACTTTAGTGATCGAATGAACCATTCACATACAATACCAATTCCCTTTGTCACGCGATATTTTACTTGTCCGAGGTTTGATCTTCGGTATCACTCTATACCTTGTTCAACCTCGTCCCGACAAGTACTCTTTACTGTATCGTGTATGTGGTCTCTTATGAACTCATTCATATGCTTGCAAGACATTAGACGACATTCCACCGAGAGGGCCCAGAGTATATCTATCCGTCATCGGGATGGACAAATCCCACTGTTGATCCATATGCCTCAACTCATACTTTCCGGATACTTAATCCCACCTTTATAGCCACCCATTTACGCAGTGGTGTTTGGTGTAATCAAAGTACCTTTCGGTATAAGTGATTTACATGATCTCATGGTCATAAGGACTAGGTAACTATGTATCGAAAGCTTATAGCAAATAACTTAATGACGAGATCTTATGCTACGCTTAATTGGGTGTGTCCATTACATCATTCATACAATGACATAACCTTGTTATTAATAACATCCAATGTTCATGATTATGAAACTAATCATCCATTAATCAACAAGCTAGTTTAAGAGGCACACTAGGGACTTCTTGTTGTCTACATATCACACATGTACTAATGTTTCAGTTAATACAATTATAGCATGATACATAAACATTTATCATAAACATAAAGATATAAATAATAACCACTTTATTATTGCCTCTAGGGCATATCTCCTTTAGTCTCCCACTTGCACTAGAGTCAATAATCTAGATTACATTGTAATATACCTAACACCCATGGCATTCTGGTGTTGGTCATGCTTTGCCCTAGGGAGAGCTTTAGTCAACGGATCTGCTACATTCAGATCAGTGTGTACTTTGCAAATCTTTACTTCTCCATCTTCGATGTACTCGCGAATCGAGTGGTAACGCAGCTTGATATGCTTCAGCCTCTTGTGTGACCTTGGCTCTTGTGCATTGGCGATGGCACCCATTATCACAGTAAATGATTAATGGGTCCAATGCACTAGGAACCACACCGAGCTCTACAATGAACCTCTTCATCCATGCCGCTTCCGATGAAGCCGCTATGTACTCGATTCTGTTGAAGACTTCGCCACGTGCACTGCTTCGAGCTTGCCCAGCTTACTGCAGCACCATTCAATATAAACACGTACCCATTGTGACTTAGAGTCATCGGGATCAGTGTTCCAACTTGCATCGGTGTAACCACTTACAACGAGCTCTTGGTCACCTCCATAACAAAGAAACATATCCTTAGTTCTTTTCAAGTACTTCAGGATATTCTTGACCGCTGTCCAGTGTTCCATTCTGGATCACTTTGATATCTGCTAGTCAAACTAAAGCATGTGCTATATCCGGTCTAGTACATAGCATGGCATACATGATAGATCCTACTGCGCAGGGGCATAGGGATTTACTCATCCTTTCTCTTTCTTCTGCCGTAGCGGGTCCTTGAGTCTTACTCAAGACTTTGCCTAGTAACATAGGTAAGAACCCTTCTTACTTTCGTCCATTCTAAACTTCTTTAGAATCTTGTCCAGGTATGTACTCTGTGATAGCCCTATTAGGCGTCTTGATCTATCTCTATAAATCTTGATGCCTAATATATACGATGCTTCACCAAGGTCTTTCATTGAAAACTATTATTCAAAAAACCTTTAACATGCTTAATAGTTCTATATCATTCCCGATCAACAATATGTCTTCTACATACATATCAGGAATGCTACAGAGCTCCCACTCACTTTCTTGTAAATACAGGCCTCTCCATGACACCGTATAAACCCGAAGTCTTTGATCACCTTATCAAAGCGTCGGTTCCAACTTCTTGATGCTTGCTTCAGTCCATAGATTGAACGCTGAAGTTTGCATACTTTGTCAGCATTTTTAGGATCGACAAAACCTTTGGGTTGTACCATATACAACTCTTCCTCAATGTCTCCATTAAGGAACGCCGTTTTGACATCCATCTCGCCAAATCTCATAATCGAAAAATGCAGCTATTGCTAACAAAATCCTCACAGATTTTAGCTTCGCTACAGGTGAGAAAGTCTCATCGTAGTCAACTCCTTGAATTTGTCGGAAACCCTTTGCGACAAGTCGAGCTTTATAGACAGTAATATTACCATCAGCATCTGTTTTCTCTTGAAGATCCATTTATTTTCGACAGCCTTTCGGCTATCAGGTAAGTCTACCAAAGTCCATACTTTGTTATCATACATGGATCCCATTTCAGATTTCATGACTTCTTGCCATTTGTTGGAATCTGGGCTCATCATCGCTTCTTCATACGTCGCAGGTCCTCATCATTGTTATCCACAATCATGACATTTAGACAAGGATCATACCAATCAGGAGTGGTACGTTCCCTTGTCGATCTGCGAGGTTCAGTAGTTTCCTCGTTTGAAGTTTCATGATCATTATCATTAGCTTCCTCTGTTGCCGGTGTAGGCGGTACAGGTACAACTTCCGGTACTGCGCTACTCTGATCAACGAGTATAGATTCATCAATCTCATCGAGTTCTACTTTTCTTCCAGTCACTTCTTTAGTGAGAAATTCTTTCTCAAGAAAGGTTCCGTTCTTAGCAACAAAGATTTTGCCTTCGGATCTATGATAGAAAGTGTACCCTATAGTTTCCTTAGGGTATCCTATGAAGACGCATTTCTCCGCTTTGGGTTCTAGCTTGTCCGGTTGTAACTTCTTTACATAGGCTGCGCAACCCCAAACTTTCAGGAACGACAGCTTAGGTTTCTTATTAAACCATAGTTCATACGGTGTCGTTTCTACGGATTTTGATGGTGCTCTATTTAAAGTGAATGCGGCTGTCTCTAATGCATAACTCCAAAATGATAACGGCAAATCGGTAAGAGACATCATAGAACGAACCATATCTAAGAGAGTTCGATTATGACGTTCGGACACACTGTTACGTTGAGGTGTTCCCAGGTGTCAATTGTGAAAGTATTCCGCATTTCTTTAAATGCATGCCAAACTCATAACTCAGATATTCACCTCCACGATCAGATCGTAGAAATTTAATCTTCTTGTTACGTTGATTTTCTACTTCACTTTGAAATTCCTTAAACTTCTCGAAAGTTTCGGATTTATGTTTCATGAAATAGATATAACCATATCTACTCAGATCATCTGTGAAGGAGAACATAACGATAACCACCGCGCGATGCTACGCTCATTGGTCCGCACACATCGGTATGTATGATTTCCAATAAGTCAGTAGCTCGCTCCATCATACCAAAATGGAGTCTTAGTCATTTTACCCATTAGACATGCTTCGCATCTATCAAGTGACTCAAAGTCAAGTGATTCAAGTAATCCATCAGTATGGAGTTTCTTCATGCGTTTCACTCCAATATGACCAAGACGACAGTGCCACATATAAGTAGAATTATCATTCAATTTAATTCGCTTAGCATCAATGTTATGTATATGCGTATCACTACTATCGAGATCTAACAGAAATAAGCCATTCTTTTGTGGTGCTCGACCATAAAAGATATTATTCATAAAAATAGAACAACCATTATTCTCGACTTGAATGAATAACCGTCTTGCATTAAACAAGATCCAGATATAATGTTCATGCTCAACGCAGGTACATAATAACAATTATTTAGGCTTAAAACTAATCCCGAAGGTAGATGTAGAGGAAGTGTGCCAACGCGATCACATTGACCTTGGATCCGTTTCAACGCGCATCGTCACTTCATCTTTCAAGTTGTCGTTTATTCTTTAGTTCCTGTTTCGAGTTACAAATATGAGCAACTGAACTAGTATCAAATACCCAGGTACTAGAACGAGAACCAATGAAATGAACATCTATAACATGTATATCGAGATATACCTTCTTTCTTCTTCTTGACAAGGCCGCTCTTCGATCGCCTGGATACTTGGAGCAATTACGCTTCTGTCCCTTCTCCTTTGCAAGCACTCAGCATCGTGCTTAGGGCCGTTCTTGGGTTTCACGGAGGCGTGGCAGCTTTCTTGCTACCCTTCTTGAATTTTCCCTTAGACTTGCCCTGTTTCTTGAAACTGGTGGTCTTGTTGACCATCAACACTTGGTGCTCTTTCTGATCTCAATCTCAGCAGCTTTTAGCATGCCAAAGAGTTCAGGTAACTCCTTGTTCATGTTCTGCATATTGTAGTTCATCACAAAGTTCTTGTAACTTGGTGGCGCAGTGATTGAAGGACACGATTAATCCCCAGTCCGTTAGGAATCACTATTCCCAAGTCACTGAGTTTCTTCGCATGCCGGTCATGGCGAGCATGTGCTCACTAACGGAGCTGCCTTCTTCCATCATGCAGCTGAAGAATTGTTTCGATGCTTCATAGCATTCCACGGCCGCATGAGTCTCAAAAATAGCTTTAAGCTCTTTCATCAACTCATGAGGATCGTGGTGCTCAAAACGTTTTTGAAGATCGGATTCTAGACTGCATAAGATGGCACACTGAACTTGAGAGTACCGTATTTTCCGAGTCTCGTAAACAGCTTTTACTTCATCGGTTTCAGTTTCTGCAGGAGGGTCACTTAGCGGTGCATCAAGCACATATTGCAGATTTCCGCCATAGAGGAAGATCCTCACATGACGGAACCAGTCGGTGAAGTTGCTATCGTTGCTCTTAAGTTTCTCTTTCTCTAGGAACTGATTAAAATTGATTGGGGACGCCATCTCTACAACATATATTTGCAAAAGTTTAGACTAAGTTTATGACAAATTGAGTTCAAATTTTAATTCAACATAATTAAAAATCTAGGTGAACTCCCACTCAAAACAATATCCTCGCATTGTCTTAGTGATCACACGAACCAACTCCATCACACCTAAACCCGATCATCACGAGAAAAAGTGTGATTTCATTGGCGAACACTCAAAGTGTTCATCATATCAACCATATGATTCATGCTCTACCTTTCGGTATCACGTGTTCCGAGACCATGTATGTACATGCTAGGCTCGTCAAGGCCACCTTAGTATCCGTGCAGTGCAAATCTTGCACCCGTTGTATGTACTTATTGAATCTATCACACCCGATCATCACGAGATGCTTCAAACGACAAGACTTGGCAACGGTGCTACTAAGGATGAACACTTTATTATCTTGAGATTTTAGTGAGGGATCATCTTATAATGCTACCATCGCGATCTAAGCAAAATAAGATGCATAAAAGGATTAACATCACATGCAGTTCATATGTGATATGATATGGCCCTTTTGTCTTTGCGCCTTTGATCTTCATCTCCAAAGCACGGACATGATCTCCATCATCTTCGGGCATGATCTCCATCATCGTCGGCGTAGCGTCAAGGTCAATGGCGCCGTCTTCATGATTGTCCTCCATGTAGCAACTATTACAACTACTTTGAAATACTACTCAACATGAAATTTAAAGACAACCATAAGGCTCCTGCCGGTTGCCACAATACAATAATGATCATCTCATACATATTCATCATCACATTATGGCCATATCACATCACCAAACCCTGCAAAAACAAGTTAGACGTCTCTAATTTGGTTTGCATATTTTACGTGGTTTAGGGTTTTCGAGAGAGATCTAATCTACCTACGAACATGAACCACAACGTTGATACTAATGTTTTCAATAGAAGAGTAAATTGAATCTTCACTATAGTAGGAGAGACAGACACCCGCAAAGCCTCTTATGCAATACAAGTTGCATGTCGAACGAGGAACAAGTCTCATGAACGCGGTCATGTAAAGTTAGTCCGAGCCGCTTCATCCCACTATGCCACAAAGATGCAAAGTACTCAAACTAAAGATAACAAGAGCATCAACGCCCACAAAACCATTGTGTTCTACTCGTGCAACCATCTATGCATAGACACGGCTCGATACCACTGTAGGATAACGTTGCATAGAAAACAAAAATTTCCTACCGCGAACACGCAATCCAAGCCAAGATGCAATCTAGAAGACGGTAGCAACGAGGGGGTATCGAGTCTCACCCTTGAAGAGATTCCAAAGCCTACAAGAGAGGCTCTTGTTGCTGCGGTAGACGTTCACTTGCCGCTTGCAAAAGCGCGTAGAAGATCTTGATCACGATCGGTTCCGGCGCCACGAACGGGCAGCACCTCCGTACTCGGTCACACGTTCGGTTGTTGATGAAGACGACGTCCACCTCCCGTTCCGGCGGGCAGCGGAAGTAGTAGCTCCTCTTGAATCCGACAGCACGACGGCGTGGTGTCGGTGGTGGTGGAGGAGTCCGGCGGAGCTTCGCTAAGCGTGCGGGAAGTGGAGGAGCGGGGCGGCTAGGGTTTGGGGAGAGGGGGCGCCGGACACTATGGGGTGCGGCCACCTTGGTGGTGTTTGAGGTGGCCGGCTGTGGTGACCCTGCATACCACTGCATGTTGTAGTATGCCAGTCGTTGATATAACATTCACGAAGTACCATTCCGCAAATGTTACATCCCTCAGTAGTACAACAGAACATAGCAGGTCCATAACTCATTCACATATTATTACAAGTAACATACACATATCGTCTCGGAGCTCCTCTTGGGTCCTAAGAGGAAAACTCCTGGGTTCGAGGCGAACCCAACATAACTTACAATACATGAGTCTCATTAAAGTAAACATTTATTTCATCGAGCAGCTAAATACTAAGAGTTCGGGCTGCTCGGATACTACTACTCATCAGGTATCTCTAGGCTTGTTCTCCTCCGGAAGCCTCCCCGGATCCGTAGACAATGAGATAGTCTACGCCTTCAACTCCTCCTGAGAGGTCTGGTTCCTCGTAGCCGATGATCTCGGCTCCATCATTGTTGTCGTAGTCCTCCTCCAGACGATTTAGACAATCTAAGCATGGGATTTAAGAGTGGTATGAGTACGAGCGTACTCAACAAGTTCATTATAGATAAGAGGTGTTTAATGCACTAGCTACGATATTAGACCAGAAAGTCTAATACCAATGCAAGTTTTGATAAACATTTCTTCAAGAGATTGCTTTTATTTCAAAGAACTATGTCCGTCGGCCTTCACCGGTTTACTAGAACTTCATGGAGCTCCTTTCCGCCGCGTTCAGCTCCCTCATCCCGAACAGGAGCAGGTGCTTCTTTATACTCAGCCGAGGTGTGTTGCTTTACCCATAAGGTTAACCTTGGGCCACGGGCAGCTTTCCGTCCACACTTCCTTTGGTGTGAGGCCCGTATAAGGTCTAGCCAATCATGTTCCTCCGCTACCTCGAACACCCTCCCTTTGTTGCATGCCCCGACCCTGGGTCCACGCCGGTCCCATTATTCCCGTAATTTCAGGGTGGACCCCGACCACGACGACAGTGCGGGCTCTACCATACACTCCTACGCCGGTAGCTGCAACCCATCATAGACCGCATTACCGTGGGGAATTAGAATGGGATCCCCACCCTCCGGTTGTTCCGCAAGACACAACTGCTACGGCAAGCAATGCTTTACCGTGGGGAATTAGAATGGGATCCCCACCCTCAAGTTGTTCCGCATACAATCTACTAAGCGCATCCGTTGATGAACGAGAGGTGGAAACACTTTTGACTACTCCGTCCACTTCGATCTTATGGTTAACACGGTATTACGGCACAAGAATCATGGCGACATTTGTTGTTTAATCCTAGATGGATATAAACCTGCAATGGAACCTCCACCATATCAACACAATCCATGGTTCCATTGCCCACCACATAGTCATATTCATAGTTGTGAAAGTAGTGGTTTTGATTTTTGTGCAATAGTGATAACCATAATACTTTGCAAGTAATTTGATAAAAATACTCAAATGACATGAGCAAGTGATGAACTTGCAAAGTTTTGCAGTTGGAAGGTGTGGACTGACCCTTGTCCTCTGTCTCTGAAAAATAGCATCATTGTCCGATAAGGGCAATGGTTAAAGAAGCAGTTATGCATGATTCCAGTTTTAGGGTTTGTTCCCCCCTTCCGATGTTGTTATTATTTCATGTAAGAGGTTAATACTAAGAATAATTTGAGGATACTTGATTTAAAGTAAAATACAACCTTGAAATGTTGTCAAGGTGTTTTTAAAGTCCAAATACATTAATGGACTTATTTTCATTATAGAAAATTAGGTGTGTGATTTAAATGGTTATTTAAATCATCAAAATAGGACTTATTCTTTATTGTCTTCAAAAATTCTCTTTGATATTTTATTTAAATAGAGAATTTTATGCTGATCCTTTTTCATATTTTTAAGTTATTTTTAAGAGTTTTTATCAATTTTCTATTGAATTTCAAAGTTTCATGTATTTATTGATTTATGAAAAGACTGAAATACCCTTGGACCCCACCTGTCAGGTGGCCCAATGGGTTAGGTCGAACCCGAGCCCCTTTTGGGCTCGGTCGGCCCATTCATCCTCTCCTCTCTCCTCACGCTAAACCCTAACCCTCTCCTCGCTCTCGCGATGCCGTGCCGCGCCTCGCTCGCGAGATTCTCCTCTCGCCTCCGCCATCTCCGGCGATGAGATGCGGCGGATCGGACCGCCACACGACGGCGCATCGTCCACCGGTCGATCTGGACCCCGTTCTTCTTCTTCGTTTCGCCCGTCGCTTCGCCGCACGGTGATGCGCGCTCACCGGCGCATCAAGTGCCGTGACGCCGCCGTGTTGTTGCCGTGGCGTGCTGGCGCTTGTGCTCGCCGACGCCAAGCCAGCCACGCTTGGCGCTCGTGGTAGACCCGTGTCGCCGTGCCGCCATGGCACGCCGTGGTGCTCCCGCCAGTACACGCCTCCATTTCCTCCTTCTTCTTCCTTCTTGTGCTCTGCTCAAGGCCTGCTTCTCCCCATGGAGATGCTGTGCTTCTGCCAGCTGTCGTGCAAGTGCTGCTATAGCTGCCCTTCTCTCGTCGCGTCGCTCTGTTGCTTCCGCGCTGTGGTGTGTGCCGATGTTATGTGTTCTCCTCGGCTATGGCCATTGTTTCTAAATTCGTGCCTCGTGCTTGTGCTAGTCTGCTATGCGTATGCTGTCTGTGCATTTGCCATGGATTCCTGGTTGCCGCTGCTCTTCTACTTTGCTCTATGCACTACTGTTGCCGCTATATTCCTACTTTGGCCTTTCTATGATTGTTCATGAACATCCAGTGATGCTCATGGCCCGCCGGCTGGCTCCTGTGATCATTATTGCTACCTAGGGATATCCTGTGTGTGCATAATCTTGTCCCTGGCTTGATCATTATGCATGATCCTTGTAGTATGCAAGTGCCAGTGTCTCTGTTCTTGATGCTATCTTCACCAATTACTCAAGTGTATACATTTATGGTGTTCTGGCTTGTTTGCTGTGTGCAATTCTTGTAAATTTACAAGTGCCAGTACCCCAGTGTGCTCTTCTGTGTGCTATAATTACATGATTATGCTCAATTGAGCATTGTTACTGACTTGGCAGCTCCATCCCTTGATGGAATGCTTCTGGATACAATCATAAAATGGTTTATGATTTAGTCTGTGATTCAATTGTTGCTTATCTGTGGCTGTTTAATGTACAGAATTAATGTGGGATACCAGTGATTGATTCTAGCTTGTCTTGGCATGCTTTAGCAGGCCCTGATGATCAAATGATCATCACATGCTTGTTGCCTGTGCCTTACTATTGCCCTCTGTGTGATGTGTGTGCATCACACAAGCTTGGCCTGATGTGTGATGGTGCTAGCTCAAGCATCAGTTGATGCTTGCAATGATCCTTTAGATCATCTGCAAGGCTCTGGTGCTTTGATTACTTGTGTAGTTCATTTATCTGTATTAGCTTGCTTTATTAAATGGATAAATGATGTGAACTGCCTTGCAGTGATGATCATGTTAATTAAATTAGCTAGGGCTAGTTGGATGACAACCACTGGTTGGTACCCTAGCCCTCTACTGAACCCTACTGGGTGATGATGTGGTGGCTTAAGGTTTTGGTTATGGGTTGAGGTGGCCCTGGCAACTCTTTGATGCTGTCATGGGTAGCTCCCCCTCTCTGTGGCTTGTTGTGACTTGGTGGATACAACTCTGGCAATCCCTGTTGGATTTCCAGTGCTCTTTGCTGTTGACAAACTAGAATAGGCACAAGTGCCTATCTGTCTGATGGTTAGCAAACCATGTAGTGCTAGGTAAGTTGGAATGGCTAATTAGGATCAAATCCATGATGGATTTCTCTGGTTGTGTCACTGTGTTGACACAACCAATGTTCCCTTGGTTATTTTCCTTCTAGCCTTTGCTTTATTTACTGGCACCAAATGGTTTTGCAACCAAGTGATGATACATCCAGGGTTTCCTACCCTTATTTGATTCTGTGATGCATGTGTATGCTTATTGATGAGCAAAGCATGTGTTTGCTCAGGTTCTTTTGTGTATACCTCACTCCAGCTCCTAGAAAATGAGTGTTGGTGTAGAGGATTGCTCTTGATTGTTCTTGGGTTGATTTACTTGCCCTGCTCCTCCTGGTGATCTTGTGGGCTTGATTCAGTGCTGTGGTGAGTTAGCAGATTGAACAGCAGTGGCTGTTCATGTGTTCTTGAGTTCTTGTGTTCTTACCAGTGAAGCCTGTCGATGGTTATGGCTTAGGGTTTGCTTCTGAAAAGCTTATATGTGATGCTCCCTTGCTCTCCCTGGTCGACAGCTTCTTGCTTGTCACTTTGGTGACTCACTGTGTGTGTGTGCTGCATGCACACAGCCCTGTGAGCAGGCTGTGTGTGTGTGTAGGCATGTGCTGTGCACCTGAACCTGGAACTTGACTATGGCATGGATCAGCTCGGCCACTTTGGTCTTATCTCCTCATTTCATATTTCCATTTGATTTCTAACCTGCCAAGTGGCTATGCCACTTGGCATAACTTCTTTTTGTTGTGTTTATGTGCAGGAATCATCAATTGATCACATTGGACAGGGAGTTCATCAAATCCAAGATCAAGTGAAGATGATCTTGTAGAATTTAGACTAGGGTCATTACTTGTACTTTTCTTTTTTATTTTCTTTTATTTTTCAATTTCACCAATTCTTGTAATGTGTTGTAATTCATTTATTTTCTCTTATGAATATTGTAATGACAATGTATATTGTGTGATGATCAATAAAGCTCAAAGTTTTCCCTAATGAGCTTTACTTTATTATAATTGTTCATCTTGTTTATTATTGATTATTTACTTAATGAATTTCCTCACAATTGAATTATTTAGGGTAATTATTTAATGTTTGAATTTGAAATTCAAATTCAACATTGGTTTGAATTCAACCATGTCACTTCATTTAGAATTCAATCATGCAAACTCTCCCCTCTCTTCTCAAAACCCTAAAGTAGTGAAGTGAGATGCAAGTTTGTCGCACTCTCGAAACCCTAACCCTGTAAGGTGTCGAGAGAGAAACTTGTCCCCCTTCGATGCAATTTTTGTTTAAAAGCGCGAAATTTCCCCAGAATTTACTATGCAATGCACATCCCTTTCTAAAATCTACCCCTCGATCGTCTCTAAACTGGGACATTACAGCCTTTCCCCTTAAAGAAAACTTCGTCCCAAGTTGTGGTTGTAATACCTGAACACTCGGGGTATGTTTTCCTCAGTCTTCCTCTTTTTCCGGTGGCTTCCCTCTCGGGGTGATGCTTCCATTGTATCTTGCAATACTTGATCGCTTTATTTCTGAGTTGTTTCCATCTTCGAGAATCTTGGCTGGCTTCTCGATTATGTCAAGTCTGGTTGTAACTCCAGCTCATCATGTGAGATTGGTTCATCTGGGGTCTTCAAGCATTTCCGAAGTTGTGACACATGGAATACATTGTGAACTTGAGCTAACCTTCCCGGTAGATTCAATTCAAAGGCTAAACCTCGATTCTGACTCAGTATCTTGAAAGGTCCTATATATCTAGGACTGAGCTTTCCTTTTACTCCAAACCTTTGGAGTCCTTTCATCGGGCTTACCTTAAGATAAACCATGTCTCCAACTCGTGGTTCCCATGTCCTTCTCTTCTGATCGGCATAACTCTTTTGCCGACTTTGGGCTATCTTGAGCCTGTCTCTGATAATGTCAATGATTTGTTGTTTTTCCTTGACATAATCGGGGTTGAACTCTTTGCTTGCTCCGGCTTCATACCAACATATCGGTGATCTACACTTCCTTCCATACAGAGCTTCAAATGGTGCCATCTTGATACTACTTTGATAGCTATTGTTGTATGAGAACTCTGCTAGTGGTAAGTGTTCTTCCCATGATCCTCCGAAGTCTAGGGCACAAGCCCTAAGCATATCTTCTAAGATCTGGTTGGTTCTCTCGGTTTGTCCACCGGTCTGGGGATGATAAGCGGCTATAGTCCAACTTGGATCCTAAAGCTTCGTGTAGTTGCTTCCAGAAATGTGACGGATCCTCGATCCGACACGATCTTCTTAGGCACTCCATGCTTACTCACGATCTCTTTGATGTAAAGATCGATGAGTTTCTCTCCTTTATCCTGCTGGTTTACCGCTAAGAAGTGGGCGCTCTTCGTCAACCGGTCCACGATTACCCATATCATGTCCTTCTTTTTATTGGTCATGGGTAGTCCGGTGATGAAATCCATCCCTATTTCCTCCCATTTCCACTCTGGAATAGGTGTTGTAACTTTCCCCGGACTCGTGTTCAGCTTTCACTGGGCGGTATGGCATTCGCCACATATTGTGCTATCTCCCTCTTCATGTTATTCCACCAGAATAGTTCCTTTAGGTCCATGTACATCTTTGTACTTCCGGATGTATGGAATATGGTGTTTGATGAGCTTCCCGGAGTATTACTTCCTTAATTTCAGCAATATCCGGAACGCAAATTCTTTTCTGGAACCATAAAGATCCAGATTCTCCGCGATGAAATTCTGAGGGTCTTCCTTCATCTATTCTTCTCATCTCTCAACAATGAATGGATCGTCCATTTGACCCATCATTATCTCATTCTTCGAGTTGACATTTAACTCATCGGCTACTTGCAATGCCGATAATCCTTCATGGGCTTCTTTCTCCCAAAGTTGTATTTGGGCTTGGCTTATTTCCTTCCTCAACTCCGGTGATATTTCTTGTTCCACTCCTCCGGTACTCTTCCTACCTGCATCTGCTACAACATTAGCCTTCCCTGGTGTGTAATTGATTGTCAGATCATAATCCTTGATCAATTCTAGCCATCTTTTCTGTCTCATATTGAGTTCCTTCTGAGTGAAAAGTATTTGAGGCTTTTATGGTCGGTATAGAGCTCACACTTAGCTCCATAGAGAAAATGTCTCCATGTTTTGAGTGCAAATACGACAGCTGCTAATTCCAAGTCATGTGTTGGATAATTTACTTCATGAGGTCTGAGTTGTCTCGATCCATAAGATATCACTTTCCGATCTTGCATGAGTACGCAACCCAATCCATGCTTGGATGCGTCACAGTACACGGTGTAATCCTTGCCAACTTCTGGAACTGCTAACACCGGTGCCGTGGTGAGTTTCTCTTTTAGAGTTTGAAAGCTCTTCTCACACTCCTCTGACCACATGAATGGTGTGTTCTTCCTTAACAGCTTTGTCATTGGTCCTGCTATCTTAGAGAATCCTTCAATGAATCTCCGATAATATCCTGCCATTCCTAGGAATCCTCGGATTTCCTTGACAGTCTTGGGTGCTTCCCATTCTAGAACTGCTGCTACCTTACTCGGGTTAATAGCTATTCCATCTTTACTAATAACATGTCCAAGAAATTCTACTTGATCTAGCCAAAATTCACACTTACTAAGTTTGGCATAAAGTTGATGTTCTCTTAGTGTTTGCAACACTAACCTCAAATGTTCAGCATGCTCAGCCTTGTTCTTGGAATATATCAAGATATCATCGATAAATACGATGACAAACTTGTCCAGATATGGCATGAAGATCTTATTCATGAGATTCATGAATATTGCTGGGGCATTCCAAAAGGTACTACAAGGTATTCATGATGTCCATACCTTGAGACAAAGGCAGTTTTCGGAACGTCTTCCTTCTTGATCTTTATCTGGTGATAACCGGATCTTAGATCAATCTTAGAAAAGACTCCCGCGCCTCTTACTTGATCAAATAGATCTTGTATTCTGGGAAGTGGATACTTGTTCTTGATTGTGACGTTGTTCAGATTCTTGTAGTCTCCGCACATCCTTCTTCCTCCATCTCTTTTATCCACGAAGATTACAGGTGATCCCCATGGTGAAACACTCTCCTGAATGAAACCCTTTTGTTCCAAGTCATCCAATTGCTCCTTCAGTTCTTTAACTCCTTGGGCCCCATCTTGTATGGTGCCTTTAGTTCCAGGTCGATAGTGAATTCATCTCCCTATATGGCAATTAGGCGATAGGTAAATCATCTATTCTTACTATCTGTCCTGGAGGTCATTCAGTGAAATGGCTACTAATATACCCTGTTTCCATAGGCTTGTTCAGCTGTAGCTCAACTTCAATCTGTGTATGTTTGTCGCCTTGGTAGATCATTCTACTTCCACTTTTCAAAGATACTCTTGAGTCGATCAATGCTCCATTAGCTTCTAACCAGTTCATACCAAGAATGACATCAATGTCCTTCATCGGTAAAATGAACAGGTCCGCGTCAAACGCGCACTTATTGATCATAATGACTTGTTTTTGTTTGGCATGGGTTACTACTATCGTTCCCCCCGCAGAAAGTATGGTTATGGGTGTATCTAGCTTAGTGCAATTAATCCCATGTTTGGTGATGAATTGTTGAGAAATGAATGATGTAGTTGCACCCATCAAAAAGTACTTTGCCAGATGAGTGAGATCCGGAGCGTACCTATCACCGCCCGGTCGAGTTGACCACCTCCTCCACCGGCATGGCTCACCTTGCCGAAAGGCTTCTTATTCTTCCAGTTGCCTCCGTGTTTCTCCGACCTCCACCTCCCGACTGACCTCCACCGCTATTCTTCAACTTCGCATGTGCCCCTCCCGGCGACAACCAAAGCATATAATCTTTGGCTTCTGCAGTCCTTGGCGAAATGCCCCGTGAATCCACAATTCTCAAACTATTCGAAGGCGGTTGAATGCTCGATTCTTCCTACTACCGTAGTAGTTGTTGTTGTTGTTGTTGTTGTTGTTGTTGTTGTTGATCCGGCTGAAACTCAAGCTGGTATTAGGCTTGTTACTAACAAACCTCTTAGGCTCAAACTTGGCCTTTTCCTCTTCTCCTCCTGTAATTGCTTGAAATCATCTTCTAGAGTGATGGCCGCATCCACCAACTCTTGAAATTCCGTTGCTCTCATCATACGGAGGTACTTTAAACTGGGGACTTAACCCCCTCGAAATCTCTTCTTCTTCTTGTCCCTGTTGACTTCTTCAACAACAGAATGACATTTTTAGGAGAACTCCCCGACATAGGTCAGATTGCCTTGTCCTTCTGCTCGAGACTTTCAAATTCTCGACGCTCAGTTCCACAATACTTTCAGGGACATTGATTCCCTGAACTTCCTCGTGAATTCCTCCCAGGTAAATACCTTTCCAGCCGGTAAACGGCTACAATATTGTCCCACCATGATGCAGGTCCACATAGCAGATGGGTAGCATAACGAACCTTCTCTTGGTCGTTACATCCAACGGTATTGAGCTTTCTCTCAGTATCCATCAGCCAATCTTCCGCGTCCATTGGCTCGGGCGCGTAAGCGAAAGATATAGGCTTGGTGTTTTGGAAGTCCGCTAATGTGACTCCCGGGTTCTCAGGTCTCTCCACCCTGTTTTGCTGCAACAAATCCTGAAAGAATTTGTTCTGCTGCTCCAGTGTTACACGCTGTCGCTCCTCTACCAGCTGCATGTACTGGATAAAGTTTTGTTGCGCCATGGGTGGTGGTGGTGGAAACCGATCTCCTGGCTGCACCCTCGCCTCTTCCTTTTGTTTTGCTTCGCTCCATGTGCCGCGCTTCGGTCTCATCTCCTAGCGCTCCCGACATAACCCCTAGTTCTGCAACACAAGATGATACTCATAATTACTCCATGCGCAAGTTTTCCGAGCTCAACTTTGTGCACAGAACTAGTCACGCAATGGAAATCAAGAAGCAAATCCAAATCATACAAAACATATACCCTGTATATACATACTTAAGTGGTCTTATTACAATACTCAAGTCGATGTGAGTATGCAAACTCACTTATTAAAGTATATGTACAAATTTATACAAATATAACAAACTATAATACACGTGGTACTGGTGTATTATAGCCTCGCCTCCCTTGGTGGACTCTAGTCGATCTTCACTCCCGGTACATCCAGGCTTCCATCCGGTCGAACGTGTCGTCCTCCTGATAGACCCTGGAACATAAGGTCTCCCCGTTGGCTGGTAATCCGAATCCGATGATGATCCTAGGGAGAAATCAGTGTTCACAAACTGATCGTTGAGTGCATCATAGTCCACCCATCGGGTGTACTCCCTGTAGCCCCACCATAAGGGTTACCAAAACTCATACCCGACTCAACTTGTGTCGGATATCCTCCATCCACTCCTTCATTACTAGGATAGCTCTGGTTCTGGGTTGTTGCGTCATCATTCATCTCTCCATCATAATACACAGAAGTACTATGAGTTCCAGTATCCGATCCCCAACGCCAACCCCTGGAATTCTCGATAGGAGTCTCGGAACGCTGGTTGTTTCCGGATTCCTCTCCGCCTCGTATCCCCCATAGGAACTACCCAGATAGTTCCCGGTGTAACAGGTGTAGGTTCACGTGCAAGTGGATCAATACTGATGTAGTCACCAGCTGAATAAACTGGTGTATGCACCACATTCTCCATAGGTTCTTTTCCCCTACTCTCCTCCTTGGGTTCAGTAAATTCCTCTAGCATCGTATCAATTGCTCCTATCAGATGATGGTTCAACTGAAAGAGTAATGATATGAAGTTGCGGCTATTATCCATATATTTTGCCGCTGCTATGGGTTTGCGTTTAGCATATTTGTAGTGGTTGAGCATGGGATCTTCTTCCTCCTGATTATGAGGAATATGGGAGAACTCGGAATCCATAAGCTCTTTTGTCTTATGTTCCCGTATGTCGGTTATGGCTCTCATAACAGCTATATGGTAAGCTGTATTGGTTGTCCTAGCTTCCCCAGCTGGCATGACTACGCTCATTCCCAAAGATTCGAGAAGTCGCAGTCCTACCCTGCACTTGGCCAATACAGGACCATCATAGAACATGTACTTCTTTACCGGCACCCAAATTCCAGTAACATGGCTCGTAGGATATCAGCAAGTCCTCCTTGGTATTCGTTCAGTGTGGAATCCATAACTTTCACGTTTCTTCCCGGTCGTGAACTTGCCATGTTGGCTGTAGAAATAGAAAGATTATAAGATTAGTAATAATGCATCATAATAGAGATAATAAAGAATTATCGCACTAAAATATATGATTGTTGTATTCTCAATTGAATATACACCATATTTTTAGAGAATTCTTTACTAGTCCTATTTGACTCCTAACGTTTGGTCCCATTTAATAGGTTGCAACCTAAGGTCAAAGCTTTTGCTCTGATACCAAGGTGACCCTGCATACCACTGCATGTTGTAGTATGCCAGTCGTTGATATAACATTCACGAAGTACCATTCCGCAAATGTTACATCCCTCAGAGTAGTACAAGAACATAGCAGGTCCATAACTCATTCACATATTATTACAAGTAACATACACATATCGTCTCGGAGCTCCTCTTGGGTCCTAAGAGGAAAAATCCTGGGTTCGAGGCGAACCCAACATAACTTACAATACATGAGTCTCATTAAAGTAAACATTTATTTCATCGAGCAGCTAAATACTAAGAGTTCAGGCTGCTCGGATACTACTACTCATCAGGTATCTCTAGGCTTGTCTCCTCCGGAAGCCTCCCCGGATCCGTAGACAATGAGATAGTCTACGCCTTCAACTCCTCCTGAGGTCCGGTTCCTCGTAGCCGATGATCTCGGCTCCATCATTGTTGTCGTAGTCCTCCTCCGACGATTTAGACAATCTAAGCATGGGATTTAAGAGTGGTATGAGTACGAGCGCACTCAACAAGTTTATTATAGATAAGAGGTGTTTAATGCACTAGCTACGATATTAGACCGTAAAGTCTAATACCAATGCAAGTTTTGATAAACATTTCTTCAAGAGATTGCTTTTATTTCAAAGAGCTATGTCCGTCACTTCACCGGTTTACTAGAACTTCATGGAGCTCCTTTCCTGCCGCGTTCGCAGTTCCTCATCCCGGAACAGTCACAGCTTTACACTCGCAGAGGTGTGTTGCTTTACCCATAAGAGATCTTAACCTTGGTGCCAACCGCGCTTTCCCGTCCACACTTCCTTTGGTGTGAGGCCCGGTATAAGGTCTAGCCAATCATGTTCCTCCGCTACCTCGAACACCCTCCCTTTGTTGCATGCCCCGACCCCGGGTCCACGCCTCCCCCATTCCCGTACTTCAGGGTGGACCCCGACCACGACGACAAGGCTGGGCTCTACCATACACTCCTACGCCGTAGCCGCAACCCATCATAGACCGCATTACCGTGGGGAATTAGAATGGGATCCCCACCCTCCGGTTGTTCCGCAAGACACAACTGCTACGGCAAGCAATGCTTTACCGTGGGGAATTAGAATGGGATCCCCACCCTCCGGTTGTTCCGCCGTACACAACCTGGTAGCGCATCCGTTGATGAACGAGAGGTGGAAACACTTTTGACTACTCCGTCCCACTCTGGATCTTATGGTTAACACGTATTACGCACAAGAATCATGGCGACATTTGTTGTTTAATCCTAGATGGATATAAACCCGCAATGGAACCTCCACCATATCAACACAATCCATGGTTCCATTGCCCACCACATAGTCATATTCATAGTTATGAAAGTAGTGGTTTTGATTTTTGTGCAATAGTGATAACCATAATACTTTGCAAGTAATTTGATAAAAATACTCAAATGACATGAGCACGTGATGAACTTGCCTGAACACTGCAAAGTTTTGCAGTTGGAAGGTGTGGACTGACCCTTGTCCTCTGGTTCTGAAAAATAGCATCATTGTCCGATAAGGGCAATGGTTAAAGAAGCAATATGCATGATTCCAGTTTTAGGGTTTGTTCCCCCCTTCCGATGTTGTTATTATTTCATGTAAGAGGTTAATACTAAGAATAATTTGAGGATACTTGATTTAAAGTAAAATACAACCTTGAAATGTTGTCAAGGTGTTTTTAAAGTCCAAATACATTAATGGACTTATTTTCATTATAGAAAATTAGGTGTGTGATTTAAATGGTTATTTAAATCATCAAAATAGGACTTATTCTTAATTGTCTTCAAAAATTCTCTTTGATATTTTATTTAAATAGAGAATTTTATGCTGATCCTTTTTCATATTTTTAAGTTATTTTTAAGAGTTTTTATCAATTTTCTATTGAATTTCAAAGTTTCATGTATTTATTGATTTGTGAAAAGACTGAAATACCCTTGGACCCCACCTGGGTGGCCCAATGGGTTAGGTCGAACCCGAGCCACCTTTTGGGCTCGGTCGGCCATTCATCCTCTCCTCTCTCCTCACGCGAAACCCTAACCCTCTCCTCGCTCTCGCGATGCCGTGTCGCCGCCGCCGCCGAGATTCTCCGGCTGCCTCCGGCCATCTCCGGCGATGAGATGCGGCGGATCTGGACCGCCACACGACGGCGCATCAGGTCCACCGGCTCGATCTGGACCCCGTCTTCTTCTTCGTTCGCCCCCGTCGCGTTCGCCCGCACGGTGATGCGTTGCTCACCGGCGCATCAGGTGCCGTGACGCCGCCGTGGTGTTGCCGTGGCGGTGCTGGGGCGCTTGTGCTCAGCGACGCCAGGCCAGGCCGCGGCTTGGCGCTGCCGTGGTGACCCGTGCCGCCGTGCCGCCATGGCACGCTGTGGTGCTCCGCCCAGGTACACGCCTCCATTTCCCCTCCTTCTTCTTCCTTCTTTGTGCTCTGCTCAAGTGGCTGGCCTGCTTCTCCCCATGGAGATGCTGTGTTGTGCTCTACTGCTTGCTGTGCAAGTGCGCGTGCTATAGCTGCCCTTCTGGCTCGCTGCTGCTCTTGCTCGGCTGCTGTGGTGTGTGCTGATGCTATGTTCTCCTGGCCATGGCCATTGTTTCTAAATCTGTGCCTGTGCTTGTGCTAGCTGCTGCTATGCGTATGCTGCTTCTGTGCATTTGCCATGGATTCTGGTTGCTGCTGCTCTTCTACTTTGCTCTATGCACTACTGTTGCCTGCTATATTCCTACTTTGGCCTTTCTATGATTGTTCATGAACATCCAGTGATGCTCATGGCCTGCTGGCTGGCTCCTGTGATCATTATTGCTACTAGGATATCCTGTGTGTGCATAATCTTGTCCCTGGCTTGATCATTATGCATGATCCTTGTAGTATGCAAGTGCCAGTGTCTCTGTTCTTGATGCTATCTTCACCAATTACTCAAGTGTATACATTTATGGTGTTCTGGCTTGTTGCTGTGTGTCTTGTAAATTCAAGTACCCCAGTGTGCTCTTCTGTGTGCTATAATTACATGATTATGCTCAATTGAGCATTGTTACTGACTTGGCAGCTCCATCCCTTGATGGAATGCTTCTGGATACAATCATAAAATGGTTTATGATTTAGTCTGTGATTCAATTGTTGCTTATCTGTGGCTGTTTAATGTACAGAATTAATGTGGGATACCAGTGATTGATTCTAGCTTGTCTTGGCATGCTTTAGCAGGCCCTGATGATCAAATGATCATCACATGCTGGTTGCCTGTGCCTTACTGTTGCCCTCTGTGTGATGTGTGTGCATCACACAAGCTTGGCCTGATGTGTGATGGTGCTAGCTCAAGCATCAGTTGATGCTTGCAATGATCCTTTAGATCATCTGCAAGGCTCTGGTCCTTTTATTACTAGTGTAGTTCATTTATCTGTATTAGCTTGCTTTATTAAATGGATAAATGATGTGAACTGCCTTGCAGTGATGATCATGTTAATTAAATTAGCTGGGCTAGTTGGATGACAACCTCTGGTTGGTACCCTAGCCCTCTACTGAACCCTACTGGGTGATGATGTGGTGGCTTAAGGTTTTGGTTATGGGTTGAGGTGGCCCTGGCAGCTCTTTGATGTTGTCATGGGTAGCTCCCCCTCTCTGTGGCTTGTTGTGACTTGGTGGATACAACTCTGGCAATCCCTGTTGGATTTCCAGTGCTCTTTGCTGTTGACAAACTAGAATAGGCACAAGTGCATATCTGTCTGATGGTTAGCAAACCATGTAGTGCTAGGTAAGTTGGAATGGCTAATTAGGATCAAATCCATGATGGATTTCTCTGGTTGTGTCACTGTGTTGACACAACCAATGTTCCCTTGGTTATTTTCCTTCTAGCCTTTGCTTTATTTACTGGCACCAAATGGTTTTGCAACCAAGTGATGATACATCCAGGGTTTCCTACCCTTATTTGATTCTGTGATGCATGTGTATGCTTATTGATGAGCAAAGCATGTGTTTGCTCAGGTTCTTTGTGTATACCTCACTCCAGCTCCTAGAAAATGAGTGTTGGTGTAGAGGATTTCTTCTGTGTTGTTCTTGTGGTTGATTTACTTGCCCTGCTCCTCCTGGTGATCTTGTGGGCTTGATTCAGTGCTGTGGTGAGTTGCTGAACAGCAGTGGCTGTTCATGTGTTCTTGAGTTCTTGTGTTCTTACCAGTGAAGCCTGCCGATGGTTATGGCTTAGGGTTTGCTGAAAAGCTTATATGTGATGCTCACTTGCTCTCCCTGGTCGACAGCTCTTGCTTGTCACTTTGGTGACTCACTGTGTGTGTGTGCTGCATGCACACAGCCCTGTGAGCAGGCTGTGTGTGTGTGTAGGCATGTGCTGTGCACCTGAACCTGGAACTTGACTATGGCATGGATCAGCTCGGCCACTTTGGTCTTATCTCCTCATTTCATATTTCCATTTGATTTCTAACCTGCCAAGTGGCTATGCCACTTGGCATAACTTCTTTTTGTTGTGATTTTGTGCAGGAATCATCAATTGATCACATTGGACAGGGAGTTCATCAAATCCAAGATCAAGTGAAGATGATCTTGTAGAATTTAGACTAGGGTCATTACTTGTACTTTTCTTTTTATTTTCTTTTATTTTTCAATTTCACCAATTCTTGTAATGTGTTGTAATTCATTTATTTTCTCTTATGAATATTGTAATGACAATGTATATTGTGTGATGATCAATAAAGCTCAAAGTTTTCCCTAATGAGCTTTACTTTATTATAATTGTTCATCTTGTTTATTATTGATTATTTACTTAATGAATTTCCTCACAATTGAATTATTTAGGTAATTATTTAATGTTTGAATTTGAAATTCAAATTCAACATTGGTTTGAATTCAACCATGTCACTTCATTTAGAATTCAATCATGCAAACTCTCCCCTCTCTTCTCAAAACCCTAAAGTGGTGAAGTGAGATGCAAGTTTGTCGCACTCTCGAAACCCTAACCCTGTAAGGTGTCGAGAGAGAAACTTGTCCCCCTTCGATGCAATTTTTGTTTAAAAGCGCGAAATTTCCCCAGAATTTACTATGCAATGCACATCCCTTTCTAAAATCTACCCCTCGATCGTCTCTAAACCTGGGACATTACACTGGCCCCCTCCCCCTTGGCCCTCTATATATAGGTGGATCCCCAAGAGTTGGTCTCCAAGTCTTCGAATAAGACCCGAACCAAAAACCTTCCATATGAAGGGGAAACCTAGCCAAGCTAGGACTCCCACTAGAGGTGGGAGTTCCACCTCCCATATGGGGGTTGGCCGGCCCTAAGGGGAGTCCACTTGGGACTCCTCCCCACTAGGGTTGGCCGGCCATGGAGGTGGAGTCCCATGTGGACTCCACCTTCCTTGGTGGTTTCTTCCGAACTTTTCTAGAACCTTCTAGAACCTTCCATAGAAACTTCCGCGACATTTTAATTCACATAAAATGACATCCTATATATGAATCTTATTCTCCGGACCATTCCGAACTCCTCGTGATGTCCGGGATCTCATCCGGGACTCCGAACAAATATTCGAACTCCATTCCATATTCAAGTACTACCATTTCAACATCCAACTTTAAGTGTGTCACCCTACGGTTCGTGAACTATGCGGACATGGTTGAGTACTCTCTCCGACCAATAACCAATAGCGGGATCTGGAGATCCATAATGGCTCCCACATATTCAACGATGACTTTAGTGATCGAATGAACCATTCACATACAATACCAATTCCCTTTGTCACGCGATATTTTACTTGTCCGAGGTTTGATCTTCGGTATCACTCTATACCTTGTTCAACCTCGTCTCCTGACAAGTACTCTTTACTCGTACCGTGGTATGTGGTCTCTTATGAACTCATTCATATGCTTGCAAGACATTAGACGACATTCCACCGAGAGGGCCCAGAGTATATCTATCCGTTATCGGGATGGACAAATCCCACTGTTGATCCATATGCCTCAACTCATACTTTCCGGATACTTAATCCCACCTTTATAGCCACCCATTTACGCAGTGGTGTTGGTGTAATCAAAGTACCTTTCCGGTATAAGTGATTTACATGATCTCATGGTCATAAGGACTAGGTAACTATGTATCGAAAGCTTATAGCAAATAACTTAATGACGAGATCTTATGCTACGCTTAATTGGGTGTGCCCATTACATCATTCATACAATGACATAACCTTGTTATTAATAACATCCAATGTTCATGATTATGAAACTAATCATCCATTAATCAACAAGCTAGTTTAAGAGGCATACTAGGGACTTCTTGTTGTCTACATATCACACATGTACTAATGTTTCAGTTAATACAATTATAGCATGATACATAAACATTTATCATAAACATAAAGATATAAATAATAACCACTTTATTATTGCCTCTAGGGCATATCTCCTTCATTAACTGGTGGCAGGAACTGGACGGGAGGAGAGTAGGGTTTTTTTCAAGATTCTGGATGTGACTCCTCTCTCGTGTTCATCTTGTTCTTGGCGTGTAGAAGAAGAAGATATGATCGATGAAGAGGATGGGATCCAATGCAGATGTAGCAGGTAAGAAGAAGCACATGTAGCTTTTTTCTCCCCTGTGGTCCCCAAAACGTGGCGTTCTCTTTCTTGTGGTCCAACGACGTGGGAGATACTCATAATATTCTGCGGGGTCCACCATACGGGTTGTTGTTTCCGGAAAGCGCGTGGTCCCCACGGCGGGCCCAAGAAAGAAAGTCCACCTGGTCGGACTGACCTCGTTTTACCAGGAATCGAGGTCGACCTCGATGTAGCAGAGCCCTACATAGAAAAGAAATTCTACAAAAAGTGTCTTTGGCACATGGGCATCAGTGCTCCTTCAATTTCAGATCTTTAAATTTTTTTAAACCTCACACGTCTGTGTCTCTAAAAAATATGGTGTTAAATATATAGATAGATATGTTAAAAATACGTTGTATTTTAGGAAATATACAAAATACAAATTTATGACAGTAAATGGTAGTACAATAGTATTAAAATAGTATGTCTTTTGTCAGAAATTTGTTTATTTTGTATTTTTCAAAATTTAAAGTATTTTTATCGGGACTTTTTTGTGTAGACTCCTCCTATACATATATATCTACATATTTAATGCCATAATTTTTGACAAAATAGAAGTGTGAGATATTAAAAAAATTTAAAATCTGAAAGTGAAGGGAGCACTGGTGCCCATGTGCACCAAATCCCTATCTGAAATTCTACCTCTAACTAGACACATCCACTTTTACATAAATTTAAGATATCTCTATCTTAACGAAAGGAGGGTTCCAGAAGACCTCGGAAATCCATTCATATAGCAAGTAGGTAGCACGTAGGTGGTAGGTACATATTACAAGGATGCCCCTTTACATAACTCGTCCTAAAGAACCTAGATTTTGACGGGATAAGGCCTCCACTTTTGCAAAACGAAAACCCTAACAGAGAAAAAGAAAAAAGCAATCAAGTACAGGGACGCCTGTGCCACCAGTTGCCAGCGAACTCCAGTCGTTTCCGCAAGCTCAGAGAGCAGAATGCTCGCAGACTCTATCCCAACGAAGTAATCCAGTCGCCAGTCACTTCTAGGATTCTGGGGATAAACTAGTTGGCATCCTAAAAGCGCCGAGCTCTGGCGATGGATTGAAGAACAACCTCCACCATGGAGGTTGAAGAACGGCCGCCAACTCAGCCGAAGATCATAGTGACGACAATGGTCACCATGTGTAGCGCTCGGCCTTGCTCCACCGATCCGCAAAGAACAACACCACCACGAACCTCCTCTTATTCTCCACTATCGTGATGGCTTGAAAGAGGAAAATCCATGGCCACACCTCTCAGATCTTGAGTGCCCCACGTGAGCTTTGTTGAAGAGGAAGTAGAAGTCGTGTCGCCGCCCGCCTCCGGCTCCCTCCGTTGGAGCTCCACGAGCAGCTGCAATGCCACCACGAGCCTCAGGAAGCAGCTCTCACTCTGCAACAACCAAATCCCCAAGGGCATCACACCATTCTCCACATGGGTAAAACCTAGACCTAGACTCGACCTAACCCTAGCCCTACTACTGTTGTTGTACAGATAAGGCCGCACCCATCTCCCATCGCCTCTGGCCGACAAAGCCACCAGAGAGGAAGGGAGAGGAGCCGGGAGGAGAAGGGAGCTCTCAAGAAGGGGATGAAGAGAGAGGAGGGGGTCAGAGATTTGATCTAAAATATCTACTGATAGATAGGGGTGTAGGGATTCGTTGCATAGAAAACAAAAAAATTTCTACCGCGAACACGCAATCCAAGCCAAGATGCAATCTAGAAGACGGTAGCAACGAGGGGTTTATCGAGTCTCACCCTTGAAGAGATTCCAAAGCCTACAAGAGTAGGCTCTTGTTGCTGCGGTAGACGTTCACTTGCCGCTTGCAAAAGCGCGTAGAAGATCTTGATCACGATCGCTTCCGGCGCCACGAACGGCAGCACCTCCGCACTCGGTCACACGTTCTTGTTGATGAAGACGACGTCCACCTCCCCGTTCCAGCGGGCAGCGGAAGTAGTAGCTCCTCTTGAATCCGACAGCACGACGGCGTGGTGTCGGTGGTGGTGGAGAAATCCGGCGGAGCTTCGCTAAGCGTGCGGGATGTGGTGGAGGAGAGAGACCGCTAGGGTTTGGGGAGAGAGGCGCCGGCCCTCTAAGGGGTGCGGCCAAGGCTGAGGCTTCAAGTGGTCAGCCCCCTCTCCTATGCCCCTCATTATATAGGTGGAAGCCCCAAGAGTTCTAGTCCAAGTCTTCGAATAAGACCCCAACACTAAAACCTCCCATATGTGGGAAACCTACTCAAGGAGGAGTCCTACCCAAGGTGGGACTCCCACCTTTCCTTGAGGTGGGGTGGCCGGCCACCTTTAGGTGGAGTCCACCTGGGACTCCTTCCCTTTAGGGCTGGCCGGCCATGCTAGTGGAGTCTCTTCGGGACTCCACTTTCCAAAGTGCCATTCTTCCGGACTTTTCTAGAACCTTCTAGAACCTGCCATAAATGCACCGGATCATTTCCAAACTTGGAATATGACTTCCTATATATGAATCTTATTCTCCGGACCATTCCGGAACTCCTCGTGATGTCCGGGATCTCATCCGGGACTCCGAACAAATATTCGAACTCCATTCCATATTCAAGTTCTACCATTTCAACATCCAACTTTAAGTGTGTCACCCTACGGTTCGTGAACTATGCGGACATGGTTGAGTACTTACTCCGACCAATAACCAATAGCGGGATCTGGAGATCCATAATGGCTCCCACATATTCAACGATGACTTTAGTGATCGAATGAACCATTCACATACAATACCAATTCCCTTTGTCACGCGATATTTTACTTGTCCGAGGTTTGATCTTCGGTATCACTCTATACCTTGTTCAACCTCGTCTCCTGACAAGTACTCTTTACTCGTACCGTGGTATGTGGTCTCTTATGAACTCATTCATATGCTTGCAAGACTTTAGACGACATTCCACCGAGAGGGCCCGAGTATATCTTTCCGTCATCGGGATGGACAAATCCCACTGTTGATCCATATGCCTCAACTCATACTTTCCGGATACTTAATCCCACCTTTATAACCACCCATTTACGCATTGGCGTTTGGTGTAATCAAAGTACCTTTCCGGTATAAGTGATTTATATGATCTCATGGTCATAAGGACTAGGTAACTATGTATCGAAAGCTTATAGCAAATAACTTAATGACGAGATCTTATGCTATGCTTAATTGGGTGTGTCCATTACATCATTCATACAATGATATAACCTTGTTATTAATAACATCCTATGTTCATGATTATGAAACTAATCATCCATTAATCAACAAGCTAGTTTAAGAGGCACACTAGGGACTTCTTTGTTGTCTACATATCACACATGTACTAATGTTTCGGTTAATACAATTATAGCATGATATATAAGCATTTATCATAAACATAAAGATATAAATAATAACCACTTTATTATTGCCTCTAGGGCATATCTCCTTCAGTCTCCCACTTGCACTAGAGTCAATAATCTAGTTTACATTTGTAAAGATATAACACCTTGGCCTTCTAGTGTTTTATCATGTTTTGCTCACGGGAGAGGTTTTAGTCAACGGATATGACATGCTCAGAAACGTATGTATTTTGTAATTCATTTGCGTCTCAACGCATCACTCATTTCCAAATGAGTCGGCATTAAATATGTTTGGTCTTCTGGTGGAACCTTAATTCCACGGTCTGAAATATGTTACTAATATTGTCACACACAATATAGCTTCAAAGTTCTGACTCTCGGAACTACACCAAGTTCTCAAAGATCCTCTTGACTTTAACATCCTTTGTCACTGTCAAAACAATGACATATTCTGCCTTCTTTTGTAGAATCCTTCATAATATTTAGAACTCTTCTAAATCTAGCATAGACAACTTCTAGCTCATCATGCTACCTTTTAAACAACACTTAGTCTAATTTGAGATTGAAATTTCATTTTCATATGTGACAAAACAAATATCGGTGCAACATCTTACAGCGATTTGTTTGTCATTTCCCATACAAAACTATATATATATCCTTAGTTCTTCTAAAGTACTCAAGAATATTCTTACTGTCGTCCAATGATCATCATATGAATCATTCTGGTATATGCTCATAACACTTTATAGCACATGACATCTGATTGTGTACATATTATTCGTGATCTATAATCACTCATGTGTTTTTACTCATTGAGTGCCAGATACACTCAAGTCTTGTTAAAACTTAACATGACAAGAATATTTTCTTAATATTTTTTATATTGAACTATTTCAATATCCATTCTATGTACTTTTGACTTAAACTTATTATGTGTTTCAATCTATCTTCATAGATCTTGACACTAAATTTGTTTCAGTCCATATCCTTTCATTGAAGTTAATTTCTCAATGAAACCTTTTAATCAAGTATATAATTACATCATTTATAACCAACTATATGTCACCTACATAAAGTATTATAAATGTGTCTTAGCGCTCCCACTTAATTTCTTGCAAATGCAAGCCTCTTCATCGTCTCTGATGAAATCAAAAACTCTTTGACTATTTCATCTGGTGAAGAATCCAACTCCGCGATACTTACTTCATCCAATTGAAGTTCGTATACCTATCTAGTATTCCACGGACCAGCAAAACTCTTGGTTGTATCTTGTATACACCTTTTAATACACACTTCTGATAAGTAATGTATTTTGCCATCCTACATATCTCATAAAAGAAATATGTAGTGATTACTAGAATAATCCATATAGACTATAAGCATTGCTACGAAGATCTAATCTTATCGTAGTCAACTCTTTGAACTTTGTCGTAAACAATTTTTTGACAAGTCGGGCTTCTTCAAGGATATTTTATCCAAGTCCATCAATTTTATAGATCTATTTACTTTCAAAAAGTATTCATCTATCTTGGATTTCATGGCGTATAGCCATTTTAACGGAGTCAGGGCCCATCATAACTTCTTTGTTTGTAGTTGGTTTATCATTGTTCAAAATCAATCCTTTGTCCACAAATCATTTATTTGATCACAAAGTAAACCATACCTACAAGGTTCAATATGTACTTCGATCTCCATGGCTAAAACAATTTGTAGTCATGAGAGCCATGATCGTCGTGGCCGCTTCGAAACCAATTCCGATGCTGCGCTACTCTGATCATTATGCTCAGGTTCATAAACCTTATCAAGTTATATTGTCCTCCCACTCAAATACTTCACTAGAAACAATTTCTTGGAAATAAGAAACATTGACAAACACTTTTGTCTTTGTCGTGGGAAGAATTCCCAATTAAATCTCTGGGATAACCAACAAAGACATTCATCCGATTTTGGTTGTAAACTCTTAGACCAAAATTTAAAGAAAAGACTATTAGGGTTTATACCCATACCATAACTTGTATGGTGTCATTTCAACGGATCATGATGATGCTCTATTTAGTGTAAAAGCGGTAGTCACTAAAGCATAATCCACAAAAATATAATGGCGTCATAATATTTTATCTCATCATTAATCCAACAAGGTTTGGATACATCTCTCGGATACTATATCATCATTATGATACTCCAAGAAATGTGAGTTGTAGAACAATTTCATGACTCTCTTAGATGTTCGCTAAAACTCGTAATTCAAATATTTTCACCATGATCCAATCATAGATATTTGATTTTTCTATTATGATGATTTCCACTTCATGCTGAAATTTATTTGAATCCATTCAAATGTTTCAAACTTCTTCCTTATTGAATATATCCACATATATACTCAATTCATTGTTGAAAGTTTTCATGAAGTAGAAGAATCTCCCGCACACAACTATGCTCAGTGAACCACATACATCATTATGTATTTTTCCACTAAGTTTGTTGCCCGTTCAACTCTTGGCCTATGAACGGTATTTTAATCATTCTCTTTAGAAAAGATTTGCAAGCACCAAATGATTCAAAAATCAAATGACTCCAAAATCCATTTGCATGGAGTTCCTTCATGCGTTCCTTTCTAACATGACCTAAATGGCGGTTCCACAAATAAGTGGAATTCAAATCATTTGCCTTGTGGCATTTTAGCGTCAGTGTTATGTATGTGTATTTCACCATTAAGATTTATAATAACTTATCCATCGTACATGGAGTAATGTCATAATTTGAACAACTCATTGTTTTCATTTGACCAGAGCAAAATAACAATTATTAAGTTCTATACTATAAATTCTAAGGGCTAGATAGAATGCTAACGACGAACATAATAACACTTTATTTTGTTCCAGACGTGCATTCCTATCATATTCCTTGTCAGTCACTTAGGCCATTGTATTCTTGTATTGCGTTGTTTTGTATGACACTTCATACCAACCAATATAGTACTAATACCCAAGAATTTCATAGTGTGACTTAACTAGGAATACAACCATAACATGTATATCATTTATATACACACCTGAGCTAGACTTTCTAGTCTTTTCTTTTCTTTTTGCCAAAATATCTTTTGCAGTTTCTCTTTTAGCTTTCCTCATTATTCAGAAAAACACTTCAACATCATTAACTTCTAGGTTTGTTGGTCAAATACCAATAACCTTGAGGTTCTTACTTTGAAATTGATCATCATATGATAAGTGTTCCAGATTTCACTTATTAGTAACTTTGTAATATGATGAACAATTTCACTCATAATTTTATCCATCATATCATGACGACTTTCCGAGACCATGTCTGTACATGCTAGGCTCGTAAAGTTTTAACCTTGGTATTTTCATGTGCAAATCTAGCTTGCGTTGTATGCACACGTAGAATCTATCACACCCGATCATCACGTGATGCTTCGAAACGACGAGTCTTAGCAACGGTGCATATTAAGGATGGTCACTTCATGGATATGTGAATATCGTTAGTGCCCCAATAGTTGGAGGATTGTGACGCCTTGCGTCTTCAACCTTCGTACATTCCCATAAAACTTATGAGTTTATGTAGTCTCACCAAAATATATTCTATCATCTTGCAATAAGGTCTTAGATATCACTTATATCTCATACCTTGATTATTTCTGAAAACTAAATTTTCAGCTCCTTACTTTTCAAACAAATTTGAACTTCAAGTTTCACGGAGACAAGATAACTTTAGGTACTAATTGAAACCATAGCTCTTTGAATCAACAATGTGAGGTTTACTAAAAGTTTGCAATAGGACTTAATCAATTCTTGATTATTTAACAATACGGTACCAATCCGTAAAGTTTCTTATCAGATTTTAACAGTATTTCTATCTCAATAACAAGACTAGCGCATGGTAGAAAACGGATGCCAATACTACAAAATTAATTCAAAATACTACTCAGACTATGTTTATGATAATTAGTTCATGTTTTAATCTAATTACTAATGAACTTCCACTTAATACAACATCCCTCATAGTTGTTAAGTGGTACACGATCCATATCCACTACACCAAAACCGATCATCACGTGAGATGATGTAGCTTCAATGCTGAACATCAACATGTTGATCATATCATCCATATGACTCGTGTTCAACCTTTCGGTTTCCGTTGTCCCGAGGCCATGTCTGTACATGCTAGGCTCGTCAAGCAAACCCAAGTATTCCGCGTGTGCAACATGGCTTACACCCGTTGTATGTGAATCGTTGAATCTATCACATCCGATCATCACGAGATGCTTCGAAACGACGAACTGTTACAACGGTGCATACGAGGGGAGAAAATTTTATTATCTTGATATTAATGTGAGGGATCATCTTATAATGCTACCGTCGCGATCTAAGCAAAATAAGATGCATAAAAGGATTAACATCACATGCAGTTCATATGTGATATGATATGGCCCTTTTGTCTTTGCGCCTTTGATCTTCATCTCCAAAGCACGGACATGATCTCCATCATCTTCGGGCATGATCTCCATCATCGTCGGCGTAGCATCAAGGTCATGGCGCCGTCTTCATGATTGTCCTCCATGTAGCAACTATTACAACTACTTTGAAATACTACTCAACATGAAATTTAAAGACAACCATAAGGCTCCTGCCGGTTGCCACAATACAATAATGATCATCTCATACATATTCATCATCACATTATGGCCATATCACATCACCAAACCCTGCAAAAACAAGTTAGACGTCTCTAATTTGGTTTGCATATTTTACGTGGTTTAGGGTTTTCGAGAGAGATCTAATCTACCTACGAACATGAACCACAACGGTGATACTAATGTTGTCAATAGAAGAGTAAATTGAATCTTCACTATAGTAGGAGAGACAGACACCCGCAAAGCCTCTTATGCAATACAAGTTGCATGTCGAACGAGGAACAAGTCTCATGAACGCGGTCATGTAAAGTTAGTCCGAGCCGCTTCATCCCACTATGCCACAAAGATGCAAAGTACTCAAACTAAAGATAACAAGAGCATCAACGCCCACAAAACCATTGTGTTCTACTCGTGCAACCATCTATGCATAGACACGGCTCTGATACCACTGTAGGGATTCGTTGCATAGAAAACAAAAATTTCCTACCGCGAACACGCAATCCAAGCCAAGATGCAATCTAGAAGACGGTAGCAACGAGGGGTTTATCGAGTCTCACCCTTGAAGAGATTCCAAAGCCTACAAGAGTAGGCTCTTGTTGCTGCGGTAGACGTTCACTTGCCGCTTGCAAAAGCGCGTAGAAGATCTTGATCACGATCGCTTCCGGCGCCACGAACGGGCAGCACCTCCGCACTCGGTCACACGTTCGGTTGTTGATGAAGACGATGTCCACCTCCCTTCCAGCGGGCAGCGAAGTAGTAGCTCCTCTTGAATCCGACAGCACGACGGCGTGGTGTCGGTGGTGGTGGAGAAATCCCGCGGAGCTTCGCTTAAGCGTGCGGGATGTGGTGGAGGAGAGAGACCGCTAGGGTTTGGGGAGAGAGGGGGTTGGGCGCCGGCCCTCTAAGGGGTGCGGCCAAGGCTGAGGCTTGAAGTGGTCAGCCCCTCTCCTATGCCCCTCATTATATAGGTGGAAGCCCCAAGAGTTCTAGTCCAAGTCTTCGAATAAGACCCCAACACTAAAACCTCCCATATGTGGGAAACCTACTCAAGGAGGGAGTCCTACCCCAGGTGGGACTCCCACCTTTCCTTGAGGTGGGGTGGCCGGCCACCTTTAGGTGGAGTCCACCCGGGACTCTTCCCTTTAGGGCTGGCCAGCCATGCTAGTGGAGTCTCTTCGGGACTCCACTTTCCAAAGTGCCATTCTTCCGACTTTTTCTAGAACCTTCTAGAACTGCCATAAATGCAGGATCATTTCCAAACTTGGAATATGACTTCCTATATATGAATCTTATTCTCCGACCATTCCGGAACTCCTCGTGATGTCCGGGATCTCATCCGGGACTCTCGAACAAATATTCGAACTCCATTCCATATTCAAGTTCTACCATTTCAACATCCAACTTTAAGTGTGTCACCCTACGGTTCGTGAACTATGCGGACATGGTTGAGTACTTACTCCGACCAATAACCAATAGCGGGATCTGGAGATCCATAATGGCTCCCACATATTCAACGATGACTTTAGTGATCGAATGAACCATTCACATACAATACCAATTCCCTTTGTCACGCGATATTTTACTTGTCCGAGGTTTGATCTTCGGTATCACTCTATACCTTGTTCAACCTCGTCTCCCGACAAGTACTCTTTACTCATGGTATGTGGTCTCTTATGAACTCATTCATATGCTTGCAAGACTTTAGACGACATTCCACCGAGAGGGCCCAGAGTATATCTTTCCGTCATCGGGATGGACAAATCCCACCGTTGATCCATATGCCTCAACTCATACTTTGTATACTTAATCCCACCTTTATAACCACCCATTTACGCAGTGGCGTTTGGTGTAATCAAAGTACCTTTCCGGTATAAGTGATTTATATGATCTCATGGTCATAAGGACTAGGTAACTATGTATCGAAAGCTTATAGCAAATAACTTAATGACGAGATCTTATGCTATGCTTAATTGGGTGTGTCCATTACATCATTCATACAATGATATAACCTTGTTATTAATAACATCCAATGTTCATGATTATGAAACTAATCATCCATTAATCAACAAGCTAGTTTAAGAGGCACACTAGGGACTTCTTTGTTGTCTACATATCACACATGTACTAATGTTTCGGTTAATACAATTATAGCATGATATATAAGCATTTATCATAAACATAAAGATATAAATAATAACCACTTTATTATTGCCTCTAGGGCATATCTCCTTCAAGGGGAGTACGTAACTTAAACAACTTCTTGTTACCGGGTGCAACACATGGGTACTTTGTTAGTAATTGATTAAAATGGAAAGCGTAAGCGTGACTTAATTACCTCATGCCCCAATGTCTCCGAAGCATTGACGTTCGAGTCCGCGGATCCAGAGAGTGGCAGAATCATCGACTGAGTCCGCTGACAATGGAAGAAATATAGTCGGAAACGGATGTGGCGGACGCATAGTCGATGTTGTCCACGGCGATGGAAAAGCAGCCAGTCGAAGAAATGAACGCGGCCGCCAAGACCGACTAGACCTAGAGAGGTGTTGTTATACTTTGTATTGTAGCCTAACTATGTATTGTAAGTTGTACACCATTATATATATGATGGATATATATGTGATAGGATACCCATAGAGGGTTGAGCCTGTTCCTCAAACATTACATTTTACATGGTATCAGACTAGGTAGGGTTTTCCGCCACCGCCGCCTAGGGTTCTCCTGGCCGCTGCCGCCTCCCTCTCTGATCTCCCTGGCTTCTGCCTCCATGACGAGCGCCACCTCCTCCAGCCTTGACACCGTCGGGCTTCTCACGGCCTCCCTCGCTGCTCTCTTCAACGTGTCGATCGATTGCACATCCATGATGACGCGCCAGATCATCATCGTCGGCGTCATCAGCTATTGCCTCCTCGCACACGACTGCTCTGCTTCTAGCCGTCGAGCCGGCGACGCATGCATTCGCGACCACGGTGGCGCAGTCCTCGTTCATGGCCTCCGCCCCTGCGGTGTACGCGCCCCTGACAACCACAGTGCCGCCCGCCCATCTATCGGCCGCTCCAACCTACGCACCCCCGGCGGTCTTCACCACCGGATTGCTCCCGTTGCCGTTTCACTTCGGCCACCTCATCACCGTCAAGCTCTCGCCGGATAACTATATCTTCTGGCGCGCGCAGGTTCATCCGCTCCTTGGGATTCATCACCTGCTCGGCTACATTGACGGCACTTTCCCTTGCCCCCCCCTGCGCTAGTGGACAACGTGAACAGCCTGGTCTACAACCCGGTGCACCGTGTCTGGACGGGGCAGGATCAGGCCATCATCTCGGTCTCGGCCATCCAGGGGTTGCTCACCCCGGCGGTGTCCGAGCTGATCGTCTTCGCCAAGACCACTCACGAGCCATGTACCATCCTGGAGCGCTCCTTTGCATCGTAGTCGCAGGCACGCGTCAGTGTCCTGCATCGCGCGCTTGGTGACCGTGAGAAGCTCGACGAGTCGGCGACGGCCTACTACAACAGGTCAAGTCCCTCGCCGACACGCTCGCATCTATTGGCCAGCCCATCACCGACACTGAGTTCACCTCCTACGTCGTCAATGGTCTCGACGAGGAGTATGATGGCCTAGTCGCGGTCGTCAATGACCGCACCACTCCGCTCATGGTGCACGAGCACTAATCATGTCTCCTTCTCACCGAGCAGCATGTGGAGGGACGTCGTGATCAGCATGGCCATGCTGGCCCCTCCGCGCACGTTTCCTACAAGGGTGGTTCACGGCCCTTTCTGCTCCGCCCCTACCTCGGGCAAGGGCCCTACCGGCCCACCACAGCCACCATCTTCATCGGGTGCGAATGGTTGCCCTAGAAAGGTGTGCTAGCTATGTGGCCATGAGGGTCACTGGGCCTCCAAGTGTCATCGTCGGATTCAGCGGAGCTTCCTCGGCCTCAGCAATGACGGCAAGGACACATGGAACAACAAGCGTCAAGTCTAGGGAGACCGCCCGGTGCCGAAGCACTAGGATCAGCAAGGACGTACTCAGTCCTACCCCATCGATCCGCACTGGTACATGGATACTAGGGCCACGGACCACCTGATGAACGAGCTCGGCCACCTCGACACTCACGAGCCGTATCATGGTTCCGACAAGGTCCACACCGCCAAAGGAGCAGGTGTGCATATATTTCATATTGGTCAAGGATGTCACATCACTAGTCATGCCGCTAGGACTCTTAAACTTCGCAATATTCTTCGAGTTCCCTCTATGACACACAATCTTCTTTGATGCGGGCTAAGCCCGAGGGTGTGCCCAATCTTCACGGTTTGACCCGGGTGAGTGTGATTGCGGAGGGGATTCACGGGGAAGTGGATGAACGCGAAGAACACGATACAAACACACGCACACACACAAATCGGTTATCCTCGTTGGCCCGAACCACCAACTCGATAGAAGTGCGAGAGAAAGACCAAAGGTAGAATCTCTTGCAAAAGATCGACAAATCCAAATAGAATTCCAAAGAGTAAAAGACCAACTAAGAATAGAGTTGCAAAGCAAGAGATTCTCAATTGATAGAATTACTAGAATGGAAAAGATCCGGATAAGGAGGGATACAATAGATGGATCATCTAAGGTGGGGGTTTCCCAAATCCACTAAGGGATAATAGAGACATAAGCCAATTCATCTAAACATCATCTCTCCCTCATGAAGGTGGGGGTAGGTTCCTATTTATAGGTAAGGGGACGAAGGGGTAAGTTACAAGCCAAGGGGCTGAGATCTGGCCGAGGTTCGATGGGGCGGAAGTTCCGGCTCCTGGGGCGGAAGTTCGGCCATCGAGCGGAAGTTCCGGCCGCAGCTCTTCAGCATGAGCATCTTCAGTCTTGGATGGAATCTGGGCGGAAGTTCCGGCTGTGTCGGGCGGAAGTTCCGGCCTGGAGCGTCCAGCTCCTCTTTCACTCTTTCTCCTTCTCTTCCATGCTTCCGTAACATCGGCCTTGCGTCATCGGGTCTCCATGGCATCATCTCTTCTCCCCGTACTTGTCGTTGGGTTCCTATCATCAAGATATGACGAGGTATGAAGTAGTATATCGTCCCAAATAGGCGATTCGAGGCACGCGTAAAGGAGAAGATTCACCTTAGCGTGCCGTCTTGGCGATGAAGCACATGATGTGGTGAAGACCGAAGGTCGCCCCGTATCATTCTTTCTGTTCCTAAGCTCACTTGTGATAATAATGTGCTTTGTGAATTTCACCCCTTTGATCTTTTTGTAAAGGACAGGGACACGAGAGGTGCTCCTTAGTGGGTGCCTCTGTCATGGTCTCTACCGCTTCGAGTCGCCTAAGGTATCTCGCGTCTTCAGCGGCGTTCGGGTGTCATCGTCACAGTGGCATGCTTGTCTTGGTCATCCAGGGCCGAGCCGAGCCCGAGCTTGCAAGAAACGCAGTTTAAGCCTAGTTCAAGTCGGACTTATCAAGCCGAGCCAGGCTTTCATTCATTCAGACCAGGTTCGAACCTGATCTGTAAGCCCAAAAGTCAGACCGAGCCAGGCTCGAGCTTGAAAATATAAGGTTAGGCTTTTTTAGGCCCGGCTCAGAACCGGCTCGGTCCGAGGAATGCCCAGGTGTAGTGCGAAACAAGGAGACTAATCTCCCAGCTTAAACCCACCTCTCTCGTGACCCACATGTCAGCTACTGACAATAAAAAGGGAACACCTCTAACCTCCCTTGGACCCCGCGTGTCAGTTGGACTCCCTCACGCCTGGCTTTTTCTCTCGGGGTCCTCCCTCCGCCCACGCAACGCAACGAATACAACACACCAGAAACACCGGCCGGGCGGGCGGGCGGCGGAAAAGGGCAAGACGACGACAGCCAGAGTGCAGACCCGGCTTTCGGTGGAGTGGAGTGCCGAGTGGAGCGGAGGGGCTGTCGCGGTCGACGGCTTCTCTCTCGCGCGCGCGCCCGGGTTTTGTCTCGGCTCGGTAGGTACGTTCGTTCGATGGTGCCGGCGCCGAGGTGAGCAGCGCGCCCGGCGGCAGCGGCCTTTCTTTGGCGGTGAAGAAGATAGAGAAGCAGATGGTGGCGGCGGCGGCGGCGGCGGCGTGCTCCACGCGCAGGTCCTTCAGGGACTCGCTCAAGGTGCTGCAGGCCGACATCCAGCACGCCAACACCCTGTGAGTCCCCTCCCTCCCCGCCCTCCCAAGAAAATCCCCTTCACTCTCCCTGCGGCTGAATCCCTCGTTCAGGGCGTCGGACTGCTCCAGGGACTACGACGGCGCCTGCCTGCAGATGCGCATGTCCTACAGCCCCGCCGCGCAGTTCCTCCTCTTCCTCGTGCAGTGGACCGACTGCAGCCTCGCCGGCGCGCTCGGACTCCTCAGGGTCCTCATCTACAAGGTTCTCTCCCTTGTTCGTGTGTACTGTTTCGTCTCATCACAGCTGACGCTGTCCTCTGCCGGCTCTGTGTTCTCGGGGAACCCATATTCCAGCCTGAACCTCTGCTTTTGTTGGCCTGCAGGTCTATGTGGATGGAACCACCACCATGTCCACCCACGAGAGGAAGGCCAGCATCAGGGAGTTCTACGGTAAAATCTCATACTCCTAGTCTCCTAATGTATTCTCATTCTTTCTTCAAAGTTCAGCTGAACCCAAAGTTCTTTGGCGTTTGGGCTTGAGAACTGAGAGTCTCAGATACTCACGGACATTGTTTGCTGCAGCGGTGATATTCCCCTCACTCATGCAACTGCACGACGGCGTAACCGACGACGACGACCGGAGGCAGAAGGCGGCCTGCTCCCAGCGGTACAGGAGGAGAGACGACGATTCGGACAAGAGCAAGAGGCCCGTCGACGCCGAGATCGACGAGGAGTGCGGGATCTGCATGGAGCTCAACGGCAAGGTGGTGCTGCCCAACTGCAGCCACGCCATGTGCATCGAGTGCTACCGCCAATGGTGAGAACCGGATGGACCCTCTGTCGTGTGTAACTTTAAATTTCATCCCTTGTTCAACCAGAACAGGGCAGGTTTTGATTAATGCCCACTCAGAGGTAGCTTAGTGGACACTTTATCTTGGTGTTATTAAGTGCTCACCGGTCACCACTAAAGTGTTTTTTCTACAAATGGGTAGTGCACTAAGTAAGCTAGTTTTACCTAATTTATGGACTGTACCTGGTCAATACAGCGGGGCTCTGCAGGTATGCTGCAACCTCTGCATTTGCTTGCCAGTTTTGTTGTGAAGGGCTACACACTAACCTAGTACATGGTCAATTTTGTTGTGAAGGGCTACACACTAACCTAGTACATGGTCAATAGTAAGCCTAGTGTCACCAATGGAGCCTTTTTTGTTCAGAGGGGATATGGCTGTGCACTAATCTAGTGTCACCTCATTTATGGATGGCTCTGCAAATATGCCGCAACCTCTGCATTTGCTTACCATTCTGTGCTGATCCTTCTTACAGCTTACTGATATTGGAAATTAAAAACTTAGGAGGTTAGTGTTTTCTCAAAATATGCAGAAGGTAGTTCATCGCCTGCACATCGGTACCTTGCTGATATTTTGAACTTAAAAATAAGACACATTAGCTTCTGCCAGAAAGTTCGCGGTGGAGATTTTAACAGAATATTTTTAGGGAACTCTTTTATCAACTATATGATCATAGCGGGTCTCTGCGAATATGCACCAACCTCTACATTTGCTTGCCAGTTTGGGCCTGATTATTCTCTCACTTGCTGCTATTGAGCATCTCCAGGTTAACCCACTAAATACATTAGTTACCTTTGTGAGATCTTAGTGTAAACATAAGATCCATTTAGCTTCTGCCAGAATGATTGCTGGCAGGGTATTACAGCTCTTCTCTCAAGCATGGGGGTGTCTTTTAACAGAATGAGTATTGAAAACCGCTTGTTAATTACATGAGCCCATGAAATGCACCAAACTGGTTACCAATTTATACCTTAAACTGCATAAATGGATGAGCTTTCTCTGCAAATCAACAATTGTATGTTCACTGAACAGTCAGCTGACAAATGAATGCTCAATCACTGAAGCATGTTTTATCGTTGTTGCATGCAGGCGCTCGAGATCGCAATCCTGCCCCTTCTGCCGTGACAGCCTCAAAAGAGTCAACTCCGGTGACCTGTGGATGCTCACAGATCACCGTGACGCCGTCGACACGGCGACGGTGACTAGGGAAAACATTAGACGTCTGTTCACATACATCGAGAAGCTGCCTCTCGTCACACTGGATAACATCTTTGATGCCTATGATTCTCATGTAAAATAACTAGAGCTGCTGATAATGATATGACTTGCTCGCAATTGTTTTGCTGGGTTCGTTGACGCATGGCTTATTGATTCATGCAGAGGATGTTCCTCGTCCTAGGATGTGGCTGACCATGGAGCAGCTTGTGAACTCTGACAAAGAGACCTTGTGAGCTCTGACCAAGGTGCCGTAGAGTTGTGCCCAGTTTTTGTAAATGCTTGTACAGATGTATAATTTGCATGGAAATGTCTAGGGATAGTCGAATCAATATGTTCTACATCATGCTTTGTACATATTTGTAATTTGGGTGAGAATTTTTAGTGTATGCAACTTATATATGTGGCTATTTTTTAGTGCTAATGTGATTTGTCGATTCAACTGAATACATTGCTGCCAGTCAAATTTCGGATCCCTTTCTTTCTCCATGTGGTGTGATAACTGCCAGCAAACTTTCAGGTTATTTATCTTTCTGATGATGCCGTAAAAAAATGTTCTGTAGAAAATTACTAGAGATTAAGTGTTATGTCAAGTTTTCAGTAGTACACTAGTACGTAGTACTACATAGATACGGTAAGCTAAGCGTACTGACTAAGCAACAACTACCAGACCTGTACCATGCTACAATTGCTACAGACTTCACGGTACGCTGATTTAATGATATGGTGGCTGGATTTGATGGACCAGACATAGCAGGTGAGTGGTGTCCAATAAATTGCAAATCGTGCCACAATCAGATCCAGGTAACACAGTGCTAATCCAGACAACAGTTAAAAATAAGTAGTACTATGAAGTGTTCATCCAATCTTCAAGGCCCCTCATGAAACCTAGAAATTTCGCACAGAATAGTTCGATTCCAGCAGGAATCAGGAGAAAACCCCACATTCTAGTTTTTTTTTATAAAAAAAAACAGAAACAGAGAATGCTTGACACTGAACAATCAGGTTGTTTCCCTTTTTGTCTCCGGTAACACGAGGCATCAAGCCATCATCTCTCAGTGAAACGTTTTTACAGTATTATTCCCATACATCAAGGTGCTGTAAGATTAGTTACATGCTACTCAAATACTTGCGCATGTTGAAAGACCATAAAACTAGCCTAGCCGTTAGGTACCATGCCGTCATATGAATCCTCACTACTTCAGAGAAAAGGTATCATGCATCAGGTCGGCTGTAACCCGCAGGGACGCACTGGTGCTCTTTCCGAAGGGTTAGCCATGTAGTGTTAGAAATCCTTATTTGTTAGCCTGAAAAGAAACAATCGTAGGGATTTATTAATGATGCATAGGTTGACAGCAAAATGGTGTAAAGAAAGAGGAAATGCTCGTTGGTAATCATCTCACCTTATCTAAGATTCGCAGAGTCCATGAATCACTCCTGCGAGGTAAGTTAGTTTCGACATAGCTTGAACCATGATGGGCCTGGTTTCTTAGGAGAGGCAACCTTGCAGGCACTGCATCATCATCGCTGTCGTAGTCAATTTCGCGTTCAGGACCAAGGGCCCTGAGTACCATTGCAAGAATGATTGATAGTGCCTGCAAATAATCAGGCAATTTATATTTATAGACAAAATTAATTATGCCCAAAGCTATTATTTTCTCTGGATAGTACGGTGGTAGTTGGCCAAATCCACAAATGTGAAAGGTAAATAAGATGATATCATCTGAAGTCATACTTGCACAAAGCAGGCAGCATTCCATGTAAGATAAAATCTACTACATGCGGCAAGCCGGCAATCATTCTTATATGTTGGTAACAGTCCCTTTCAACCTTAGCCAAAACTGCAATACATTATATAATTTTACACTGTGTGGCGGTGTCTAATTTGAAGCATACCGAAGTATCGGAACCAGTCCATGTGCTGGTGTATTTTTACAAAGTTTATATTTGAGCAAATCACAGCTGTTTGGTTACTAGAGCAAGAAGCAAAAAAATAATGAAGGATTGAGGTTTAGTTCACGTAATCTCTCACCTGAGCACCCACCACCGAGAGGCCTACCCATTCACATATCTGAAAATTTGATCTAACAAACTCTTTGAACTCAGCAAAATTCCCAGATGGATCCTCTGGGAAATCCTGAAGGTTTGGAAAACCATCACAAATCAAATAGCAGAAAAGTGGGAAGTAATATTAAAGTATAGCAGCTGAAGCGGTCCTTTACCTCCTCCCAGTTGCTATTCAGAAAGACATCAGCGGTGGTAGCACCTTCCAGTATAACAAGTAAGAAAACGAAGATCATGTGCTGCATGTCAAGTTAAGGCAAAATAGTTCACATCACCACGTTATAGAGCTCCAAGAAGCGACTTGGAAGTTTCAGAAGGAGCCAGCACTTCCATGACAGAACTTGTCAACTAGAGTAGAGATATGGTTTAGCAATTTCATTTTTTTAATATAACTTTTTTGAAAAAAGGAGATGTGCTGGAAAATGAATGTTTCAGCTTTGTTTGGAAATGTGAATTTTCCTGAGGAATTCTGCTAATAGCAGCTGCCATTTCAGCATAACTGAACACAGTAATGCAACTACATATATCATACGGTTTCAAGGATACGCAGGACAGGCATGCGCCGTTGGCAGTTTCGGCGGCAATATGGCCAGAGCAAGTGAGCGAGCACATGATGATTCCGAGGCCGAGAAGAGTGTAGATGAACCTGCACAAACAAGTGGTATGTTTTCAGTCAAAACCGCCGATCCGTTTCAGATAGATACAAAGCGCTTCAAATGCATCAACATCAAAAATACGATGTAAATGCCTCAACATCAAGCATGATACGAATAAACCTTTTACGTCTTGGCATTACTACTAGTACTACAGACGTGCTTAGGTTTGGGAAAGCGATTGTTCGCTGTTCTTGCTTTATTATCCATCCACCACAAGTGGTCTAGTCCGTCCCACTCCCACCACAACATCCTTTTCATTCGGACCATCCGCTGCACCACCGTCTTGATCCAACATGACGCCACATCCCAGCCGCCACCTACATTGAATTCCAAAGCACCACAGGAAAGGAAAGCCGGTCGCCGTAACCACCGAACGGGACTTGCTGCATCGCGTCCGCTGCTTTTTTCTTTCTTTCTTTCCCTGTGCACCGAAATTCTTGCCGCGGTAGTGGTGGCCTGCCCGTCAGCAATCGGGAAAAAGCGGGAGGTTCGGCTCGGTTCCTACGCCAACTTCCAATCTCGCTCGTTCTTGCACGGAACTGATCCGCCATGGCTGGCTAGCAGACGCGTGGTCCGATGGAACAGTGCCGTGGCGTGCACACATTTCGGGTGCGAATTCGGTGGGAGCTAGTAGATGCGTGTAGCCGAGCGGCGAGCGTGGTACTGGCAGGAATCAAGGAGATGCGGAAGGGGGGAATTCAGGGAACCGCAAATCTAGCGCGTGCGCCGACACAGGAAGCGGAGCTGCTCGGCGAGGCACGGTATGAGAGATCTGTCTGCCGAGGGAGGAGGAGGAGGAGGAGGAGGAGGAGGGAGGTGTGGGGTGGTACCAGGGGACGGGGAGGTGTCGGTGGAGGTGGGCGGCCTGCGCGGACCAGGCCCGGAGCATCCAGAGCGCGTAGAGGATGACGGCCATGCCGGCGAGGCCGACGAGGGAGTTGGCCGCCTTGAGCGCCGTCTGCACGCAGCTCCGCACCACCCCGCTGCGCCCTGCCATCCGCCGCCGCCGCCGCCGCAGAGCAAGAAAAGGAACCGGCTTTTTAATGACGAGCGGCCCCCGCTCTCCCGTGCCGGCGTAGGGGGGACTTGCTCGCGCTTGGTTTGGTTTGTGGAGCGGGAGCGGGGGCGGGGGCGGAAGTAGGCTGTGTGGGAGGAATGGGAATGGGAGCGGGAGCGGGCAGACTGCCGGTGCTTTGGTTGACGGCGGCGGTGGCGTGGGGTTTTGGGGAAACAGGGACGGGCAGGCGGGCGGTGGAGCGGAGTGGGAACTGCGTGCGGCAGGGCGATGGGTAACAAAGTCAGTCGCTGTGGGATAGTATGTGGATAATAATGTGGATTGGAATTTCCTTTGACAGGGAAAGGAGTATTTCGTTGACAAAAAATGCTCAGCTGGAAACCAGCACGGGTCATTGTTGCACAAACCAGTGACTCAAATGTTTTGTTGCATAAACAAGTGACTCTAGGGGTAATTGGTTGCATGGAGCTTTAATTAACAGATTATGCAATTAAACAACATACATGCTTGCAGAGAGGACTAAAACGGTTATTAGATGGATAGGCTCCAAACGAGTTTCCCCATGAGCGGTTTTCAGCCGCTTTCCCAAAACACGTTTTTTGTCCGGCGCGACCCGATAGAGTGTCCGGTGCCCCGAGACCGTCCCCGCTACACAGGGGACGCTCCGGGCACGCCGGACACAATGAAAGGCGAGGCGGGGCTGATCGAAGCGTCGCAGCTTTACCTTAATGGCGACGGAGGGGCAGGCGAGACGTCTCGTCGGTGTTGCGCAGCCTCCACGCGTTGCCGGCATTCGCACGCCACCGCGCGTTCCCGCGCTTTCTTCCCGCTGTTTCTCGCATCTTCCCGCGCTTTCTTCCCAACGCCGGCGTCTAATATCTCCTAATTACCCCTAGAGTCCATATTTAATTGCATAATCCGTTAATTAGAGCTCCATGCAACCAATTACCCCTAGAGTCAATGGTTTGTGCAACAAAATACTTGAGTCACTGGTTTGTGCAACAATGACCCCAAGAGTTGCTGGTTTGTGCAATTTTCTCTGGATACAATGTTTTTTTTTTGAACAGGAGAGACCCCGAAGGACCTAGAGCTTCGTTGCCAAAGCGGTGGAGGTACAAATTACAGAAAGAGTCAAAGAGAAATAGAAAATTACAATCTGACCCTGACTATTTGCACATAGGACCCTAAGAAATAAACAGAAAAAGCAATCGGGTCCTGCTCCTTCTCCACCACAGCAAGGCTCGCCGTCGTCAACCTGCATGCCGCCGGGGACACGACCACTTGGGGCATGTAGGTGGGAGCTAACAACGGCACAACCAGTAAACCTCCGCCGGAGGTTGATTGAGTCCAGGAGGTGATGGTCGTACGCCGTCGCTCGAGGCTGGAGTGGCCGCCCTTCGGCCATGTTGAACGGCGACAGTGGCGCCGTAGGATACCTCCAGAGGAAGACCTGGAAGTGACGGCAAGACGCCATCACCCGAGGTTGGAGGGGCCGCCTTTCGGCCATGAAGAACGGCGAGAGAGGCGCCGTATGAGACCTTCGATGAGAAGCTACGCTCCCCTGCTGCAGATCCCGTGGGCAGCCGACCAAAAGCCGCTTCTCCTCCCCAATCACGCCACCATGACGGATCAGGGAGAAAAGGTTGCAGCTTCGATCTTGGCAAACAGATCCCGCCGAATCAGCCTTATTTATGGAGATCTCCACACTCCTCCGCCGCCACAAAACCGGCTCCGACCACCGGAGCACCTTGGAGCAGCTGAGGACGATGGTGCGACGCCGGATCTGGCTGAGAAGATCTGCCGCCTCCCTCCCGGCATAGACGCCAGACGCCATATAGGACCAAACCCTAGACCTACCACTACCACTATCTACTCCGGCGCCTGCTCCTTCCCTACTCCGGCCGGCTATTCCGGCGGAGAGGACATCGGAGCGGCCCGGCGGGAGAGGAACACCTATCAACTACTGTAGCGAGGCGAGCGCGGGGGGGGGATGATCGGTTCTATATAATGTGGATACAATGTGGATTGGAATTTCCTTTGACAGGGAGAGGTATCAATTGTTACGATAGTAACATGGGTAGGCGGTGTGTTTGGATTGGCTTGGAATTGAATTGGAAGAAAAAAAATCAAATCTAGGATGGGAATGAATTGGCTACCCATTCGAATTATGTTGTTTGGGTGTGCTCCAACTGTTTTGTTCCAATCATAGGGTGCCACCAGATTTCAATTCATGTTTGGATATAAATGCCATAGAATTGAATGATTTGTTGTGTTTGGACAATATAACATGTCTACATGTACAAAATATAGCATGTGTATATTAAAATGTTTAAATATTATTTTTCACACATAATAAAACATTAAAACAATCAGAATAAGGGGGAACTACAACTCACATGACACAAAAAGGTTTTGAAGTACACACAACAATTGCCTCCACGTCGTTGTCGCGAGGAGAAGGCCGACCTCCCGGGCTTCTCCGCTCGCTCGCGTTGTGACGAAGGGGTATGGGCGTAGCGTTTCTGAGCTCCCTCCCTCTGAATCCATCGTTTTCCCCTGCCCCATGTGTGGCCCCGGTATACCCGAAACAGCAACACACGTTATTCCTTCTACTTCGTCGCCAACACATGTGCTCGCAAGAAATCAGTTCACAGCTCTTGTTGTATCCGCATCACGCAGAACTCCGGCGAGGAGTCCGCCGCTAGCTAGAGCAATGCTGGCGGGATCTCGTATCACCGCCCACCTCTGATCGAAGCACCGACGTTGGATGGCAGCACCGCCACCCTTCCATCGCAACAACCGCCGCTCTCCCTTTGAAGCATCTCCCGTGAGGGTTCGCAACATCTACCCTATCCCATGGCAGCATCGTCGCCCTTCCACGGGAGCACCGCCACACTCCCTTCGAAGCACCTCCCATGAGAGGCACCGCCAGCGACGGGGAGGAGGTAAAGAGCAACGTCTTCGGCGAGAAGTAGGGCACCGGAGCACATGAGTGGAGGTGTTGTGCTGGTAAGAGGTCCACCCGATGAGGGGACACGCGTTTGATGCAACGAACGGGATGATCGAAACCGCAGGGATGCGTGTTGGACGGGAGGTCCACACAATGGGAGGAGCATCGGACGATGCCTGCTCCGAAGGTTGCGTCGCTCGCAGCCACCGAAGGAAACCAATCCTTCTCCTAGTAATTTCACCGATATCGGAAAACTTCAATCGGTTCGCGGTTTAGGAATTTGCCTTGCGAACTGGGACGGAGGGAGTAGGAAATTTATACCGGACATTTAAAAAAAGAATAGACGCCAGATTTTTAACTTCGATCACATAAATTCAATGTACTCCCTCTGTCATATGATGCATGTAAAATGTCCGCGTCCTTAAAAAGTGATCGCACTCTTGTAAAAAAATTGTTCGCGAGCTAAAAAATGTTCACATTTTATGATGGATTATTCGCAAGTTCCAGAAAATATTTGCACGATTTTGAAAATGTTCATGAGAATCGAAATATATTATCTTAATACAACTAAAAATTATTCATATGATTTTATGAAACCAAATAAAATAAAATGAACAAAAAATAATAAAAGAATAGTAAGAATGAATAAAATAGAATAGTAAAATAGGAAGAGGGGAAAAAGAAAAAGAAAAAGAAGAAAAAAAGAGTAATACAAATAAATAAAAAGATGGAAAACCCGGAAAAACCACATGAAAGAAAAACAGAAACTGTACCTGGGCCGGGCCCCCGCTAAGGACCAAGAGGAGCCTGCAGGCGCCGACGCGCCGCCCGCCGCCCTTGTTCTTCCCCACCGTAGCACCTTGACCGCCGCCGCCCTGCACACCTCCCAGCGCTGCCTTGCCCCTGCAATACCTACCCGCGGGCCCGCCCTCGACGTCTTCTGGGTGGCCGCCTCGCCGGTAGCTCCGGGCTGATTTCAAGGCCAAGGAGGAGCGGCTCCTCGTCTAGACTACTTCCCTGAAGGGTTGTCCACGGCCAGCCCCTATCCCCGGCGTTCTTCAAGGCGTCCTCCCGGACGACCACCATCATCAAGCAGGTGGATTTCGCCTTTTATCTCCTCCAATTCTTGATTCGGTGGTATAGATTTTTTTTTTTTTTTTTTTGTACATGTTTACATATACTACAAACTTGCTTGTTAAGGAATGATGGCTTGCCCATATCTACCTTTAGAACATGAACGGTTAAGTGAAGTTTGGCTGGAGCTATAAGCCTATATATAATCGCATAGAAGAAGTGCATGTTCAGCAAAAAGAAATAGAGTAGTACTCCACTACTCCGTATTAAGGGCCCATTCGGAATGCTGGAATAGAAAAAAACAGAGCAACTTTTGTTTTTTGAGACAAACAGAGGACCATATGGAAACAGAGGGCCGAGCAGCCCGAGCGAAACGACGAACCACATCGTGGGCTAGGCCCAGGTGGCATGCGGGCTACTGGGTGTGAGCCATCGGAAGCCTCTCAAAAAAAAAAAAGGAAAAGCGGGAGAACAGGACGGGAGCCGGGCGCGGCAGCCCAGGTATCGGTAGGCGGCGCGGCGCGCGGGACGCCGGCGCTCCGTGGGCAGAGGTGTAGGGCGGCGGAGCTTCTAGCGTCGCAGCCACCGCCCACACACCACGGAGGCGCCGCGTCGCCCCTCAGGACCTCCGCGGCTGCTTTCTCCCACCGCCTCCCGCGAGGTTCGTACCTGGGTCTGGATCCTTATAGATTCAAGGGGTCCGGTTCGGCCCGCTGACCCGCTGGACCGAACCTAGATTTTGTTACCATTAGGGTAAAGGTCCGGCCCGTAAAAATTTAGGTCCAACAAGAACCTCACCCGTTCGACCCTAGGGTCGAGCCGCACCTCTTCCTTCGCCTCTAGAGCACGCAGACGGCCGCCGCGCCGCGCCAAGAGCTTGCAAGCCGCCGGCACAGCTCCTTGTAGGATCATCCATATCGTTTCCCGTTGATCTCCAAGCCATTCCCACCACCGGAGCGCAGCAACTCGCCGACCGTCGGAGCACAGCAACTCGCCGGCCGCCAGAGTAGGACAACTCGGCCGCCGCCGGAACGCTACGGGAAACGGTCGCAGCCGGTGAGCGCCCCGAGCTCACGCCGTCCCCTACCCTCCTTCTCCAGTAGCGGCTCTCTCTTGTGCCAGCCTCTCCACCCTCAGTCTGTCCTCCCCGATCTGCCATGTGCCATCGTCCTCTTGGTTGTCAAATGTTCCTCCCAACGATAGGTGTTCTAATTTCTATTGTAAATTCAGTTTTTGGCACTAATCTACAAAGTGTGATATTGAAGTTTGTATTGAATCAAGTGAAATATTTGCGTTCAAAGAATTATAATGAAGGGATAGTTTGCTTCTGTGCGTATGGGACAGTGAGTCAGTGATGTATTCTCTTCGGCATTCATTGTCAGTTTTCTTTAACCTGCTGTCAGAGTTATTATGGTCAGAAAATTCAGATTCTACAGTTACGGAGCTGGAGCTTGTTCTGTAGTTCATTTGTAGCTCGATCGTGTAGTCTTGTGCAGCTAGGAAATCAGTGCATGAGCGATCTAATCTCTCACTGAGGTGTTTGAGCGATCTAATCAGCAGTTGGTGCATAACAAAGGTTCGAACCCAGGGTTACCCTTTTCCCTACTTGAATAGGTGCGGGCCGGACCTTTAACCTGAGAATTGCGTACAGGTGCAGTGGTCCAATAACAGGATCGTCCCGGACCGGACCCCTTGAATCTATATGGATCCTAGACTCCTCGCTCACTCCACCACTTCTCCAGTGGTGGTGGATTAATCCCCCCAAACACCGATATAGGCTTCAATTCGTCCAGTTAAACTGCACACTGCCTAGACCTACTTACTTTTAGAATTTCTACAGCGTTCGTTACCTTCTACAGCTCTAGTTTGAAACAGCTAGTTTTATTTTTTGTAATATAGTACCCACGTCAAGGTAGCCAGGTAAGCAATAGCTAATCTAGCAATTCCAGTTTCAGAACATTAATATTATGGTATTTGTTGAGCGCTTTTATTATTACTTTATTATTGTTCAACTCGGGTGCGGAATGACCTACTCCTTCTTACCTTGCTTGTTCCCTGCAGGCACTGCAAAGATGCCTCAGGTGATGGTCGTGGCGCGGAACTTCATGGACATGGTGGCCGCACTGCCTGCCGCCAAACTCGACATGCTCTATGATTCCGCATTCATCTGCGAGGCCGTGCTCAGGTCTCCGATCCATCGGTTATGCAGCGCGTTTCTGAGGGTCTTGTTGCTGCCATCGCGATTTTTCACGCTCCCACTTCTGCAGGTCGTTCCCGCCGCTGGCAAAGAAGTATGTGCTTCAGATGCTGTACGTGTCGGCGCCGGTGCCTGCTGCAGCTATCGAGGAGTGGGTGCTGGATGAGTATGCCTCGAAGCACAAGGTTGCCATCGATAGGCTGGTCCAGCTTAGGGTCTTTGTCGAAGTACGTGATAGGTAAGATCTCATCCACCTCCATCCAGTGCTCGGTATTGATGGCTGAAACTTTCGAGCAGACCATTTAATCATCCTGGATTTGACCAACTAGCAATTAGACTCCTCAGAAGCTAGGTAGAACTATGTTGTTTGTTTTACCCTAGTGATATAGTGGGTGTGATGGCACATGTTGTATTTTTGGGCAGACGGGGTGATTTGATCTGTTATGCATACCAAGTTTCTGTAACTTTTTCTGAACATCTATTCTTCATTGGCCTCTCTATTGAAATAAAATCTAGTTAGATGTAGTAAATGATGTCTTGCCCCATATTTTTTCAGTCTCCAGTGTTTTCCCTTGATATTTCAGGTCTCTGTTAGTATGTATGTTTATAGGCATAGCTACTAATAGGAATTCTTTTGTTTACAAAATTTTGTGTTAAACTATGTATTTTTAATTCACCTTCTGCTGTACTATTCGTATGGTCTACAATGAACTATGTAATGACTAATTCACTTGGTTTTGCTGTGCATACAGAAGAAAAGAGGTGAGCTACAGGATGAACAATAAGTTTCAGGCTAACATGCAGAAGTATTTGGTCAGTGGGTAAGCTTTCGAAAATACTTTTTCGAAAACATGGACATGGTTGTTTTTTAGTCAGGAAAATATATACCATTCTAGTGATAATTTTCAAGGTTTACTACTTTGGCTTTGTCCTGCAAGTTCCTCCTATTGGGCATATGAATTTATGATACAGTTGATCAAATTACTTTTTTATTTTGCTGCAGTGGAAGTTTACCAAGGGAACCGGTACCATCGAGTATTACTTCCAGATTGCCCACAGTAACAGAACTAGAAAACTATGCTCTTGAGCAATGGGAGGTTAGAACGACATAGCTTAACTCAAAATCATGTTATCGATGTATGTTCACATTGTCATTTTCCCTTTTGCTCATGGGATCGCACTTTCGAACAGTTGGAAGACTTTTTGTGTCTAGTTACCCTTGTAAAGACTTATACTCGTTGATCTATTTTATGGCAAAACAGTGTTTTTTGCTGCAATTGATCAACTCATCCCAAGTTGAGAAAGGGACAAGTTTCAGCTCGTCTATGATGAGAACGTTCCAGAGAGGTCTTCTGAGTTCAAGGTTGAATAATTACCTCCTTGCTTTGACCATGAGTTATTGAGTTATGTATAAAGTAGTGATAGTCAGATTTCCTTTCAATAACATGGCATCCAAATTTAGCTCTTTCCCTTGTTAGTACAGTTAGGTATTAAATCCAGTGGCAGTGTTGACCCTAACAAAAATTAGAAAGTAAATTTAAGACAGCAAAATGTTGTTGGTTTAGTTTGGTTGTGTTCATTTTTTCTTGTTGGAAATGGTATTAACTACTGTTCCTAACAACCGATTGGTTGCAGCATCTTGAGATTTTGGTTTTTTAGTTCCATGTGGAACTTCTAAAAGCTAATACTTCTTTTTTTCTGCTGCATATTGCCATATTCTCTTGACTGGTTCTATATCTCTCACTTTTTTGGTATATTTATTTCACTGAATCCACAAGAAAGAATTCAATATCATGAGTTCCTAATTTGAATATATTTGGCAGGGATAATGAAGCTCCCAAGTTATCTGAGAATGGCTTCCAGTTTCTGGTGTGTGTTTGGCTCTCAGTAGATCCAGTTATCTGACAAATTTTCATCTTTGGTTCTCATTCTTTTCTATTTAACCAGCTAATGGAGACAAATGCACAACTTTGGTACATAATGCGGGAATACATTTCATCAGCAGAGGTATTGGTATCATGCAATTTATATAACTCATTTGATTGGAATGAGTTTTATTTTGTACTGACTGTTTCTATTATTTAATAGGAACGTGGTGTGGACCCCACAGAGTTGATATCGTTTCTCTTGGAACTTAGTTTCCATACACTGGGAGATGTAAGAACCACTCGAAATAAACGTTACCAACCTTTATCTGCAATTATCATGACTTCCTATTTTTCACAGCACCGTTTTCTTCGACAACAGTAGTTTATATCTATGACATATGAAGTGAACCATCTCAAAGATACAACAAATTTGTTGTATTTGTGTTTGTCTATCTAGCAGGATAGGGACCAAAAGACCATCAATTTTTCATTCTGATTAAAGTGTTTAATTAGATATCATATTGTAGCGCTTGAAAGAAGTTAAAGGGCGGTAGGACTGAAGTAATCAGATTAGATTGGTTCTTTTGTGTTCATATTTTGCTGCCTGGTAACTTGGGTACAAATTAACAACAAATTTCATGTGTCCCATTTGGTCATGCTTCAGGCTTATAGCTTGAATACTCTGACCGATGTCCAAAGAATTGCCATTAGGGATCTGGCGGAGCTGGGGCTAGTCAAATTGCAGCAGGTAAGAATTTTGATTTCCCTGTTCAACATGGTGAGTATGAATTTCAACAGTTAATCAATAACAGGGTCGAAAAGATAGCTGGTTCATACCTACAAAATTGGCTACAAACCTTTCATCGAGCTTGTCGGATTCATCTGCCAGCAAAGAGGTTTCATTACATCCCATGGCCTTTGCTATTCCTGCTTTATGCTCTTCAGATCATCATAAATTCCATCTGCTTGTTATGTAAGCAACATTTGATGAAGAGGATCTACTTTCTACGTCTGAGTTCATACTGTATGTTGTTGTGGCAGGGCATTGTGGTGGTGGAGACAAACTTCAGGCTGTATGCCTACTCTGCTTCCAGATTGCACTGTGAAATTCTACGGCTTTTTTCGAGGTACATTACATGTCAGATGAGTGAACCTATCTCACCCCTTACTTTGGCTACTGCTTAGTAGTTTCTGTGTGACCGTGTCTCCTTGCTCTTGTTTGTGGAATGCTCTAACGGTTACGTGTTCCTAGGGTGGAGTATCAACTTCCGAACCTCATCGTGGGAGCTATTACAAAAGAAAGTCTTTATGGTGCTTTTGACAACGGGATCACTGCTGAACAGGTATCAGCTGAATTACACACTTGTACAGGACTCATTACATAGACAGACACAGTTACGCTTTTATTGTCTTCTGTCAGATAATCGCGTTCCTCCAGCAAAATGCCCACCCCCGTGTTATTGACAAGATACCTATAGTCCCGGAGAATGTCACAGATCAGGTAAGCAGCGACCCATCCCCCTCGTACATAGACCAGATATCATCTGTTCAAAAGACACAAAGTGAAGAACGCCAATTCTCCGGTGCAGATCAGGTTGTGGGAGAACGACCGTAACAGGGTTGAGATGGTCCTGTCACACGCGTATGAAGATTTCCCGAGCAAGGTAAACCCTTCATTTATCAAATTTGAGCAGTTCCATCCAAGCATATTCCTGAAAAATAGGCTAAGCATATACCTGGGTGCCGCTTCATTGCGCAGGACATGTTTGAGCAGTGCTGTGACTATGCGAGGGATAATGGGTTCTTGCTGTGGGAGGACGCGAAGAAGATGAGGCTGATAGTGCGAGGAGAGTTTCACGAAGAGATGCGGGTGTTCCTTCGTAGGCAGAGATGAATGCCCTGTTGATCCAAGGAATTAAAGAGACCATTTGGAGAGAATAAGTTACATCTCTGTACAACACTTGAGTAGACGGCTTGAATTCGTCAGACAACTCTTGAACGATACTCGGTTGCAGCAGGCAGATGCAGATGTGGAGAGCACTGAGCTCAAGAGTCTCGAAGCAGTGTAATCTTGTAGTGAGCTGTTAGGCTTAGTTCTTTTTGTTTTATCTGCGCTTAGTTTGAAAGCTGGGGTAGAAATACTACTGTAGAAGAAATATTGTTTTTTCTGTTGGCTGAATCGAGTTAAGCACAGAGAAGCTGTTAGTCTAGAGTACTCTTCCTATGGTTTTATACCAAAATGTCGCAATAATTTTTTCAACATGGAATAATCCCGAAATATATTTCTTCTGTGATTTGGATCAACTGAAAAACTGCCTGATTATTATTAAAAACTGCCTGATTTGATCAAAGAAAACGAAAGAGAATCCAGCAGAAAGAAGAAAACCGGAACAAAACCCGTAAAAAAACGGAAGAAAACCAGCTGCGCCGCTAACAGGGCCCATTAGTGTTTTGGAATGGGCCGGTATAACGCCCAAGAAGAAACCCCATCAAAACTGGTCCGCACAAGAGAATAGCGCCCTAGGGTTTTACCTCGCAGCTCGCAGCCGTCTCCGACCCAGCCCCCCCCACTCGCCGACGCCATGGCCGGGAAGAAGCGCAAGTCCGCGGAAAAGCCGCCCAAGGGGAGCCGCCTCCCGCTCGGAGCCGACGCCGACGCGGTGGCCGACGCCGGGAAGCGCCGCCGCTCGGGCGCCGCCAAGCGGCACCAGGCCGAGGAGGAGGCATCCGTGCCCTCCTCCATCAGCGCCAAGATCCTCCGCGAGGCGCTCAAGCAGCAGCACGAGGAGGGCCTCCCCGACTCTCGTGAGCTTCCCCCCTCCCACGCCCCAGCAGCTGGCGCGACCGCGGCCCCGTCCACGTCGTCTTTCGTCCCCATCCCCGTCGACGGCGGCAACGATGATGACGACGAGGAGGAGGACGTCGACGAGTTCGACGGCTTCGACGCGCAGAGCGAGTACGACGGCGGCGTGGTGCGTGACAGTAAAACGGGACTCACAGTTTTTCGGGTGCGTGGCTTACGCGACTCTGATGATCCTTTTGTTGTATCTGCAGCCGGAGATTGACGAGGAGGACGAGAAGGCCCTCGCCGCCTTCATGTCCAAGGACACCTCTTCCAAGCAGTCTCTCGGTGACATCATTCTCCAGAAGATCAGAGACAAGGACGCGACCGTCTCAGCAGGTGGGCATCAACTCTTAATAACGTTGCTCGTTCTTACCTGATACTTGTGAACAGTAGTAGTATGTCGATCATGGCACCAACCTGAACCAGTTAATCGCATTACTCATCGAAAAAAGATAGAGCCAAGTTGATTATCCGATTACTGAGCCCGTGTATCCTTCTGCAGAAGGACGGCCTGCTGTCAAGTTGGACGACAGAATCGTCGAACTCTACAAAGAGTACGTGCCTCGCCTCTCACTCAACCCATGTACAGCGACAAAGCCTCCTCCACTCCTTCGTATGCAACGCTAGTCATTGCTGAGCTTGTCCTATGCAGGGTTGGCCAGCTCCTGAGGCGATACACTAGCGGGAAGATCCCCAAGGCGCTCAAGCGCATCCCGTCACTCGAGTGCTGGGCGCAGGTGCTGCAGCTAACCCAGCCCGAGCACTGGTCCCCTAACGCGGTGTACCAGGCGACGCGGCTCTTCTCTTCGAACATGAACGCCAAGAACGCCGTGAGGTTCTACGAAGCCATCCTGCTCCCACGTATCCGCAATGACATCAAGTACAACAAGAGGCTCCATTTTGCGCTTTATCAGGCTATGAAGAAATCTCTCTACAAGCCTGCTGCCTTTTTCAAGGGCATTTTGCTGCCACTCTGTCAGGTAGTTCTCTTTAGAGTAAATGTGATTCTAAGGAGCTATATTGTTGACCATTCAACCATAAGCCACATTTAACGCTAGTGTGTATCTGCATTAACTGTTCCTTTTCTCTTCACTCTTATGATATAATCCCAAATGTTATGGCTGTAGGAAGGAAATTGCAATCTGCGTGAAGCAGTAATTATTGGTAGTATTCTCGAGAAGTGTACCATTCCTCCACTCCATGCGAGGTTAGCTGAATATAGTATAAGATTCTTGTCTAAGATGGTTTTGCAGTTGATATCTTATCTCTACTTGACGTTGTATGCAGCGCGGCATTAATGAAACTAGCAGATATGGAGTACTGTGGCACAACTAGGTAAAGTGTGACACCTTAGGTCTTTTTTTTCTGTGTGTGTTTGCACATGGTATAAGGACTTCAACATTTATTTTTGCCAATGAACTTTATACTTCTGTGACTAAGCATTATATGTTTTAGTAGTTAAAATAACTAGTTAAATAACATTTCTTGGTATGTACACAAAATATTGCTATAGTAACAAAGATTATAGCTGGTCTGATGTTACCTGGTGTCGAAACCAGCAGTACTTTTCCGTTACCTCTCTTGTAATTTTATACAACAATTTTGGCCCAATGGTTTTGCATAAGTTGGTGCGCACAATTTCCCAAATAGAGGCCACAATGCCGCAGGATTTTCATCCATTGCACTCTTAAAATTTAGGAGTATACTTGTATATGCTTCGGTTGAATCCTTGATGTAGCTCTCTGGATGAGCATTCTAGCTTCTTAAGTTTATGGCTTTATGCCACGGGAGGGAGCTATCATTGTTGTGGCAATGTTAAGATTTCAGTTATGTAGCCAAGTCTTCCTGTCATCGAATGTGATGGACTGAAATGTTCTATTACTTCCTAAGTTGCATAGTTCAAGTGATGTTTAGCTGGCAATTGCATTGAATGTGTAGCTCTTGTAGGTCTTGTAGTGTGGATTAACTGGTACTATCTTCTTTCTATATAGATGTGGCATCTACCTGCAATTTCTTTTAATAGCTTATTACTTTGAACATGCTGTAACCTAATATACCTCTTGCAGTTACTTTATCAAGATATTTCTGGATAAGAAATATGCTTTGCCGTACCGTGTACTTGATGCAGTTTTTGCCCATTTCATGCGGTTTCTTGACGATGAGAGGAACATGCCTGTTATATGGCACCAGTCACTGCTCGCCTTCGTGGAAAGGTTAGTGATGGACGTGTAAAGTTCAAAGGCATATTTTGGTTAACCTGAAAGGCATCGCTCTTACAGCAAACACAACCACTATGCTTGTAGTATAGCAAGTTGTCTTTACCTGGTTTACTTCATGGTAAACCTTTTTCGTTAAACCTGAACCGTGGAAAGTGTGAAATTACAATTTGAGCAGTGACCAGCTTCTTTGCTATTTATAGCTCAGAGGCCTGATGATAGATATATTCTCTTTATAAGTGCTCCCTTGGTAGTGTCCTTGAAAAGTTTTCATTTGCTCATTCATCTGTTGCTAATATTTTTTATCAGATATAAGAATGAGCTGGAGAAGAAAGATAAGGAGAAGCTTGCACGCTTGTTGGATCACCAGAAACATTATTTGGTATGATCCTCTCATTTCACCATTAGCATGTCTGCATGAATTTTCAAAAGGGTGCCATTTAACTGAAGTATGCTCCTCGCTATCTTTGTATGTACAGGTTACTCCAGAAATTCGCAGGGAACTTCGGAGTAGTACCAACAGGGGTGAAAAGGCCACCGATATGTCGATATATATCCTTTACAATCCGCATCTTTCATTTTCAGTCTTTCGATTTGCAATTTAGTATCCTGTCAAGCAAATGATTTATTCTTCTGCAATCAAACTTTTCTACAACACGGTTGTCCTTAACTTTGTTCCTACGTTCACCTGTTTCTGTGATCACCAAGCCAATCGAAGAAGACAGGTGGAATGTTCCAGAAGTACCTATGGAGGAGGATTAAGTGCTGCAGGAAACATCGTAGTTACTGCGTGAACTACATCTGCACTCCAGTTTTGATCACAACTTCAGTTTTTCTGGGCAATTTGTACCTTTTCTTTTTTGTTGTTGTTGAGAAAGAGATATATACACTGGTTTGTAAGAACGGCTAGTATGGAAGTTTAATTATATTTAAAAATTATTCATGACTGTCATAGTTCAGAATGTGCATCTCATAGATCCGTATTATCTAAGTTGAACGTTGGGGATGTATATGAAGTTTGTATGAATCATAGTTCAGAATGTTATTTTTGTGCAATTGTGCAAGTTTTATTTGTTGTTGGGGATATTAAATTTGAACTCAGTAGATAATGGCATGAACGACCTGAACAGAGTTCAATATCATTTGACATCGTATGTTGTAGCTGTTATCATGTATGTAGTCTATTCCTATGAATCAGACACTAAGTCTGAGCTGGGTATCCAAGTAAGAACGGCTGGTACAAATCTTTCAACATCAAAATATGCACAATTGCACAAAAATAACCTCTTGATGTCATGAGTGGAACAGGAGCAACCCAAGAAACAACAGATTGCAATGGGATTAAAACATTTCCTCCATATAACCTAGTTAGCATCTTAGTCCAGGGCGAGTCGGACTAAATATTTGAAGCATACATCGCAACCTAGAAAATCGGCGATAATCTCAGGTTTACAAAATTTTGGGACCCATAAGCTACGCTGATGTCCCAGGCACATTGTCTTCGCCCTTCACGACAGGTTCTGAACCAGTAGCCTGTGCCTGTTCTACCACGGGAGGTGGTGGCTTGGAAGGTCTGTTCGGCTTGATTTGCCCGACTTTCTCAGCTGGTACATCAAACTGTCATACAGCAAAACAACGCTGTTTATGAGATTTCTGGTATGATATCACAACAAACAAAGAGAAAGATAGAATGGACACACAAAACATAAGTTGTTGTCGAGAAATCTGTTATTTACCCTGTATCCACATCCAGAAATACAAGCATTGAAGCACTCCTGATGAGAAGAAAATTCAAATTTAGTATGAAAGAAACACTGCCTCCTCAATTATTAGAAAAATCACAATAGAAATTATCGAGACAAACATGGCTGGCATTTCCATGTGCAATCACATCAACTAGCAAATAACTTCTTGTTTGACAGACTATTTATAGTCCAGAGAAAGCTTAATACTCCACGACATGTTTTCAGCAGTAAGACAAAAAAACTATACAAACATGCAAATACTGAAACTACAAGCTCTCCAGGAATTACAGTAAAAAAGCTTGCACATTAAAAAGCTTGCAAGATGGTACTGAGCAAACTATCTATGTCACATTAACACATTTGCATACACGGTTTTCTAAAATAATCAACAAACCCCACGAGGGGCATTCTAACTTGACTGTAAGTAACGATTCAGAGTTATCTACCTGCTGACTTGCTTTATGCCTGTTAAGAAACAAACTGATGGTTCATTCTATTACTTAGCATAGGTTTAAATATAAGGAAACCAAGGATTCAATGGTAACATAAGATGCATACTTGCATATCAATCCTCAAGGTATGTATCTAAATGATACGATCATGAATTACTATGTGTTCCCAAGGAATCATAAGCAGGAGAGCAGTGTTTTGATAATGTAGGAAAAAATTATTTCACGACACATACTATAGAATCAGGACTGTCCTATTGATGGTCTTAAGATGCAAAATATATATGAAATCCTAAAAGTATCCTAAATTTTACACATTTTCACATCACTCCTATTCAATTGTATGCAGCTGATGGCAAAAATATGTAAAATTTAGGATACTAATGTACGGTCAAGTTGATTTTGTGAAACTATCTCACAGTTGCAGCGCAGCTTAGTGTCGAGGGTGGGCCCTACCAATACGAGTGTGCATAATTCTCACAAGTTACCTAGGAGTTATAGCACCAAGGGCAAGCATGACTGCATGAGTGTAATCTGAACATGTATTGCTAACAGGTTTTCCCATATTAGATTTTGAACTTAAGAGCAGGAGTGTGCTGATGAGAAGACAAATGAACCAATTTAGAAGATGTTTGTTACTAACAAATCGAGAACTCACCAAGGAGTAACTGTCCTCTCCTGGCGACCGATCGATGTAAGCGCTCCACTGGCGATCTTCCAACACTGGATCTTTGTAGCATATCTCAGTGCATTTGCCTATGCCTGAGGATTTGACAACGTGTGAGTTAGCTTGCACATTCACCTAGTACTAACAGAAAGACAACAGCCTGCTACTTTACAGTCATCCAGAATCAAAAATTTGCATATAGGAATAGTAAAGATGACCTTCATGCGAAAAATCACAGACAATTTGGTTCAATAACAGAAACAGGTTGTCTGAATAACAGAAATAATTTTTCTCAATACTAGAGAAAATACAATTCAATAAGCAAAACAAGGAACCAAATAATGTGTGCACTGGCACTGATTACAACTACCGTTGACAAGAAGAACCCAATTTACGGTTATGGACGTTTACATTGTACGACCTCGGACAGATTCCTGTTAATCACGATTGTTATGTGTGAGGGTTGCAGTACAAACATTGTCGAACACGGCTAAACTCTGAACAATGCCAATTTAATCGCACATACATAAATCCACTATATTTCAAGCGCAATCACGGATTAGAGACAACAGACAACAGCCTAACACATTTCGCATCGTTCCTTGTATCAGATTCGAAACTCACGAGGAACTGAACCAGAAAAACAAACCAAAAATGGATCAAGCAAACAATTATGCCAGGCATTCCATGGCTGGTACAAGGACACTTACACTCCTCCCAGGTGTCTCCGTCCGCGTTGCACCCCTTCTTGCAGAACACCCTCCCTGCGCGGCGAAACGACGGCAACCAACCGTAAGCAAAACAAAAACAAAATGGTCAGTGTCGATCAAGCAGACAGAAATCCGCTATCGCGGGGACGAGTGCGCGAGAGAGGGAACCGACATGGGATTTGTACGAGGGTCGCGTACTTCTTGGTGCAGCAGCTGCCGCACGGCGGCGTCCAGTCGCCGGAGAACATCTCCTCGCCTTGCCCCTGCTCGTGGCGTCGCCGACTCCTCCGCTCCGGCGTGCGCACAGTTTGCGGGTGGGAGGTAGGGGGAGGACGGAGGTGACGGCGCCGGTGACGGGAGGAGGATGAATGGGGGGTGGAGGCGGAGGGGGGAGCGGAGGCGGCGGAGGTCTGTGCGTTTTGAGGTTGTCTGGTGCGGAGGAAAATGGGGGGAGGCACGCTCTGCTTGCTCCGGAGATTGTCGAAAAATGCCCCTCAAAACTTCTGTGTTCAGATCGACACCCTTGATTACTACCGGGGAAAAAGTGTACCAAGTTTAGTGCTTTTTATAGGGATTAGAACACAAATGTGCCTTGCCTATTTTGTCAAGAGTTTACCTTTTATAAAACTATTTTTGACACCTTTATAAAACTAATAAAAAGTATCCGGGAGTGGTGTTTTGGAACATGGGAGCATATGCTCCCTCTATTTTGAAATTCATCTTACACATATTTTGAATTTCAAAAAAAAATGAAACCAAAAATTCGCACGTACCTCTTCATGTGCTACACGCTCACAAAGTTGTTTCATAAAAAATGGACTTGTCATGTGACGTGTGTAAAAAAGACAAAACTCAGTGCTAAAAATAATTATTTTACAAGATAAATTTTCTCTTTTTTACATAGACCACAAAAAATATTAATTTTTCGTGAAACTTGACGAATGCACATATATTATGGAGATGTACATGTAGAATTTTTTGTCAAATTTTTTCGACAACTCAAAATATAATTTTTCGGTATAGGGAGCATACGCACCCGGGAGCCGAATTGAATTTCCGAAAGTATCCGGAGTTTAGTTCAACTTTGGATCGGACGGAGTAGCTAAACAACCTATTTTAGCAACATCATTCTTTCGGGAAGATCCACTCAACCACCGGTTTATTCTTTGCGGGGAAGATGATGCCGGTTTGGATGAACTACAATTTGGGTGCTACTGCCTTCTACTACATATAAAGATGTCCTGGTAAAGAAAATTGACTACCTCCGTTTGAATAGCAATAAAGTAAAGGTGAATGTAAATATATGAGTATTGAGTACTGAAAATATAATAAAGTAAAGTGCATAAAAGTAAACAGCTATTGGGAAATGTAATGAGTTTCTGCAGATGAAAGGTTAGACGCAGGGAGATTCAGTTCATGGTGACAATGAATGTGCCTGGTGGAACAAATATGATAAGTGAACATGATTCTTTCTATTTATATCCTAGTAGGCAAGCAACTCAAAAGAGATAAAAGATTTCTCTTGATAGATTTCATCTTTCTCCAATGATCCTTTTGCCTGTTACCAAAGCCATGGTCAACACATCTATTAAGATGGTTAAACCAGATCAAAGCTTTAAGCTTGGTGGTTTCTCGTTTGTCCCTGAGTATTGTTAGATCCTCTTTGATATCGACCGTGTCACTCGGGGGTCGCCGGTTCACTAGCAAACAACTTCATGTCTATGAGTTCTTGAGATCATGTTACATGGGCCCTTAAATTAGATAACAACACTAGGTGCACGTAGACATTCATCCTCATGCATAATCATCTTAATCATAATTTACAAATGGATGAAATAGAATAGGCACAACACATCTCACTAATCCCCTACATCTCCCACTCCTATGGGATCTACTCACACATGAGAGGAGAAATGCACAATGATATCATAGCAATGTAAATGGAGTTCATCTTGATATTATCGTACCAAGACACAATAGTTAAAGATCAAATCAAATACAAACCGAGATGGAATAGAGGTTTCAATTCCTAATCTTATAATTATGAATCTCTATATCAGTACAAGTGGGATATGATGGATGAGTGGATGATCTAGAGGGGGAAGATCTTCGCAAGAGTCGATGATGGTCTTCTCCTTCTTCAGATCTAATCTCCTCTATTTTGATGCATATGGTGGTTGCGCCTCTGCTTTTTTCGACCTCTCTCCTTTATGAAAAGGGTTTGTATTGATATGGGGAAGGCGGCGGCGCACAGTACAGAAGCGTGGTACGGTAGACCCTGCCCGTACGGATACCCGCTAAATACCTCTTGCGCCTTGATCAATTTGACTTCAATAGGAAATCTTTATATTTTGTTGCAATCAACTCATAAATACCATGGTGACATAGGCATCCCCAATGGGCCTGCCAAAGATGGTACCCGGGGTTTACTGAAGGCCCACGACCCGAAGTTTATGAAGCCCGGAAGCCCAGTTAAGAGATAGTTTGGAAAGATAGAGTTGTATTAGGAATAATGACTTATAACTATTACGGGACGAACTCAAAGAGTCTCCCAGTCTTTGTAACTTGTACATCACGAAACCCTCGGCTCCGCCTCCTATATAAGGGGGAGTGGAGGGAGAAAGAGGACATCGATTTCATTGTCAACATAAACCTAGTTTTCTAGCAGTAGGGTACTTTTCCGACTGAACCCTCGAGATCTACTTGACCTCTACTTCCTACGAAAACCCTAGTCTACAATCCTTAGGCATTGACAAGTCGATACCTTGTCAATTGGTGCCGTTTGTGGGAATTAGAGGTGTCAAGCAGCTGATCTCGATGGCACGTTCAGCATCGTCGACATCTTCAGTGGCAAGCAACGCGATGGACGGAGGTAAACAGATCAAAACTGGTCCCATTGATTTTGTTCATCATCCTCCCGCCCGTTTGGATGCATATGCCTACTTGGAGGAGCCAATGGAGATGAAGTTCGAGAGCTTCAACTTTTGCGTCGGGAAAGAAGGATAACATCGTATGGCGGCACCGATCCGTTCGGGACCGCTATCGTGTGGTTCTGATTCCACGAGATCATCGTCGTCAACTGAGTCGAGCGACGACGAAACTTCATCGACACGCAACATCAAGCCTGCCGCCAGTGGAGATCTTGCCAATCTGTTTGGCGGGATGTCATTCGGATCGTTCACGTATTCCGATCTGAGCAATGATTCGGAAAGCGTCGACAGCATCAACTTCATCGACAAATCCAGCCTTATTCGGGAGGTCTTCGCCGATCGCTACGACGGTGTCACCAACCCAGAGGACGATCACTTAAGGCCAACATACCATCTAGTCTACGTGATTGGTGAGTCAAGTAATCCAGAGGGTGAAGCATCAGAGGCATTCGATGAGTTGGGAAATCCATACATCGATCTCGCTGATCTCACACAAGGCCTAGGCAATAAATATGTCGGGACTACACCACGCTAGAAGTTGCAACTCCCGCAAGCAGCTTCGGACAAAGCGACAACGGCCCTGAACGGTACAAATCCGCTAACCGCCACCGCGACGGTGGAGGAGTTGCAAGCATTCCAATACAGGATCGCGCGTGCTCGCCGAGAGATAGAAAAATAAAAGGAAGTACTTGAGAGGAGAAAGGCGGCAGCCTCTGAGTCAAGCAGGCGAAGGGCTGAGCTGAGTCGACAATCAGGCACTTCGGGAGGAGATAGTCACAGAGCAGCTCGTAATAGAGCAAGATCTCGGTTGCAGCATATACCTGAAGCCGAGAGGGAGCATCTAGTCCAGAACCTCGACATGTCCTTTATGTCGATAGGCACGAGGGGAAATATTATTCCCAAAACACCGGAAGCAGGATATATGGCGACCCAGGCTTTCATATTAGCATCAAGGCCACCTCCCGGAGATCGAAGAGAAGCATTGTACAATATGGCTATGGCAGGAGTTGGAGCCATGGGAACAGTGTTTGCAAGTACAAGCACACCTCCCTAAGGTGCTCCAAGGAAAAATAGTCTGCGACCCATAGTGGTAGTGCAAGAACCCCCGAGAACGAGTGCTGGGAGAGATACAGCGACACAGGCGCGGGTCGATAGAGCGCGACAAGAAAGGAGAGAACGTCGCCATTCACCAGGGGTCGATGAGGAGGATATGTGCGGACTCGCTTGTTTCACCCGACGAGTTCATAAAACGCGGGTCCCATCCGGGTTCAAGTTGCCCGACAACTACAGGAAGTTTGACGGCTTGCAAGATCCTGAGGATTGGTTAGTCGACTACCTGGAGACGGTGAAGTTGATATGTGGAACTAAAGCAACGGCCATGCAAAGCATCCAGGTGAACTTGAGCGGAGCAGCACGGTCATGGATAAAAAAGTTGCCGCCTGGATCCATCAACAGCTGGGAAACTTTCGAGGAGATATTTGTGAAGAATTTCCTATCCACATGCAAGAAACCCGCTTCATTGGAGCAACTAAGGGTCTGCAGACAAAAGTATGATGAACCTATGAGGACATATATCCAGAGGTGGAATATCATCAAAAAAATCGGCAGAAAACATATCTGACGAGAGAGCAATAGATGTGTTTGTTGCTGGAATCCGAAGAAGGGACATAGTCGAGGATTTGGGAAGGACCAATCCAAAGACAATAGCAGCACTTATGGAAATAGAGAATCGTTGGGCAGATGGAGAAGATGTTGTTCATAACAAGCGGCATAGGTCGCATGAGGACGACCGCAGCCGAAATAATAAAAATAGACGACGTTTCTCTCGACAGTTTTCTGACTATGACGGTCCTGGCCAAATATCGGCTGGCTTCCGAACAACTGGCGGAAATAACAATAGATATGATTACCAAAGAAGTAACGAGCAACGAAGCGATCAGCGGGACGGTCCCCGTATGTTCCAGAGGCCATATGTATCACCCGAGGATCTCCTAAACGGACCATGCCAAATGCACTTTTTCCTTGATAACAACGGGAAGAGACAGTCAGGGCACCTGCAGAAGGACTGCTGAAATTTCCTAGCACTACACAGATATGCAGGGCTTACCAGCACGCAGGCAGTAAACATGAACCCCCAGGGGCCAAGGAGTGAGATTCACCTCCCACCTCCACCCGCAATTACAGACGAAAATCGACATCAGTTGCAATTGGCGGCACCTCCAAGCAATGGTCCTTATATCAACACCAATTGTGCGGTCTCGATGATTCAGAAGGGCAGGCCCTCCAATAGAGCTCAGAAAGTGATTTCGCGACAACTCTTTATGGCAGAGAAAATGCCTCCACCAACAATCGAGTACCTGAATTGGTCAGGGCAAGACATCAGCTTCACCATAGCGGACCACCCGCAGCAAGTTCCACGACCAGGGCAATCTGCCTTGATCTTACAAATGGTAATCGCAGGATTCGACGTCTCGCGAGTGTTCATAGATGGAGGCAGCAGTTTAAACCTCATGTATGCAGATACATTGAGGAAGATGAACATATCGTTGACAAACCTAATGCCAACTAACACGCGTTTCCATGGTATCACACCAGACAAGCCAAGTTATCCATTGGGGAAGATCAATCTCGACATTCAGTTTGGAACCCAAGAAAATTACAGAAGAGAGAAGTTGGAGTTCGAGGTCGTGGATTTCCCGTCACAGTATCATGCTTTGTTAGGACGACCCGCTTATGCCAGGTTCATCGCAGTACCACACTACACATATCTGTTGTGGAGACTCCCTGGACCCAAGGGCCCAATCACAGTAAACGGTAGTTTTGCGCTAGCCGATAAGTGCGACAAGGATTTTCATCGGCTGTCAGAAACCTTTGGGATGCAAGCAGAATATATGGTGTCAAGGCTAACAACTGACTATGATGTGTTGCCTGATGATGGGAGGCCACTGAAGGAGCCAACCTTTGATACTACCAAAAACTCAAAGGAAGTACAGATCCACCCGACAGATCCCAAAAAGACGACATCCATTGCAACAAACATGGATCTCGCATAGGAAAGCGTGCTCGTCGAGTTCCTCCGTGAGCGCTGGGAAATCTTCGCATGGTGTCCAGCACGACATGGAGTAAAGTGAACTTGCCGAGCACCCTCTTAAATTGGATCCAATGGCTAGAACAATCAAACAAACTTTGCGGCGTTTTTCGGAGCCAAACCGCAAAGCTATGCTGTCAGAAATTAATCGACTTAGAGAAGCAGGATTTATCAAAGAGTTACACACAGAAGCCACATGGGTAGCAAACCCGGTGCTGGTCCCGAAGAAAAACACAGAAGTCATTGACATGTGCGTCGACTTCACGTGTCTCAGTAAACACTGTCCAAAGGATCACTTCCCCCTCCCGAGGATCGATCAAATTATCGACTCCACGACAGGTTGTGAATGTCTTTCCTTCCTAGACGCATACTCTGGTTACAACCACATCCGACTAAAGGAAGAGGATGAGGTCAAAACAACTTTCATAACACCATATGGTGTGTTTTGTTACAGAACAATGCCTTTTGGGCTATAAAACGCGGGAGCAACATATCAGCGGATGATGCAAAAGTGTCTTGCCACACAGATTGGCAATAACGTTCAAGTGTATATCGATGATGTCGTTATAACAACAAAGCAAGGATCAACCTTGATCGAGGATCTGAAGGAAACTTTCGACAACCTCGACAAATTCTGCCTCAAGCTGAACCCGACGAAGTGCTCTTTTGGCGTCCATGCAGGAGAACTTCTCGGGTTTTTGGTGTCAGCAAGAGGAATCGAGGCTAATACAGAGAAAATTCAAGCCATCGTAACAATGCGGAAGCCAACCAAGCTAAAGGAAATACAATAGCTAACTAGGTGAGTCGCGGCTTTAAGCAGATTCGTCGCCAGGCTGGGAGAAAAGGCGTTGCCATTTTACGCCTTGATTAAGCAAGGGGAAAATTCGAGTGGAATGAAGAAGCAGACATAGCTTTTGAGGACCTCAAGCGTACAATCTCGACACCACCAATACTGGTGGCGCCCAAGGAAAAGGAACCTCTCCTGTTATATATCGCAGCCACGCCTCAGGTGGTTAGCACAGTACTTGTGGTCGAATGAAAAGAAGAAGTAAAACTTCATGGAGTCCAGCGGCCGGTATACTTCATCAGCGAAGTTTTATCGCCTTCAAAACAGCGGTACCCGCAGTATCAGAAGTTAGCATATGGAGTCTCACAACCGCAAGAAAATCGCGACACTATTTTTCGGCGCATCCGATAATAGTGGTCAACGAGGCACCTTTGTCAAATATATTAAACAACCCAGAGGCTACGGGTCGTGTCTCCCTTTGGGGAATAGAACTTTCCCCTCGAGACATCACGTATGAGAAAAGAAAAGCAATAAAATCGCAGATTGTCGTGGTATCGTCACGGCATATGCCATAGGGTGGCTAATCGAAGTGGTTCCTGAGGGATCTCACGGCGGTATCCGGATGCGGGTATGGGCACGAGCGACACGGCGACGTACCCAGGTTCGAGGCCCCCGATGGAGGTAAAACCTCTACTCCTGCTATGAGTGTATATGATGATCACACAATACAATGGTGCTCCTAGAGCTGTGTCCGGCTGCTCCTGAGAGGCTAAGGGAGACGATGGTCTCTCTCACAGGGCAGCTCGTAGGTGGGTGAAAGCAACAATGATCGATCCCCGCACGAGAGGGGTAGTGGCTTATATAGGCACCGGCACTTTACATATAAGACCCTATAGTTTACTGGCCGGCTTGGCCGCTCCGGCTTCCGCTCCTTCCCGAGGCGGTGGACGTCAGGAGTGGTTGAGCATCGTGGCCTGTCCCATCCCGCTGCCACGGTCGGCGGTATGGAGGAGGTGTCCCTGTCGTCACCACTGTAGCCGCACGGATCGTCGTAAGCCCCGACGGCTTTGTCCGGCGCGTGCACTATTGCTCCACGTGCCCCGCGCTTTACGGAAGATGGAGTCAGCGTGGACTTTGGGAACCCGGATCACCTACCCGGTTCCTTCCGGTGCAAGACTCGCCAGCCTCGTCGGTCTGAGGTACAAACCCCATCGGATATGGCTTGTAGAAGCCGGCCCAACTACATTGGTGGCCGTAGCCGGGCCGACTAGGACCTAGAGCCGCCGGCTTCGGACCAGCCGGCCACGGCGCCGGCCGGCGCTCCTCGCCGGCCTTTGCCGCGAGCCGCCAGTGGCCAGCCGGCTGCTCCGCGTCCATTGCCCTATCCGGGTCTTCCCCCGACATTAGCCGAAGCCGGCAAGGTCCTGCGTCCGAAGGACCTAGGCAGGTTTTCCTGGCTTCTCGAATATACGACGGCACTTGGAGGGGCCGACTGAGAATTTCCATTCAGCCGGCTGCGCCCTCATCCGGCTCGTCCTGCCGGCTGCTTCTAGCCGGCCGCTTTTTATACTTAGTTTTTGCTTTCTTGCAAGATCTGATGGCGCCTCCGCCTTGCTGATGAATTTTGGCTCGAGTGGAACTTCTTGTCCGGCTCCGGCTCGCCGCGCCCGAGTCTCCGCCGCGGGTCCTGCGCCCGACTTGACGGGCTGACGCAGGGCTGCGCCGGTTCGTCTGGTCACATCAATGTCCCTCCGGATCCGGTGCGGTAGTGGGCGACGTGGTGTGGCCGTTCACGGAGCGGTCGTGGGAGGAGTTACGGCGCAGTAAATCCGGAGACGTGGCCCACGTTGGCCACTTGGAGGCCAACCGCCCGCCGCGGTCGGCTATAAATGCCGCGGGGGCGGTATCGAGGCGGCACTTGCCATTCTCTTCCTCCTCGCGCTCCTGCTTCCATCGCTCCTCGCGCGCTCGAGCTCGCTTCCGGCGAACGCCCCCGCCGGCGAACTCCGGCGGGCGAATCTCCACCGATCCGCCGCCGCCACTCCGTCAATCCGGCGCCACGGGGCCGCGCGTCTCGACGGAGCGTCCTCAGCCGCCGTTGTCGCCGCCGCGGTCGCAAGGTTCTTCCTCGCCGTTTAGTCTCTCCTGGTCATCTTCTTCCTCGACCTCGTCAATGGCGTCCCCGGCGGATCGTGGAGGGGCTCCTACATGCGGGAGGACGACGCGAGCGGCGGTGCGCCTCCGGATCCCGCAGTCGGTGATCACGCGGGTGCCCGCGAGGAGGTGGAGCCCGAGCCGCGGCCCGGCGAGCGCCGTCTTCGGCGCGCACCTCGATCGCGGGCTGGGCCTGCCGGCTTCGACGTTCTTCCGGCAGTTCCTCGACCACTTCGGCCTTCGGCCGCATCACCTGCCGGCCAACGCGTGCGTCCTCCTGAGCTGCTTCGAGCGTTCATGGAGGCTACGCCGGCTTGTGGCCCGACATCGACTTCGGAGTCGGCTCTTCTTCTTGAAGCGCAAACCAACGACGGCCGCCTGCGGCCTGCGGCGCCGCCTCGATCTACACCCGGCCTGGTACGCCTTTCCCCAAAATCCCCACCGTCGACTCGGTGAAGAACTGGCAGATGTCATTCTTCTACGTGCGCAACGAGGGGGAGCTCGTCGACCGGATCAACTTGCCGGAGTTCAACCCGGCTCCTCCGGCCGGATCAACTGGAGCCACAACGCCCGCTCGACGGATCGGAACGCCGAGGTGAATCTGCTTTGGGACTTCCTGGCGATAGCCACCGATGGTGACCGCCGAAGATCTCTCTGCACCATCGCGAGCGCCGGGTGTGCCGCTCCGTATGCGCACCCACAAGATCGGGCACATGTCCGGCCGGTTCGATCCGAACCGGACGTCCATTGCGCCGCTCACCAAGGCCCAGGTGGCCAGCCGGGTGAACCACATCACCAAGGCGAACTGTCGGAGGATGGAGTTACGGGCTGGTGCCCTGCGACAGGAACCGTCCACCGGCGCGGGTAAGCCTCGTGTCTTTGCCATTTTCCGGCGGCTGCGAGGCCGACTTCCTTTTCTTCTGCCGACTTCCGGCTTGTCATGCTTATGTTTTCTCTGTCTTTCTAGCTTTTTGAGCGCCGAACGCCGAGGACGGCGACCTGGCGACGAGGAGGTGGACGCCGGATCACATCGATCCGGCTGACAAGCCGGCGACCATGCCGGCGACGACGACCTGCCGCAGGCGCCTGATCTAGGCGGCCAGGGGGAGCACAATCCGCCCCCTCACCAGCGCAGAGGAGGAGGAGCCGGCGACGTCCGGCACGGGGCCAATCCCCGCCGTGCCTCTGCGTGCGAGGCCGCCAGCACCACGGCGACTTCGGCGCCCAAGGGCACGAAGCGAGCCGGGCTCCACCGCCGCCTGGGAGGCGAAGGCAAGAAGCCAGCACGGCAGCCGAAGAAGGTCCCGGAGCAGGCCGGGTGAGTTCTCTTTCTTTTTCTTGTTTGATTCCTTTTCTTTCCTTACTTTCATGCTTATTGTCTTTCTGTTTGTCCGGCTAGGGCCCTCATCAAGTTTGCCTGTGGCGGCGGCTCCCGGCAGGTCGCGCGTCGCGCCGCTGCGCCAAAGGAGGAGCCGACGCCGCAGCCTTCATCGCGCGCTCTACGCCACCGCCGCCTGCGGGTACTGCGCCTTCCGCAGGGGCACCTTCCTTCGCCGTGCCGCTGGCCTCAGCGCCTGATCGCGGCACGCGGGTCGAGCCGACGCGGCAGCCGACGCTGGACGACATGTTCCCGCGCCGGACACCTCTTCTGGACCGCTGGGGCCGGGCGGGGCATGCCGCCTTCAACCGGAGCCGGAGCCGGCAGGGCTGCTCCTCGAACCGGCGTTGGCGGGCTGCGCCGCCGCTGCCGGAGCCGGCACAGGCTGCCGTGGTGGAGCCCGAGAGCCCGGAGGGCGCCCCGAGCGCCGGAGACAAGCTGGGCCGGCGGGCCATCCGCTGCGCCCGGAGCGCCGCCGCCGCAGCCGACGATAGAGGAGCCGGCAGGCAGGAGCCGGCGAGAGAGCGCCGGCGCGCATGGCGGGCGCCGACTCGCGCGCGCTGGTGAGGACGGGGACCCCATCGGCGTCACCGCAAGGCCTGCACGTGGCCAAGGGCGCACTTCTTCTTCAGGTGCCGTCCGCCTCCGACTCCAGCCTCGGCTCGGCTGCCACCATGGAGCAGGCGTGGCTCCGCGCCGACTCCTATGAGGTGACCAGCCGGGAGGGGAACCCCGGCCAAGCGTCGGTGGAGATGTTCTTCTCCAGCCTGCAGGCCAATCTCAAGGCCAGGGCAGCCGAGGCCGCGGCTAACGTTGCCAAGGTGGAGGAAGCCGGCAAGGTAAGCTTCGTCTGTTTTTGATCTGATCATTATCCTGGTAGCCCTCCGAGGCATGGGCCGGCTGCTTGGAGCCGGCACGGGTTTCGCCTGATCGACTAACTTTTTCTTTTCCTTAGGCTGTGATGGACCGGCGCACCACTTTGTATAATCGCGCCGTCACCCATTACCACAAGGCCAAGCTGGACCGGGCCGACTTGGCCCGCGAGCTGGAAGCCGTCAAGGGTAAGCTCTATGCTTCTTTCGACTTGATGTCTTATTTTCTTTTCAGTCTTGGTTGGCTGACATTTCTTTCTGGCCGCCTCGCAGTTGAAGCCGCCAAGGTCCCGCAGCTGGAGTCGGATCTCCGAGCCGCTCGCGCCCAGTGCGCCGAGAGCGAGGAGGCGGGCCGATCCGCCGCCGGCAAGCTCAAGCTGGCTGAGCAGGAGCTGACGCGGCTGCGCCTGCTGGAGCAGAACCATCTCACCGAGCTCAACTCCCTCAGGACGGCGGAGAAGGAGAAGGTGGATGATCTGAGCCGGCGGCTGACGGAGGTGGAGAAGCAGCGGCTTGTGCTGCAAGAGGAGGTCACCGCCAAGTCCACAGAGCTGACGGCTACCGCCAAGCGTTGGACCGACGATTTCAGCGCGCTTGATCGCGGCTTGGCGGGTGAGTGCATCTTTATGTTCCTTTCCCTTTGCCGGCTTTCGGCTGTCGACTGCCGGCTTTCGTTGGCAGCCGGCAGCAGAAACTTCTGATTTCTTCGCTATCCTCATCTTCGGGCTGGTGGCAGTCGGTTCTTGCCGGCTGCCGCCAGGCTTTTCCTTTTGGCTTAGGACTTCGAAAATTTGCATTTTTCAGCTTATTTCGGCTTTGATGGTTTCTGACTTGCTTCTTCTTCTTGCAGCGGCCTTCCCGGAGACGCAGGAGGCGGCTTTGGCAGCCGTTGGCGTCGCGCGCGACTCCAGGAGGCGGGAGACCGGCGAGGGCAGCTCGGAGTACTTCTCCATGGAGGACCACCTGGCGTCCATGGCTGCCCGCATCGAGCCCGTCACCAAGCTCGGCTGGGAGCTCCGGAAGGCGGCTGAAGAGCTGGTGCCCATGCTGTGGCCTGAAGAGGCGGCGCCGCAAGATATCTCCGGCCTCATCTCCGCGATGGAGCGGGCGCCGGACCGCTTCCTCGACTGGAAGGAGTCGGCCACGCGCGCCGGTGCCGACATGGCGCTGTCCTTCGTCCTCTCCTGGTACAACGAGGTGGACCTGGGGCAGCTTGAGTTCCGGCGAGCCGGCGTGGAGGACAAGCTCCCAGCCGATCTCAAGGCCGCCCGCCTTGCTCGAGCCAGCACCATCGCCGACTTCGTCGACAAGGCCCTCTTCGTCGCGGACCCGAACCCTCCTCCATCCGATGGAGATTACATGGAAGATGAGGAGGCGGAGGACGTGCCCGAGGACGACCCGGCAGCCGGCTCCGCTGATGCCCCTCCGGCTTAGATTTCCTGCTTTCCAGTTGTTCTTTTGCCAAGACAGTTTATTAAATCCCCGGGATGCCGGGTGCAGATGTATGAATATTATCGCCCTTTAATTATGTCACACTTTAATGTGTTTGTTAATCATTTGTGTGCCGAGTTGCTTTCTTTCGACTCGTTCGCTTTTTCCCATCCGCCCCACTCTTTGGCTGTGCCCTTGCCGGTCGTACGTCCGACTTGCGATCCGTCGCCGGATCAAGAGCGGGCCGCTGGGTGAGGCCGACAGTATTTCAGTCGAACGAGCTGAATTCGGCAATCCGGCACTTTTATGAAAAGTTGCAAGTCAACTCGCTTTTACTCTTTCCTTAGTCGTTTTTCGCGTGCCGGCTCCCTAGGCCTTACTCCCGCCAGCCGGACAGCCGGGTTGCGGTCTGTAGCTGGATCGGAAGCCGGCTGTCGGAAACCGGATCACGTTACTGAGCCGGCCGCGTGAGAGGGTTCAAGCCAATTGGCGAAACAAGGTAAAGTACGCGAAAACTTGTCGGAAACGGCGCTCTTGGCGCAAGCTTTTTCATAACTCACAAAAGGGATACAAGGGATACATACATTCCTGCTCTCATGTGTAAAATGGGCGGAGTAACCTGACATTCCAGGGACGTTTAGTCTCCTCGTCAGCCTTGTCCGGCTTGTTTTCTTAGCCTCTTGGGCATCTATGAGATAGTAGGAATCATTGCCTACTGCCTTGCTCACGATGAAGGGACCCTCCCATGGGGATGACAGTTTATGCTGTCCGGCTGTCCTCTGGATCAGCCGGAGCACTAGGTCTCCTTCTCGGAATGCTAAGGGCTGGACCTTCCGGCTGTGATAGCGTCGGAGGCTTTGCTGGTAGATAGTAGATCTAGACTCAGCCAGCAGCCGGGCCTCTTCGACCAGGTCAACTCCATCTTCGCGAGCTTCTTTGGCTTCGGCTTCTGTGTAGAGCTTGATCCTTGGCGCGTCATGCTCGATATCAGTCGGCAAGACGGCTTCGGCCCCGTATACGAGGAAAAATGGTGTGAAGCCGACTGAGCGGTTTGTCGTTGTGCGTAGGCTCCACAGCACATTGGGCAGTTCTTCAATCCAGCAGCCGGCTGCTCGCTCGAGCGGCTCCACCAGCCGGGGCCGGATGCCGGCTAGGACTAAGCCGTTAGCCTTTTCCACTTGTCCGTTGGACTCTGGGTGTGCCACAGAAGATAGGGCCATCCGGATCCCCATTTCCCCGCAATAGCGAGAGAAGATGCCTTGGGAGAAGTTGGTGCCGTTGTCGGTGATGATGGTGTGGGGGTAGCCGAATCTCACAATGATTTCCTTGAGGAATGTGACGGCTGTGGAGCCGTCCAGTTTCTTGATTGGCTTGGCTTCGATCCACTTGGTGAATTTGTCAATCATCACCAAGAGGTGTGTCATGCCGCCTCGCGCTGTTCTGAATGGGCCTACCATATCCAAGCCCCATACGGCAAACGGCCATGTGATGGGGATGGTTTTCAAGGCGGAAGCCGGCTGGTGTCTTTGCTTTGCGAAGCGCTGACAGCCGTTGCACTTCTTCACCAAATCTTCTGCGTCTCTGAGCGCAGTCGGCCAGTAAAAACCGTGCCGGAAGGCTTTGGCCACTATGGCTCTGGATGAGGCGTGATGTCCGCACTCTCCTTGATGGATTTCCCGTAGGAGTTCAATCCCTTCAGCCGGCTCGACGCACCGCTGGAACACCCCACTTACGCTGCGTTTGTACAGCTGGTGGTTGATGATGGTATAGGCCTTGGCCCTTCTCTCAATCTGCCTGGCCTGGACTCTATCATCAGGCAGCACACCGTCGGTGAGGTAGGAGAGGAATTCTTGTGCCCATGAAGGTACGCATCTTATCTCGAATACGCTGACCAACAGGGCCTCCTGCGTGGGAGCTTCCGGATTCGACTGCATGGTCGCCGGGTTCGGCTTGCTAGCCGGCGGGTTCGGCTTGCTAGCCCCCGAGTTTGGCGATGAAGCCCCCGGGTTGGACTGAGAAGTCCCCGGGTTCGGCATGCTAGCCGGCGGGTTTGGCTTGTTAGCCCCCGACTTGGGCGATGAAGGCCCGGGTTCGGCTGAGCAGCCCCCGGGTCAGCCGGCACGAATATTGAATCCGAGTCCGGTGACGGTATGATGGACGGCTTCTTGAGAACCGCCAAGGCGACACCCGGCGGAATGGCTTGCCGGGTTGAGCCAATCTTGGATAAGGCATCAGCCGCTTCGTTATTTGCTCGTGGCACATGGTGGAATTCGCAGCCGTCGAAGAAGCCGGATAGCTGCTGGACATGGAAGCGGTACGAGGCCATGTTGGCGTCCTTCGCGTCCCAGTCGCCAGATGCTTGCTGTATGACCAAGTCGGAGTCGCCGAAGCAGAGTATGCGACGCACGCCAATCTCCTTGGCCAGCTTCAGCCCATGAATGAGCGCTTCATATTCCGCCACATTGTTGGATGCGGCGAAGTGGATCTGCAGGACGTAGTCCAGCCGGTCCCCCTTTGGAGAGGTGATGACGATGCCGGCTCCTAAGCCGTTGCGCATCTTCGAGCCGTCGAAGTGCATCTTCCAATGTGTGGAATCCGGCACAGGCGGCAGGTATTGCATCTCAGCCCAGTCGACGAAGAAGTCCGCGAGGATCTGCGACTTGATGGCTGTGCGTGGCTCGTAGAGGATGGTGTGGGCGGCTAGCTCCAGGGCCCACTTGGCAACCCGGCCGTTGGCATCCTTGCTGCCGATGATTTCCGCCAGGGCGCTGTGGCAACCACCCTGATGGGGTGCTCTTGGAAGTAGTGCTTGAGCTTCTTGGCCGCCATGTAGACGCCGTAGGTGACCTTCTGGTAGTGGGGGTAATTTTGCTTCGACTGGGAGAGCACTTCGCTAAGGTAGTAGACTGGGCGCTGAACCAGCTGCTCCCTGTTGCCGGCTTCTTTGCGTTCCACCACCAGGACAACGCTAACCACTCGGTTGGTGGCTGCGATGTACAACAACATTGGCTCCATTGAACCCGGCGTTGCAAGGATTGGCGCTGTTGAGAGCACGCGCTTCAAGTCACGGAAGGCTTCATCCGCCTGCGGTGACCAGACGAACTTGTCCGCCTTCTTCATCAATTGATACAGGGGCAGTGCCTTCTCCCCCAGCCGGCTGACGAAGCGGCTCAAGGAGGCCAGGCAGCCAGCAAACTTCTGGACGTCCTTGAGGCACTGCGGCAGTTCCATCTTCTCCAGGGCACTGATCTTGTCCGGGTTGGCTTCGATCCCTCGCTGAGAGACGAGGTAGCCAAGGAGCTGGCCAGACGGCACGCCGAATGTGCACTTGGCCGGGTTGAGCTTCATCCGGAATCTTCTCAAATTGGTGAAGGTTTCTCTCAGGTCATCAAGGAGGGTAGTCGTCTCCTTGGTCTTTACAACGACATCATCCACATATGCGTGAACGTTTCTGCCGATTTGATCCTGCAAGCATTTTTGCATGCACCTTTGGTAGGTGGCGCCTGCATTTTTCAAGCCGAACGGCATAGTCGTGTAGCAATAAGCCCCGTACGGGGTAATGAACGAAGTCTTTATTTGATCAGCCGGATTCAAAGGAATCTGGTGGTAGCCTGAATAGGCATCTAGGAAAGACAACAGTTCACAGCCGGCAGTCGAGTCTATAACTTGATCTATGCGCGGCAGGGGAAGGGGTCCTTCGGGCACGCCTTGTTCAGGCTGGTGTAGTCGATACACATGCGCCAGGAGCCGTTCTTCTTCAAAACCAGGACCGGGTTCGCCAACCAGTCCGGGTGCAGCACTTCCATGATGAAGCCGGCAGCTAGGAGCCGGGCGATTTCTTCACCGATGGCCTTCCTTCGTTCTTCGGCGAAGCGCCTGAGAGGCTGCTTCACCGGCTTGGCTTCAGGCCGGACGTGGAGGTGGTGCTCAGCCAACTCCCTCGGCACACCCGGCATGTCTCTTGGAGTCCATGCGAAGATGTCCCGATTCTCACGGAGGAAGCTGGTGAGCTCGCTTTCCTATTTCTTGTTCAAGCCGGCACCGATGGTGACGAACTTGTCCGGCTGCGCCGGGTCCAGCAGGATCTTCTTGGTGTTGTCGGCCGGCTGGAAGTGAGTCGTCCCAGCCGGGTTGCCTGCAGCCGGCATGTCTGTCTGCGCGGCTTTGGCGAGGGCAACGGCGTCGTGGATGAGCTGCTTCTCGGTGGCGATGACCAGCGTCTGGGCCATCTTGGAGCTCTGCGTGGCGCAGTCCATGGAGCGGCGATAATCGCCGGCTACGGTAATGACCCCCTTGGGGCCAGGCAGCTTCATCTTCAGGTACCCATAGTGGGGCACCGCCATGAACTTGGTCAGGGCCGGCCTGCCCAGGAGCGCGTGGTAGGGACTCACGAGGTCCACCACCTCGAACTCGATTCTCTCGGTGCGGAAGTGGTCCGGCTTCCCGAACATCACCTCCAGCGTGATCCGGCCGATCGGCTGGCAGCAATGGCCTGGCACGATGCCATGGAAGACGGTGGGGGTGGGGCGCAACTCGGCCTCCTGGATGCCCAGCTTGCGGGCGGTGTCGCGGTAGAGGATGTTGATGCTGCTGCCGCCGTCGATGAGGACGCGCGAGAAACGCACGCTGCGCCGGGTTGTGCCGATGGTGGGGTCGAGGACCATGGCGTAGCTGCCCGGCTTCGGCAGGACAGCCGGTGTGTCGCGGCGATCAAAAGTGATGGCCTGCTCTGACCAGTTTAGGTACTGGGGGACCGGCGGTATGACCGCGTTGACCTCGAGGGAACGGCGCTCTTGGCTCGTCCTGTCCTCGGGCTCGGAGGTGAAGATGATGTAGGTGGCGTCTTCGGCCAGATATCGGCCGCCATGGTGCACTTGGTTAGCCTCGTGGTGCTCGAGGTTGGCGTTCTCTGCGCCGGCTTGGCCACCCGGCCGGCTGGTGGAGGCGGGGGGAGGCGGGAGGGGTTCACCGCTTGTCAGCCGCTTCATGAAGTGGCAATCGCGGGTGGTGTGGTTGGAGGGGTTCTTGCCGCTGTGGTACTTGCACGGCGAGTCGAGCATCTGCTCGAAGGTGTACTTCGGCTTCCACTGCCGGTCTTGCTTCTGGCGGCGGCTGCCGCCTGCCGCGTTGTCTGCCACGGCGGCCACGTGGGCGGAGCCGTACCGGCGGTCCGGCTGGTCGCTGTGACGCTTGCCGCGGTAGTTGTCCCGCCGGCTGCCATGCGAGGCGCCCTCGGCCGGCTTGTGGTTGTCCCTTCTGGTGGGGGCCGGTGAAACGTCAGCCGGCGCCTTGCCGGCTTCCTCGGCCAGCGCGTACTTGTCGGCGATGGCCATCAAGGCGGCCATCGACTTGGGGTCACTGCGGCGCAGCTTGTGCCACAGCATGGTGTTGGGCCGACAGCCTCCCATGAAGAAGCCGATGGCCTGGATCTCGTGCACGCCCTCACAGGAGTTGCGCATCTCGCACCAACGCGTCAGGTACGCGCGATCCGTCTCGTCGGGGCCCTGCTTGCACATCTCGAGCTGCTGGGGGCGACCCGGCCGGCGATAGGTGCCGGTGAAGTTGCTGATGAAGGCCGCTTCGAAGTCAAGCCAGCCGTTTATGCTGCCGGCTGGCAGGTTGTTGAGCCATGTGCGGGCGGAGCCGACCAGCATCAGGGGGGAGTAGCGCACGGCCCAGCGCTTGTTGCCTTTGGCGATGCCGACTGCGGTGGAGTAGTCCGCAGCCAGTCCTCCGGCTTGGCGGTGCCGTCGTACTTGGGGGTGTCACGGGGGAGCGTGAAGCCTTCGAGCGTGGGCTCGTTGGCGATGCGGGGCCCGAAGCACTTTGGGCCGGCTGGAGCTTCTTCTTCCGCAATGCGGGATTCGACCAGCCGGTCGAGGCGATCTCGGGCGTCGGCGGGCTCGATGCGCGGGCCCAGCCGGGAGTGTGCCGGCTGGCGCGCGCCGCTTGCTTCTGGAGCCGCTCGGTGATGACGGCGGGGCCCGGAGTCTTGCTCCTGGTTCCGGCTTGGAGGGGGCCGGCTGCGGCTGCTGCCGCTCGGCTGGTGGCTTGGCCGGCCCGAGCTGTGCGTGGCCCGGGAATCATGGCGCCGGCTTGGTGCTGGGGAGGAGGACTCGGCCGTGTCCCTGGCGCCTTCCCTGTCGTTGCCTGCAGCTCCACGAGCGTGAGAAGCTCTGGGGGCATTGACATACCTGGGGTCGGCGACTGCCTGTTGGCTGCGTTGAGCAGCTCAGTCACCCGCCTGGTCTGGCGGCGTAACTCTTCGCCCGAGGCGGTTCAGCTCTTCTGCGGCGGCTTCGCCGCGCGCACGTTCTTGTCGGGGGTGTTGTAGACGGGGAGCTCCGCGGACGGAGCCGGCGAAGGAGCGCCGTCGCGGGCGATCTCAGCGCCAAGGTCGCGGCCCCTGCGGCGGATGTGGCCGGCTCGGCTTGGCTCGCCGCCTGGAGTGAGGCCGTGGGCGCGGTTGTACTCGCGCTGGGTGATCTCCATCTGGCGCTTAGCAGCAGCCAGTTCTTCGGTTTGCTTGAGGAGGAGCTGGCGGTGCGCCTCCAAGTCCGCCTCGATGGCGGTGGGGTCGGCACCAGGCGTGAGTGGGGTGCTCAGCTTTGCCCGGACTGCATCCAGCCGGGACGGTGGTGGTGGCGCTTTCGGGCCCGAGCCGGAGGCGTTGGGGTCGATGTTGCGCTCCAGGTTGGGGCCGCGCATGCGCGGGTTCTTGGTGGGGAGCTCGTCGCCAGCCATCATGACTTGCACGACGGCGGGGCTGGCGGGAGCGCTGCTGCCGGCTCGCGGAGGAGGGCTAGCGCAGCGCAGCACCTGCCGCGGGTAGCGCGGCGGTGCGACGGTGGCGACGTAGACGTCGAAGCCGCCGAAGGAGATGACGCTGCCGCCGGCTGGGAAGGGCCGGTCAGCGAAGCAGCCAGCGTTGTCGCTGACGCAGTCGAGGGAGCCGAATCTCCAGATCAAGCCTGAAGCGACTCGCTCGCCGGTGGTGGTGGTGAGGCCCGTCCGGATGAAGACACCGGCCGAGGATGCTGAAGGCCCCACGGTGGGCGCCAAATGTCGTGGTATCGTCACGGCATATGCCATAGGGTGGCTAATCGAAGTGGTTCCTGAGGGATCTCACGGCGGTATCCGGATGCGGGTATGGGCACGAGCGACACGGCGACGTACCCAGGTTCGAGGCCCTCCGATGGAGGTAAAACCTCTACTCCTGCTATGAGTGTATATGATGATCACACAATACAATGGTGCTCCTAGAGCTGTGTCCGGCTGCTCCTGAGAGGCTAAGGGAGACGATGGTCTCTCTCGCAGGGCAGCTCTGTAGGTGGGTAAAAGCAATAAATGATCGATCCCCTGCACGAGAGGGGTAGTGCGGCTTATATAGGCACCGGCACTTTACATATAAGACCCTATAGTTTACTGGCCGGCTTGGCCGGCTCCGGCTTCCGCTCCTTCCCGAGGCGGTGACGTCAGGAGTGGTTGAGGCATCGTGGCCTGTCCCATCCGGCTGCCACGGTCAGCGGTATGGAGGAGGTGTCCCTGTCGCCGTCAGCCACTGTAGCCGTACGGATCGTCGTAAGCCCTGACGGCCTGTCCGGCGCGTGGCACTATTGCTCCACGGTGCCCCGCGCTTTACGGAAGATGGAGTCAGCGTGGACTTTGGGAACCCGGATCACCTACCGGTTCCTTCCTGCAAGACTCGCCAGCCTCGAGTCGGTCCGAGGTACAAACCCCAGTCGGATATGGCTTGTAGAAGCCGGCCAACTACGCATTGGCCGTAGCCGGCCGACTAGGACCTAGAGCCAGCCGGCTTCCGGACCAGCCGGCCACGGCGCCGGCCGGCTGCTCCTCAGCCGGCCTTTGCCGCGAGCCGGCCAGTGGCCAGCCGGCTGCTCCGCGTCCATTGCCCTATCCGGGGTCTTCCCCCCGACACAGATCTTACCAGACTTTGTCGCAGAATGGATGGAGCTGCAAAACATGGGACCCCCAGATTTGTCGAGAACCTGGACCATGAACTTCGATGGATCCAAGAGGTTATAAGGAGCTGTAGCAGGCGTGATATTAGTGTCACCCCAAGGAGACAAGCTGAAGTATGTGTTGCGAATGACGTTCGCTAACGCATCCAATAATGAGGCTGAGTATGAAGCACTTATACATGGGATGAAGATGGCGAAGGCCTGTGGAGCAATCCGATTAAAAATCTTCGGTGATTCACAACTGGTGGCTCAACAGGTGATGAACCAGTATGACACAGTTAATGACAATGATAGCATACAAGGAGGTATACAACGAACTTGAGAAACTCTTTGACGGGTGTGAAGTGAATCATATCAGCAGACTTAGCAATGACAAAGCCGACATCGGGTCGCAATGTTTAGCAATACCACCCGGCATATTTTGGGAAGAAATAACTGAAAGATCAACCAAGGCAAAGAAGCAACAGAAGAAGAAGGAGAAGGTTGAAAAATACTCGGGAGCTCCAGAAGGATCAGAAGCAAACACATCGGGAGATGAGGAGGAATCGCATGAGGTAATGATGGTGGTGCAAATTCCTTGGATGCAGGTTTACGTAGCATACATCCTAAGGAAACAACTATCTGAAGACCCGGTAGAAGCCAGGCGAGTTATTCGATGGTCCAAAGCTTTTACTGTGATAAAGGGAGAGCTGTATAAGCGAAGTATATCGGGAGTATTGCAGATATGTGTTACACCCGAAGAAGGAAGAGTTATTTTGAAGGATTTACACGAGGGAGTATGCGAGCACCACGCAAGCAGTCGAGCAATAGCAGCCAAGGTTTTCAGGGCAGGATTTTACTGGCTAACAACAATAGAAGATGCAAAGGACATAATGCATACCCGCAATGCGTGTCAAAGATTTACAGCAAAGCCTCATTCTTCGACGGCAGAGTTGATGCCAATACCCTTGTCATGGCCTTTCGCTCAATGGGGCCTCGATATGGTGGGAAAATTGCATAAGGCGTGGCCAGGAGGATACGAGTATATGCTCGTGGCTGTCAACAAGTTTACCAAGTGGATTGATGCAAAACCAATAAACTCGCGAGATGCAGCATCGGTGGTAAGCTTCGTCAAAGGTATCGTCTTCCGATTTGGCGTCCCTCATAGCATTGTCACGGGCAACAGCAGCAATTTCACTTCCAAGGACTTCAAAGCATATTGCGCAGAGGTAGGCATCAAACTACACTTTGCGTCAGTTGCGCATCCACAAACCAATGGGCAAGTTGAGAAAGCAAATGGTATCATTTGCAATGGCATCAAGAAACGGTTGATAACACCTCTGGAGAAAGCTCGACACACTTGGCCAGAAGAGTTTCCTAGCATCTTATGGAGTATACGAACAACACCCAATACAGCAACACAAGAAACCCCGTTTTTCTTGGTCCATGGAGCGGAGGCAGTGCTCCCGATAGAAATAGAACACAATTCTCCAAGAGTGGTGGAGTATGATGAAGAAACTTCGAGAAAAGCACTAGAAGACGATGTCGACGCACTTGATGAGGCTAGAAATGAGGTGAAGTACCAGCAAGACTTGAAAAATTATCATAGTCGACGATTGCGTCCAAGGTCTTTTCAAGTGGGTGACCTAGTTCTTCGGCTTACCCAAGACAGTCATGAAAAGTTTGAGTCACCATGGGTAGGACCTTACATTTTCACAGAGGTGATCGCATGAGGAGTGTATAGGATAAAGGACAAGAAGACAGGGGTCGCCGAGAAGAATCAATGGAACGTGGCGTAGCTTTGGCGTTTCTATGCTTAGAAGTCAAAATAGAAATATGCATGTAAACATACATTGTACTGAAAAAGCTCGCGAGTTTTCTGACGCACTCTTTTCCTTTCAGGACACCGAGTGAGGCTGAAAGGTTTTAATGAGGCGGGCTCGCGATGCTACAATATAGTAAAGATATTGGTGATAATCTTTTTCTTCGACATGCTTAGAGGTTTACAAACTCAATGAAATAAACTTGATCTCTACAATATATGGAATACAAATTATTTGCCTTGGTTACAACACCTCGCAAGTAATAAATATACATACGCCTATTAAAATACTCGGGGGCTAGAGAAGGAAGAAAAAATAGATACACATGGTTCTCGCAATATACATACTTCTCGCAATATATAAGATGCTTATTTGTAAAGAAAAATTCGGAAGAAGGGAAAATTTCATTCATTTCCTTTAAGGTCATCTATGTGTATCCTTTCGTATTCCAAAGGAGCACCCATGGAATCAGCATAATGGTTGTCGGTGAAATACTCAACATCCATCCGAAGAAGATCCGCAATCATCTTTTCGGCCACAGGCGTCACTTCGTCGTTGATCTTGTTGACGTTTCTCCTTCGTCTCCTTAATTTGGCATGACAAAGCTCAAGAGTGTTGGACATATCTAGTTTCGGGTGGCAGATTTGTAGCATGATCATAGAAAATCTAGCACCAGCAAGTAATTGAGCCTTCACAAAACCATGGATTTGATCCACACTTTTGAACTTGTTCATCAATTCACGAAGGGTTTTTGGCTGAGGATTTCGAGGAAACATGGCGTTGTAAACCATGGCCAGAGTTCTGGTGCAGAATTCAAGGTACTCCCGCACCTGACCAGCTCGATCTTGGAATCGCACAATCTGTCGGGTCTGTTCTGCGGAAGCCCAGAAGTTGGAGTTGTTTTGTTGAGCAAGGCGAAGAAGAACTCCAGATTTTTGCATCAACACGCTGATCTTCGGCAGTAGCATCCAAGAAAGGGCCTACCCATGTCACAAATTATAATGAGGACTGAAAAACTCGTACATGGACAGAGGAAAGGAGAACACAAAGGGAAGAACTTACCCGCCATATCCAGTCTCGCGTCGTTCAGTAGCTTAAGCATACTTCCAAGGAAGAGGCTCTCCATCAAGAAACGACATCTTGGTCTCGGGAATCCTGAAACTAGCAGCACGGCTTATGTATTTAAACCTGTTTTCATACTCACAGTTCTGATTCTGAACGTCATAGAGTTGTGCTTGGAGCTTGTTGGTGGTGTCGTGAAGTGAGAGGATGTCGCCCCAAAGCTTTGCAGTTTCCTTCTCATGTTCAGCAATGAGTTCAGACACAATCCTGTGGAAGATATCCACCTCACGCTCAGCCATCTTCTTGTATTTGAAAACCTCCTGTTCTAACTTCTCCATCCTATCTTCCAAGCTTCCTTCTCCTTTAGGACCCTGGACATCCTTGACCTGCAGTTCTCCTTCAACGAGCAGCAACTCCTTGGGGTGCATCCTCAGCTCCTCCATGTACAAGTTGCCAACATCCTTGCAGGAGCTGTCCTTCGGAGTTTCCGACGAAGACATGATGGCTCTAGATCCGAAGCAAATCCTGGCAGAAACAGCTCGAAACAAAACACGTCGAGAAAACGATATACGGACCTCCAGGGGTCCGGGGGATTATATAGCAAAAAATTTCACGACAAACGGAAAGTACCAGATCGAACCAGAGTCGGAAAGGGGCGACGAGGCGGCCAAACCATAGGGCGGCGCGGGCCCAGGCCAGGCCGCGCCGGCCTATGGTGGCACCCCCTCGTGCGTCCTTTCCACTCCGTTTCGAACTCGTAATTTTTCATATTTTCCAAAAACAGCAAAAATATTGTTCGGAAAGTAAATTGCGTACTTTTCATTACCAGTACTGTTACCTATTCAAAGTCGAGTTCTGGCGGACTGTCAATTTGCCCTTTGATGAAAGCCTCCGGTGTTTCCACTTGAATAATATCAACATCAACATTATAAGAATCACCCGAGATATAATGCTTGAGTCTTTGTCCATTCACCACTTGCGTAGCATTGCCTTGGAGAGAGCTAATTTTGATTGCTCCTGAACGATACACCTCCTCGACAACATATGGTCCTTCCCATTTCGAGAGTAATTTCCCTGCAAAGAATCTGAGACGAGACCGATACAATAGGACTTTATCCCCAATATTAAATTCTCTTTTGATAATCCTCCTATCATGCCATTTTTTAACTTTCTCTTTAAAGAGTTTAGCATTTTCATAAGCTTCACTTCTCCATTCATCTAGAGAACTTAATTGCAACAACCTCTTATCACCGGCAAGTTTAGGATCTTTATTTAATTCTCTAACAGCCCAATAAGCTTTGTGCTCTAGTTCTAAAGGTAAATGACAAGCTTTCCCATAAACCATTTTATAAGGTGACATTCCCATGGGATTTTTATAAGCAGTTCTATAAGCCCATAGTGCATCCTTCAATTTACTAGCCCAATTCTTTCTAGTTTTATTAACGGTCTTTCCCAAAATAGATTTAATTTCTCTATTTGATAATTCCACTTGACCACTAGTTTGAGGATGATAAGCGGAAGCAATTCTATGATTAATACCATACTTAGCAAGAGTTTTTCTAAAACCTCCATGAATAAAATGAGAACCTCCATCAGTCATAATATATCTAGGCACTCCAAATCTAGGAAAAATAATGTCTAAAAGCATTCTTAAAGAGGTCTCACCATCAGCACTTTTTGTAGGTATGGCTTCCACCCATTTAGTAACATAATCAACAGCAACAAGTATGTGAGTGTTACCTTCTGAAGACGGAAAAGGTCCCATGAAGTCAAATCCCCAACAATCAAACGGTTCAATAACAAGAGTATAATTCATAGGCATTTCATTACGTCTGGAGATATTACCAACCCTTTGGCATTCATCACAAGATAAAATAAACTTTCTCGCATCTTTGAAGAGAGTTGGCCAATAAAAACCTGATTGTAGAACCTTTTGCGCGGTTCTTTCTCCGGCGTGATGTCCTCCATAAGCACTACCATGGCATTTACTCAATATCTCTTGTTGTTCATATTCGGGAACACACCTTCGCATAATACCATCCACTCCTTCTTTATATAAGTGTGGGTCATCCCAGAAATAATGCCTCAAGTCATAAAAGAATTTCCTCCTTTGCTGAGCTGAAAAGGTTGGAGGCAAATACTTGGAAACAATAAAGTTAGCATAATCAGCATACCAAGGACTGTCTCGCGAGCTCACCTTTATTACAGCCAATTGTTCATTTGGAAAACTATCATTAACAGGAACATGATCATAAGCAATATTTTCCAATCTAGACAAATTATCAGCAACAGGATTATCAGCACCTTTCCTATCTACAATATGTAAATCAAATTCTTGCAAAAGAAGTACCCATCTAATAAGCCTCGGCTTAGCATCTTTCTTTGTCATAAGGTATCTAATTGCAGCATGATCAGTATGAATCGTAACTTTTGAATCAACAATATAAGATCTAAATTTATCACAAGCAAAGACTACAGCTAATAATTCCTTTTCAGTAGTAGCATAATTTCTTTGAGCAGCATCAAGAGTTTTACTAGCATAATGAATAACATTCAGTTTTTTGTTTACCCGCTGTCCAAGAACAGCGCCTACAGCAAAATCACTAGCATCACACATAATCTCAAAGGGTAAATTCCAATCAGGAGGTTCAACTATAGGAGCAGTTGTTAAGGCTTTCTTTAGAGTTTCAAAAGCTTCCTTACAATCATCATCAAAAACAAATGGTACATCTTTTTGAAGAAGATTAGTAAGAGGTTTTGAAATCTTGGAGAAATCTTTAATAAACCTCCTATAAAACCCAGCATGACCAAGAACACTACGAATACCTTTAACATCCCTAGGATAGGGCATCTTCTCAATTGCTTCAACTTTAGCTCTATCAACTTCAATACCTCTCTCGGAAATTTTATGTCCCAATACAATTCCTTCATTGACCATAAAGTGGCATTTCTCCCAATTAAGAACAAGGTTAGTTTCTTCACATCTCTGCAAAACTTTATCAAGGTTTCGCAAGCAACTATCAAAAGAATTCCCATAGACGGAAAAATCATCCATGAATACCTCTACAATACTCTCACAAAAACCATGAAAAATAGCAGACATGCATCTTTGAAAAGTAGCAGGAGCATTACATAAACCAAAAGGCATACGTCTATAAGCATAAGTTCCATAGGGACAAGTGAAAGTAGTTTTCTCTTGATCTTTAGCTTTAACAGCAATTTGTGAAAACCCAGAATAACCATCAAGAAAACAAAAATGAGTATTTTTAGACAATCTTTCTAGCATTTGATCAATAAATGGTAAAGGGTAATGATCTTTCTTAGTAACTTTATTAACTTTTCGAAAATCAATGCACATTCTATACCCTACAACTACTCTTTGAGGGATGAGCTCATCATTATCATTAGGCACAACAGTCATTCCTCCTTTCTTAGGAACACAATGCACAGGACTAACCCATCTACTATCAGCAATAGGATATATAATACCAGCTTCAAGAAGTCTTAATACCTCATTCCTTACCACTTCCTTCATCTTCGGAATTAGACGACGCTGATGTTCAACAACAGGCTTTGCATCATCTTCCATATTAATAGCATGTTGGCAAATAGAAGGAGAAATCCCTTTCAAATCATCAAGAGTATAGCCAATAGCTCCTCGGTGCTTCTTCAATATTTCCAATAACCTTTCTTCCTCAATCTCTGAAAGCTTAGAACTAATAATAACAGGATATATTTTCTTATCATCAATATGAGCATATTTAAGATTATCAGGCAAAGGCTTTAATTCAAAAACAGGATCTTCCTTTGGTGGCGGTGTTGTACCCAAATCTTCCACCGGTAAATCATGCTTGAGAATAGGTTGGCGAAGAAAAATTTCCTCAAGCTCATCTCTTTCTTTCCTAAAAACTTCACTCTCGCTATCCTCCAAATGTTGCTGCAAAGGATTATTAGGAACAAGAACAATAGATGCACACTGCTCCATTTTAAAATCATCACTAGGCAAATCAGCTTTATAAGGAGTTTTGGTAAATTTAGAGAAGTTAAACTCATAAGATTCACCAGCAAATTTAGTCAAAATTTTCTCTTTCTTGCAATCTATAATAGCTCCACAAGTATTTAGAAAAGGTCTACCAAAAATAATAGGACAATAATCACTAGCAGCAGAACCAAGTACCAAAAAGTCAGCAGGATATTTAATCTTACCGCATAAAACTTCCACATCTCGAACAATACCAATTGGAGAAATAGTTTCTCTATTAGCCAGCTGAATAACCACATCAATATCTTCAAGTTCACAAGAATCAATTTCGTGCATAATCTCCGTGTAAAGCTCATAAGGAATAGCACTAACGCTTGCACCAATATCACATAAACCATAATAGCAATGATCACCAATTCTAACAGATAGCATAGGAACACTAGCTTGTTTGGGTTTATTAGGATGTGAAACAATATTAGAAGCATCTTCACAGAAAATAATATGACCATCCTCCACATTTTCAGTCACAAGATCTTTAACTATTGCAACAGCAGGTTCAACTTTTATTTGTTCTTTAGGTTCTACAGGTTTCTTTTCACTTTTATGAACCGCACTATTTATAACAGAGTACTCCTTCATTTTAGCAGGGAAAGGAGTTTTTTCAATATAAGCTTCAGGAATAACATGATCAGCAGTTTCAACTACAATGCATTTATTAATAGATGAATCAATTTTATCTTTATACGGTTCATGATACTTATCAAAATTCTTCTTTGGCAATTCATAATGAGAGGCAAAAGCTTTATAAAGATTTGCAGCAACTTGAGAATCAAGACCATATGTAGCACTCATATTACGAAATTTATCAGTATCCATAAAAGCTTCAATGCATTTATAATCATAAATTATACCTGATTCTCTATCCTTGTCGTTCTCCCAACCTTCAGTATTTTCTTGGATCCGATCAAGAAGGTCCCTTTTAAACTCTTCTTTGTTGCGTGTAAATGATCCAGAACAAGAAGTATCAGCAAGGTCTTGTCTTGAAAAGAAAGTCTTGCATAGAAATTATCAATAATAACATTACCAGGAAGCTCATGAATGGGGCATTTGAGCATTAAAGACTTCAATCTCCCCCAAGCTTGGGCAATACTCTCTCCATCATGAGGCCAAAAATTATATATGCGATTCCGATCCTTGTGAATTTCACTTGGAGGATAGAACTTAGAATAAAACCGGGGCACAATATCATTCCATTCAAGAGAATCCCCATTATCCAGTAATTTATACCAATGCGCCGCTTTACCAGACAGCGATAAAGAGAATAGTTTCTTCCTCACTTCATCCATAGCAATACCTGCACACTTGAATAAACCGCATAATTCATGTAAGAACAATAAATGATCTCCAGGGTGGACAGTTCCATCCCCTTCATAGCGGTTATCCATAACACGTTCAATAATTTTCATAGGTATTTTATATGGTATCACTTCCTCACCTGGCGCCTCATCCACTACCGTTGCAGTAGTAGTAGATTTCCCAAATAAAAATTGAAGAGAAGATCTCTCCATAATGACTTATAGCAGCAGGCAGAAATAAAATCAGCACAAACAGTAAAGGTTTTCCTTACCAATTCCACTTACCAATAGCGCTTCACTCCCCGGCAACGGCGCAGAAAATAGTCTTGATGACCCACAAGTATAGGGGGTGTATCGTAGTATTTTCGATAAGTAAGAATGTCGATCCCAACGAGGAGCAGAAGGTGTTGACAAGCAGTTTCGATGAAGGATTCACTGTAAATGCTCACAGACAAGTATTCAGGGGGTTTTGATGTAACAGTTGAATAAAGTACGAGTAAGTAAAGTGCGAGAGTAACAATTGCAGCGAGTGGCCCAATCCTTTTTAGCACAAAGGACAAGCGGTTTGTTTACTTATAATGACCAAACGTTCTCGAGGACACACGGGATTTTAGTCTAGTGCTTTCGCTACATACGGCTAAATAATCTTCATTGTTATGATAAGTGTTGTGTGGGTGAACCTATGCTAATGTACCGCCCTTCCTAGGACTAATACATACTTGTGATTATACCTTGCAAGCATCCGCAACTACAAGAAAGTAATTAAGAATAAATCTAACCAGCCTTAAACTCTGAGATCCTGCGATCCCTCCTGCATCGATATACCAAGGGGTTTAGGTTTCTGTCACTCCGGCAACCCCGCAATTGGCAAACGAATACAAGATGCATTCCCCTAGGCCCATAAATGGTGAAGTGTCATGTAGTCGACGTTCACATGACACCACTAGAAGAATAACACCACAACTTAAATATCATACCATTGAATATTACTCAACCATAGTTCACTACTAACATTTAGACTTCACCCATGTCCTCAAGAACTAAACGAACTACTCACGAGACATCATATGGAACATGATCAGAGGTGATATGATGATGAATAACAATCTGAACATAAACTTGGTTCAATGGTTTCACTCAATAGCATCAACAACAAGTAGAGATCGATACCGGGAGAGTTTCCCCTATCAAACAATCAAGATCAAACCCAAATTGCTACGGCGGTGACGGTGTCCAGCGGTGGAGACGGCGGTGATGATGGTGGAGATGATGATGATGGTGATGGAGATGATGTCCAGCTCGATGACGGTGACGATGGCGTCGATTTCCCCCTCCCGGAGGGAATTTCCCCACGGATTCCTGCCCGCCGGAGAGCTCTTTCTCTCTGGTGTTCTCCGCCCCGCAGAGGCGGCTGTAACTCTTCGCGAGGTACCCTCTGTGGCTTAGGTTTTCGGGACGAAGGGTTTCGCGAAGAAAAGGAGGCGAAAGGGGCTGTGGGGCCCCCACACCACATGGTGGCGCGGCCAGGCCATGGGCCGCGCCGCCCTATGGTGTGGGCCCACCCTGGGTCCTCCTGGCTCCTCCTTCTGGCTTCCTTCGTCATCTTGAAAAATAGGATTTTTGGTATAATTTCCTTCCACAGTTGATCTTCCGAAATATTCTGACGGTGCTTTTTCCAGCAGAATCCTGGCTCCGGTGCTTGATCCTCCAATAATGATGAAACATGCAAAATAGATGAAATAACATAAGTATTGTGTCCCAATATGAAATATATCAATGAATAATAGCAAATTATGATATAAAATAGTGATGCAAATTGGACGTATCAAACACCAGGGATTCCGGCGCCAACGTGGAACCTGCACAACACAAACCAAGTACTTTGCCCCAACGAAATAGCGAGGTTGTCAATCTCACCGGCTTGCTGTAACAAAGGATTAGATGTATAGTGTGGATGATGATTGTTTGCAGAAAACAGTAGAACAGTATTGCAGTAGATTGTATTGTAAAGAGAATTGGACCGGGGTCCATAGTTCACTAGAGGTGTCTCTCCCATAAGATAAAAGCATGTTGGGTGAACAAATTACAGTTGGGCAATTGACAAATAGAGAGGGCATGACCATGCACATACATATTATGATGAGTATTGTGAGATTTAATTGGCATTATGACAAAGTACATAGACCGCTATCCAGCATGCTTCTATGCCTAAAAAGTCCACCTTCAGGTTATCATCCGAACCCCCTCCAGTATTAAGTTGCTAACAACAGACAATTGCATTAAGTATTGCGCGTAATGTAATCAGTAACTACATCCTCGAACATAGCACCAATGTTTTATCCCTAGTGGCAACAACACATCCATAATCTTAGAGATTTCTGTCACTTCCCCAGATTCACGGAGACATGAACCCACTATCGAGCATAAATACTCCCTCTTGGAGTTACAAGCATCTACTTGGCCAGAGCATCTACTAGTAACGGAGAGCATGCAAGATCATAAACAACACATAGATATAAATTGATAATCAACATAACATAGTATTCTCTATTCATCGGATCCCAACAAACACAACATATAGAATTACAGATAGATGATCTTGATCATGTTCGGCAGCTCACAAGACCCGACAATTAAGCACAATGGGAGAAGACAACCATCTAGCTACTGCTATGGACCCATAGTCCAGGGTAGACTACTCACACATCACTCCGGAGGCGACCATGGCGGCGTAGAGTCCTCCGGGAGATGATTCCCCTCTCCGGCAGGGTGCCAGAGGCGATCTCCTGAATCCCCCGAGATGGGATTGGCGGTGGCGGCGTCTCTGGAAGGTTTTCCGTATCGTGGCTCTCGGTACTGGGGGTTTCGCGACGAAGGCTATTTGTAGGCGGAAGGGCAGGTCAAGGGGCGTCACGAGGGGCCCAGATGACAGGGCCGCGCGGCCAAGACCTGGGCCGCGCCGCCCTGTAGTCTGGCCACCTCGTGGCCCCACTTCGTCTCCTCTTCGGTCTTCTGGAAGCTTCGTGGCAAAATAGGACCCTGGGCGTTGATTTCGTCCAATTCCGAGAATATTTCCTTACTAGGATTTCTGAAACCAAAAACAGCAAAAACAACAAGCACTTCGGCATCTTGTTAATAGGTTAGTTCCAGAAAATGCACAAATATGACATAAAGTGTGCATAAAACATGTAGATATCATCAATAATGTGGCATGGAACATAAGAAATTATCGATATGTCGGAGACGTATCACGCAACACCAGGGATTCCGGCGCCAACGTGGAACCTGCACAACACAACCAAAGTACTTTGCCCCAACGAAACAGTGAGGTTGTCAATCTCACCGGCTTGCTGTAACAAAGGATTAGATGTATAGTGTGGATGATGATTGTTTGCAGAAAACAGTAGAACAAGTATTGCAGTAGATTGAATTCGATCAAAAGAATGGACCGGGGTCCACAGTTCACTAGAGGTGTCTCTCCCATAAGATAAATAGCATGTTGGGTGAACAAATTACAGTTGGGCAATTGACAAATAGAGAGGGCATGACCATGCACATACATGATATGATGAGTATAGTGAGATTTAATTGGGCATTACGACAAAGTACATAGACCGCTATCCAGCATGCATCTATGCCTAAAAATTCCACCTTCAGGTTATCATCCGAACCCCTTCCAGTATTAAGTTGCAAACAACAGACAATTGCATTAAGTATGGTGCGTAATGTAATCAATAACTACATCCTCGGACATAGCATCGATGTTTTATCCCTAGTGGCAACAGCACATCCACAACCTTAGAACTTTCTGTCACTGTCCCAGATTTAATGGAGGCATGAACCCACTATCGAGCATAAATACTCCCTCTTGGAGTTAAGAGTAAAAACTTGGCCAGAGCCTCTACTAATGAGAGCATGCAAGATCATAAACAACACATAGATATAAATTGATAATCAACATAACATAGTATTCTCTATCCATCGGATCCCAACAAACACAACATATAGCATTACAGATAGATGATCTTGATCATGTTAGGCAGCTCACAAGACCGACAATGAAGCACATAAGGAGAAGACAACCATCTAGCTGCTATGGACCCATAGTCCAGGGGTGAACTACTCACTCATCACTCCGGAGCGACCATGGCGGTGAAGAGTCCTCCGGGAGATGATTCCCCTCTCCGGCAGGGTGCCGGAGGCGATCTCTGAATCCCCGAGATGGGATCGGCGGCGGCGTCTCTGGAAGGTTTTCCGTATCGTGGCTCTCGTACTGGGGTCTTCGACGAAGACTATATGTAGGCGGAAGGGCAGGTCAGAGGCGTCACGGGGAGGGCCGCGCGGGCCCCACCTGGGCTGCGCCGCCCTAGTGTGACGGCACCCCGTGGCCCCACTTCGTCTCCTCTTCGGTCTTCTCGAAGCTTCGTGGCAAAATAGGCCCCTGGGCGTTGATTTCGTCCAATTCCGAGAATATTTCCTTACTAGGATTTCTGAAACCAAAAACAGCAGAAAACAACAACTGGCTCTTCGGCATCTCGTTAATAGGTTAGTGCCGGAAAATGCATAAATATGACATAAAGTATGCATAAAACATGTAGATATCATCAATAATGTGGCATGGAACATAAGAAATTATCAATACGTCGGAGACGTATCAGCATCCCAAGCTTAGTTTCTGCTCGTCCCGAGCAGGTAAACGATAACAAAGATAATTTCTGGAGTGACATGCCATCATAACCTCGATCATACTATTGTAAGCATATGTAATGAATGCAGCGATCAAAACAATGGTAATGACATGAGTAAACAAATGAATCATATAGCAAAGACTTTTCATGAATAGTACTTTGAAGACAAGCATCAATAAGTCTTGCATAAGAGTTAACTCATAAAGCAATAAATCAAAGTAAAGGTATTGAAGCAACACAAAGGAAGATTAAGTTTCAGCGGTTGCTTTCAACTTATAACATGTATATCTCATGGATAGTTGTCAATGCAAAGTAATATAACAAGTGCAATATGCAAGTATGTAGGAATCAATGCACAGTTCACACAAGTGTTTGCTTCTTGAGGTGGAGAGAGATAGGTGAACTGACTCAACATAAAAGTAAAAGAAAGGCCCTTCGCAGAGGGAAGCATTGATTGCTATATTTGTGCTAGAGCTTTGGTTTTGAAAACAAGAAACAATTTTGTCAACGGTAGTAATAAAGCATATGTGTTATGTAAATTATATCCTACAAGTTGCAAGCCTCATGCATAGTATACTAATAGTGCCCGCACCTTGTCCTAATTAGCTCGGACTACCTGGATTATCATCGCAATACATATGTTTTAACCAAGTGTCACAAAGGGGTACCTCTATGCCGCCTGTACAAAGGTCTAAGGAGAAAGCTCGCATTGGATTTCTCGCTTTTGATTATTCTCAACTTAGACATCCATACCGGGACAACATAGACAACAGATAATGGACTCCTCTTTTATGCATAAGCATTCAACAATTATTAATTTTCTCATATGAGATTGAGGATATTTGTCCAAAACTGAAACTTCCACCATGGATCATGGCTTTAGTTAGCGGCCCAATGTTCTTCTCTAACATTATGCATGCTCTAACCATTTTAGCGGTAAATCTCCCTTACTTCAGACAAGACGGACATGCATAGCAACTCACATGATATTCAACAAAGAGTAGTTGATGGCGTCCCCAGGAACATGGTTATCGCACAACAAGCAACTTAATAAGAGATAAAGTGCATAAGTACATATTCAATACCACAATAGTTTTTAGGCTACTTGTCCCATGAGCTATGTATTGTAAAGGTAGAGGATAGAAATTTTAAAGGTATAACTCAAGCAATTTACTTTGGAATGGCGGAGAAATACCATGTAGTAGGTAGGTATGGTGGACACAAATGGCATAGTGGTTGGCTCAAGGATTTTGGATGCATGAGAAGTATTCCCTCTCGATACAAGGTTTTAGGCTAGCAAGGTTATTTGAAACAAACACAAGGATGAACCGGTGCAGCAAAACTCACATAAAAGACATATTGTAAACATTATAAGACTCTACACCGTCTTTCTTGTTGTTCAAACTCAATACTAGAAATTATCTAGACCTTAGAGAGACCAATTATGCAAACCAAATTTTAGCAAGCTCTATGTATTTCTTCATTAATAGGTGCAAAGTATATGATGCAAGAGCTTAAACATGAGCACAACAATTGCCAAGTATCAAATTATCCAAGACATTTTATCAATTACTACATGTATCATTTTCCGTTTCCAACCATATAACAATTTAACGAAGAAGATTCAACCTTCGCCATGAACATTATGAGTAAAGCCTAAGGACATATTTGTTCATATGCAACAGCGGAGCGTGTCTCTCTCCCACACAAAGAATGCTAGGATCCATTTTATTCAAACAAAACAAAAACAAAAACAAACCGACGCTCCAAGCAAAGCACATAAGATGTGATGGAATAAAAATATAGTTTCACTAGAGGAACCTGATAATGTTGTCGATGAAGAAGGGGATGCCTTGGGCATCCCAAGCTTAGACGCTTGAGTCTTCTTGAAATATGTAGGGGTGAACCACCGGGGCATCCCCAAGCTTAGAGCTTTCACTCTCCTTGATCATATTGTATCATCCTCCTCTCTTGATCCTTGAAAACTTCCTCCACACCAAACTCAAAACAACTCATTAGAGGGTTAGTGCACAATTAAAATTACATGTTCAGATGTGACATAATCATTCTTAACACTTCTGTACATTGCACAAAGCTACTGAAAGTCAATGGAATAGAAAAATCCATCAAGCATAGCAAAACAGGCAATGCGAAATAAAAGGCAGAATCTGTCAAAACAGAACAGTTCGTAAAGACGAATTTCTAAGAGGCATCAGACTTGCTCAAATGAAAATGCCCAAATTGAATGAAAGTTGCGTACATATCTGAGGATCACTCACGTAAATTGGCATAATTTTCTGAGTTACCTACAGAGAATTAGGCCCAGATTCGTGACAGCAAAGAAATCTGTTTCTGCGCAGTAATCCAAATCTAGTATGAACCTTACTATCAACGACTTTACTTGGCACAACAATGCAACAAAATAAGATAAAGAGAGGTTGCTACAGTATCAACTTCCAAGACTCAAATATAAAATAAAAGTACTGTAGTAAAAACATGGGTTGTCTCCCATAAGCGCTTTTCTTTAACGCCTTTCAGCTAGGCGCAGAAAGTGTATATCAAGTATTATCAAGAGACGAAGTGTCAACATCATAATTTGTTCTAATAATAGAATCAAAAGGTAACTTCATTCTATTTCTAGGGAAGTGTTCCATACCTTTCTTGAGAGGAAATTGATATTTAATATTACCTTCCTTCATATCAATGATAGCACCAACGGTTCGAAGAAAAGGTCTTCCCAATATAATGGGACAAGATGCATTGCATTCAATATCCAAGATAACAAAATCAACGGGGACAAGGTTATTGTTAACGGTAATGCGAACATTATCAACTCTCCCCAAAGGTTTCTTTGTAGAGTTATCAGCAAGATTAACATCCAAATAACAATTTTTCAATGGTGGCAAGTCAAGCATATTATAGATTTTCTTAGGCATAACGGAAATACTTGCACCAAGATCACATAAAGCATTACAATCAAAGTCATTGACCTTCATCTTAATAATGGGCTCCCAACCATCCTCTAGCTTCCTAGGAATAGAAGCTTCGCGTTCTAATTTCTCTTCTCTAGCTTTTATGAGAGCATTTGTAATATGTTTTGTGAAAGCCAAGTTTATAGCACTAGCATTAGGACTCTTAGCAAGTTTTTGTAAGAACTTTATAACTTCAGAGATGTGGCAATCATCAAAATCCAAACCATTATGATCTAAAGCAATGGGATCATCATCCCCAATGTTGGAAAAAATTTCAGCAGTTTTATCACAGGCAGTTTCAGCAGTTTTAGCAATTTCAGGCAGTTTTTCGCGCTTTGCATTAGAAGTGGAAACATTGCCAACACCAATTCTTTTACCATTATTAGTAGGAGGTGCAGCAACATGTGGAGCATTAGCATTACTAGTGGTGGTAATAGTCCAAACTTTAGCTATATTATCTTCTTTATCATTTTCTTCTTTCCCACCTAGCATGCAATTCAGCCATCAATCTTATATTCTCATTAATTCTAACTTGGATGGCATTTGCTGTAGTAACAATTTTATTATTATGATTTCCATTAGGCATAACTTTCAATTTCAAAAGATCAACATCAGCAGCAAGACTATCGACTTTAGAAGCAAGAATATCAATTTTCCCAAGCTTTTCTTCAACAGATTTGTTAAAAATAGTTTGTGTACTAATAAATTCCTTAAGCATGGCTTCAAGTCCAGGGGGTGTATTCCTATTATTGTTGTAAGAATTCCCATAAGAATTACCATAGCCGTTACCATTATTATAAGGATATGGCCTATAGTTGTTACTAGAATTGTTCCGATAAGCATTGTTGTTGAAATTATTATTTTTAATGAAGTTTACATCAACATGTTCTTCTTGAGCAACCAATGAAGCTAACGGAACATTATTAGGATCAACATTAGTCCTATCATTCACAAGCATAGACATAATAGCATCAATCTTATCACTCAAGGAAGAGGTTTCTTCGACAGAATTTACCTTCTTACCTTGTGGAGCTCTTTCCGTGTGCCATTCAGAGTAATTAATCATCATATTATCAAGAAGCTTTGTTGCTTCGCCAAGAGTGATGGACATAAAGGTACCTCCAGCAGCTGAATCCAATAGGTTCCGCGAAGAAAAATTCAGTCCTGCATAAAAGGTTTGGATGATCATCCAAGTAGTCAGTCCATGGGTTGGGCAATTTTTAACCAAAGATTTCATTCTTTCCCAAGCTTGTGCAACATGCTCATTATCCAATTGTTTAAAATTCATTATGCTACTCCTCAAAGATATAATTTTAGCAGGGGGATAATATCTACCAATAAAAGCATCCTTGCATTTAGTCCATGAATCAATACTATTCTTAGGCAGAGATAGCAACCAATCTTTAGCTCTTCCTCTTAATGAGAAAGGAATTTTTTTAATTTTATAATATCACCATCTACATCTTTATACTTTTGCATTTCACACAATTCAACAAAATTATTGAGATGGGCAGCAGCATCATCAGAACTAACACCAGAAAATTGCTCTCGCATAACAAGATTTAGTAAAGCAGGTTTAATTTCAAAGAATTCTGCTGTAGTAGCAGGTGGAGCAATAGGTGTGCATAAGAAATCATTATTATTTGTGGTTGTGAAGTCACACAACTTATTATTTTCAGGAGTACCCATTTTAGCAATAGTAAATAAAGCAAACTAGATAAAAATAAATGCAAGTAACTAATTTTTTTGTGTTTTTGATATAGAGCATGCAAACAAGATAGTAAATAAAGTAAAACTAGCAACTAATTTTTTTGTATTTTTGATATAATGCAGCAAACAAAGTAGTAAATAAAATAAAGCAAGACAAAAACAAAGTAAAGAGATTGGATTGTGGAGACTCCCCTTGCAGCGTGTCTTGATCTCCCCGGCAACGGCGCCAGAAAACGATCTTGATACGCGTACAACACGCGACCGTTAAGAACCCCAAGAGGAAGGTGTGATGCGTACAGCGCAAGTTTTCCCTCAGTAAGAAACCAAGGTTTATCGAACCAGTAGGAGCCAAGAAGCACGTTGAAGGTTGATGGCGGCGAGATGTAGTGCGGCGCAACACCAGGGATTCCGGCGCCAACGTGGAACCTGCACAACACAACCAAAGTACTTTGCCCCAACGAAACAGTGAGGTTGTCAATCTCACCAGCTTGCTGTAACAAAGGATTAGATGTATAGTGTGGATGATGATTGTTTGCAGAAAACAGTAGAACAAGTATTGCAGTAGATTGTATTCGATTAAAAGAATGGACCGGGGTCCACAGTTCACTAGAGGTGTCTCTCCCATAAGATAAATAGCATGTTGGGTGAACAAATTTCAGTTGGGCAATTGACAAATAGAGAGGGCATGACCATGCACATACATGATATGATGAGTATAGTGAGATTTAATTGGGCATTACGACAAAGTACATAGACCGCTATCCAGCATGCATCTATGCCTAAAAAGTCCACCTTCGGTTATCATCCGAACCCCTTCCGGTATTAAGTTGCAAACAACAGACAATTGCATTAAGTATGGTGCGTAATGTAATCAATAACTACATCCTCGGACATAGCATCGATGTTTTATCCCTAGTGGCAACAACACATCCACAACCTTAGAACTTTCTGTCACTGTCCCAGATTTAATGGAGGCATGAACCCACTATCGAGCATAAATACTCCCTCTTGGAGTTAGAGTAAAAACTTGGCCAGAGCCTCTACTAATAACGGAGAGCATGCAAGATCATAAACAACACATAGATATAAATTGATAATCAACATAACATAGTATTCTCTATCCATCGGATCCCAACAAACACAACATATAGCATTACAGATAGATGATCTTGATCATGTTAGGCAGCTCACAAGACCCGACAATGAAGCACATAAGGAGAAGACAACCATCTAGCTACTGCTATGGACCCATAGTCCAGGGGTGAACTACTCACTCATCACTCCGGAGGCGACCATGGCGGTGAAGAGTCCTCCGGGAGATCATTCCCCTCTCCGGCAGGGTGCTGGAGGCGATCTCCTGAATCCCCGAGATGGGATCGGCGGCGGCGTCTCTGGAAGGTTTTCGTATCGTGGCTCTCGGTACTGGGGGTTTCGCGACGAAGACTATATGTAGGCGGAAGGGTAGGTCAAGAGGCGTCACGGGGGCCCCACACGCTAGGGCCGCGCGGGCCCCCCTGGGCCGCGCCACCCTAGTGTGGCGGCGCCCCGTGGCCCCACTTCGTCTCCTCTTCGGTCTTCTGGAAGCTTCGTGACAAATAGGCACCTGGGCGTTGATTTCGTCCAATTCCGAGAATATTTCCTTACTAGGATTTCTGAAACCAAAAACAGCAGAAAACAACAACTGGCTCTTCGGCATCTCGTTAATAGGTTAGTGCGGAAAATGCATAAATATGACATAAAGTATGCATAAAACATGTAGATATCATCAATAATGTGGCATGGAACATAAGAAATTATCGATACGTCGGAGACGTATCAATCATCTCTAAATATGAAATATATCAATGAATAACAGTAAATTATGATATAAAATAGTGATGCAAAATGGACGTATCAGTAGACTATATTGCCATTTTTTTTGACTTAATGCTCCTGCCTTGTTTCCTTCCATTAGAGGATCTCGCCAAATCCAAAAAACGCGCCAATGATCTCGCCGTCAATCTTGAGCAAAGCGAAAAGGCTAGTGAGAAAGCTGAACAGGACGCTGCCTCTGTTGGAGATCTTCGATAGAGACTCCACCAAGCTGAAACTGCTTTAAGCGAGAAGATAACTCAACAGATTACACGTGAAGAAGAAGACCTGTACTGAGAGGGAATACTTCTCGTGCATCCAAACCTTAGCCCAAACCTATGCCATTTGTGTCCACCATACCTACCTACTACATGGTATTTTCTGCCATTCCAAGTAAATATTTCATGTGCTACCTTTAAACAATTCAAAACTTAGTATCTCTTATTTGTGTCAATGTTTCATAGCTCATGAGGAAGTATGTAGTGTTTTATCTTTCAATCTTGTTGGGCAACTTTCACCAATGGACTAGTGGCTTCATCCGCTTATCCAATAATTTTGCAAAAAGAGCTGGCAATGGGATTCCCAGTCCCAAATTAATTAAACTAAATAGACACTCCTCCATGGTATGTGATTGATGGACGGCACCCGAAGGATTCGGTTAGCCATGGCTTGTGTAAGCAAAGGTTGGGGGAGTGTCATCATCATAATAAAACTAAAATAAAAAGGCACTCCTTCATGGTATGAGATTGTTGGCAGGCACCCGAGGATTCGGTTAGCCATGGTTTGTGAAAGAAAGGTTGGAAGGAGTGCCACACAAAATAAAAATAAAATGGGAGCCGCTCTTTGAAGGTTTGTCTGGCAAGGGGGTTAGAGTACCCGCTACCAGTCGTTGACAACAACAAACACCTCTCAAAATGTTACTTTTATTCTCTTTATATGATTGCAAAACTGAAAAAGCTCTAGCACATGATTTAATCCCTGCTTCCCTCTGCGAAGGGCCTGTCTTTTACTTTATGTTGAGTCAGTAAACCTATTTCCCTCCATCTCAAGCAAGCATTTGAGTAGTTGTGATCAAACCATTATATTGTGATTTGCTTCATCATGTCTTTTATTCTTCCTTGTTTAGTACAAGTTTTATCTGAATGAATATAGCTTTGCAAGTTATCAATGATCATGAAGAGACCATTATGATTGAGTATGCAAGTTGTGCCATATAAACTTTAACATGAGAGCGCTGCTCAATGAGATAAATATAATCTGTTAATTGTTCTCTGACCAAGAACGAAGTTTGCCATCACCAATTATGATTTCTTATGCACCTTTATTTGTGATTACCTTATACTTGTTTCAAGTTGAGTTATAAGAAGTTGTTTACTATAATGTCTTGTGCGAATGAATATGATGCTTCTTGTCCGTATTTTATTTATCGACTCTTCACTCCATAAACATGTGGTCTGTTTATCGAGCTCAGTTTCGCTTGGGGACAAGCGAAGTCTAAGCTTGGGGGAGTTGATACGTCCAATTTGCATCACTATTTTATATCATAATTTGCTGTTATTCATTGATATATTTCATATTGGGACACAATACTTATGTTATTTCATCTATTTTGCATGTTTCATCATTATTGGAGGATCAAGCACCGGAGTCAGGATTCTGCTGGAAAAAGCACCGTCAGAACGCAATATTTCGGAAGATCAACTGTGGAAGGAAATTATACCAAAAATCCTATTTTTCAAGATGACGAAGGAAGCCAGAAGGAGGAGCCAGGAGGACCCAGGGTGGGCCCACACCATAGGGCGGCGCGGCCCATGGCCTGGCCGCGCCACCATGTGTGGGGGCCCCACAGCCCCTTTCGCCTCCTTTTCTTCGCGAAACCCTTCGTCCGAAAACCTAAGCCACGAGAGGGTACCTCGTGAAGATTTGACCGCCTGCGGGGCGGAGAACACCGAGAGAAAGAGCTCTCCGGCGGGCAGGAATCCGCCGGGGAAATTCCCTCCCGGAGGGGGAAATCGACGCCATCGTCACCGTCATCGAGCTGGACATCATCTCCATCACCATCATCATCATCTCCACCATCATCACCGCCGTCTCCACCGCTGGACACCGTCACCGCCGTAGCAATTTGGGTTTGATCTTGATTGTTTGATAGGGGAAACTCTCCCGGTATCGATCTCTACTTGTTGTTGATGCTATTGAGTGAAACCATTGAACCAAGTTTATGTTCAGATTGTTATTCATCATCATATCACCTCTGATCATGTTCCATATGATGTCTCATGAGTAGTTCGTTTAGTTCTTGAGGACATGGGTGAAGTCTAAATGTTAGTAGTGAACTATGGTTGAGTAATATTCAATGGTATGATATTTAAGTTGTGGTGTTATTCTTCTAGTGGTGTCATGTGAACGTCGACTACATGACACTTCACCATTTATGGGCCTAGGGGAATGCATCTTGTATTCGTTTGCCAATTGCGGGGTTGCCGGAGTGACAGAAACCTAAACCCCCGTTGGTATATCGATGCAGGAGGGATCGCAGGATCTCAGAGTTTAAGGCTGTGGTTAGATTTATTCTTAATTACTTTCTTGTAGTTGCGGATGCTTGCAAGGGGTATAATCACAAGTATGTATTAGTCCTAGGAAGGGTGGTACATTAGCATAGGTTCACCCACACAACACTTATCATAACAATGAAGATTATTTAGCCGTATGTAGCGAAAGCACTAGACTAAAATCCCGTGTGTCCTCGAGAACGTTTGGTCATTATAAGTAAACAAACCGGCTTGTCCTTTGTGCTAAAAAGGATTGGGCCACTCGCTGCAATTGTTACTCTCGCACTTTACTTACTCGTACTTTATTCAACTGTTACATCAAAACCCCCTGAATACTTGTCTGTGAGCATTTACAGTGAATCCTTCATCGAAACTGCTTGTCAACACCTTCTGCTCCTCGTTGGGATCGACATTCTTACTTATCGAAAATACTATGATACACCCCCTATACTTGTGGGTCATCAGTGTTGCGCCGCACTACATCTCGCCGCCATCAACCTTGAACGTGCTTCTTGGCTCCTACTGGTTCGATTAAACCTTGGTTTCATACTGAGGGAAAACTTGCCGCATCACACCTTCCTCTTGGGGTTCCCAACGGACGCATGCTGTACGCGTATCAAGCACTTTTTCTGGCGCCGTTGCCGGGAGATCAAGACACGCTGCAAGGGGAGTCTCCACATCCCAATCTCTCTACTTTGTTTTTGTCTTGCTTAGTTTTATTTACTACTTTGTTTGCTGCACTAAATCAAAATACAAAAAAATTAGTTGCTAGTTTTACTTTACTTGCTATCTCGTTTGCTATATCAAAAACCCCAAAAAAAATAGTTACTTGTATTTACTTTACTTATTGCATTATGTTTCCTCTTAATTTTACTGTAAAAAACATGCCGGTAGGACGCGGGTCTATAATTGGGAGAAATAATATAGAAGAATTTTTCAACCATGTTAGTACCATTGAAGATTTTGAAGATAGACACTTGGTAGATCTTGCTCCTACTTATGAAATTGCTGCTGCTGCTTTAGTTCGCATGTTGGAAACTAAATTTGTTAATCTCAATCCTATAATCCAACACATGTTTCTTACACTCGGTGATATGGAAGAGGGGAAAAGAAAGATTTTGTTTTAGAAACCCTTCTTAGAGAATTTGGTGGTCTAGCAAGAGAGGCTAGAAAGGTCTTTGCTAAATATAATATGCTTGGTTCTCACACCAATTTTGTTAGTCTCCTTGAAAAGATGGACATGGATAGAATAAGGAACACTAATAATATTAATGATGGTGGGGAGATCAAAGCACCAATACCATGTAAGCTCCTAGCGATGAGTGATGCACTAGAAAATAACTATGCTTGGCTTGTTCCTGAAAATTTGTTTGATGAAAGTAGCAAGCCCAAGACTAATGAAAAGGGAGACGCTAAAACTTATGTATCCAATATATTATGCTTGGCTGAGAAAAATCCACACCCCGCTGAAGATGCACCATCCTTCGATAATACTTGATACACACTTTCTGCGCCTAGCTGAAAAGCGTTAAAGAAAAGCGCTTATGTGAGACAACCCATGTTTTTTACTACAGCACTTTGTTTTTATTTTGTGTCTTGGAAGTTGTTTACTACTGTAGCAACCTCTCCTTATCTTAGTTTAGTGTTTTGTTGTGCCAAGTAAAGTCGTTGATAGTAAAGTTCATACTAGATTTGGATTACTGTGCAGAAACAGATTTCTTTGCTGTCACGAATCTGGGCAAAATTCTCTGTAGGTAACTCAGAAAATTATGCCAATTTACGTGAGTGATCCTCAGATATGTACGCAACTTTCATTCAATTTGAGAATTTTCATTTGAGCAAGTCTGGTGCCTCAATAAAATTCGTCAATACGAACTGTTCTGTTTTGACAGATTCTGCCTTTTATTTCGCATTGCCAGTTTTGTTATGCTCGATGGATATTTTGATTCCATTGACTTTCAGTAGCTTTGTGCAATGTACAGAAGTGTTAAGAATGATTATGTCACCTCTGAACATGTATATTTTGATTGTGCACTAACCCTCTAATGAGTTGTTCTAAGTTTGGTGTGGAGGAAGTTTTCAAGGATCAAGAGAGGGAGATGATACAACATGATCAAGGAGAGTGAAAGCTCTAAGCTTGGGGATGCCCCGGTGGTTCACCCCTGCATATATCAAGAATACTCAAGCGTCTAAGCTTGGGGATGCCCAAGGCATCCCCTTCTTCATCGACAACATTATCAGGTTCCTCCCTGAAACTATATTTTTATTCCATCACAGCTTATGTGCTTTTCTTGGAGCGTCGGTTTGTTTTTGTTTTTGTTTTGTTTGAATAAAATGGATCCTAGCATTCTTTATGTGGGAGAGAGACACGCTCCGCTGTAGCATATGGACAAGTATGTCCTTAGGCTTTACTCATAATATTCATGGCGAAGTTTCTTCTTCGTTAAATTGTTATATGGTTGGAATTGGAAAATGATACATGTAGTAATTGCTAAAATGTCTTGAATAATGTGATACTTGGCAATTGTTGTGCTCATGTTTAAGCTCTTGCATCATATGCTTTGCACCCATTAATGAAGAAATACATAGAGCATGCTAAAATTTGGTTTGCATATTTGGTCTCTCTAAGGTCTAGATAATTTCTAGTATTGAGTTTGAACAACAAGGAAGACGGTGTAGAGTCTTATAATGTTTTCAATATGTCTTTTATGTGAGTTTTGCTGCACCGGTTCATCCTTGTGTTTGTTTCAAATAGCCTTGCTAGCCTAAACCTTGTATCGAGAGCGAATACTTCTCATGCATCCAAATACTTGAGCCAAAGACTATGCCATTTGTGTCCACCATACCTACCTACTACATGGTATTTCCTGCCATTCCAAAGTAAATTGCTTGAGTGCTACCTTTAAACAATTCAAAATGCTTCTCAATTTGTTTCAATGTTTTATAGCTCATGAGGAAGTATGTGGTGTTTATCTTTCAATCTTGTTGGGCAACTTTCACCAATGGACTAGTGGCTTCATCCGCTTATCCAATAATTTTGCAAAAAGAGCTGGCAATGGGATTCCCAGTCCCAAATTAATTAACAAAAATAGACACTCCTCCATGGTATGTGATTGTTGGACGGCACCCGAAGGATTCGGTTAGCCATGGCTTGAGAAAGCAAAGGTGGGGAGGAGTGTCATCATAATAAAACTAAAATAAAAAGGCACTCCTTCATGGTATGAGATTGTTGGCAGGCACCGAAGGATTCGGTTAGCCATGGTTTGTGAAAGAAAGGTTGGAAGGAGTGCCACACAAAAATAAAATAAAATGGGAGCCGCTCTTTGAAGGTTTGTCTGGCAAGGGGTTAGAGTGCCCACTACCATTCGTTGACAACAACAAACACCTCTCAAAATTTTACTTTTATTGCTCTCTATATGTTTTCAAAATCAAAGCTCTAGCACAAATATAGCAATCGATGCTTTCCTCTTTGAAGGACCATTCTTTTACTTTTATGTTGAGTCAGTTCACCTATTTCTCTCCATCTCAAGAAGCAAACACTTGTGTGAACTGTGCATTGATTCCTACATACTTGCATATTGCACTTATTATATTACTCTATGTTGACAATATCCATGAGATATACATGTTACAAGTTGAAAGCAACCGCTGAAACTTCATCTTCCTTTGTGTTGCTTCAATACTTCTACTTTGAATTATTGCTTTATGAGTTAACTCTTATGCAAGACTTATTGATGCTTGTCTTTAAGTACTATTCATGAAAAGTCTTTGCTATATGATTCACTTGTTTACTCATGTCATATACATTGTTTTGATCGCTGCATTCATTACATATGCTTTACAAATAGTATGATCAAGGTTATGATGGCATGTCACTCCGAAATTATCTTTGTTTATGGTTTACCTGCTCGGACGAGCAGAACTAAGCTTGGGGATGCTGATACGTCTCCGACGTATCAATAATTTCTTATGTTCCATGCCACATTATTGATGATATCTACATGTTTTATGCACACTTTATGTCATATTTGTGCATTTTTGGAACTAACCTATTAACAAGATGCCGAAGTGCCAGTTGTTGTTTTCTGCTGTTTTTGGTTTCAGAAATCCTAGTAAGGAAATATTCTCGGAATTGGACGAAATCAACGCCCAGGGTCCTATTTTGCCACGAAGCTTCAGAAGACCGAAGGAGACGAAGTGGGGCCACGAGGTGGCCGGACTACAGGCGGTGCGGCCCGGGTCTTGGCGCGCGGCCACATCATCTGGGCCTCGTGACGCCCCTGACCTGCCCTTCCGCCTACAAATAGCCTTGTCGCGAAACCCCAGTACCGAGAGCCACGATACGGAAAACCTTAGACGCTGCCACCGCCAATCCCATCTCGGGGGATTCGGGAGATCGCCTCCGGCACCCTGAGAGGGGAATCATCTCCGGAGGACTCTACGCCGCCATGGTCGCCTCCCGAGTGATGTGTGAGTAGTCTACCCCTGGACTATGGGTCCATAGCGGTAGCTAGATGGTTGTCTTCTCCCCATTGTGCTTAATTGTGGTCTTGTGAGCTGCCGAACATGATCAAGATCATCTATCTGTAATTCTATATGTTGTGTTTGTTGGGATCCGATGAATAGAGAATACTATGTTATGTTGATTATCAATTTATATCTATGTGTTGTTTATGATCTTGCATGCTCTCCGTTACTAGTAGATGCTCTGGCCAAGTAGATGCTTGTAACTCCAAGAGGGAGTATTTATGCTCGATAGTGGGTTCATGTCTCCGTGAATCTGGGAAGTGACAGAAATCTCTAAGATTATGGATGTGCTGTTGCCACTAGGGATAAAACATTGGTGCTATGTTCGAGGATGTAGTTACTGATTACATTACGCGCAATACTTAATGCAATTGTCTGTTGTTAGCAACTTAATACTCGGATGATAACCTGAAGGTGGACTTTTTAGGCATAGAAGCATGCTGGATAGCGGTCTATGTACTTTGTCGTAATGCCAATTAAATCTCACAATACTCATCATAATATGTATGTGCATGGTCATGCCCTCTCTATTTGTCAATTGCCCAACTGTAATTTGTTCACCCAACATGATGTTTATCTTATGGGAGAGACACCTCTAGTGAGTGAACTTGGACCCCGGTCCAATTCTCTTTCCTGAAATACAATCTACTGCAATCTTGTTCTACTGTTTTTCTGCAAACAATCATCATCCACACTATACATCTAATCCTTGGTTACAGCAAGCTGGTGAGATTGACAACCTCATTTCGTTGGGGCAAAGTACTTGGTTTGTGTTGTGCGGGTTCACGCCGCCGGAATCCTGGTGTTGCGCCGCACTACATCTCGCCGCCATCAACCTTCAACGTGCTTCTTGGCTCCCTCTTGTTCGATTAAACCTTGGTTTCATACTGAGGGAAAACTTGCCGCTGTACGCATCACACCTTCCTCTTGGGGTTCCCAACGGACGCGTGCTGTACGCGTATCATTGCGCCGCACTACATCTCGCCGCCATCAACCTTCAACGTGCTTCTTGGCTCCTACTGGTTCGATAAACCTTGGTTTCTTACTGAGGGAAAACTTGCTGTTGTACGCATCACACCTTCCTCTTGGGGTTCCCAACGGTCGCGTGCTGTACGCGTATCAATGATACTTATGTTATTTCATCTATTTTGCATGTTTCATGGTTATTGGAGAATCGCGCACCGGAGTCAGGATTCTGCTGGAAAAAGCACCGTCAGAATGCAATATTTCGGAAGACCAACAATTGATGGAAATTATACGGAAAATCTTATTTTCTAGAAGACAGAGCTAGCCAAAAGGAGGAGCCGAGGAGGGCCGCCATGGCCCCCCATAGGCCGGCGCGGGCCCAGGCCTGGCCGCGCCGCCTTGTGGGGAGGGGGCCCACAGCCGCCGCCTCTCCTTCGCGTACTTCTTCGTCCCGAAAACCTAAGCTCCGGAGGATAGTCGCGAAGAGTCACAGCCGCCTGGGCGGAAAACACCCGAGAGAAAAGAGCTCTCCCACAGGCTGAAATCTGTCGGGAAATTCCCTCTCGGAGGGAAATCGACGCCATCGTCACGTCATCGAGCTGGACATCATTGGGATCATCATCACCATCATCTCCATCATCATCACCGCCATCTCCACCGCTGCACATCGTCACCGCTGTAACATCTAGGGTTGAATCTTGATTGTTTGATAGGGGAAACTCTCCCGGTATTGATTTCTACTTGTTATTGATGCTATTGAGTGAAACCATTGAACCAAGGTTTATGTTCAGATTGTTATTCATCATCATATCACCTCTGATCATGTTCCATATGATGTCTCGTGAGTAGTTCGTTTAGTTCTTGAGGACATGGGTGAAGTCTAAATGTTAGTAGTGAATTATGTTGGGTAATATTCAATGGTTTGATATTTAAGTTGTGGTGTTATTCTTCTAGTGGTGTCATGTGAACATCGACTACATGATACTTCACCTTTATGGGCCTAGGGGAATACATCTTGTATTCGTTTGCCAATTGCGGGGTTGCGGAGTGACAGAAACCTAACCCCCGTTGGTATATCGATGCGGAGGGATAGCAGGATCTCAGAGTTTAAGGCTGTGGTTAGATTTATCTTAATTACTTTCTTGTATTTGCGGATGCTTGCAAGAGGTATAATCACAAGTATGTATTAGTCCTAGGAAGGGCGGTGCATTAGCATAGGTTCACCCACACAACACTTATCAAAACAATGAAGATTAATCAGCTATATGAAGCGAAAGCACTAGACTAAATTCCCGTGTGTCCTCAAGAACGTTTGGTCATTATAAGTAAACAAACCGGCTTGTCCTTTGTGCTAAAAGGATTGGGCCACTCGCTGCAATTATTTCTCTCGCATTTTACTTACTCGTACTTTATTTATCTGCTATATCAAAAACCCCTGAATACTTGTCTGTGAGCATTTACAGTGAATCCTTCATCGAAACTGCTTGTCAACACCTTCTGCTCCTCGTTGGGTTCGACACTCTTATTTATCGAAAATACTATGATACACCCCCTATACTTGTGGATCATCAAGACTATTTTCTGGCGCCGTTGCCGAGGAGTGAAGCGCTATTGGTAAGTGGAATTGGTAAGGGAAACTTTTACTGTACGTGCTGATTTTATTTCTGCCTGCTGCTATAATTCATTATGGAGAGATCTTCTCTTGAATTTTTATTTGGAAAATCTACTACTACTGCAAAGGTAGTGGATGAGGCGCTGTGAGAAAGAGGTTCCATACAAAATACCTATGAAAATTTATTGAACGTGTTGTGGATAACCGCTATGAAGGGGATGGAACTGTCCATCCTGGAGATCATTTACTATTCTTACATGAATTATGCGGTTTATTCAAGTGTGCAGGTATTGCTATGGATGAAGTTAGGAAGAAACTATTCTCTATATCGCTGTCTGGTAAAGCGGCGCATTGGTATAAATTACTGAAGAATGGGGATTCTCTTGATTGGAATGATATTGTGCCTCTATTTTATTCTAAATTCTATCCTCCAAGTGAAATTCACAAAGATCGGAACCGCATATATAATTTCTGGCCTCATGATGAAGAGAGTATTGCCCAAGCATGGGGGAGATTGAAGTCTCTAATGCTCAAATGCCCCATTCATGAGCTTCCTGGTAATATTATCATTGATAACTTCTATGCAAGACTTCCTTTTCAAGATAAGACCTTGCTGGATACTTCTTGTTCTGGATCATTTACGCGCAACAAAGAAGAGTTTAAGAGGGACCTTCTTGATCGGATTCAGGAGAATACTGAAGGATGGAGAGACAAAGATAGAGAGTCAGGTATAAACTATGATTATAAATGCATTGAAGTTTTTATGGATACTGATAAATTTCGTAATATGAGTGATACTTATGGTCTTGACTCTCAAGTTGTTGCAAATTTTTATAAAGCTTTTGCCTCTCATTTTGAATTGCCTAAGAAGAATTTTGATAAGTATCATGAACCGTATAAAGATAAAATTGATTCATCTATAAATAAATGTGTTGTAATTGAAATTGTTGATCATGTTCTTCCTGAAGCTTATATTGAAAAAACTCCTTTCCCTGCTAAAATGAAGGAGTATTCTGTTATAAATAGTGCGGTTAATAAAAGTGCAAAGAAACCTATAGAACCTGAAGAGCAAATAAAGGTTGAACCTGCTATTGCAATAGTTAAGGATCTTGTGACTAAAAATGTGGAAGATGGTCATATTATTTTCTGTGAAGATGCTTCTAATATTGTTTGTCCTAATAAGTCTAGGAAAACTGTTTGAATTGGTGATCATTGCTATTATGGTTTATGTGATATTGGTGCAAGTATTAGTGCTATTCCTTATGAGCTTTACACGGAGATCATGCATGAAATTGGTTCTTGTGAACTTGAAGATATTGATGTGGTTATTCGGCTAGCTAATAGAGAAACTATCTCTCCAATTGGTATTGTTTGAGATGTGTAAGTTCTATGTGGTAAGATTAAATATCCTGTTGACTTTTTGGTACTTGGTTCTACTGCTAGTAAGTCTTGTCCTATTATTTTTGGTAGAACTTTTCTAAATACTTGTGGAGCTGTTATAGATTGCAGGAAAGAGAAAATTGTGACTAAATTTGCTGGTGAATCTTATGAGTTTAATTTCTCTAAATTTGCCAAAACCCCTTATAAAGCTGATTTACCTAATAATGATTTTAGAGTTGAACAGTGTGCGTCTATTGCTCTTGCTCCTAGTAATCCTTTGCAGCAACATTTGGAGGATAGTGAGAGTGAAGTCTTTAGGGAAGAAAGGAATGAGCTTGATGAAATTTTCCTTCGTCAACCTATTCTAAAACATGATTTGCCGGTTGAAGATCTAGGTACAACACCACCACCAAAGGAAGATCCTGTTTTTGATTTAAAACCATTGCCTAATAATCTTAAATATGCTCATATTGATGATAAGAAAATATATCATGTTATTATTAGTTCTAAGCTTTCAGAGTTTGAGGAAGAAAGGTTATTGAAGAAACACCGAGGAGCTATTGGCTACACTCTTGATGACTTGAAGGGGATTTCTCCCTCTATTTGCCAACATGCCATTAATATGGAAGATGATGCAAAGCCTGTTGTTGAACATCAACGTCGTCTAATTCCTAAGATGAAGGATGTGGTAAGGAATGAGGTATTAAAACTTCTTGAAGCTAGTATTATATATCCTATTGCTGATAGTAGATGGGTTAGTCTTGTGCATTGTGTTCCTAAGAAAGGAGGAATGACTGGTGTACCTAATGATAATGATGAGCTCATCCCTCAAAGAGTAGTTGTAGGGTATAGAATGTGCATTGATTATCGAAAAGTTAATAAAGTTACTAAGAAAGATCATTACCCTTTGCCTTTTATTGATCAAATGTTAGAAAGGTTGTCTAAAAATACTCATTTTTGCTTTCTTGATGGTTATTCTAGGTTTTCACAAATTGCTGTTAAAACTAAAGATCAAGAGAAAACCACTTTCACTTGTCCCTATGGAACTTATGCTTATAGACGTATGCCTTTTGGTTTATGTAATGCTCCTGCTACTTTTCAAAGATGCATGTCTGCTATTTTTCATGGCTTTTGTGAGAATATTGTAGAGGTATTCATGGATGATTTTTCTGTCTATGGGAATTCTTTTGATAATTGCTTGCGAAACCTTGATAAAGTTTTGCAGAGATGTGAAGAAACTAACCTTGTTCTTAATTGGGAGAAATGCCACTTTATGGTTAATGAAGGAATTGTATTGGGACATAAAATTTCCAAGAGAGGTATTGAAGTTGATACAGCTAAAGTTGAAGCAATTGAGAAGATGCCCTATCCTAGGGATGTTAAAGGTATTCGTAGTGTTCTTGGTCATGCTGGGTTTTATAGGAGATTTATTAAAGATTTCTCCAAGATTTCAAAACCTCTTACTAATCTTCTTCAAAAAGATGTACCTTTTGTTTTTGATGATGATTGTAAGGAAGCTTTTGAAACTCTAAAGAAAGCCTTAACAACTGCTCCTATAGTTGAACCTCCTGATTGGAACTTACCTTTTGAAATTATGTGTGATGCTAGTGATTTTTCTGTAGGCGCTGTTCTTGGACAACGAGTAGATAAAAAATTGAATGTTATTCATTATGCTAGTAAAACTCTTGATGCTACTCAAAGAAATTATGCTACAACTGAAAAAGAATTGTTAGTTGTAGTCTTTGCTTGTGACAAGTTTAGATCTTATATTGTTGATTCAAAATTTACAATTCATACTGATCATGCTGCAATTAGATACCTTATGCAAAAGAAAGATGCTAAGCCAAGGCTTATTAGATGGGTGCTTTTGTTGCAAGAATTTGATTTGCATATTATAGATAGGAAAGGTGCTGATAATCCTGTTGCTGATAATTTGTCTAGATTGGAAAACATTGCTTATGATCATGTTCCTGTTAATGATAGTTTTCCAAATGAACAATTGGATGTAATAAAGGTGAGCTCGCGAGATAGTCCTTGGTATGTTGATTATGCTAACTTTATTGTTTCCAAGTATTTGCCTCCAACCTTTTCAGCTCAGCAAAGGAGGAAATTCTTTTATGACTTGAGGCATTATTTTTGGGATGACCCACACTTATATAAAGAAGGAGTGGATGGTATTATGCGAAGATGTGTTCCCGAATATGAACAACAAGATATATTGAGTAAGTGTCATGGTAGTGCTTATGGAGGACATCACGCCGGAGATAGAACCACGCAAAAGGTTCTACAATCGGTTTTTATTGGCCAACTCTCTTCAAAGATGCAAGGAAGTTTATTTTATCTTGTGATGAATGTCAAAGGGTTGGTAATATCTCCAGACGCAATGAAATGCCTATGAATTATACTCTTGTTATTGAACCATTCGATTGTTGGGGATTTGACTTCATGGGACCTTTCCCTTCTTCAGAAGGTAACACTCATATACTTGTTGCTGTTGATTATGTTACTAAATGGGTGGAAGCCATACCCACAAAAAGTGCTGACGGTGAGACCTCTTTAAGAATGCTTTTAGATATTATTTTTCCTAGATTTGGAGTTCCTAGATATCTTATGACTGATGGAGGTTCTCATTTTATTCATGGTGGTTTTAGAAAAACTCTTGCCAAATATGGTATTAATCATAGGATTTCTTCCGCTTATCATCCTCAAACTAGTGGGCAAGTAGAATTATCAAATAGAGAGATTAAATCTATCTTGCAAAAGACTGTTAATAAATCTAGAAAGAATTGGGCTAGTAAATTGAAGGAAGCAATATGGGCTTATAGAACTGCTTATAAAAATCCCATGGGTATGTCACCTTATAAAATGGTTTATGGAAAAGCTTGTCATTTGCCTTTATAACTAGAGCACAAAGCTTATTGGGCTGTAAGAGAACTAAATAAAGATCCTAAACTTGCCGGTAAGAAGAGATTGCTACAATTGAGTTCTCTAGATGAATGGAGAAGTGAAGCTTATGAAAATGCTAAACTCTTTAAAGAGAAAGTTAAGAAATGTCATGATAGAAGAATTATCAAAAGAGAATTTAATGTTGGGGATAAAGTCCTATTGTATCGGTCTCGTCTCAGATTTTTTGCAGGGAAATTACTCTCAAAATGGGAAGGACCATATGTCATTGTGGAGGTGTATCGTTCAGGAGCAATTAAAATTAGTTCTCTCCAAGGCGATGCCACACAAGTGGTGAATGGACAAAGACTCAAGCATTATATCTCTGGAGATTCTTATAATGAAGATGTTGATGTTATTCGAGTGGTGACTCCGGAAGCTTTCATCAAAGGCCAATTTGACAGTTCTGCAGAGTTCGACTTTGAATAGGTAACAGTACTGGTAATAAAAAGTCCGCGTTTAACTATCCGAACAATGTTTTTGCTATTTTTGGAAAATATGAAAAATTACGAGATCGAAACGGAGTGGAGGAGACGCACGAGGGCGTGCCCCATAGGCCGGCGCGGCCCCCAGCCTGGCCGCGCCGCCCTATGAGGAGGGCCCCTCGTTGCCCCTCTCCGACTCTGGTTCGACCTGGTACTTTCCTTCTGTCGTAAAAATTTCTTCTATATAATCCCCCGGACCCCTGGAGGTCCGTATATCGTTTTCTCGTCGTGTTTTGTTCCGAGCTGTTTTCTGCCAGGATCTGAATTTGATGCTTTACACGTGTTATCAGGGTTAAAATTGTATATTCATTGGGAAGTTACGGGGCAGGCGCCGCAGCACGCGTGCCAAAAAAAGCAGAGGACGTGTGTCCCCACTTGCGCAACGTGTTAAACTACGCAGTGTCGGGGGTCCACATATCGGTGAATGAACAGAACCCGCACCTTCCCAATACAACCATCGTGGCCATCGTCAGCATTGATGTCACCATATTGGAAATTTCGACTGAAGTTCTCCGGAGATTTGTGACAAAAGAGTTCTCATGATACAGACAAGATAATTTCGGGAGCCTTTGACCAAATACAAGTTTTTGGTCAAATGCTCGGGGGCTACTTTTTGAAGGAAGTTTGATGTGGAGTTGATTCAAAAGATACCAAAGGTGATCCTACACCCAAGTATATAATACTTGACTGTAGCCTCGGGGCTACTCCCATCGGGAGCGCTGGTCGCGCACCCGATAAAGATGGAAGTACTATAAAAAGTGGACAATATAGCGACAAAGATACTAAAAAGGTGAGCCTACAACCAAGTATAAGCACTTGGCTGTAGTCTCGGGGGCTACTCCCATCGGGAACGCTGTTCGCGTACCCGATGAAATTAAAGAAGTCATGGTGAGAATATTTCGAGTCATCGGGAGGACAAGGTAAAAAATATATAAGTCATGATATGACTCGAACAAATGTGCTATTCCAGCAGCCGAAAAAGGCACTCGACAATATATTCTCAGAGCGCCTCAGTCGCGATTTAATCTCTGAATGCCGCAATACTTTGCGAAGGTAAGACCCCAGGATCCGTCCTGCGCGGCGTGGCATCGCACCCGAATGCGCTCTGCTACTTTTTTCCGTATCAACAGATGCGAAGAAAAATCCTAACGGACGCGTTAGGTACCCGATAAAACATGACTGGAATTCGGCATATGGTAAGACCTTAAGCGGCACATGTCGAATTATGCTAGTATACCGAGATCATGTCCAGGGACTTGATCTTGAAGTAGGTATTTGCGGGATTGCTACGAGAGCAGTTAACTGGTACCTGATCCGTCAGATGAACCAACCCTAATTACCGTTATCCCTGTACAATATATAATTGTCTTATGAAAGTCATTTAGCAACTTGAAGAAATCAGGTGTTAATTGTAATGATGGAGATTTTCCCTGATTCTTCGATTCAAGCAAAATCTCGGGGGCTACTGACATAGGCATCCCCAATGGGCCTGCCAAAGATGGTACTCAGGGTTTACTGAAGGCCCACGATCCGAAGTTTATGAAGCCCAGTTAAGAGATAGTTTGGAAACATAGAGTTGTATTAGGAATAATGACTTATAACTATTACGGGACAAACTCAAAGAGTCTCCCGGTCTTTGTAACTTGTACATCACGAAACCCTCGGCTCCGCCTCCTATATAAGGGGGAGTCGAGGGAGAAAGAGGGCATCGATTTCATTGTCAACATAACCCTAGTTTTCTAGCAGTCGAGTACTTTTTCGGCTAAACCCTCGAGATCTACTTGACCTCTACTTCCTACGAAAACCCTAGTCTACAATCCGTAGGCATTGACAAGTCGATACCTTGTCACATGGGATCTTCCATAAGTGATGGTTTCCTGAAAGACATAATTCAAAACAAGGTTTTACCTGGATTGCAATATTAACATTAGTTGAAATGCAAAATCTAATGAAACCAAATGATAAATAGTAAAGAATCCTCAGTAAAAAGCGTCAATATTTGGAGCTATCAAACAGCGCCGCATGGCGGCCTCTAGTCACTTGAGAACATTGCTTCATCGCATACCCTTGCTTCTCGCGGCGTCGCTGACTCCTCCGACCCGCCGTGCACGCGGTCGGCACATTTGTGGGTGGGAGGGAGGGGGTAGGTGATGGAAGGAAGTGGTGGTACCAGTGAAAGGGGGAGAAGGAATGGGGTGGAGCGGAAGTTTATGCCTTTTGAGGTTGACTAATATAGAGCAAATGGGCGAGGCACAGTCTACTTGCTCTAGAAACTATCGGGAAAACACCTATGAACTTTTGTGTTCACATAGACACCCTTGATTACCACTACGAAAAAGTTTACCCAAGTTTGTGCTTTTTACAGGGAGCAAATTATGAATGTGTCTTACCTATTTAGTCAAGGTTCAGTTTTTTGAATGTTTGGCAGTTCATTTGGTACGCATTGCTATTAATTTATGGTCATGCTTTTGGTAATGCAACTTTCAACATGCTCTTTTAAAGCGCATGCCTCTTTGTACTGAAAGTGCATAGAGCCCCCATGTGTGGTTTTGGTAATTAATGATAATCCCTATAGACTAATGTTTGCATTAAGTTATATGTGTTGTTGTCCGTAGGCAATGCTTGAACGATAAGTTGGCTTTCTTGATGGTTATTCTGGTTTTCACAAATTGCTGTTAAAACTAAAGATCAAGAGAAAACCACTTTCACTTGTCCCTATGGAACTTATGCTTATAGACGTATGCCTTTTGGTTTATGTAATGCTCCTGCTACTTTTCAAAGATGCATGTCTGCTATTTTTCATGGCTTTTGTGAGAATATTGTAGAGGTATTCATGGATGATTTTTCTGTCTATGGGAATTCTTTTGATAATTGCTTGCGAAACCTTGATAAAGTTTTGCAGAGATGTGAAGAAACTAACCTTGTTCTTAATTGGGAGAAATGCCACTTTATGGTTAATGAAGGAATTGTATTGGGACATAAAATTTCCAAGAGAGGTATTGAAGTTGATAGAGCTAAAGTTGAAGCAATTGAGAAGATGCCCTATCCTAGGGATGTTAAAGGTATTCGTAGTGTTCTTGGTCATACTGGGTTCTATAGGAGATTTATTAAAGATTTCTCCAAGATTTAAAAACCTCTTACTTCTTCTTCAAAAAGATGTACCTTTTGTTTTTGATGATGATTGTAAGGAAGCTTTTGAAACTCTAAAGAAAGCCTTAACAACTGCTCCTATAGTTGAACCTCCTGATTGGAACTTACCTTTTGAAATTATGTGTGATGCTAGTGATTTTCTGTAGGCGCTGTTCTTGGACAACGAGTAGATAAAAAATTGAATGTTATTCATTATGCTAGTAAAACTATTGATGCTACTCAAAGAAATTATGCTACAACTGAAAAAGAATTGTTAGCTGTAGTCTTTGCTTGTGACAAGTTTAGATCTTATATTGTTGATTCAAAATTTACAATTCATACTAATCATGCTGCAATTAGATACCTTATGCAAAAGAAAGATGCTAATCCAAGGCTTATTAGATGGGTGCTTTTGTTGCAAGAATTTGATTTGCATATTATAGATAGGAAAGGTGCTGATAATCCTGTTGCTGATAATTTGTCTAGATTGGAAAACATTGCTTATGATCCTGTTCCTGTTAATGATAGTTTTCCAAATGAACAATTGGATGTAATAAAGGTGAGCTCGCGAGATAGTCCTTGGTATGCTGATTATGCTAACTTTATTGTTTCCAAGTATTTGCCTCCAACCTTTTCAGCTCAGCAAAGGAGGAAATTCTTTTATGACTTGAGGCATTATTTTTGGGATGACCCACACTTATATAAAGAAGGAGTGGATGGTATTGCGAAGATGTGTTCCCGAATATGAACAACAAGATATATTGAGTAAGTGTCATGGTAGTGCTTATGGAGGACATCACGCCGGAGATAGAACCGCAAAAGGTTCTACAATCAGGTTTTTATTGGCCAACTCTCTTCAAAGATGCAAGGAAGTTTATTTTATCTTGTGATGAATGTCAAAGGGTTGGTAATATCTCCAGACGCAATGAAATGCCTATGAATTATACTCTTGTTATTGAACCATTCGATTGTTGGGGATTTGACTTCATGGGACCTTTCCCTTCTTCAGAAGGTAACACTCATATACTTGTTGTTGTTGATTATGTTACTAAATGGGTGGAAGCCATACCCACAAAAAGTGCTGATGGTGAGACCTCTTTAAGAATGCTTTTAGATATTATTTTTCCTAGATTTGGAGTTCCTAGATATCTTATGACTGATGGAGGTTCTCATTTTATTCATGGTGGTTTTAGAAAAACTCTTGCCAAATATGGTATTAATCATAGGATTTCTTCCGCTTATCATCCTCAAACTAGTGGGCAAGTAGAATTATCAAATAGAGAGATTAAATCTATCTTGCAAAAGACTGTTAATAAATCTAGAAAGAATTGGGCTAGTAAATTGAAGGAAGCAATATGGGCTTATAGAACTGCTTATAAAAATCCCATGGGTATGTCACCTTATAAAATGGTTTATGGAAAAGCTTGTCATTTACCTTTATAACTAGAGCACAAAGCTTATTGGGCTGTAAGAGAACTAAATAAAGATCCTAAACTTGCCGGTAAGAAGAGATTGCTACAATTGAGTTCTCTAGATGAATGGAGAAGTGAAGCTTATGAAAATGCTAAACTCTTTAAAGAGAAAGTTAAGAAATGTCATGATAGAAGAATTATCAAAAGAGAATTTAATGTTGGGGATAAAGTCCTATTGTATCGGTCTCGTCTCAGATTTTTTGCAGGGAAATTACTCTCAAAATGGGAAGGACCATATGTCATTGTGGAGGTGTATCGTTCAGGAGCAATTAAAATTAGTTCTCTGCAAGGCGATGCCACACAAGTGGTGAATGGACAAAGACTCAAGCATTATATCTCTGGAGATTCTTATAATGAAGATGTTGATGTTATTCGAGTGGTGACTCCGGAAGCTTTCATCAAAGGCCAATTTGACAGTTCTACAGAGTTCGACTTTGAATAGGTAATAGTACTGGTAATAAAAAGTCCGCGTTTAACTATCCGAACAATGTTTTTGCTGTTTTTGGAAAATATGAAAAATTACGAGATCGAAACGGAGTGGAGGAGACGCACGAGGGCGTGCCCCATAGGCCGGCGCAGGCCCGGCTGGCGCGCCGCCTATGAGAGGCCCCTCATTGCCCCTCTCCGACTCGGTTCGACCTGGTACTTTCCTTCTATCGTAAAATTTCTTCTATATAATCCCCGGACCCCTGGAGGTCCGTATATCGTTTTCTCGTCGTGTTTTGTTTCGAGCTGTTTTCTGCCAGGATCTGTTTCGATCTAGAAGCACCATGGTCTCCAACAACAAGGGCAAGGGGCTTTCGGAGGAAGAAGTGAAGAAGATGTCGTCAAAACGAGAGCAACAAGCTGTTGGGAGTAAGCAAATCTTGGTGGGATCTGTTGACACTCGACGTTCTTTTTCTCATAACTTGCAGGGACCCTTACCACCTGCTCCTAGCCTCGACTCTTTCCCTGTTTTGGAAGAAGCTTTACGGGTTACCGATGAGTTTTGTGATCAATACCGTGCTCTGAGAAGGGAAGTGGAGATACTTCAGGAGGAGAATCACTGACTTCGAAGAATGTTAGAGCGGTTCCCATCAAGGTTATCTCATCATCAACACCACCGCCAAAGGAGTAATTCATCATCGGTATTGGCACCCCCTTGGTTTGTTCCAAGCTTGAGGGGAGTGCCGCGGTATCACATCATCACTATCTTTTACTTTTTACTATCAAGTAGTGTCATATCATGAGTAGGGAAGTTATCATATAAGATGGGTTGCGGTGTGGAAGTATCTCTCCTTTAGTTGGTTATCTATGTATCCCTTGGTGTGAGTTATCGTTATGGAATATTAATGAGAAGTCTTATCATTTACATATTGCACATCTTATTTTAGTTTGCAATCTCTATTATATGATTGATCTTGTTATTAGTATTGGTATCACTTTGGGAGCATTGAGTAAATCTATTTGGTTTTGGCAAACTTAGCATTGGTCAATAGCAACAACACTTTAAGTATAAATAGAAAAGAGGAAATACATGTAGATATGTTGTTTCATTATCTTTCTTTCTTGTTAGCTCTTAGCTTATTATTCTGAAGTTAAAATTGTTTGTGCTTACAAGGAAGATGCATGATTGTTTCTATCACATGTATATTTGTTTGTTTCCCTCAACTCTTATGCTTGCTAATCAACCTTGCTAGCCAAAGACTTGTACTGAGAGGGAATGCTTCTCGTGCATCCAAACCTTAACCCAAAACCTATGCCATCAGTGTCCACCATAACTACCTACTATGTGGTATTTCCTGCCATTCTAAGTAAATACTTCATGTGCTACCTTTAAACAATTCAAAAGTTATCATCCCTTATTTGTGTCAATGTTTTATAGCTCATGAGGAAGTATGTGGTGTTTTATCTTTCAATCTTGTTGGGCGGACTTTCACCAATGGACTAGTGGCTTCATCCGCTTATCCAATAATTTTGCAAAAAGAGCTGGCAACGGGGTTCCCAGCCCCAATTAATTAACCTTCATTAATAGTTCTCTTCACATGTTTTGCTCTGATTCATCAGTAAGCAACTTAATTTTGCAAATAGACACTCCTCCATGGTATGTGAAATGTTGGAACGCACCCGAGGATTCGGTTAGCCATGGTTTGAGAATGCAAAGGTTGGGAGGAGTGTCATCTCTAAATAAAACTAAAATAAATAGACACTCCTTCATGGTATGTGAATGATTGGGAGGCACCCGAGGATTCGGTTAGCCATGGCTTGTGAAAGCAAAAGGTTGGAAGGAGTGTCATCCATAAATAAAAATCATGGGAGCCGCTCTTTGAAAGTCTGTCTGGCAAGGGGGTTAGAGTACCCACTACCATTCGTTGACAACAACAAACACCTCTCAAAATTTTACTTTTATGCTCTCTATATGATTTCAAAACTTAAAAATCTCTAGCATATGATTTAATCCCTGCTTCCCTCTGCGAAGGGCCTATCTTTTACTTTATGTTGAGTCAGTAAACCTATTTCCCTCTATCTTAAGCAAGCAATTGAGTTGTTGTGATCAAACCATTTATATTGTGATCTACTTAATCATGCCTTTTACTTTTCCTTGTTTAGTACAAGTTTTATCTGAATGAATATAGCTTTGAAAGTTATCAATGATTATGAGGAGATTATTATGATTGAGTATGCAAGTTTACTATAAGCTTTAACATAAGAGCGTTGCTCGACAGATAAGTACAATCTGTTAATTGTTCTCTGACCAAGAATGAAGTTTGCCATCACCAATTATGATTTCTTATGCACCTTTATTTGTGATTACCTTCTACTTATTTCAAGTTTAATTATATGAGGAGGTTGTTCACCAGAATGTCTTGTGTGAATTAATATGATGCTTCTTGTCCGTATTTTATTTATCGACTCTTCACTCCATAAACATGTGGTCTTGTTTACCGAGTTCAGTTTCGCTTGGGGACAAGCAAGGTCTAAGCTTGGGGGGAGTTGATACGTCCATTTTGCATCACTATTTTATATCATAATTTACTGTTATTCATTGATATATTTCATATTTAGTGATGATACTTATGTTATTTCATCTATTTTGCATGTTTCATGGTTATTGGAGAATCATGCACCGGAGTCAGGATTCTGCTGGAAAAAGCACCGTCAGAATGCAATATTTCGGAAGACCAACAATTGACGGAAATTATACGGAAAATCTTATTTTTCCAGAAGACGAGCTAGCAAAAGGAGGAGCCGAGGAGGGCCGCCATGGGCCCCCCATAGGCCGGCGCGGGCCCAGGCCTGGCTGCGCCGCCTTGTGGGAAGGGGGCCCACAGCCCCCTCTGGCCGCCTCTCCTTCGCGTACTTCTTCATCCCGAAAACCTAAGCTCCAGAGGATAGTCGCGAAGAGTCACAGCCGCCTCTGCGGGGCGGAAAACACCAGAGAGAAAAGAGCTCTCCGGCAGGCTGAAATCTGCCGGGAAATTCCCTCCCGGAGGGGGAAATCGACGCCATCGTCACCGTCATCGAGCTGGACATCATTGGGATCATCATCACCATCATCTCCATCATCATCACCGCCATCTCCACCGCTGCACATCGTCACCGCTGTAACATCTAGGGTTGAATCTTGATTGTTTGATAGGGGAAACTCTCCCGGTATTGATTTCTACTTGTTATTGATGCTATTGAGTGAAACCATTGAACCAAGGTTTATGTTCAGATTGTTATTCATCATCATATCACCTCTGATCATGTTCCATATGATCTCTCGTGTTAGTTTAGTTCTTGAGGACATGGGTGAAGTCTAAATGTTAATAGTGAATTATGTTGGGTAATATTCAATGGTTTGATATTTAAGTTGTGGTGTTATTCTTCTAGTGGTGTCATGTGAACGTCGACTACATGATACTTCACCTTTATGGGCCTAGGGGAATACATCTTGTATTCGTTTGCCAATTGCGGGGTTGCCGGAGTGACAGAAACCTAAACCCCCGTTAGTATATCGATGCAGGAGGGATAGCAGGATCTCGAGTTTAAGGCTGTGGTTAGATTTATCTTAATTACTTTCTTGTATTTGCGGATGCTTGCAAGGGGTATAATCACAAGTCTGTATTAGTCCTAGGAAGGGCGGTGCATTAGCATAGGTTCACCCACACAACACTTATCAAAACAATGAAGATTAATCAGCTATATGAAGCGAAAGCACTAGACTAAATTCCCGTGTGTCCTCAAGAACGTTTGGTCATTATAAGTAAACAAACCGGCTTGTCCTTTGTGCTAAAAAGGATTGGGCCACTCGCTGCAATTATTTCTCTCGCATTTTACTTACTCGTACTTTATTTATCTGCTATATCAAAACCCCCAATACTTGTCTATGAGCATTTGTGAATCCTTCATAAAGCTGTCAACACCTTCTGCTCCTCATTAGGTTCGACACTCTTATTTATCGAAAATACTACGATACACCCCCTATACTTGTGGGTCATCATCTACTCGATGACGAGTAAAAACATCACATATGTATAAAGGTTTACCTTTCAAACCTTCGATAGTATTACGGTACCCAATAAATTGAGTACCGAGATTGATGAAATGCTTCATCAGAGGCTATAGCAAGAGAGGTTATAGAAAGGTTAAGAGGGGGAAAAACTCGACAAATGACACAAAATAGCTGTAAGGGTCCTTACATCATCTAAGGAAGGAGTCGCTGAACTCCCGGCCAAAAATCCTAGTTCCTTGCCAAGTTCAATCCTCGCTCTTTTCGGCGAGGAGGCTCGGGGGCTGATGACAGGAGTCGACATTTCCAAGTCTTGATGATGAGGAGGCGAGGTTTCTTCCATTGCACGGCGAGCTTCCGAAAGAACTAAATTTTGCGACGTGCTTGTTGGAGCTGTCACATTGGCAGCGGGTTCTTCTTCTTCTTTTCCACTATCCGCAAAGATAATATCAACATATTTACAAACAATATATAAAAAAGAAAAGAAGGCAGGATAGCTTACGAACTAATGATGGCATCCTCGTAAGGACAGAAGGCACCCTCTTCCTTGGGAGAAGCTTCCTCGGTAGGTGAACCGCTGGGTTTGGAGGTGCCGGAATCTTCAACTTCACCCCTCTTCCTTTTTCTCTTTGGAGAAGCACCGGAAGGAGGAGAGTGCGCAGATTTGGAAGCCTCCGATTTTGTTTCTTTACCAGAGGAAGCCGCGGATTTGTGAGATCCCACGACTTCACTTTCAGGGAGAGGCACCCTGAGAATCGTCGGTAACGACGGTCCGTTCCTCGACCTCCCCACCTTCAGGTAGGGGAGGAAGAGAGGATAAAACTTGGTGGTTCTTCGAAAAACAAATCAACATCAAGGGATAGTCAAGACAGTGGTCAACAGCAAGACAATAAGATAGCAAGATAGTAGTCGAAATTTGAAAGAAACTTGAGAAAGCAAGTTTAGCAAGATAGAAGTCAAAAAAATATAAACTCGAGAGATAAGTTACTTAGTTTGGGGAGGGCAGTGGTGCCGCTGTATGGCTCCACGCGACAAGAGGTTGGAACTATATTTTTTGCTCAGCGCCGAAAAACGTCGGACAAGCTTCTCCAAATCCTTCACAGAGAGATCTTTGGATATGCGGTCGACATCTTTCTCGCCAGCATACAAACCACAGAGGGGTTTTGCGAGCCTGTAAAGGCTGCACCCTGATTCTAAGGAAGTGCGTAGTAATTTGAACACCCGACAGTTCCTTTACGCGGGTGTTCTGGAGCTCATGGATGCGCTTCATCAGCGCATCTGTCGCCTCTCTTCTTCGGTAGCTTCCACATCCCATGATCGGCGCCGAAGGATTTTTGCGCCACCATCAAAGGGCGTGATGTTGTAATCCTGCGAGTCAAGATACTCCTCGCGGATGTATAGCCACCTCCTGCGCCACCCTTGGACGGAGTCGGGGAATTTGGCGTCGAAATAATCGATGCCAGGACGGATACAGATAACAACGCCCCTACATTGTAGTTGGTATTGTGGGAGTTGTTGCGACGAATGTAAAAATGCGTTTCCACAGGGCCCAATTTGGATGGGTCCCGAGAAAGCACTCGTGGAGGGTTATGAAGATGGAGATGTGGAGGATGGAGTTGGGAGTCAGATGATGTAGCTGCAGCCCGTAGACAAAGAGTAATCTACGGAGGAACTAGAGTATGGGGTGGACATGCCGCAGATGAGGTGATCAACGAATGTTACCGATATCCAATGCAAGGTGTAGGGAAGATCTCCTCTGGGAAAGAGCAGCCCCTCGTCCTTCTGCGTCATCCCAAGCTTCTTCAGCAGGTTCATGTCTTGGTTGGAGATCTTGGATCTCTCCCATCCAAAGATCTCAAAAGCTTCCGTCGCCATGATTCCTGGAGCGGTGTGTCGGAGGAGTCTGGTGCACGGTGGCATGCAAATGAGTGGCGGAGGAAAGTAGAGGTGAGAAGTAGCGCGTGGAGTTTGGGGAAAGCACTGGAATTTTTGCAGAGAGGGGAAAAGAGGAACGACGCAGCGAAGGGGAAGAATGAGGAGGAAGAAGATCATTTATACTTGGAACGCGATTCGCCCCACCGTTGGATAGAAAGGAAGTGAATTTGATGCTTTACACGTGTTATCAGGGTTAAAATTGTATATTCATTGGGAAGTTACGGGGCAGGCGCCGCAGCACGCGTGCCAAAAAAAGCGGAGGACGTGTGTCCCCACTTGCGCAACGTGTTAAACTACGCAGTGTCGGGGGTCCACATATCAGTGAATGAACAGAACCCGCACCTTCCCAATACAACCATCGTGGCCATCGTCAGCATTGATGTCACCATATTGGAAATTTCGACTGAAGTTCTCCGGAGATTTGTGACAAAAGAGTTCTCATGATACAGACAAGATAATTTCGGGAGCCTTTGACCAAATACAAGTTTTTGGTCAAATGCTCGGGGGCTACTTTTTGAAGGAAGTTTGATGTGGAGTTGATTCAAAAGATACCAAAGGTGATCCTACACCCAAGTATATAATACTTGACTGTAGCCTCGGGGGCTACTCCCATCGGGAGCGCTGGTCGCGCACCTGATAAAGATGGAAGTACTATAAAAAGTGGACAATATAGCGACAAAGATACTAAAAAGGTGAGCCTACAACCAAGTATAAGCACTTGGCTGTAGTCTCGGGGGCTACTCCCATCGGGAACGCTGTTCGCGTACCCGATGAAATTAAAGAAGTCATGGTGAGCATATTTCGAGTCATCGGGAGGACAAGGTAAAAAATATATAAGTCATGATATGACTCGAACAAATGTGCTATTCCAGCAGCCGAAAAAGGCACTCGACGATATATTCTCAGAGCGCCTCAGTCGCGATTTAATCTCTGAATGCCGCAATACTTTGCGAAGGTAAGACCCCATGATCCATCCTACGCGGCGTGACATCGCACCCGAATGTGCTCTGCTACTTTTTTCCGTATCAACAGATGCGAAGAAAAATCCTAACGGACGCGTTAGGTACCCGATAAAACATGACTGGAATTCGGCATATGGTAAGACCTTAAGCGGCACATGTCGAATTACGCCAGTATCCCGAGATCATGTCCAGGGACGTGATCTTGAAGTAGGTTTTTGCGGATTGCTACGAGAGCAGTTAACTGGTACCTGATCCGTCAGATGAACCAACCCCAATTACCGTTATCCCTGTACAATATATAATTGTCTTATGAAAGTCATTTAGCAACTTGAAGAAATCAGGTGTTAATTGTAATGATGGAGATTTTCCCTGATTCTTCGATTCAAGCAAAATCTCGGGGCTCGACATAGGCATCCCCAATGGGCCTGCCAAAGATGGTACTCAGGGTTTACTGAAGGCCCACGATCCGAAGTTTATGAAGCCCAGTTAAGAGATAGTTTGGAAACATAGAGTTGTATTAGGAATAATGACTTATAACTATTACGGGACAAACTCAAAGAGTCTCCCGGTCTTTGTAACTTGTACATCACGAAACCCTCGGCTCCGCCTCCTATATAAGGGGGAGTCGAGGGAGAAAGAGGGCATCGATTTCATTGTCAACATAACCCTAGTTTTCTAGCAGTCGAGTACTTTTCGGCTAAACCCTCGAGATCTACTTGACCTCTACTTCCTACGAAAACCCTAGTCTACAATCCGTAGGCATTGACAAGTCGATACCTTGTCACATGGGATCTTCCATAAGTGATGGTTTCCTGAAAGACATAATTCAAAACAAGGTTTTACCTGGATTGCAATATTAACATTAGTTGAAATGCAAAATCTAATGAAACCAAATGATAAATAGTAAAGAATCCTCAGTAAAAAGCGTCAATATTTGGAGCTATCAAACAACTGCCGCATGGCGGCCTCTAGTCACTTGAGAACATCGCTTCATCGCATACCCTTGCTTCTCGCGGCGTCGCCGACTCCTCCGACCCGCCGTGCACGCGGTCGTCACATTTGTGGGTGGGAGGGAGGGGGTAGGTGATGGAAGGAAGTGGTGGTACCAGTGAAAGGGGGAGAAGGAATGGGGTGGAGCGGAAGTTTATGCCTTTTGAGGTTGACTAATGTAGAGCAAATGGGCGAGGCACAGTCTACTTGCTCTAGAAACTATCGGGAAAACACCTATGAACTTTTGTGTTCACATAGACACCCTTGATTACCACTACGAAAAAGTTTACCCAAGTTTGTGCTTTTTACAGGGAGCAAATTATGAATGTGTCTTACCTATTTAGTCAAGGTTCAGTTTTTTGAATGTTTGGCAGTTCATTTGGTACGCATTGCTATTAATTTATGGTCATGCTTTTGGTAATGCAACTTTCAACATGCTCTTTTAAAGCGCATGCCTCTTTGTTACTGAAAGTGCATAGAGCCCCCATGTGTGGTTTTGGTAATTAATGATAATCCCTATAGACTAATGTTTGCATTAAGTTATATGTGTAGGTGTTGTCCATAGGCAATGCTTGAACGATAAGTTGGCTTCAAGATTGCAATACAAAGAAATGAGGTGCAAGTTCAAGATGAGTCAACTCAAAGAGCTCACATGCTTGAAGCTTTCCATTCATATGTGTTCATGGTTATGTGAAGTTGCACCAAAGAAGAAGCTCATCCATAGTGGAGTATGGGGGAGCAATCAAGTCCTCAATCTTCATCAAGCAAGCATAATCAAGAATGGTGTTTCATCTTGTTGCGGTCAAGATCATCATCATCGAGCTCAAGTGGAAGGCGCAAGTTTAAGTTTTCTCTTGATAGGGTTTCTTTCTTACCTGTCTCGTGGTTTAGTTGGGAGACCGGTTTATAGGATAATGGTCGTACTATCAAGGGGCTCTCGAGTGAGTAACTCGATCGTATCGTTCGGAGTGCGGTCAAACCTTTGAATCCTTGCATCATGTTTCTTTGTTGTTATTTGGATCTTAGCCATGTGGTGTTTTAGAGCTTGTGGTTATTTCCATGACAAGCTCTAGTTCATCGAAACGGATTTCGCGTATATCACTTGTTGCGTTTTCGAGTTGGGTGATTTTCTCGGTTTCTTGTATTGAGGGGCTGTCCCTCTAAAACTCATAGAAAATCATCCCCCACTAGTTTCCATATTTTCAACAAAATTGGTTTCACTTAATTCGGAGCTCTCAATCTTAAGTTCTTGATTTTACAAAATTGTCATATTTGGTTTAAATACAGGTGTTTGGGCTGGCCGGTAGTACCGCCCTAGCTGGGCCGGTACCACCGCCGAGCCCAGCCTGACACCACTGCCCGCACTACCGCTTCCGCATGCATGCTCCCAGTAGCCTCGAGACCATGGTCGGTACGCGGCCGGTACCAACGCCGGTGGTATCGCCCTGCCTGCTCGGTAGTACCGGCCTTCCTAGCCCGTACGCGCCTCGCTTGGCTGCTGCCCTGGTGGTACCGCCCACGCGTGGCCGGTCGTACCGGCCACCACCCACCCGCCCAACCGAGACCATGCCAACAGGCAGATTTCCCCTTTGCCTTTTAAGGTTCTTCCTCCTCCTCTACTTTGAGTGGATTTTTCTTCTTCCTCTTGGCTCCTCCATTGTTGACCTTGGGTGAGCTTGCAATCTCTCTCCTCTCCAATGATTTGAGCATTTTTTTGAGAGAAATATAGAGGAGATCTAGGTCCACTCTTTGACCAAACCAAATCACCTCTTTGTGAGGGGAATTTCTTGGGATCTAGATCTTGCAGTATTGGTGTTCTCCTTCTTGTTCTTGCTCTCTTATTCCCCCAATTGGTTTAATAGCTTTGTTGGAATTTGAGAGTGAAGTATTTGGGCATCTTTGTGATGTTCTTGCCATTGCATTTAGTGCATCGGTTTGACTTCTCCGCAAAGTTCGTGAGATATTATCTTCGGGAGCTTGTTCCCGAAGCTTGTTCCTCTTGGGTCTTTGGACCCTAGACGGCTTAGTGGTATTTGTGGTGTTCTTGGGGACTCCAATTAAGTTGTGGAGATTCTTCAAGGGCAAGGCCTTTGTGGTGATTTATTGGGAGCCTCCAATTAAGTTGTGGAGATAGCCTCAAGCTTTGTGCGGGTTCGGTGACCACCCTAAGGTTCCATAGTGGATCGAGGTCTTCCCCTTTGGTGGGAAGGGTCGAGGAGCATAAGGTGAGGCCTTCGTGGCGTTTGGAGTGCTTTGTCCTCCACACCGCTCCAATGGAGACTAGCACTCGCAAGAGTGTGAACTTTGGAATACAACATCGTCTCCGCGTCACCTCAGTTATTCCTATACCCGAGATATTTACTTGTGCACTTTACTTTGTGATAGCCTTCTTGCTTGAAGTTATATATCTTGCTATCACATACTTTCTTGTATTGCTTAGCATAAGTTGTTGGTGCACATAGGTAAACCCTAGTTATATTGGTTTTGCGGTTGACAAATTAAACATCTGTTTGATTACGTATTTGTTAAGCCATAATCGTAAAAGTTTTTAAAAGCATATTCACCCCCCTCTAGGCGCCATCCTGTCCTTTGAGTTACTGAACCGACTCCTGTTTAGAATTCCATGTTTGTTTAACGAAAATATCATCAGGCGTACAAGTAACAACAATTTCGACGAAAATTGAATTGCAATTTCATTGACAACAAAAATTAAGTTGCATAGTCAAGAAACATTAACTTATATATTTTATTAAAGTTCACCTGATCTTACAACCATAAACTTTAGGCACGTGATCATATGTAGTGTCCATCACTTCCTCCTTGGCGTTGTCAATCAATTGAACAACAACAATTCCAATATGAACAATAGTCCTTCTTAGGGTCAAAACCCTTCTAGTAGTAAGTAAGCTTGCACTAATAATATGCGACGAGCTTGGTAGAAGAAATGTTAGAAAATCAATAGAATTGTCTTCCATGACAATGATACCCACCCACAATCAATACATCATCCCCGGTAGAATTAACATATATAGTAAAAATTGTGCAAGTTACTCGAGATTTTCTATAGGGATTTCTATTTTCGTGCCACGGTTCGTTAGTTGTACTCGTTTTCCCCACCTTAGTTTTTCCTCAGTTTTCCCCTCCTCTAGTTTGAAACACCCACAAGTGCTGGAATGGCCGGTAGCCGTCAGGTCAGAGGCCTTGACCGTTAGTCTGACCGCGTGGGGCCGCACATGGGCAGCTCCTCCCTGACCATCTCGTGCTGACGGGTAGGGTCAGGAGACACGTCGGAGCAGCCATCCATCTATCGCTGACGTGTGGGCCGTTTTATGTCATGATTTTATACGCGTTGCTGCCAATGACAAATGGGGCCGCTCTATAGGGCTGCCGCAGTCAATGACCAGTGGGGTCGTATATTTTTCAGGAAAAGACATATATTGCCGCTCTGTGGGGCTGCCGCAGCCAATGACCCGTGGGGTCGTCTATTTATTTAGAGAAAATCATATATTGCCGCTCTGTGGAGCCTCCGCAGCCAATGACCGGTGGGGTCGTATATTTTTCGGGAAAAGACATATATTGCCGCTGTGGGGCTGCCGCAGCCAATGACCAGTGGGGTCGTCTATTTATTTAGAGAAAATCATATATTGCCGCTCGTGGGGGCCGCAGCCAATGACCGTGGGGTCGTATATTTTCAGGAAAAGACATATTGTCGCTCTGTGGCTGCCGCAGCCAATGACCAGTGGGGTCGTCTATTTATTTAGAGAAAATCATATATTGCCGCTCTGTGGGGCCTCCGCAGCCAATGACGAGTGGGGTCGTCTATTTTTCAGGAAAAGACACATATTGCCGCTCTGATATATTTCTTTAGAGAATATCATAGAGAGAAGCAACAAGTTCGCTAATTAATTATTCTTAAGCTAGACCGGAGAACCGCTGGCAGCTCGTTCCCCACCGTCGGACGGAGCAGCCATCGCCGGCGCCTCGTCGCGCCGCCGGCTCTGTCCCCCGGCGGCGTCGGACGGACTGCGGCGCTGCACATCAACCACGGCTCCAGCACTTGTTTCGTCCGCACGCATTGTACCCACCGCAGGAAAGTCCGCCGCAAGCAGATCCACCGCCCACGACGACCGGGATTTGTTCCGCGCACCAATTGGTAGTATAGCTTGGTAAGACCTCCGCTTCTGCCTCCCCCGCCCCCTAATCGATTCGGTTCCCGTAATTTATTGGAGTTTGCAGGTACGAAATAGTCCTCAATGTCTGGTCGTAGCGGGTACACCGGCGAGGGTGGGGATTCGATCATGTCGTGGCCACGTTCTACTTCTCCTACCTCATCGGAAGTGCAGGTATCTAGCTTCAGCTCTCTGTACTACCGTTGAAAGTTCCGCCATGGCCTGTTGGAGTGATTTGAGTTGTTCTTTTTCCATTATTGTTACAGTTAGCCAGGCAAGCCGATGATCCATGGTACATTGCATACCAAGATGAATCAACCCAGTGGTGTAGCCAGAGGATGGATTTGGAGGAGAAGGTGGCCAATTTAGGTGATGAATTGGCCCGTAAAAACCTGATGATATTCGAGCTGAAGCGTATTGTGGAGGAAGAAAAGAAGAATTCAGAGCTTATTCGCAAGGAGAAGTTGAGAGTTGAGACAGATCTTGCCGTATTTGATCAAGTGGTAGAAAATCTAGAACATGAACTTAAAGTGATGGGAGAGGAGAAAAGTAGATTCATCTGGGCAGTTTTATTAGGTGTCATCCCTGTCCTAGCAGTTATGTGGTTCTGGTAGACGATTTTGTATAGAATTGTTATTCAGTAGATGGCTCTAACCACTGTATTTTGTTGTGGCTCTAAGCACTGTATTTTGGCGTACAATTTCCTAGTTGTGCTATGTAATGCGCGCGATAATTTTAGCATGCATGAACATTTTATAAAAGTGAAGGGATCCCAAAAGTGAAAGCATGTACCAGCCTCCGGATCAAATACATATCAATATGGGACAATATCTTCCCAATCAAGTTGGGATAGAATTCAAATCATACATACGGATGTACATGGACACATCAAGAACGTGGAGAAGCTTTTTTTGAGACGGTGGTAGTAGTTCGAACAATTTTATCCCAATTGGAAATTGAAAAATACAAATTTATCATAATTTATCTCAATTTGCGGCGTCGAACACGGCCGCGCAGCGATGGGCAAGAAAGGCCGGGACGACGGGCGGCTGAGGGTGGTCATCTGCGCCATCCGCCGTTGAAGCGATGTTATCGGCGATGGCTTCAATGTTCGTGGCATCGATGACCACTGTCGGAACCGCCGCTGTCTTGGTGTACTTCATCAGCGACGGATCTGCGGAGGGCTGGATCGGCGGCTTTGCAGCGCGGTTGCAGGTGATGGCTTCAATGTTCGTGGCATCGATGACCACTGTCGGAACCGCCGCTGTCTTGGTGTACTTCATCAGCGACGGATCTGCAGAGGGCTGGATCGGCGGCTTTGCAGCGCGGTTGCAGGCGATGGCTTCAATGTTCATGGCATCGATGACCGCTGTCGGCACGGCCGCCGTCTTGTTGTCCTTCATCAGCAATGGATCTGAGGAGGGCAACGGAAGTGAGACATCAACAGCCTCCGACATTGAATGCTGGATCTGCGCCGTCGAAGCGATGTTGTAGGCGATGGCTTCAATGTTCATGGCATCGATGACCACTGTCGGCACGGCCGCCGTCTTGGGGTTCTTCATCATTCAATAGATCTGAGAAGAGAAACGAAAGTGAGACAGAGAGAGACATTTCAACTATTTCTGACGGTTAGATCCTCACCGGCACTCTTAGATCCGCGCCGCCGCACGCCACCGCACGCACGGTTAGATCCGCGCCGCCGCGACCGCCGGAGTAAGAGAGGAAAGAGGAGAGAGGAAGATGCGACTGGAATATGCGACTGCCAGGGTTGGTAGGTATGTGCTCTGCTCTTGTCTCCGTATGCGTCCATCGTGGTAGAGAGAGATATACAGGCCATCCGATCATAAATGATCGAACGGTGCAAGCGTTCGTTGAGCTTTCAACCAACCAAGATCCGTGTGACATACATCTCGACCAATCAGAGATCAGCCAGTGAGTACAAGTTAGGAAAACTGAGTAGAACTAAGAGGGGGAAAAGTGAGGAAATGTTTATCGGAAGGGCAAAACTGAGTAGGACTGAGTACAACAAGTGGGCCCGGAGGGGGAAAACTGAGTAACACTAAGTAAAACAGGGGCACCCAAATAATAAAGGGACTAAGGGAAATTGAAGCTTTTGGCATAAAAATTGTAAAATTGTGTTATTTGAACAATATATTACATTTTGGCCGACTAGATATTGTTTGCAATTCAAAGATACACAAGTGTGACGAATTTGGACTCATTTGGACAAAGTTTGTAAGCATAGTGGGTATTTGGGAGGTGTATTGAGCAGAAAGCCCTGCATCTTCATATCTAGTAGCTCATGGACTAGGAAGTGGTTTTGAAGCTTTTGGCATAAAAACTTCATATCTCTATATTTCCTTTTCCATTATTATTTCTCTAGGTTGTAGGTAACATAACAAGGCTCCATGGGAAGGTTCCACCATGTTTTGAATTATTTTGAATTGAACCCTACACTAAACCCTAAAACCCTAAAACCCTAAACCCTAGAGAAAATGATAAATGTGGCTTAAATGTGGCATACAAATTGTTCATACAAATTCAAATTGTTGAACACAAAGGCATCCCCAATACAAATTGTTCATACAAATTCAAATTGTTCATAGAAATTCAAATTGTTCAACACAAAGGCATCCCCAATACAAATTGTTCAACACAAAGGGATCCCCAATACAAAGGGAACCCTAATACAAATTGTTCATACAAATTCAAATTAGTTGTTCAGAATAAAATCTTTCTCTTGCTCCTGGTGTGACTCGCTGGGGCCACCACCTTCAACACCCGGATTTTTAAGTCCGAATGCCTATTATGTCATACATCGCAATCCCAGGAATATTGTTGTTGCGAGGCATAATAGTTAAGTATCACAGTCATCATTCATTACAAACCATAAGTCTTACAAATTGGAATCACCTGATCCATATTACACGAATAGTTGATCTATTGATCAACGAACAAACACCAGTTCATAGTTCAACATAGCGGAAGCGTAAGATACAAGGACTCTCTAGTCCACAGGCCAACGCTTGACGTCGGAAGGCGCTTAGTTGTCGTAGGCATCCTGCTGGTCATCTCCTTGGTTATCTTCATACTCTGGCCATTTGAATAGCCAGGGACAAAGCCGTGAGTACGTTGAGTACTCGCAAACTAATACTAATGTAAGTGCTAGACATTCTAGTAGGGTTTGCTAAGCTCTAGTTTTATTTGCATAAAGCTAGTTTTAGTTCACAAAGTTTGAGAAAAGCTTATGCAAGTGCTGACTAACTCAAGTGGGAACATTAGTGTCATTCCCACCATTCAAGTGGTGATTTCAATTCAATTCACCACAAGTCATTTCACCATCACCCTTTTCAACATCATTTTCAAAGATATGACATCGGAAACTGTATGGCCTTTCCAACCGTCCGTAACCGTGGACGCGGCTATTCGAATAGGTTTACACTCTGCAGAGGTTGCACACTTGTGCCACAACATTTGATTTCATCCGTCGGGATTTCCCCGAATCATCGTAACACAGTACGCGGATCATCAACCATAACCTTTCACTTACGAACCCTAGTATGAGCACCTCTCCCCATGAGCTTGGCCTCCCGGTGAAGACAAACAGGGAACTGCACAGGGCTTGGGCCGGACATTCACCTCATTTCGCATCATATCATATCGTTTCTTTTGTTGTAGAGGCAGCTTTCGGCATAACCCCGATGACGCTTGTTTAGAGGGAACCCATACTAAGACGCATAAACTTCCAGTTAAGCCCTACCCATAATCAGGTATTGTGGGGGTACTTAATAATTGGAAAGGTATCGCATTCAAACCAACATCATTGTTTTATCAAAAATCACCATCTTCTCTTGGTCATATTCACCTTCAAAATCATTCAATGGAATGCATCTTCATTCCAAGGTTTCCAAAAATCCTCCAAAAATCATAATGTCCCATCTAGAGTAGTCAAGTTTTAATTCATTAGCACTAGCTCTAAATCATGAGGGGTGCTAACTTGCTTTGCTTGGAGAAGACTAACTCACTACTCTAGTAACCAACTTGTACTTTGACCAAAGTTAACTATAAAAGTAACTCATTTAGAAAACAAGTAAAAACTTGTAAAGTAAAAACTTGGGATGGGTTCATATAAGAAAAGGTAAGAAACATGGTGCCTTGCCCCAAGGGGCTTTGCACTTTGCAAGAATATTAGCTTGCATTGATAGTAGCTTGCAAAATATCAGCTTGCCTTGGTAGTTCTCAAACTGTTCCTCCTCTTCCTCTTGGTAGCAACCTTCTTCTTCGGCGTACTCTCCGGTGCTACCGTCTAAATTTGAATACGAGTATAATTACTCACTAATTCAATGGCTATTCCATACATCACATATAACACACAAACTACTCTATGCACACAAATAAATTAACTAGGGTGCATGGGTTGTGGGGTTTAAATAGAATTCACTTCTTTGTATTTAATATGTAAATGATAGTTTCCATAGGTTCTTGAGAAATAATTTCCTCTCATTGAAATCTTCTTAAGATTTAATTTCTCAAACAATCATGGATGAACTCATATTGACCTAAGTCAAATGTTCATCCTCATCATTTGGGAAAATGATTTAAATGAGGTGGATCACCTCATACTATTTAAATAACCCTACATTTGATTTAAATCTCAAGTAATTCATATAAGAGAGTTTGGGACCAGGGGTCCAAACATCCCATGAATCCATGTGAGACAAGTTTAAATGAAGTGTAATACTCCACATAATTTACCTTAATAGTTTTGGACAATATCAACTAGTTAAACTAGCCATAATATCCATTCATTAAACCATGGCATGATCATACAAAGTGACCACACCATTTTATTGCATAAACAATTAGTGTAAGTCAAATGTGAGCTATTAGAGTTGGAATTAACTTAATATCTATTTTGGTTGATTTTTAAGAATTATTTGAATAGGGAAAAGTCCCTGTCTTGTTATTTTTATCACATTTATTCTACAAAGAATCTGACCATGGGGCCAGTGGCATGTTGTAGAGAATTTCAGTAGCTTTCCAACAACATAAAATTCACTAAATTTGGTTTAGCCAATTTGAAACTATTGAATTTCAAAGTGGAGGCAGTATTGAAATGGATTTGTAATAATTAAACTGGATTTGAATTTAACAGGCCGGCGGGAAAACTAGTTGGGCCAAACGATTTGAAAACGGCCCGAGCCAGCCCACCACGGTCCACGGACGCGCGGGCTGCCTGACAGGGGGTCCCGCATGTCAGCGTGTTTTAAACGCCGAAGCGGTACGAGCGACGTGGCGCGTTGGATTAGAAGACGATCCAACGGCGCACGGTCGTCGTCTTCTCCGGCGAGAAGCAGAGGGTCTGGCGGCGAGGGTAGGGGGTCGGAGAGCTTACGGCGGCTCCAGCAAGGTATGGCAGTGTGCGCGAGGTAGATGTGGACGACGGCGAAGCAGCTGGTAGCAGTGGCGGAGCTCGAGGTGGCCTGGATCAATGGCGATTGCTCCAGGGCTTCCGCGGCTCCGATCTTGCAATTGGCCTTGCTCCGGCGACGATCGAGGTGGCTAATGGTGCGAGGCGAAGTGGTGAAGGGTGGGGAGTGAGGTGGTGTGCTCAGTTGCTTCCAGGGAACGCTCTATTTATAGGATTGAGCAAGGGTTGCGGGGCAGTGGCAAGGTCGACCATGGCGCGGCTTCTCCGGCGAGCGGTCGAGCTAGGTGATACGTCTCCGACGTATCGATAATTTCTTATGTTCCATGCCACATTATTGATGTTATCTACATGTTTTATGCACACTTTATGTCATATTCGTGCATTTTCGGAACTAACCTATTAACAAGATGCCGAAGTGCCGGTTGTTGTTTTCTGGTTTCAGAAATCCTAGTAAGGAAATATTCTCGGAATTGGACGAAATCAACGCCAGGGCCTATTTTTCCACGAAGCTTCCAGACGTCCGAAGACGAAACGAAGAGGGGCCACGAGGCAGCCGAGCATAGGGCGGCGCGGCCCCCCCGCGCGCGGCCCTATGGTCCGGGCCCCTCGCGCCTCTTGACCTACCCTTCCGCCTACTTAAAGCCTCCGTGACGAAACCCCCAGAGAGCCACGATACGGAAAACCTTCCAGAGACGCCGCCAACGCCGATCCCATCTCGGGGATCCAGGAGATCACCTCCACCCTGCCGGAGAGGGGAATCATCTCCGGAGGACTCTACGCCGCCATGGTCGCCTCCGGTGTGATGAGTGAGTAGTCTACCCCTGGACTATGGGTCCATAGCAGTAGCTAGATGGTTGTCTTCTCCCATTGTGCTATCATTGTCGGATCTTGTGAGCTGCCTAACATGATCAAGATCATCTATCTGTAATTCTATATGTTGCGTTTGTTGGGATCCGATGAATAGAGAATACTTGTTATGTTGATTATCAAAGTTATATCTACGTGTTGTTTATGAACTTGCATGCTTTCCGTTACTAGTAGATGCTCTGGCCAAGTAGATGCTTGTAACTCCAAGAGGGAGTATTTATGCTCGATAGTGGGTTCATGCCTGCATGGGACAGTGATAGAAAGTTCTAAGGTTGTGTTGTGCTGTTGCCACTAGGGATAAAACATTGATGCTATGTCTAAGGATGTAGTTGTTGATTACATTACGCACCATACTTAATGCAATTGTCTGTTGCTTTGCAACTTAATACTGGAGGGGGTTCGGATGATAACCCGAAGGTGGACTTTTTAGGCATAGATGCAGTTGGATGGCGGTCTATGTACTTTGTCGTAATGCCCAATTAAATCTCACTATACTCATCATGATATGTATGTGCATGGTCATGCTCTCTTTATTTGTCAATTGCCCAACTGTAATTTGTTCACCCAACATGCTGTTCGTCTTATGGGAGAGACACCTCTAGTGAACTGTGGACCCCGGTCCAATTCTCTTTACTGAAATACAATCTACTGCAATACTTGTTCTACTGTTTTCGCAAACAATCATCTTCCACACAATACGGTTAATCCTTTGTTACAGCAAGCCGGTGAGATTGACAACCTCACTGTTTCGTTGGGGCAAAGTACTTTGGTTGTGTTGTGCAGGTTCCACGGTGGCGCCGGAATCCCTGGTGTTGCGCCGCACTACATCGCCGCCATCAACCTTCAAGGGAACTTCTCCTTTTATAGGGACGCGAGGGTTGCGGGGCCGTGAAGGTCGACCATGGCGCGGCTTCTCCGGCGAGCGGTCGAGCTAGGCGAGGTGGTGGCAGTGTTCTACGGCTCCTGGCGATGCTATTGGCGGCGACAGCTTGGTCGGGGAGGGCCTGGTTGGGTCGCATTGCTTCCGGGCATGTCGCGGCAGTGGCGGGATCTTCTTCCCCGTCTACGGCGGCGGCGGTCCAGGGTCTGGTCGTGGCCATGTCTGGCGGCGTCGTGGTGGCGTGGTGATGCTCAACGGCTAGCCAGCGGGGCCAGGGCGAGCGCGAGATGGTGGCGCGGCGCGTGGCCAGTGTGTGTCCGCGGCGTGCACACGCGCGACGCGAGCGGCGTCCAGGGCGCGTTCTGGGCGCGCTGTCTCCGGCGAGCTCACGGCTCCTACGGCGACAGGGCCATGCTAGGCGAGGTAGGAGAGGTGAGGTGGCGAGTGTGGCGCCAGGGCCAGGGCTGAGGGAAGAAGGGAGAGAGGGGGTGGTGGCCGGCATGTGGCCGGCATGGCTATGCCATGCTTGCTATGCCTCTCCTCCTAGGGTTTCTATGTGGTATTAAGTGAGAGAGGGGACCAGGGGACCATTTAGTGTAGGTTGGGGTAGGTTAGTTAGAGTAGAATCACTATTTGCAAATAGTGCAAATAGTGCCATATTTGGAAAATGGCAAATTTGTCCAAATTTGAAATAATTCAAAAGGTGAATGTGTTTGAAAAGTGAGTGTTGATATTAGTTGTAATTGACCAGAGGTGATTTGAGGTGGTGGTGGAAAAATTTGAATTCAAAGATTGGCCAAAATGGCTAAGTGGAGATTGTTGCACTTGTTAAAATGTTGCAACTTTGGATGAGCATAGCTATTGATCAAAGATGAATTTGGCAGGGTGATCTTCATCAAAGTTGTTCACCTTGATGTTGACTTTGAAATGGTGCAAAGAGTTAGCAAGAATTGGTTTGGGAAAATTGAATTGCAGGGGCTCAAAGTGGTGATCAGACTATAAATTTCAGTTTTGACCATTATCATATGTGAGTGGGAATTGTGTTTGAATTTCATTTGAATTGTGAAACTTTGGTTCCAAAAGTTGTAATAAGTGTTTAATAACATTATTCAACTAATGGTGAAGACCAAATAGGTCTAGGGTCAAAATTTATAAAAATGCCATAGGGCATATGTGAGGGTTTTTAGGGTTTTGCATTTTATGGATTTTCATCCTCTTTGCTTTATTTGGTTGGTGATCTTCATATGATCACACTAGGGTTTTAGAGCATAGCAAATACAAGTAATAACAATCATCATGGCATATCACTCAAATGCACAAGTCCTATGCATGGTACTATATGCAAATAGAAAAGTTTTTGTTGGTTTGAAAATTTGTTTTCTGGAATTCTCTAACTTTCTTTTTATTGAAATTTGGGGTGTTACAAACCCTTCCCCCTTACAAAAGATCTCGTCCCGAGATCGAAAAGAAAGTTAGGTACTAAAGAGATCTGGGTATTCCTTCTTCATGAAGTCTTCGCGTTCCCATGTGGCTTCATCCTCGGTATGATTGCTCCATTGGATCTTCAGAAACTTGATGCTTCGGGTGCGGGTGGTTCGGTAAGCTTCTTCCAAGATGCGAATCGGCACTTCGCGGTAAGTCAGATCCTTGTTGATATCCACCGATCGGTGATCGATGTTCTTGAACACTTCGGTCTTCTCCGGGACTTCAAGGCACTTCCGGAGAAGTGAGATGTGAAACACGTCGTGCACCGCCGACATTTCTTCAGGCAACTCCAGTTGATAAGATACTTCACCTCGGCGGCTAAGGACTTGGAAAGGTCCGACATAGCGGGGTGCAAGCTTTCCTTTCAGTTGGAACCTTTGCATTCCTTTCAAGGGGGATACTTTGAGATAGACAAAATCTCCGATCTCAAAGGTCATCTCCCGACGTCTCTTGTCGGCGTAGCTCTTCTGTCTGGATTGCGCAGTCTTGAGGTACTCTCGGATCTTGTGGACTTTCTCTTCGGCTTCACGAAGAACATCTGGGCCGAAAACTTGGCTTTCTCCGACTTCTGACCAGTTCAGGGGGGTACGGCACTTCCTTCCGTACAAGGCTTCAAAGGGGGCCATCTGTAGGCTGGCTTGGTAACTATTGTTGTAAGAGAATTCTGCGTAAGGTAGGCAGTCTTCCCACTTGGATCCGTATTCCAGTACGCATGCTCTAAGCATGTCTTCCAGTATCTGGTTTACTCTCTCGGTCTGTCCGTCGGTCTGAGGGTGATAGGCGGTGCTGAAATTTAGGCGAGTGCCTAGTCCTTCATGCACTTTCTGCCAGAACCTTGAGGTGAACTGTGATCCTCTATCTGACACTATCGATTTGGGGGTTCCGTGCAGAGCGACTATTCTGGAGATGTAAAGTTCAGCTAACTTTGGGCCTTGATAGGTGGTTTTGACGGCGATGAAATGGGCGACTTTGGTCAATCTATCGACCACTACCCATATTGAATCATTGCCTTTGCTGGATTTGGGCAGTCCGGTGATAAAGTCCATTCCTACGGAGTCCCATTTCCATTCCGGAATCTGGAGGGGTTGTAACAGTCCGGCGGGTCGTTGGTGTTCTGCCTTGACTCTCTGACAGATGTCACACTTAGCGATATAGCTACCGATCTCTCTCTTCATTCCGTGCCACCAAAATTGTTCTTTTAGGTCCTGGTACATCTTGGTACCTCCGGGGTGGATTGAATAAAGGGTGTCATGGGCTTCTTGCAGGATGACTTGTTTCAAGTCAGAGTCCGATGGTACGCAGAGACGTTCTTTGTACCAAAGAACTCCGGCTTCGTCTACGGTGAATCCGGGGGCTTTTCCTTCGGCTATCTGTTTCTTGATTCCGTCAATGCTAGCGTTGTCCTTCTGGGCTTCCTTGATCTGACCAACCAAGGTGGGTTGCAGTTCTATGCTGGCTAGGAATCCTTCACTAACAAGTTCAAGTCTGAACTGTTCAAACTCTTGGTGCAAGCTGGGCTGTTCAGTTGCGAGCATGGAGTTCAACTGACACGGCAGTCGACTCAAAGCATCCGCTACCACATTGGCCTTGCCGGGGTGGTAGTGAATCTCCATGTCGTAATCCTTGATCAGTTCGATCCATCGGCGTTGTCTCATGTTCAACTCCTTCTGGGTGAAAATATATTTGAGGCTTTTGTGGTCGGAGTAGATCTCGCATCGATTACCCATGAGGTAATGACGCCAAACTTTCAGGGCTAGGACCACGGCTGCAAGCTCGAGGTCATGGGTTGGGTAGTTCTGTTCATGTTGCTTGAGTTGTCTTGAAAGGTAGGATACAACCTTGCCTTCTTGCATAAGCACGCATCCAAGTCCAGTCTTGGAGGCGTCGCAATATACGTCAAAGGGCTTTGCGATATCCGGCATGATCAGGATTGGGGCTGTTGTCAGTCTACTCTTGAGCTGTTGAAAGCTCTCTTCGCACTTGTCGGTCCACTCAAACTTTCTGTCCTTTTTCAGCAGTTGGGTCATTGGTCGAGCGATGCTCGAAAAACCTTCTACAAATCTGCGGTAGTATCCGGCTAATCCAAGAAAAGCGCGGACCTCGGTTTGTGTGGTTGGGGCTTTCCATTCCATAACAGTTTTGATTTTGGCGGGATCAACGGCAATTCCTCCTGCAGACAAGATGTGTCCGAGGAATCCAACTTCTTCCAGCCAAAACTCACACTTGCTAAACTTGGCATACAACTGGTGTTGTCTAAGGGTTTCTAGGACAATCTCCAAATGCTGTTCATGTTCCTCTTCGGACTTGGAGTAGACGAGGATGTCGTCGATGAACACAACGACAAACTTGTCCAAAAAGTTCATGAAGATCTTATTCATGAGATTCATGAAATAAGCGGGGGCATTGGTCAGTCCAAATGACATGACGTTGTACTCATACAACCCATATCTGGTGGTAAAGGCAGTTTTTGGAATGTCGGTGGCTCGGATCTTCAGTTGATGGTATCCAGTTCTAAGATCTATCTTGGAGAAAACTCGGGATCCGGTGAGTTGGTCGAACAAGTCTTCTATCTTGGGTAAGGGGTATTTGTTTTTGATGGTGACATCGTTAAGCTTACGATAGTCCGTGCATAAACGATTTGCACCATCCTTCTTGTCGACAAACAAGACGGGGGATCTCCAGGGGGATGCACTTGGTCTAATCAAACCTTTGGCTAACATGTCATCTATTTGCTTCTTCAGCTCCACAAGCTCGGTTGCGTTCATGCTGTAGGCTCTCTGGGCGATGGGTCCAGTTCCGGGGATTAACTCGATGATGAACTCGATATCCCGATCCGGGGGCATACCGGGTAGATCATCCGGAAACACATCAGGGTAGCGACAAACGACCCTGATTTGATCCAGAGTTGGCTTGGATACACTTTGGTTGCAGGTGAATTTTCTGGGTAGTTTTTCAGAGACGTGCTCAACTACGATACCGGTGCTGCTAGTCATGGTTATGGCTTTCTTGGCGCAGTCTATCAATCCATTGTGCTTGGACATCCAGTCCATTCCTAGGACAACTTCCAAACCCTTGGTTCCAAGTATGATTAGATTTGCAAAGAAATCTACATCATGGATTTTGATTGGCACATTTTTGCAAAATTTTCTGGCTTTGGTGGTTGATCCGGGGATTTGAACTATCATGACATGTTTCAAACTGAGAGGTTGAATTTTACTTGTTGATGCAAAGTCTTCGGTGACAAAGGAATGCGATGCTCCAGAATCAAACAACACTCTAGCAGGGATGTGGTTGACAGAAAACATACCCAGCACAACATCTGGTGCTTCCTGGGCTTCTTCGGCGTTCATGTGGTAGAGGCGGCCGTTGCGGTTGTTGGGGTTGTTGGGGACGAACTTCTTGCCGGTGGAGACACGGCGTTGCTGCTGAGCAGGTGCAGCGGTGTTGCCGGCGAGCTTGGCAAGACGCTTGGGACACTCGTTGGAGTAGTGCCCCACTACACCACACTCATAACAAGTGATAGTGCTCTTGTCCTGCTTGTTCGCAACGGGAACGGCATTGCTTCCGGTTCTGGGAGCGGTGTTGGTGTTGGTGTTGTTGTTGTTAGGGGCTCGGGGTGGAGCGCGGTTGTAGTAGTTGTTGTTGTTGTAGTTGTTGTTGTAGCCTCCTGGCTTGGAGTTTCCTCCACTCCGGTTCTGATAACCGGGGCGAGAGTTCTGCATCTGGGGTTTGTTGTTTCTCGGAGTGAAACCTCCGCTTGAGCTAGGGCGAAACTTTTGGGGGTGGCTTGATCCACTTTGATTCGCCATGCGGCGCTTGCGGTTCTCATTGGCTTGGTTTAACTTGCCCTCCATCTGGATGGCGGAGTCAACAAGGGCTTCGAGGTCGGCGAAGGGGATGTTGACGAGGACAGTCTGCATCTCATCATGCAGTCCGTTCAGGAATCTCTCCTTCCTCTTCTCAACGGTGTCGGTCTCATCAGGGGCATACCTTGACAAGGTGAGAAACTTGTCGCGGTATTCAACCACCGTCATGCGACCTTGTTTCAGCTCACGGAATTCATCCCTCATCTTCTTGATAAGACCCGGGGGTACATGGTACTTGCTGAACTTGAGTTTGAAATCCTCCCAAGTCATGAATTGTCCTCCGTTCATGGCACGGGTGCTTGTCCACCAAGCGCGGGCTGGTCCAGCGAGATAGTGAGTGGCAAACAAGACCTTCTCGTTGGCTTCCACTCCGGCTACCTCCAGATTGTTCTCCATAGTCTGGAGCCAATCGTCGGCGTCGAGGGGCTCCTCGGTCTTGCTAAACACCGGAGGGTTGGTGTTTTGGAAGTTCTTGAGCTTGGATCCGGGGTGGTCATGATTTCCATGGCCTTGGTTGGCGATGTTCTGCAAGGCGATGAGGTTGGCTTGGCGTTCGGCTCTTTCGGTTTCCCGGTCTGCAAGCATGGTTTGCAGCAGTTGCAGCATCGCGTCGTTGGTGCGATTCGGAGGGGCCATCTGAAGATGTAGAAGATTATGAGATAAGAGGGAACATTCTATGGTTCATTTTGGTTAAGTTTGAAAAACATTTGAAAACTTGTAATCTTTTCATGACAAACACAACATTCATTCATTCATGCAACACATAGTACAAACTACACACATACTCCAATGGTTTTAAGAACCATTCTCATGCTACGATACAAAGGACGGGATACAACTCACACCTACTATAAGTGAAACCAGTGCAACTATTCCTCATCATCGACATCAATCGGGACGTAGTCGTCAGGTCCTGCCTCCAGGAACTCGTAGTCCTCCTCCTCGGTGTTCTCGTCCTCCTCAAAGTCGTTGTCGTCGCTCAGAAAGGCGTCTCCTCCCTGAATGTCGATGCCTCCATCGTCATCCTCCAGCTGACGAATCTGATCCTCCTGGGCCTTGACAGTGGCCTCAAGTGACGCGATCCGGGCGCGAAGGCGGCGAATCGTAGCGTCCTTCTTGGCACGCTGCTGGCGAAGGCTCCTGCGGTCGTTGTTGAGTAGCTTGATCGCCTCACCCTGCTCGGTGATGTGAGCATGGGTCTGGTTCGCGTAAGCGCGAGTGGCGTCGAGGTCCCTCTGAGTCTGGTAGAGCATGAAGTCCAGGTGCTCAGCATGGTGCCTCAACTCCGGGTGCGGCTGCAGCTCCATGGGCACTCCCGCGGCATCACGCCTCACAAGGTGGGCGTAGCGAGAGGCGAGGATGCGCACCACGTTCTGTCCACAGAGGCGCGCAAGTGCCTCCTGTAGGCCACGTGCGAGTCCGTCGAGCCAGTTGCTCTCGCGGAAGGAGAAGAGGATCCTCTCCGAAGTGGGAGGCTCCATCTTGCCCCTCAAGTCGGCAGTGATCACCCACTGCAACTCTCCTCCGGGCGTGTCGTCCAGCTGAACCCCGTGAAACTCGGGGTGTGGGCGCCCAAGGAAGTCAGAGACGGCGTTGAGGTCGTGCTCGAAGATCAAGCTTCCTCCGTTCCCAAGCTGATAAAACTTGGTGTTGATGGGTTCATTCGGCTCCATCTGAAAGAGAATTGGATGAGTAAGTTAGAGAGTGCAAAGTGTGGCAAAGTTTTAAGTTGATTCAAATAAGATAGAACATGATTCATCAAATTTTGGCAAAGTCTCAAAGACAAGAGTGTAGTAAATTTTCACAAATAATTTCTTCCATTTGATTTCAAAGTTAAATTTTTCAGAACGCCCATTCTAACTAAGGTCTTCTAAGGTCAAACAATGGCTCTGATACCAACTTGTCAACACCCGGATTTTTAAGTCCGAATGCCTATTATGTCATACATCGCAATCCCAGGAATATTGTTGTTGCGAGGCATAATAGTTAAGTATCACAGTCATCATTCATTACAAACCATAAGTCTTACAAATTGGAATCACCTGATCCATATTACACGAATAGTTGATCTATTGATCAACGAACAAACACCAGTTCATAGTTCAACATAGCGGAAGCGTAAGATACAAGGACTCTCTAGTCCACAGGCCAACGCTTGACGTCGGAAGGCGCTTAGTTGTCGTAGGCATCCTGCTGGTCATCTCCTTGGTCATCTTCATACTCTGGCCATTTGAATAGCCAGGGACAAAGCCGTGAGTACGTTGAGTACTCGCAAACTAATACTAATGTAAGTGCTAGACATTCTAGTAGGGTTTGCTAAGCTCTAGTTTGATTTGCATAAAGCTAGTTTTAGTTCACAAACTTTGAGAAAAGCTTATGCAAGTGTGATACGTCCAAAACGTATCTACTTTCCCGAACACTTTTGCTATTGTTTTGCCTCTAATTTGTGTATTTTGGATACAACTAACACGGACTAACGCTGTTTTCAGCAGAACTGCTCTGTGTCTCTTTTGTGCAGAAATCCAACTTTCGGGAAAAACCTCGGAATTTATGCAGAAGGCCCTATTTTCCCAGGAAACTAACGGAGCCAGAAGGGCAATTGAAGTGGAGGCCCGAGGGCCCCACACCATAGGGCGGCGCGGCCCGGGGGCGGCCCTGTGGTGTGGCCCCCTCGGCCGGCCTCCGACGCCCTCCTTCGGACTACTTATTCGCCTCGACCTAAAAACACGGAGAGAAGTCGAAGTCGCCGAAACCCTCCGAACGCCGCCACATCGCGAAACTCCGTCGCGGAGCCGAAGTCTCCGTTCGGCACTCCGCCGGACGGGGAATTGGAGGAGATCATCGCCACCATCACCGCCAACGCCTCTACATCAACCAGCCATGTTTCCCCCATCCATGTGTGAGTAATTCCCCCGCTGTAGGCCGAAGGGGATGGTAGGGATTGGATGAGATTGGTCATGTAATAGCATAAGATTGTTAGGGCATAGTGCCTAGTGTCCGTTATTGGTACTTTGATGATATTGTTGCAACTTGTTATGCTTAATGCTTGTCACTAGGGCCCGAGTGCCATGATCTCAGATCTGAACATGTTATTGTTTCATGAAGATAATCATTGTTTATGGTCTTACCTATAAGTTGTATACACATGTCGCTGTCCGGAACCAATGGCCCCGAAGTGACAAGAATTGGGACAACCGGAGGGGATGGTAGCGATGTGAGGATCACATGTGTTCACGGAGTGTTAATGCTTTGCTCCGGTACTTTATTAAAAGGAGTACCTTAATATCCAGTATTTGAGGCCCGGCTGCCACCGGCTGGTAGGACAAAAGATGTTGTGCAAGTTTCTCATTGCGAGCACGCACGACTATATATGGAACACATGCCTATTGATTGCTTTGTACTTGGACACCGTTTTATTATTATCTGCAAATGCCCCTGCTATGATTGTTACATGAGTTTCTCTCATCCATGCAACGCCCGTCATCCGTCCCAGTGCCTACAGTATTTTAATCTTGCTGTTTACTATAATCACTACTGTCTCGTTACTCGCGTTATTTCACTCTGCTATCGCTATAAAACACGATAAACTCTTGCGAGCAAGTCTGTTTCAGGTGCAACTGAATTGACAACTCCGTTGTTAAGGCTTCCAAGTGTTCTTTGTCTCCCTTGTGTCGAATCAATAAATTGGGTTTTACTTCCCTCGAAGACTGTTGCGATCCCCTATACTTGTGGGTCATCAAGACTATTTTCGGCGCCGTTGCGGGGAGCATAGCTTTATTTGGAAGCTCACTTGGATTAATATTGTTCGCTGCAAATTCTCCATCATGGGTAAACCTCGCGATACTAAGATCGCCATATTACCATCTACTACAAGAAAAGGTACAATTCTGAATACCTCTGCTGCTCTTGATTCACCATCTGTGATTGATAAACTTGTTTCACCGCCACATGCTTCGCATGTGGGTACATCTGCTGAATCTGAACACTCTCATAATATTGATAATGCTTCTGCTGTGCTTGATGATAGTGGTTCATTGGGATCCTTTCTAGATGCTACAATTGCTAGGTCTAGACAAATTGAAAATACTGAAACTCCTAATGCTACTACACCTGTTAGTTCACCTGAACTTGATTATTTTAGTGATGATCCTGAGGAAGATTATGTGGAGCTTAATGATGATTTTATTGAAAAATGCAATGCTACTACTGATGCAAGAAAAATTAAAAAGTTGCTTGCAGAACATGCTGTTAGATATAAACTGTCTCCTGATCCTAAGTTTGCCACATCTCCTATAAACATTAGGGATAAAGATTATGATTTTTCTCTTGATCTATCTCATATAGCTATTGTTGAGAAAACACCCTTTTGTGGTACTGAAAAAGAAAGTGCTGTTGAACACATGACTGAGTTATCTACTCTTAGTAGCTTGTTTTCTGATGATGTTAAGATGCGTACTTACTTTGTTGCTAAAATATTTCCATTCTCATTAAAGGATGACGCTAAAACTTGGTATAATAATTTGCCACCAAATTCTATTAAAAGTCCGAAAGAATTGCTTGATGTTTTCTTCCGCAAATACTTTCCTGCTAGTGCTCAACATATTGCTTTGCAGAGAATTTATAATTTTAATCAGGAAGATGAAGAGAAATTGCCTGAGGCTTGGTCGAGATTCTGCTCTCTTATTAGAGCTCGGCCTGAGCATGATCTGGAAAAGCATGATTTACTTGATATATTTTATAGTGGACTAACCATTGAGTCTAGGGCATACCTGGATAGTTGTGCTGGTTGTGTTTTCAGGAAAAGAACTCCAGACGACGCTGAAGAATTATTGGCTAAAATAAGCCGGAATCATGATGAATGGACTACGCCTGAACCAACTCCAACTCCAATATTGAAGAAGAGGGGTTTAATTGAATTGAATGATGAAGATATGAGGGAAGCCAAGAAGTCTCTCAAGGAGAAAGGTATTAAATCTGAAGATGTGAAGAATCTACCTCCTATTGAAGATATATGTGAGATAATTCCCCCTGCATCCATGATTGAGGTAAATTCCCTTCAACGCTTTACTAGGGAGGATATTCCGTATTCAAAGCCTCCTGCACAATGCTTAGATGAGTTTGATAATTATATTGTTAAGCAAGAAAATTTTAATATGAGAGTAGAGAATCATTTAATGGAAAATTCTCAAGCTATTAGTGAATTGCATGATATTGTGGAGAGAACCTCCAATGATGTTAAGATGCTTGTTAAACATTTTCAAATGATTCAAACTCAAATTGATCAACTCACTAAAGTGCAAAATGACTTGTTAGGGAATAATTCTAAAGAGAAACATGCTTATGAAGTAACAACTAGAGGCGGTGTCTCTACCCAGGATCCTCTATATCCTGAAGGGCATCCCAAAAGAATTGAACAAGATTCTCAACGCATTGAACCTAGTGCTCATTCTAGGAAGAAAAAGAAGAAGAAACATAAAAATGTTGTAGAATCCTCTGAACCTGTTAATGATCCTAATAGTATTTCTATTTCTGATGCTGAAACTGAAAGTGGTAATGAACATGATAATGATAATGATAATGTTAAGAATGATACTCCTGATAAAGAAGAGGTTGAAGAAGAACCTGAAAAGCATGCTAAAAATAAAAAGTACACTAAAGAAGACTTTATTGCTGAGAAACATGGTAATGAAAGAGAACCTTGGGTGCAAAAGCAAATGCCTTTTCCTGCTAAGAAATTAAAATCAAAGGAAGAAGAACACTATAATAAATTTTGCGATTGGATGAAACCTTTATTCTTGCAAATCCCTTTGACTGATGCTATTAAATTGCCTCCTTATTCAAAGTATATGAAAGATATTGTTACTAACAAAAGGAAAATCCCCAATGAGGAAATTTCCACTATGCTTGCTAATTACTCTTTCAATGGCAAAGTTCCAAAGAAGTTGGGCGACCCAGGTATACCTACTATTCCTTGTTCTATCAAGAATAATTATGTTAAAACTGCTCTATGTGACTTGGGAGCCGGTGTTAGTGTTATGCCTTTTTCTCTTTATAAGAGACTTTACTTAGATAAGTTGATACCTACTGATATATCTTTGCAAATGGCTGATAAATCTACTGCTATTCCTGTTGGTATATGTGAGAATGTTCCTGTTCAAGTTACTACTAACTGCTTGATATTAACTGATTTTGTTGTGTTGGAAATGCCTGAAGATGATAATATGTCTATTATTCTTGGGAGACCTTTTCTTAACACCGCAGGGGCTGTTATTGATTGCAATAAAGGAAAGGTTACTTTCAATGTTGATGATAGGGAGCATACCGTTTATTTCCCCAAGAGGATTGAGAAAGCGTGTGGAGTTAATACTATTTCTAATGTGAGAACTATCAAAGTGGGAACTATTGATTGTCCTATATATGAGCCTAAGGAAGAATATCAAACTCTCGTGATTGGATCCATATCAATACAATTCAAGGTAACATGATTGATTTGAGGTTTATTTCTTCTTATGCTATGTAAAATTTATTTGGTGACAAGACTTGATCAACCTTGTTAACGAATACCTTTTATATGCATAGAGGAGGTAAACAACATCTCTTTCTTCCTCCACTTGCTCTAGTTGCTGTAGCACTTTTAATTTGCAAAGTTCTTGAGTTATTCGAAGATTTCAAAAATTTTCCTGGCCAGTAATAATAAACTAAATACCCAGAAATGTGCGTTTTTCAAAGTTTTCAAAAATTCACAAAAATTATACCGTTGGTCCTATTTTTCCACGAGGCACCTGGGAGCACCAGAGGATGACCTGTGGGGCACCAGAGGGCGCCAGACCACAGGCCGGCGCGGCCAAGGAGGTGGCCGCGCCACCATGTGGTGTGGGTCCCCCTCTGCCCCACTTTGCCATCTCTTCCTCCCAGACTCTTCTCTCTCCCGAAAAAATCGACACCAAGTTCCTCTCACTCGCGTTTTTGCTCCAGAGCTCCAGATTTTTCGATCTCTTTGCTCAGCCCAGATTTCTGCTGAAATTTGGCACATTTGCTCTTCGGTATGTGACTCCTCCACCCATCCAAGTAGAATTTCGTTTGGTTGAGTATATCTTGAATATTTTGCTGCTGTAGGTAACATGTTTAGTGAGCTTGCATGCTTGTTCTAAGTGGTAGAAACTAGTTTTGATGCATGATTAGTACTCTAGCAAGTTCCTATGGTAGTTTCCCTCAATTATATGTCACCAAATCAAATTTTATGTCATTTGTTGAAAATTTCAGAGAAGCTATGAAGAAGTTTAGCTTTGGGGAGTTGTTCAAGAAGGGGACAACCAGCACCGGGAGGCCTTCTAGGGCCGCCACCCGGATTAGGCAATCATACAATGAAGACATCCTCGCGCCTAGTTTCGCGCCTGAAGAGGACAACGGTCCCCCTAATGCTTCTACTTTTCCATGTTATGATTTTCTAAGGAATGCAGGGATACTGGAGGATTTCTTAACCCTTGTCAACAGGGCAGGGTTAACCACTTATATGGGCGATGAAAGGGAGCAATACTACTTGCTCACCAAAATCTTCGTCGAGAGTTTCCAGTTCAACAACAAACACTATGAGCCAACAGTTGCGTTCAGGATTTATGGTAATACTGTGACTATGCCATTGAAGGATTTTTGTTGTGCCTTGGATATTGCCCCTGTAGGTACAGCAAGTAGGATTGATGACAACCCCCGGGACTTGCTGGAGCTCTACCGTGGAATCACCGATGATGATTGTCGCACCATTCAGCGGGGCAAGATAAGAAACATTCAACTCCCCGCCATTAAATATTTTGCATACTACATTGCTACTAGCATTCTTGGTAGGGAGAACACTAGTAATATCTCTAGCTACCATCTTGCTTTCCTGAATATTGCACTTACTGGTCATACATCTTATCACCTTGGTGCTCTTATTGCTCGCCGCCTGACTACCAGGGGGCCTATTTTTGGAGGAACTATTGCGCTGCGTGTTTTAACTTTTCTTAATCTTCCTATTGATCCTAATGATGTGCCATTGGCCCCTAGGAGACTCGATATTACTGCTATGAAGAGTCATCATTTTGTTACTACTGACTCTACTTTAGATAGTATGGTGTATAGAATGTTGTTTTCTGACGGGGAGGAGAAGGAAATCCCTCTTCCCCAACCTGGTTTGTTGAGTATTGACAGGCAATCATGGTCGTGCACTAAGGAGGAGGTGGATGAACATTTGAAGATAAAAGACTTCCACCAGCAACATGACTCCGAGGACGTCGGGACCTCCTACGACCACACCGTCACATATCCGGGTGCTTCTTCTAGCACATACCCGGAATACGACCCATCTTCATATTACGGAGACACTACCTCATGGGATCGATGGGATTAAACTCCACTTAGGCCAAAAGCCTAAGCTTGGGGGGAGGTATACCGGCATCACTAATTCTTTGCATATTATGGTTGCTGGATACTTGTACATACTTGTTTTGTTCGTTTGAGTGGTTTTCTAATGAGAGGAGGATGATATTTGGGGAAATGCTGCCTGAAAACAGATTCTGGAACGTTACTGTAAAAATCGTCAAAAATAGCCAGAGCGTCATTTTAAGCTGCAAATTTTTGTGCAGGTTCCCCAGGTTGTTATCTAACTTTCATTAGTTGAACACTTTTCGATCTGAGCAACGTAAGATTTTTGTAAAAATCAATTTCTGTACTGCTGTCAGGTTTTGGCAGATTTCTGCCATCTCGCTTTTCTGTGTTTCTTTCAGTTTGCTATTTCTTGATTTCGCTTTGTTTCCTTCCCAAAACACAAAAAGACCAAAAATATTTCTGTTATTTCTCTTCACCATTTGTTTGCTTTAGTTTCTTGCATTTGTTTCACTTTATTTGCTATTGCTAGTTTGCTATAAGAAAACCCAAAAAGATTTTGCTTTGTTTGTTTGTTTCCTCTTGTTCTTATTTGCAATTCGAAAACACCAAAAATATTTGCTGTTCTTCTCTGGTTTGTAAAGTTCTTTATGAATTCAATGGTCTTCGGTGGCTGGAGCGTGGTTTTCATTTCATATTATCCAAGCTGCACAAGTGAAAAGGCAATAATGACGATCTACGACAACCTGATTGTGGTGAGAGGCTGGTATGAACTCTATTTGCTTTCATTTTTGTACATATACTCATCCATGTGAGCATGCTTAGTTGGTTCATGTGAGGTATATGTTATTTGAGAAAGTCTAGTAGTTCATGATCTCTCATGTTTAGCTCCGATTTATTAATATGAGTAGCATGTCATGTATGTTTGTTTGCATTGTTTTATTCATAAGTAAGTATGGCATTGTGGTATCCTCCTCTGAATAATTCATTTATATCGACTTGGCACATGCTCACGCATGCATATGACTGAACAAAAAGTCAATTAAGCCTCGATGATTTATATTGCTTCAGAGTTCTTGTATCACTTTTATGCCTCCGTTAATTTATTTTGCCGCAAGCATGATTATGACAGTTACTGCTCTTGATTTGTCGCTCCCTAGTCTTTTGCTAGCCTTCACTTGTACTGAGCGGGAATGCTGCTCGTGCTTCCAAACACATGAAAACCAAGTTATTCCAGAGTGTCCACCATAAATACCTATGCATGGCATTTCAAACCATTCCAAGTAAATTCTCGTGCGCTACCTTTAAAACCTTCAAAATGCTTCTCAATTTGTGTTTATGTTTCATAGCTCATGAGGAAGTATGTGGTGTTTAGCTTTCAACCTTGTCATTTACTTTGACGGACTCTCATATGGACTAGTGGCACATCCGCTTATCCAATAATTTTGTAAAAAGAGCTGGCAATGGGATTCCAGTCCCAAATTAATTAACTTAAATAGACACTCCTCCATGGTTTGTGATTGTTGGACGGCACCCGAAGGATTCGGTTAGCCATGGCTTGTGTAAGCAAAGGTTGGGGGAGTGTCATCATCATAATAAAACTAAAATAAAAGGGCACTCCTTCATGGTATGAGATTGTTGGCAGGCACCCGAGGATTCGGTTAGCCATGGTTTGTGCAAGAAAGGTTGGAAGGAGTGCCAAATAAATATGCAATAATTCATGGGAGCCGCTCTTGAAAGTCCGGTTGGCAAGGTAGTTAGTGTACCCATTACCATTCGTTGACAACAACAAACACCTCTCAAAATAATTTTACTCCTGTCTTTATAAAAATGAAAAGCTCTAGCGCAAGTTAATCCCTGCTTCCCTCTGCGAAGGGTCAATCTTTTACTTTTATGTTGTGTCTCCATTATTTCTTTGAGCACTATCTTGAGAGCACAACTGTCATTCTTAGTACAATATGCTTGTCTCAAAATATGATTGATTGTGGTATAACTTTGATGCATTTATCTTTTGACAATCACTACTTCTAGTCTTTCTATGAACTCCAGAGGTGCCTGGGCATTTATGTTTTGCCAATCAAATACAGGCAAGCGAGATACCACTTTATCATACTCTCTTATGAACATTGCAATCTTGCTTATATACATGATTCATGATGCTTCTTATTAATTGTTGGTACCTCTCCATGATTGACATAGCTGTTAGATGATCTTATTTGCATGTATCTCATTATGAACTGCTTAAGTATTAGCTATTGCATGAGAATATATACATCATATGAGCAAATGTGTTCGTGAAAGTTCTTTTATCGCTCAGTTGTTAACTGAATTGCTTGAGGACAAGCAATAAGCTAAGCTTGGGGGAGTTGATACGTCCAAAACGTATCTACTTTCCCGAACACTTTTGCTATTGTTTTGCCTCTAATTTGTGTATTTTGGATACAACTAACACGGACTAACGCTGTTTTCAGCAGAATGCTCTGGTGTCTCGTTTTTGTGCAGAAATCCAACTTTCGGAAAAACCTCGGAATTTATGCAAGGCCCTATTTTCCCAGAAACTAACGGAGCCAGAAGGGCAATTGAAGTGGAGGCCCGAGGGCCCCACACCATAGGCGGCGCGGCCCAGGGGGGCCCGCGCGGCCCTGTGGTGTGGCCCCCCCGGCCTCCGACGCCCTCCTTCGGACTACTTATTCGCCTCGACCTAAAAACACCAGAAAGTGAAGTCGCCGAAACCCTCCGAACGCCGCCACATCGAAACTCCGTCGCGGGAGCCGAAGTCTCCGTTCGGCACTCCGCGGGACGGGGAATTGGAGGAGATCATCGCCACCATCACCGCCAACGCCTCTACATCAACCAGCCATGTTTCCCCCATCCATGTGTGAGTAATTCCCGCTGTAGGCCGAAGGGGATGGTAGGGATTGGATGAGATTGGTCATGTAATAGCATAAGATTGTTAGGGCATAGTGCCTAGTGTCCGTTATTGGTACTTTGATGATATTGTTGCAACTTGTTATGCTTAATGCTTGTCACTAGGGCCCGAGTGCCATGATCTCAGATCTGAACATGTTATTGTTTCATGAAGATAATCATTGTTTATGGTCTTACCTATAAGTTGTATACACATGTCGTTGTCCGGAACCAATGGCCCCGAAGTGACAAGAATTGGGACAACCGGAGGGGATGGTAGCGATGTGAGGATCACATGTGTTCACGGAGTGTTAATGCTTTGCTCCGGTACTTTATTAAAAGGAGTACCTTAATATCCAGTAGTTTCCCTTGAGGCCCGGCTGCCACCGGGCTGGTAGGACAAAAGATGTTGTGCAAGTTTCTCATTGCGAGCACGCACGACTATATATGGAACACATGCCTATTGATTGCTTTGTACTTGGACACCGTTTTATTATTATCTGCAAATGCCCTGCTATGATTGTTACATGAGTTTCTCTCATCCATGCAACGCCCGTCATCCGTCCCCGTGCCTACGTATTTTAATCTTGCCGTTTACTATAATCACTACTGCTGTCTCTGTTACTCTGCTGTTATTTCCTCTCACGCTATAAAACTGTTACTACCGATAAACTCTTGCGAGCAAGTCTGTTTCCAACTGAATTGACAACTCCGTTGTTAAGGCTTCCAAGTGTTCTTTGTCTCCCCTTGTGTCGAATCAATAAATTGGGTTTTACTTCCCTCGAAGACTGTTGCGATCCCCTATACTTGTGGGTCATCAAAGTGCTGACTAACTCAAGTGGGAACATTAGTGTCATTCCCACCATTCAAGTGGTGATTTCAATTCAATTCACCACAAGTCATTTCACCATCACCCTTTTCAACATCATTTTCAAAGATATGACATCGGAAACTGTATGGCCTTTCCAACCGTCCGTAACCGTGGACGCGGCTATTCGAATAGGTTTACACTCTGCAGAGGTTGCACACTTGTGCCACAACATTTGATTTCATCCGTCGGGATTTCCCCGAATCATCGTAACACAGTACGCGGATCATCAACCATAACCTTTCACTTACGAACCCTAGTATGAGCACCTCTCCCCATGAGCTTGGCCTCCCAGTGAAGACAAACAGTCAGCCTGGGAACTGCACAGGGCTTGGGCCGGACATTCACCTCATTTCGCATCATACCATATCGTTTCTTTTGTTGTAGAGGCAGCTTTCGGCATAACCCCGATGACGCTTGTTTAGAGGGAACCCATACTAAGACGCATAAACTTCCAGTTAAGCCCTACCCATAATCAGGTATTGTGGGGGTACTTAATAATTGGAAAGGTATCGCATTCAAACCAACATCATTGTTTTATCAAAAATCACCATCTTCTCTTGGTCATATTCACCTTCAAAAATCATTCAATGGAATGCATCTTCATTCCAAGGTTTCAAAAATCCTCCAAAAATCATAATGTCCCATCTAGAGTAGTCAAGTTTTAATTCATTAGCACTAGCTCTAAATCATGAGGGGTGCTAACTTGCTTTGCTTGGAGAAGACTAACTCACTACTCTAGTAACCAACTTGTACTTTTGACCAAAGTTAACTATAAAAGTAACTCATTTAGAAAACAAGTAAAAACTTGTAAAGTAAAAACTTGGGATGGGTCCATATAAGAAAAGGTAAGAAACATGGTGCCTTGCCCCAAGGGGCTTTGCACTTTGCAAGAATATTAGCTTGCATTGATAGTAGCTTGCAAAAATATCAGCTTGCCTTGGTAGTTCTCAAACTGTTCCTCCTCTTCCTCTTGGTAGCAACCTTCTTCTTCGGCGTACTCTCCGGTGCTACCGTCTAAATTTGAATACGAGTATAATTACTCACTAATTCAATGGCTATTCCATACATCACATATAACACACAAACTACTCTATGCACACAAATAAATTAACTAGGGTGCATGGGTTGTGGGGTTTAAATAGAATTCACTTCTTTGTATTTAATATGTAAATGATAGTTTCCATAGGTCCTTGAGAAATAATTTCCTCTCATTGAAGTCTTCTTAAGATTTAATTTCTCAAACAATCATGGATGAACTCATCTATACCTAATAATAAAGGAGCTAACGTTTCCGTGGTTTCGTCCATCAAAGTACGCTTTCGTCCATCACCCAGTGCGCCTTCATACATCGCTCCTATATCGTGCGTGCCAGGATCCGTCCGTGTTTGAAAAGGAAAACCAATAGGTCCGATCTGATCGCATTGTAACTCTGTGTGTTCCCGTCGGTTTACCCTCCCGTACAAGAAAACAACACCACACCTTACGCACGTGAAGCCTTCCTTCTTCCGTCCTAGGCTATCGTATCTAGGTCTAAAATGGAGCAGCCCAATCGTTATCCAAAGTAAACTTGGTCATACTTGAACACTGCATAGTATACAACGTACTATACAAGAACTCTCTGAACCAGCCGGCATCAAGTATCAGGTAAGGCAGGCTACCGCACAAAAGAAATACGATGGTTCCCACGCCGGCAGGTTCCTGTGTACCCATGCCGCAGGAAGTTGCCCGCGCGCCTCCGGGTTCGTGTTAATAGATACCGGCTCACCGTGGTTTCTTCATCCGTTGTACGTCAGAAAGAACACAATCGTACGTAGTGGTTTCGAACGAATCAATTCTGCCGGGCGCCTTCATCGACTGCCGTGATGACGCGCCCGATCGACGTGGGATAGCCACAAATTCCAGACAGATAGCCACAAATTCCAGATAGACGCCGGGCAGTTGAGAGACATTGGAGGGGCCGAGGTGATGCGCATGACCTCCACTTCCGGCACCGGCTGCCCCACGACCTGTCGCGACGGCGCCGCGCGTGCAGACCTGTCCAGCAAGAGCTCTAAGAAGAGTCATCGATGGTATTGAGTTTGTTGTCTTTGTGCGTTGGGCTGGGCGGTTGGCGTCTTGGAGAGCACCACAATGCCCGCGGCGACATCATATCCTTGGCCCTATGGTTTGGCCAAGGAGGTACGTACCCCAACTGGCAGCATGTGTGGAATTCGAGTTCGTCCTCGCCGGTGGAAACAACGATGATAACGACTTGCTGGTGTGGCAATGGCAGAAATAGTGCCCCAAGTAAAGACGGTATTGCCGGAGGAGGTGTGGTGCGTGATGGACACAATTAACCAACAAAGATGAGCAAACACGAACTTTGCTCCACGATTTGAAACAAACAAGCAGTAAGATTAAAGATAATTAAGGAGCGCGGTGGAATCGGGTGTGGCACATAGATTTATTGAATCAGTCTCACCAGGGAGAATCAAGGTGTATTGACGACAGGGGCGGCCGCTGTCATCATACCTGCCAAATGGACGAACGGTAGCGGGTTGCACGGTTCATGTTCTATTCTTCGATCTATCGTAAATCATCACTGAACCGAAGAATTGTCTTTAGCCATAATGTTCCATCATGAAATAAATCTGATGTGTGTATCTAGGAGCGCTACTCTTGACTCTTTTTTAGATGACTGCTGCTCACCGAGCATGTTTCAGTGGAAGAGGAGGCAAGCCAGCTGAGGATGTGCATCGAAGATTTATATTTTTGGATTTGTTTCTTTTGAATACATGCTACATCTCATATTATATCGGCAGGTGCAAAAAGATTCATTACATGGTAAAAGAACCACTCATTTTTAATAATTTTAGAAACACATTATATGATGTATTCCCGCAAATTCTACATATGAACCTCATAAGTAAGTTTTGAAAACATTTTCTTATCAGAATGGTATTGCTTTTTTCTCAAAATATTTTAAAGGGATAACACATTTGATTATTAGCATTCATCTTGAGTATGTGATGCATGTGAGATATTTTAAATGGCTACATTTATTTGGTGCATAAGAGAAACGGCTATCTGGATTTGTTTCTCTACATTTAACTTAGTGTTACGCCGTAGCAACGCACGGGTTCTGTCCTAGTCTATACCTAATAATAAAGGAGCTAAGGTTTCTGCTAAAATTTTCGTCCAACAATTTTTAGGACGGATTTGCCTTCCCACCAAATCGCATATTACTGCACGATAGCTAGCGTACCGGTTCGGGTGTTCTGTTCCGATTCCCGAGCCTCCCCGCGAGCGCACAGCTGTCCTTTTCGTCAGCCGACTCGAACCCCATCGAGTCGAGGCCTGTGGATCCAGTATGGCCCAGGTCAAGTTCGCCCACAAGCCTTTCTCCCAAGTCGTGTTCTTCCCGAACTCAAATCCCCGTTGATTTCCTTTTGATTTCTTACCCCTTACCCACGATAATACGCTCTTATATATATCCTTTCCTCTGCTTGCGATTCCCATGAAAATTTCGATTTCTTCCCGTACATGTTTCCTTTGTCCCGATCCAGATCCATAAAATAGCGTCGGCAAGGCCAGGTGAATAGCGTAAGCACAGCGAGGCTATCGTCTTCTTTGCACCTAATCTACTTGCGCAAATCGAGCCGTGGCTGCTGGACTCGATCTGGCTGTTGGACGGAGACAGCAGGCGGAGGGGTTCCTGCAGGTGGGCCGGCGTGCGGCCGCCGGAGCTGGAGGGGAGGCGTGCGGCCACAGAATATGGGAGGGAAGGCGCGACGACGAGCGCGGAGAGGAGATCGAGCGCACTCACGGTCAGGGTCACGAGAGGCTGAGAGAGTGGGGTTGGCCGCTCTGCCCTATCCTCCCACATCCCCACCACTGCCGGAAATTCCCGCCCCACACCCCGCCACCGCCATAAGTCCAAGCCACTGCCAAGGATCATAGCTCCTGGATCAACCGAGCGAGCGACCACTTGTGGGCTCCAAGGACCTGCATCTGGGTGTAGGAAATCCTCATGTGTGTCCCCGCCCACCTCCTTTGACCGATGGCCTCTCAAGCATCAGGCTCTTCAGTGCTTGGTTCTCCAGAGAGATCTGAGAGAAGATTAAATATGAGAGGGGTTTGATTGCTACCACAACTGTATTTTCAGTGTTACTGAGAGAAAGAGAGAGAGATTACAGAGATTTGAAGTGATTGAGAGAGATGGTTTGGTAATGGATAATAGAAGTTGGGCAGAGGCAAGACACATCGGGAGCAGATTTTGAGGAACTATTGCCTCCAAATCTATCCTTGAGTAATCGTGAGAGTTTTTTCTTTTGCACCGATGAAAACAAGGTGAAGATATTGCGGTGTGATGCGAGAGAACAAGAAAAATAAGCTGCTTTGATTCTGTTTAGCAGCTATTGAATATGATGGACATATTGTCGGTCTCGACTGCAGACTCTGCCAGCGCACACGACGGCCAAAGAGCCGGAGGAAGACGAGCCGAAGGAAGACATGCTAGCCCGCCTGGCCGTGGGCCGAAGATGACACCATATTGGTGTGGGATCACAACAAGCTGGAAAGTTTGGTAGTTGGTCTCAACCATGACGATAGCAACGGCGTCCATGGGAGCACCATTGGCCTCTCTATCGAAGTTCCTGAGCTTCCGGTGCAGATTACGGTTTTTTGCTGGACATAGTTTTCTGTTGTCTCAATTTTTCTTTCTTAGCTCTTGATGCAATCATTTTATATGTGCACACACTAGAAGTTTATATGCCAAGATATGCAAGTCATATGCAGCTTACCTCTGATGTGATATACTTTCAACTGCAAATAAAATGCCATGCTAAAACAATCAAGCGGTTCTCTGAAAATCTGAAGTCTGAACATGAGCTATGTTTTGCTAACTATACTTTTTAGTTGGGCTCAGCTTTAGTTTATTCTTGCAAAGTGCTCGCTCGACTTCAATTTTGTTTGAAGTTACTTGGGATTTTTTTTTCAATATTAAGAGGAGGATTGTTTTCTTCTTCCACCCAAGAAAAAAACCTGACCAACAAAATTGGCTTCCATCTAAATAAGTCTGGACATGGAGCTGAAAAGGTGCAGCCTTAACAAATATGCTTTATACATCACTTAAATCAGCAATATTTGGTTACACACTGGCCGATCGATTTTGGGGCAAAGGTTGGTTTGTGCAAACAATTTTAAAAATTGGTTTTTCTATCACCCGGTGCAGCGCACGGGCACTTTTGCTATCTATACCTAATAATAAAGGAGCTAAGGTTTCTGCTAAAATTTTCGTCCAATTTTTCATTGGACAATTTTGCCCTCCCACTAAATCGCATAATACACACATATGGCACCGCTTAATGAATATCGGTTCGATCTGTTTGTCCATCCAGACATTCCTCCGTTGCCAACCCGCAGTGGGCCTGTCGCCCGATCGAACCAAGCCTGTAAAAAAGGCCCAACTAGGCTGGACCGTCATGCTCGAATCGTACGTCGTACAACGACTAGAGTCAATGCAGGCTGCACGTCAGCTTATTTCAACATGGAATCTGTTTTGCTTCTTTTGGCGAGTCCGGTAAGAATACGAGACCATTGGACACCTTTCCTTTGGCAATGGCAAACCTAGGCAATATAAATAGGCCTTTAGACCCTTGAACCTCGATCGATTTCGACGCCAGCGGACGCCGCTGCCGGTGCTTCTCGAGGCTATGCTCGCACTTGATCCCGCCGTCGTACATGTGCGGGGTGACTTGTCGCATGCCGGCCAAACTTCTAATCTGGCAGGTCCAATCCTCGCTGCTTCTGAATCGAGACGATGAAACCTTCATACCGTGGGGAGATTTCAAGATGGCTTGGTGAACGACGTGTCCTGGCCGAACATATCGTTTTTTTTCCTCGCTAGGTCAGCTGTACTAAGTTAAAGTTCTCCTAATCCTGGATCCGCGGCAGCTTCCTCTTTTATTTCCGTACCCTATGCATTGCGGTGGCTTGAAGAATTGATGCAATCTGGTCTGACTTCATATGTTAGCATGTCATTGCCGCCGGCCTGAAGCCATGAGCACTCCACGCGAGACACGAGGATCTACCTTGGAGTTGCGGGCATGTATTTCGATCTGAGTTAGACCAGTATGTACCTGACCATAAGCGGCGTCGTGCAGTTGCAGCTTTGCAGAAGGCCGGCATGGGGAACGGCTCGGGCGTAAGGCCGTAAGCGATCCACTTTTGTAGATGGGCGCAAGGTGAGGCCATGGTTGTGAAGTCGATGAGTACCCCCGACCTTGGCAGCGTGAGCCTTCTCAGGGACCACTTGCTCGCCGCCGGCGAGAAGAACACAGTGGAGCTTATCAATGGCAATCATCAAGATAAGACACTGGTCGAGACAGGCCTGAACCTGCTGGGTTTGTACGTGTTGGCGATTAGGGACCGTTGTGTTCAGGCTGGCGACGAAGGAGAAGGGCGTCGTGCAGGTCTGCCTGAGCGGCACGGCCGGTAGCATCGACCTGCACGCGCACGCGGACGAGACAAGTGAGGCGTGCATCGCGCTGTGCCGTGTATTGCTCGCCACAGTCGACAGCAAAGCCGAGCAGGATGAAGGCTCCAAGCTCCAACACGTACGCAGCACCAACTATACTTCTCAGGCTGACCGTGTCACAGGATCCAGATGCAGCCATCATTGTCAGAGTTATCCCATATCATTCGCACTACAAGTGGTCTGCAAAGCTGACACTATGAGTATTTGAAAGGATGAGGCTTGATTCAATCGCATAATCACTTTCATCGGTTTACTTGCTGCGTGTGGAGCGATGCATGACTGCAAAATTATAGGACAACCTGTCGGGCAAATCACTATGCCCGTCTTTTTGTGCATACAGGCTAGAGGAAGCTCTTGAGATGATTCAAACAATGTCTGTCAATAGGTGGGACGAGGTGCTATGGGACAATATGGATACATACGCAACGCTCTGATACGAGCTTTTAAAATTAGTACATCAATTAGTACATCAATGTTATCCATCAAATACATGCAATTCAAATATTTCTTTATTATGTAATGTATAAAGACCAATGTAGTGTATTAGATTTCAAGGCGTGACCAGTTACTTTATTTCTCTATATTATCCTTCTCTCTTCCGTTGCAACGCACGGGTATGTTTCCTAGTATTGACCTAAGTCAAATGTTCATCCTCATCATTTGGGAAAATGATTTAAATGAGGTGGATCACCTCATACTATTTAAATAACCCTACATTTGATTTAAATCTCAAGTAATTCATATAAGAGAGTTTGGGACCAGGGGTCCAAACATCCCATGAATCCATGTGAGACAAGTTTAAATGAAGTGTAATACTCCACATAATTTACCTTAATAGTTTTGGACAATATCAACTAGTTAAACTAGCCATAATATCCATTCATTAAACCATGGCATGATCATACAAAGTGACCACACCATTTTATTGCATAAACAATTAGTGTAAGTCAAATGTGAGCTATTAGAGTTGGAATTAACTTAATATCTATTTTGGTTGATTTTTAAGAATTATTTGAATAGGGAAAAATCCCTGTCTTGTTATTTTTATCACATTTATTCTACAAAGAATCTGACCATGGGGCCAGTGGCATGTTGTAGAGAATTTCAGTAGCTTTCCAGCAACATAAAATTCACTAAATTTGGTTTAGCCAATTTGAAACTATTGATTTTCAAAGTGGAGGCAGTATTCAAATGGATTTGTAATAATTAAACTGGATTTAAATTTAACAGGCCGGCGGGAAAACTAGTTGGGCCAAACGATTTGAAAACGGCCCGAGCCAGCCCACCACACGTCTGTGCCCGCGTGGGCTGCCTGACCAGGGGGTCCCGCATGTCAGCGGTGTTTAAACGCCGAAGCGGTACGAGCGACGTGGCGCGTTGGATTAGAAGACGATCCAACGGCGCACAGTCGTCGTCTTCTCCGACGAGAGCAGAGGGTCGCGGCGAGGGTAGGGGGTCGGAGAGCTTACGGCGGCTCCAGCAGGGTTGGCAGTGTGCGCGGTAGATGTGGACGACGGCGAAGCAGCTGGTAGCAGTGGCGGAGCTCGAGGTGGCCTGGATCAATGGCGATTGCTCCAGGGCTTCCGCGGCTCCGATCTTGCAATTGGCCTTGCTCCAGCGACGATCGGGGTGGCTAATGCGAGGAGAAGTGGTGAAGGGTGGGGAGTGAGGTGGTGTGCTCGGTTGCTTCCAGGGAACGCTCTATTTATAGGATTGAGCAAGGGTTGCGGGGCAGTGGCAAGGTCGACCATGGCGCGGCTTCTCCGGCGAGCGGTCGAGCTAGGCGAGGTGGTGGCAGTGTTCTACGGCTCTCCGACGCTATTGGCGGCGACAGCTTGGTCGGGGGAGGCCTGGTTGGGTCGCATTGCTTCCCGGCATGTCGCGGCGTGGCGGGATCTTCTTCCCCGTCTCACGGCGGCGGCGGTCAGGGTCGGGGTGGCCATGTCTGGCGCGTCGTGGTGGCGTGGTGTGCAACGGCTAGCCAGCGGGGCCAGGGCGAACGCGAGATGGTGCGCGGCGCGTGGCCAGTGCGTGTCCACGGCGCGCACACGTCGCGACGCGAGCGGCGTCCAGGGCGGTTTGGGCGCGCGTCTCCGGGCTTGCGGCTCCTCCTCGACAGGGCCATGCTAGGTGGTGTAGGAGTGTGTGGTGGCGACGTTTGGCAAGGTGGCCAGGGCAGAGGGAGAAGGGAGAGAGGGGTGGCTCGACATGGCCGGCATGTGGCCGGCATGGCTATGCCATGCTTGCTATGCCTCTCCTCCTAGGGTTTCTATGTGGTATTAAGTGAGAGAGGGGACCAGGGGACCATTTGGTGTAGGTTGGGGTAGGTTAGTTGAGTAGAATCACTATTTGCAAATAGTGCAAATAGTGCCATATTTGGAAAATGGCAAATTTGTCCAAATTTGAAATAATTCAAAAGGTGAATGTGTTTGAAAAGTGAGTGTTGATATTAGTTGTAATTGACCAGAGGTGATTTGAGGTGGTGGTGGAAAAATTTGAATTCAAAGATTGGCCAAAATGGCTAAGTGGAGATTGTTGCACTTGTTAAAATGTTGCAACTTTGGATGAGCATAGCTATTGATCAAAGATGAATTTGGCAGGGTGATCTTCATCAAAGTTGTTCACCTTGATGTTGACTTTGAAATGGTGCAAAGAGTTAGCAAGAATTGGTTTGGGAAAATTGAATTGCAGGGGCTCAAAGTGGTGATCAGACTATAAATTTCAGTTTTGACCATTATCATATGTGAGTGGGAATTGTGTTTGAATTTCATTTGAATTGTGAAACTTTGGTTCCAAAAGTTGTAATAAGTGTTTAATAACATTATTCAACTAATGGTAAAGACCAAATAGGTCTAGGGTCAAAATTTATAAAAATGCCATAGGGCATATGTGAGGTTTTTTTAGGTTTTTGGCATTTTATGGATTTTCATCCTCTTTGCTTTATTTGGTTGGTGATCTTCATATGATCACACTAGGGTTTTAGAGCATAGCAAATACAAGTAATAACAATCATCATGGCATATCACTCAAATGCACAAGTCCTATGCATGGTACTATATGCAAATAGAAAAGTTTTTGTTGGTTTGAAAATTTGTTTTCTGGAATTCTCTTTCTCTTGCTCCTGGTGTGACTTTGGGGCCACCACCTTACTTCGGGTAACCCTACCAGGGATATTACCGGTGTCTACCTTCCTTTTGCCCTCTTTCTTGTTCTTCTTCTTCTTCTTCTGCGAAGCTTGTGCTTTTTCTTCTGCCATGTACTCTGCGAAGTTAGCTTCTACCATGGCCTTAGTACTTTCGAGGCACTCTCGATTATACTGTTCCCTCTCCTCTGGACTCATCGGTTGAAGCCATTCTACATCCATCTGTTCCCTCTGCTCTTGATCCATCGGTTCAATCTCCTCATGTTCAATTGCTGCTTCAATCTCCTCTGCATTTGCTGCTTCAATCTCCTCATGTTGAACTGCTGCTTCAATCTCCTCTGCATTTGCTGCTTCAATCACCTCATGTTGAATTGTTGCTTCAATCTCAAGTTGAATTGCTGCTTCATTCTCCTCTGCATTTGCTGCTCCCGCCTGATCTTCCATTCCAAAAGCTGGGTCAACTGCATTTTTACAAAGCCTAGCAATGTGTCCAGGGATTCCACAACGTTTGCACTTACGTTTTCGAATCGGTGCACCACCCTCTGCACTAGCTCTGATCCTATTCTTCCTCGGCCTACCTGCCGGTCTAGTCAATACTGGAGAGTACAGTTTGAAGCCTGGATCGACTTTCATCCATTGGTCTTTTCCCAACAAGGTAGGAACATTCATAGCATATGCAGCCCTAAATTTGGCAACAGAGAAATACTCTGACACATACTGATCAACTTCACCATCTTCACCCCTATAACACTCATGAAAAACAATGCGTGTATGCAGGGTATCCCACGGATCTGCCATCCCCTACAATGGCATGTCCTATCAACCAAACTCACTGGATACCTCCACTGCCTGTTTTCTTTGTCAGTGTAGGTTACCTCAGCCTCCATTCCTTTTCTGACGCATTGCATCCTCAATTGTTTTGCCCTGGCATGCAAAGACTTAATCAAAGATGGGAGCATGAGATGGCCAACATAATTTGTGGATGCAATTCTTTGACGCAGATCGATCTTTATCATGATCATCTGCCTAATCTTATCAAATATTTGCCACAACATAAGCCCTTTCAATGACTTGACCTTTGAATTGAAACTCTCCGCAAGGTTACTTGTTACATAGTCTACCTTGCAAATTTCATTGAATTGGCTTCTTGACCACACCCTACCATGATGTTCATCCAAGTACTCCTTCACCCCAGGTTTTTGTTTATACAACACATCCAAATGAAACAGATGCTTCCTAGAGCTGCATGTGTATGAAGCTGGCCATAGGTTGTCAGTAAAAACTTTACCCTTGAATTTCTTTGTAAAATTCTGTACCAAGTGTCGCATACATTCCCTATGCTCCACTCCAGGGAATACTGCTTCTACCGCAGTCTCCAAACCTTTGCAAGCGTCTGTGTGGATAACAAGTCCTGGTGGATGACCTATAAGGTCACGCAAATTCTGCAGAAACCAAGTCCAACTTTCCTGTGACTCAACCTCCAAAACCCCATAAGCAACAGGGAACATCCAATTATGTCCATCAACTGCAGTAGCAGCAACTAGCTGTCCTTTAAACCTGCCATGAAGAGCTGATGCATCCACGGCCAAATAAGGCCTGCAACCGTCCAAAAAGCCTTTCCAGCAAGCTTTGAAACAAACAAAAGCCCTTCTAAAACATTCCTTGTGCATTACCTTCCCGCTTTTCAATTTGTAGGGAACTGTATGCTTGTCTATCGCTACAACACTGCCTGGACTAGCCATCTCCACTTCAGCTTTGAAAGTGTAAAGCAACTGAAAGCTTTCATTCCATGGACCATTGATCTTGTCAAGAGCCATTTCCTTTGCATAGAACATCCTCATGTAAGGTACTTCCATTTTATACTTCTCAACCACCTTTTTTACGAGTGTTGTTGGACCAAGTGAAGGATTTTCTCTCAGCCAATCTAGGATTATATCTGCCAACCACCTAGTCTTCGCTAGCTTTGTTTTCAGCTCTGGCTCTCCCCCTAGAGGTGGACACCTATGGATCTCCTTATTCTTCTTTATCTGAAACATAATGATAAGGGATGTCAGTAATAGATAACAAATTTTACACCGTGATCTAAATACACAACTGGTTGGCGTAGTACCTGAACCAAGCTGCTTCTGCGCATTGTGGATGCATGCAGCCTAAACCTACACCTTGGGTATGGGCATTTAATTGTGAACCTACCTGGCTCACTTTTAATAACCTCATAATTATTCTTAGTGAGAATGTGATATGTAGTAATTGCATTACGGCAGTCCATCATCGTTTGAAACACGGTGCCTTCTGCAAGCTTGGGATTCTCCCTGTTCCACTCAATTGTTGGCAAGTCTTCACCTTCGTAATCGGCTAAAACGAGGCTGTCATCATTCTCATTCTTCTCTTCATCATCAGTGTCATCAAATCTGGCACCAAAAGCAATATCTTCCATGTATTGATCCTCCATTGCCTGCTTACTGCATCGATCTACCAATTCAGGAAACATCAACTCATCCTCATCATCTTGAGGAGACTGATCCTCAATGTCTGCATCGTCCTCCACATCGACCGTACGAACGATCTGGCTACCACTAGCACTGGGGACAGATGGTGCTGCTGTGGACCTACAAGGAGCGCCACGGCGCACACTATTAGCAGAGGCAGCAGCAGTAGAGAGACATGATGCCCGACCACCTGATGATGCCCCACCACCAGATGATGCCTGGCCCCTGTCCACATGGATACGAATTTTACCGAACCGGCAAGAAGCATTCAAAGCAAAAAGAATTCCCAGATCGTCTTCGGAAATTAGTGGAACAAATCTTCCCTCCGGGCTGTTGAAATATTCGAAATGAACTGCATCGAAAGAGCTCCAGGTGTACTTATCGTAGATGTTAGCTTTGAAATCCCTTAACGAGATGGTGGTTGCAACCACCGCAGGGAAGTCAAACCCAGTCTTACAGCGTTTAGAATCACGCGTAAAGCTAGAATCCAGCCTAACCACCAGCCGAAAAGCCAGCGCTGGATCCATCCTATTCGAAAAGCAACGCAGTTAGTTGAGCAACAACGATTGGCGCTCAAAAACTGCCTACTGTTAGACGATGCTTACCCAGATGGAATCCATGCGTTAGATCCCTCCGATTCCCAATCTTCTCCACGGCTGACGGGAATAGGCGGCACACCAGACGGAATTACAAAGAGGACAGGGGTAGATCCAGATCTGGTGGAGGCGGAGCCCGGGGGTGGTGGTGGGGGCGGGGCCGGCTCGGCGGCGGACGACGCCATAAGGTAGGTGGGCAGGATGGCGTGGCGGCGGAGGGGCGGTGTGTGAGCTCCTCCAGTCTCGGGCGGAGGGGAAAGCTTTGGGTCAGCTCTTCCAGTCAATAGTCAACACATTTCGAAAGCAACGGTCAAGTCAAAACCACCGCGGCTCCCTAGCCGTCACCGGTAACGGAAGGCCTCTGACCAGACGGCAACCCTCCCGTCCGAGCCTCTGCGAGGGGTTTCAAACTAGAGGGAGGGAAAACTGAGGAAAAGTTAAGAGGCTGGGGAAAACTGAGTACAACTAACGAACCAGGGCACGAAAATAGAAATCCCTTCTAAATAACCTTGGAGTGCTCATATATTATATAAAATTAATGATGGTGGGGAGATCAAAGCACCAATACCATGTAAGCTCCTAGCGATGAGTGATGCACTAGAAAATAACTATGCTTGGCTTGTTCCTGAAAATTTGTTTGATGAAAGTAGCAAGCCCAAGACTAATGAAAAGGGAGACGCTAAAACTTATGTATCCAATATACTATGCTTGGCTGAAAAATCACACCGCTGAAGATGCACCATCCTTCGATAGTACTTGATACACACTTTCTGCGCCTAGCTGAAGGCGTTAAAGAAAAGCGCTTATGGGAGACAACCCATGTTTTTTACTACAGCACTTTGTTTTTATTTTGTGTCTTGGAAGTTGTTTACTACTGTAGCAACCTCTCCTTATCTTAGTTTAGTGTTTTGTTGTGCCAAGTAAAGTCGTTGATAGTAAAGTTCATACTAGATTTGGATTACTGCGCAAAGATTTCTTTGTTGTCACGAATCTGGGCAAAATTCTCTGTAGGTAACTCAGAAAATTATGCCAATTTACGTGAGTGATCCTCGGATATGTACGCAACTTTCATTCAATTTGAGAATTTTCATTTGAGCAAGTATGGTGCCATTTGACAGATTCTGCCTTTTATTTCGCATTGCCGTTTTGTTATGCTCGATGGATATTTTGATTCCATTGACTTTCAGTAGCTTTGTGCAATGTACAGAAGTGTTAAGAATGATTATGTCACCTCTCGAACATGTATATTTTGATTGTGCACTAACCCTCTAATGAGTTGTTCTAAGTTTGGTGTGGAGGAAGTTTTCAAGGATCAAGAGAGGGAGATGATACAACATGATCAAGGAGAGTGAAAGCTCTAAGCTTGGGGATGCCCCGGTGGTTCACCCCTGCATATATCAAGAATACTCAAGCGTCTAAGCTTGGGGATGCCCAAGCATCCCCTTCTTCATCGACAACATTATCAGGTTCCTCCCCTGAAACTATATTTTTATTCCATCACAGCTTATGTGCTCTTCTTGGAGCGTCGGTTTGTTTTTGTTTTTGTTTTGTTTGAATAGAATGGATCCTAGCATTCTTTGTGTGGGAGAGAGACACGCTCCGCTGTAGCATATGGACAAGTATGTCCTTAGGCTTTACTCATAATATTCATGGCGAAGTTTCTTCTTCGTTAAATTGTTATATGGTTGGAATTGGAAAATGATACATGTAGTAATTGCTAAAATGTCTTGAATAATGTGATACTTGGCAATTGTTGTGCTCATGTTTAAGCTCTTGCATCATATGCTTTGCACCCATTAATGAAGAAATACATAGAGCATGCTAAAATTTGGTTTGCATATTTGGTCTCTCTAAGGTCCAGATAATTTCTAGTATTGAGTTTGAACAACAAGGAAGACGGTGTAGAGTCTTATAATGTTTTCAATATGTCTTTTATGTGAGTTTTGCTGCACCGGTTCATCCTTGTGTTTGTTTCAAATAGCCTTGCTAGCCTAAACCTTGTATCGAGAGGGAATACTTCTCATGCATCCAAATACTTGAGCCAAAGACTATGCCATTTGTGTCCACCATACCTACCTACTACATGGTATTTTCCACATTCCAAAGTAAATTGCTTGAGTGCTACCTTTAAACAATTCAAAATGCTTCTCAATTTGTTTCAATGTTTTATAGCTCATGAGGAAGTATGTGGTGTTTATCTTTCAATCTTGTTGGGCAACTTTCACCAATGGACTAGTGGCTCATCCGCTTATCCAATAATTTTGCAAAAAGAGCTGGCAATGGGATTCCAGTCCCAAATTAATTAACAAAAATAGACACTCCTCCATGGTATGTGATTGTTGGACGGCACCCGAAGGATTCGGTTAGCCATGGCTTGAGAAAGCAAAGGTGGGGAGGAGTGTCATCATAATAAAACTAAAATAAAAAGGCACTCCTTCATGGTATGAGATTGTTGGCGGGCACCGAAGGATTCGGTTAGCCATGGTTTGTGAAAGAAAGGTTGGAAGGAGTGCCACACAAAAATAAAATAAAATGGGAGCCGCTCTTTGAAGGTTTGTCTGCAAGGGGGTTAGAGTGCCCACTACCATTCGTTGACAACAACAAACACCTCTCAAAATTTTACTTTTATTGCTCTCTATATGTTTTCAAAATCAAAGCTCTAGCACAAATATAGCAATCGATGCTTTCCTCTTTGAAGGACCATTCTTTTACTTTTATGTTGAGTCAGTTCACCTATTTCTCTCCATCTCAAGAAGCAAACACTTGTGTGAACTGTGCATTGATTCCTACATACTTGCATATTGCACTTATTATATTACTCTATGTTGACAATATCCATGAGATATACATGTTACAAGTTGAAAGCAACCGCTGAAACTTCATCTTCCTTTGTGTTGCTTCAATACTTCTACTTTGAATTATTGCTTTATGAGTTAACTCTTATGCAAGACTTATTGATGCTTGTCTTTAAGTACTATTCATGAAAAGTCTTTGCTATATGATTCACTTGTTTACTCATGTCATATACATTGTTTTGATCGCTGCATTCATTACATATGCTTTACAAATAGTATGATCAAGGTTATGATGGCATGTCACTCGAGAAATTATCTTTGTTTATCGTTTACCTGCTCGGGACGAGCAGGAACTAAGCTTGGGGATGCTGATACGTCTCCGACGTATCGATAATTTCTTATGTTCCATGCCACATTATTGATGATATCTACATGTTTTATGCACACTTTATGTCATATTTGTGCATTTTCGAACTAACCTATTAACAAGATGCCGAAGTGCGAGTTCTGTTTTGCTGTTTTGGTTTCAGAAATCCTAGTAAATATTCTCGGAATTGGACGAAATCAACGCCCAGGGTCCTATTTTGCCACGAAGCCCGGAAGACCGAAGAGGAGACGAAGTGGGGCCACGAGGTGGCGGACTACAGGAGCGGCGCGGCCGAGTCTTGGCCGCGCGGCCCATCATCGGGCCCTCGTGACGCCCTTGACCTGCCCTTCCGCCTACAAATAGCCTTCGTCGCGAAACCCCCGTCCGAGAGCCACGATACGGAAAACCTTCCAGAGACACCGCCGCCGCCAATCCCATCTCGGGGGATTCAGGAGATCGCCTCCGGCACCCTGCCGGAGAGGGGAATCATCTCTCGGAGGACTCTACGCCGCCATGGTCGCCTCCGGAGTGATGTGTGAGTAGTCTACCCCTGGACTATGGGTCCATAGCGTAGCTAGATGGTTGTCTTCTCCCCATTGTGCTTAATTGTCGGGTCTTGTGAGCTGCCGAACATGATCAAGATCATCTATCGTAATTCTATATGTTGTGTTTGTTGGGATCCGATGAATAGAGAATACTATGTTATGTTGATTATCAATTTATATCTATGTGTTGTTTATGATCTTGCATGCTCTCCGTTACTAGTAGATGCTCTGGCCAAGTAGATGCTTGTAACTCCAAGAGGGAGTATTTATGCTCGATAGTGGGTTCATGTCTCCGTGAATCTGGGGAAGTGACAGAAATCTCTAAGATTATGGATGTGCTGTTGCCACTAGGGATAAAACATTGGTGCTATGTTCGAGGATGTAGTTACGATTACATTACGCGCAATACTTAATGCAATTGTCTGTTGTTAGCAACTTAATACTGGAGGGGTTCGGATGATAACCTGAAGGTGGACTTTTTAGGCATAGATGCATGTTGGATAGCGGTCTATGTACTTTGTCGTAATGCCCAATTAAATCTCACAATACTCATCATAATATGTATGTGCATGGTCATGCCCTCTCTTTGTCAATTGCCCAAACTGTAATTTGTTCACCCAACATGCTTGTTTATCTTATGGGAGAGACACCTCTAGTGGTGTGGACCCGGTCCAATTCTCTTTCTTGAAATACAATCTCTTGCAATCTTGTTCTCTGTTTCTGCAAACAATCATCATCCACACTATACATCTAATCCTTTGTTACAGCAAGCCGGTGAGATTGACAACCTCGCTGTTTCGTTGGGGCAAAGTACTTGGTTTGTGTTGTGCAGGTTCCACGTTGGCGCCGGAATCCCTGGTGTTGCGCCGCACTACATCTCGCCGCCATCAACCTTCAACGTGCTTCTTGGCTCCTATTGGTTCGATTAAACCTTGGTTTCATGCTGAGGGAAAACTTGCATCTACGCGCATCACCTTCCTCTTGGGGTTCCCAACGGACGCGTGCTTGTACGCGTATCATTGCGCCGCACTACATCTCGCCGCCATCAACCTTCAACGTGCTTCTTGGCTCCCCCTATTGGTTCGATAAACCTTGGTTTCTTACTGAGGGAAAACTTGCTGTTGTACGCATCACACCTTCCTCTTGGGGTTCCCAACGGTCGCGTGCTGTACGCGTATCAATGATACTTATGTTATTTCATCTATTTTGCATGTTTCATGGTTATTGGAGAATCGCGCACCGGAGTCAGGATTCTGCTGGAAAAAGCACCGTCAGAATGCAATATTTCGGAAGACCAACAATTGATGGAAATTATACGGAAAATCTTATTTTAAGAATAAGCTAGCCAAAGGAGGAGCCGAGGAGGGCCGCCATGGCCCCCATGGCCGGCGCGGGCCCAGGCCTGGCCGCGCCGCCCGTGGAGAGGGCCCACAGCCCCCTCTGGCTGCCTCTCCTTCGCGTACTTCTTCGTCCCGAAAACCTAAGCTCCAGAGGATAGTCGCGAAGAGTCACGGCCGCCTCCGGGGCGGAAAACACGAGAGAAAAGAGCTCTCCGGCAGGCTGAAATCTGCGGGGAAATTCCCCTCCGGAGGGGGAAATCGACGCCATCGTCACCGTCATCGAGCTGGACATCATTGGGATCATCATCACCATCATCTCCATCATCATCACCGCCATCTCCACCGCTGCACATCGTCACCGCTGTAACAATCTAGGGTTGAATCTTGATTGTTTGATAGGGGAAACTCTCCCGGTATTGATTTCTACTTGTTATTGATGCTATTGAGTGAAACCATTGAACCAAGGTTTATGTTCAGATTGTTATTCATCATCATATCACCTCTGATCATGTTCCATATGATGTCTCATGAGTAGTTCGTTTAGTTCTTGAGGACATGGGTGAAGTCTAAATGTTAGTAGTGAATTATGTTGGGTAATATTCAATGGTTTGATATTTAAGTTGTGGTGTTATTCTTCTAGTGGTGTCATGTGAACATCGACTACATGATACTTCACCTTTATGGGCCTAGGGAATACATCTTGTATTCGTTTGCCATTTGCGGGGTTGCCGGAGTGATAGAAACCTAAACCCCCGTTGGTATATCGATGCAGGAGGGATAGCAGGATCTCAGAGTTTAAGGCTATGGTTAGATTTATCTTAATTACTTTCTTGTATTTGCGGATGCTTGCAAGAGGTATAATCACAAGTACGTATTAGTCCTAGGAAGGGCGGTGCATTAGCATAGGTTCACCCACACAACACTTATCAAAACAATGAAGATTAATCAGCTATATGAAGCGAAAGCACTAGACTAAATTCCCGTGTGTCCTCAAGAACGTTTGGTCATTATAAGTAAACAAACCGGCTTGTCCTTTGTGCTAAAAAGGATTGGGCCACTCGCTGCAATTATTTCTTTCGCATTTTACTTACTCGTACTTTATTTATCTGCTATATCAAAACCCACAATACTTGTCTGTGAGCATTTACTGAATCCTTCATCGAAACTGCTTGTCAACACCTTCGCTCCTCGTTGGGTTCGACACTCTTATTTATCGAAAATACTATGATACACCCCCTATACTTGTGGATCATCAAGACTATTTTCTGGCGGTTGGAGTGGCGCTATTGGTAAGTGGAATTGGTAAGGGAAACTTTTACTGTACGTGCTGATTTTATTTCTGCCTGCTGCTATAATTCATTATGGAGAGATCTTCTCTTGAATTTTTATTTGGAAAATCTACTACTACTGCAAAGGTAGTGGATGAGGCGCCAGGTGAGAAAGAGGTTCCATACAAAATACCTATGAAATTTATTGAACGTGTTGTGGATAACCGCTATGAAGGGGATGGAACTGTCCATCCTGGAGATCATTTACTGTTCTTACATGAATTATGTTGTTTATTCAAGTGTGCAGGTATTGCTATGGATGAAGTTAGGAAGAAACTATTCTCTATATCGCTGTCTGGTAAAGCGGCGCATTGGTATAAATTGCTGAAGAATGGGGATTCTCTTGATTGGAATGATATTGTGCCTCTATTTTATTCTAAATTCTATCCTCCAAGTGAAATTCACAAAGATCGGAACCGCATATATAATTTCTGGCCTCATGATGGAGAGAGTATTGCCCAAGCATGGGGGAGATTGAAGTCTCTAATGCTCAAATGCCCCATTCATGAGCTTTCTGGTAATATTATCATTGATAACTTCTATGCAAGACTTCCTTTTCAAGATAAGACCTTGCTGGATACTTCTTGTTCTGGATCATTTACGCGCAACAAAGAAGAGTTTAAGAGGGACCTTCTTGATCGGATTCAGGAGAATATTGAAGGATGGGAGAACGACAAAGATAGAGAGTCAGGTATAAACTATGATTATAAATGCATTGAAGTTTTTATGGATACTGATAAATTTCGTAATATGAGTGCTACTTATGGTCTTGATTCTCAAGTCGTTGCAAATTTTTATAAAGCTTTTGCCTCTCATTTTGAATTGCCTAAGAAGAATTTTGATAAGTATCATGAACCGTATAAAGATAAAATTGATTCATCTATAAATAAATGTGTTGTAATTGAAATTGTTGATCATGTTCTTCCTGAAGCTTATATTGAAAAAACTCCTTTCCTGCTAAAATGAAGGAGTATTCTGTTATAAATAGTGCGGTTAATAAAAGTGCAAAGAAACCTATAGAACCTGAAGAGCAAATAAAGGTTGAACCTGCTATTCCAATAGTTAAGGATCTTGTGACTAAAAATGTGGAAGATGGTCATATTATTTTCTGTGAAGATGCTTCTAATATTGTTTCGCATCCTAATAAGTCTAGGAAAACCAGTGTTCCTATGCTATCTGTTAGAATTGGTGATCATTGCTATTATGGTTTATGCGATATTGGTGCAAGTATTAGTGCTATTCCTTATGAGCTTTACACGGAGATCATGCATGAAATTGGTTCTTGTGAACTTGAAGATATTGATGTGGTTATTCAGCTAGCTAATAGAGAAACTATCTCTCCAATTGGTATTGTTCGAGATGTGTAAGTTCTATGTGGTAAGATTAAATATCCTGCTGACTTTTTGGTACTTGGTTCTGCTGCTAGTAAGTCTTGTCCTATTATTTTTGGTAGACCTTTTCTAAATACTTGTGGAGTTGTTATAGATTGCAGGTTAGAGAAAATTGTGACTAAATTTGCTGGTGAATCTTATGAGTTTAATTTCTCTAAATTTGCCAAAACCCCTTATAAAGCTGATTTACCTAATAATGATTTTAGAGTTGAACGGTGTGCATCTATTGCTCTTGCTCCTAGTAATCCTTTGCAACAACATTTGGAGGATAGTGAGAGTGAAGTCTTTAGGGAAGAAAGGAATGAGCTTGATGAAATTTTCCTTCGTCAACCTATTCTAAAACATGATTTGCGGTTGAAGATCTAGGTACAACACCACCACCAAAGGAAGATCCTGTTTTTGATTTAAAACCATTGCCGATAATCTTAAATATGCTCATATTGATGATAAGAAAATATATCATGTTATTATTAGTTCTAAGCTTTCAGAGTTTGAGGAAGAAAGGTTATTGGAAATATTGAAGAAACACCGAGGAGCTATTGGCTACACTCTTGATGACTTGAAGGGGATTTCTCCCTCTATTTGCCAACATGCCATTAATATGGAAGATGATGCAAAGCCTGTTGTTGAACATCACGTCGTCTAATTCCTAAGATGAAGGATGTGGTAAGGAATGAGGTATTAAAACTTCTTGAAGCTAGTATTATATATCCTATTGCTGATAGTAGATGGGTTAGTCCTGTGCATTGTGTTCCTAAGAAAGGAGGAATAACTGTTGTACCTAATGATAATGATGAGCTCATCCCTCAAAGAGTAGTTGTAGGTATCGAATGTGCATTGATTATCGAAAAGTTAATAAAGTTACTAAGAAAGATCATTACCCTTTGCCTTTTATTGATCAAATGTTTGAAAGGTTGTCTAAAAATACTCATTTTTGCTTTCTTGATGGTTATTCTGGGTTTTCACAAATTGCTGTTAAAACTAAAGATCAAGAGAAAACCACTTTCACTTGTCCCTATGGAACTTATGCTTATAGACGTATGCCTTTTGGTTTATGTAATGCTCCTGCTACTTTTCAAAGATGCATGTCTGCTTTTTTCATGGCTTTTGTGAGAATATTGTAGAGGTATTCATGGATGATTTTTTGTCTATGGGAATTCTTTTGATAATTGCTTGCGAAACCTTGATAAAGTTTTGCGGAGATGTGAAGAAACTAACCTTGTTCTTAATTGGGAGAAATGCCACTTTATGGTTAATGAAGGAATTGTATTGGGACATAAAATTTCCAAGAGAGGTATTGAAGTTGATAGAGCTAAAGTTGAAGCAATTGAGAAGATGCCCTATCCTAGGGATGTTAAAGGTATTCGTAGTGTTCTTGGTCATACTGGGTTTTATAGGAGATTTATTAAAGATTTCTCAAGATTTAAAAACCTCTTACTTCTTCTTCAAAAAGATGTACCTTTTGTTTTTGATGATGATTGTAAGGAAGCTTTTGAAACTCTAAAGAAAGCCTTAACAACTGCTCCTGGGTTGAACCTCTGATTGGAACTTACCTTTTGAAATTATGTGTGATGCTAGTGATTTTTCTGTAGGCGCTGTTCTTGGACAACGAGTAGATAAAAAATTGAATGTTATTCATTATGCTAGTAAAACTCTTGATGCTACTCAAAGAAATTATGCTACAACTGAAAAAGAATTGTTAGCTGTTGTGACAAGTTTAGATCTTATATTGTTGATTCAAAATTTACAATTCATACTGATCATGCTGCAATTAGATACCTTATGCAAAAGAAAGATGTTAAGCCAAGGCTTATTAGATGGGTGCTTTTGTTGCAAGAATTTGATTTGCATATTATAGGTAGGAAAGGTGCGGATAATCCTGTTGCTGATAATTTGTCTAGATTGGAAAACATTGCTTATGATCATGTTCCTGTTAATGATAGTTTTCCAAATGAACAATTGGATGTAATAAAGGTGAGCTCGCGAGATAGTCCTTGGTATGCTGATTATGCTAACTTTATTGTTTCCAAGTATTTGCCTCCAACCTTTTCAGCTCAGCAAAGGAGGAAATTCTTTTATGACTTGAGGCATTATTTTTGGGATGACCCACACTTATACAAAGAAGGAGTGGATGGTATTCTGCGAAGATGTGTTCCCGAATATGAACAACAAGATATATTGAGTAAGTGTCATGGTAGTGCTTATGGAGGACATCACGCCGGAGATAGAACCACGCAAAAGGTTCTACAATCGGGTTTTTATTGGCCAACTCTCTTCAAAGATGCAAGGAAGTTTATTTTATCTTGTGATGAATATCAAAGGGTTGGTAATATCTCCAGACGCAATGAAATGCCTATGAATTATACTCTTGTTATTGAACCATTCGATTGTTGGCGATTTGACTTCATGGGACCTTTCCCTTCTTCAGAAGGTAACACTCATATACTTGTTGCTGTTGATTATGTTACTAAATGGGTGGAAGCCATACCTACAAAAAGTGCTGACGGTGAGACCTCTTTAAGAATGCTTTTAGATATTATTTTTCCTAGATTTGGAGTTCCTAGATATATTATGATGGAGGTTCTCATTTTATTCATGGTGGTTTTAGAAAACTCTTGCCAAATATGGTATTAATCATAGGATTTCTTCCGCTTATCATCCTCAAACTAGTGGGCAAGTAGAATTATCAAATAGAGAGATTAAATCTATCTTGCAAAAGACTGTTAATAAATCTAGAAAGAATTGGGCTAGTAAATTGAAGGAAGCAATATGGGCTTATAGAACTGCTTATAAAATCCCATGGGTATGTCACCTTATAAAATGGTTTATGGAAAAGCTTGTCATTTACCTTTATAACTAGAGCACAAAGCTTATTGGGCTGTAAGAGAACTAAATAAAGATCCTAAACTTGCCGGTAAGAAGAGATTGCTACAATTGAGTTCTCTAGATGAATGGAGAAGTGAAGCTTATGAAAATGCTAAACTCTTTAAAAGAAAGTTAAGAAATGTCATGATAGAAGAATTATCAAAAGAGAATTTAATGTTGGGGATAAAGTCCTATTGTATCGGTCTCCTCTCAGATTTTTTGCAGGGAAATTACTCTCAAAATGGGAAGGACCATATGTCATTGTGGAGGTGTATCGTTCAGGAGCAATTAAAATTAGTTCTCTGCAAGGCGATGCCACACAAGTGGTGAATGGACAAAGACTCAAGCATTATATCTCTGGAGATTCTTATAATGAAGATGTTGATGTTATTGAGTGGTGACTCCGGAAGCTTTCATCAAAGGCCAATTTGACAGTTCTGCAGAGTTCGACTTTGAATAGGTAACATACGGTAATAAAAAGTCCGCGATTTAACTATCCGAACATTGTTTTTGCTGTTTTGGAAAATATGAAAAATTACGAGATCGAAACGGAGTGGAGAGACGCACGAGGGCGTGCCCCATAGGCCGGCGCGGGCTGCCTGGCCGCGCCGCCCTATGAGGAGGGCCCCTCGTTGCCCCTCTCCGACTCGGTTCGACCTACTTTCCTTCGTCGTAAATTTCTTCTATATAATCCCCGGACCCTGGAGGTCCGTATATCGTTTTCTCGTCGTGTTTTGTTTCGAGCTGTTTCTGCCAGGATCTGTTTTCGATCTAGAAGCACCATGGTCTCCAACAACAAGGGCAAGGGGCTTTCGGAGGAAGAAGTGAAGAAGATGTCGTCCACGAGAGCAACAAGCCAGTTGGGAGTAAGCAAATCTTGGTGGAATCTGTTGACACTCGACGTTCTTTTTCTCATAACTTGCAGGGACCTTACCACCTGCTCCTAGCCTCGACTCTTTCCCTGTTTTGGAAGAAGCTTTACGGGTTACCGATGAGTTTTGTGATCAATACCGTGCTAAGAGGGAAGTTGAGATACTTCAGGAGGAGAATCACTGACTTCGAAGAATGCTAGAGCGGTTCCCATCAAGGTTATCTCATCATCAACACCACCGCCAAAGGAGTAATTCATCATCGGTATTGGCACCCCCTTGGTTTGTTCCAAGCTTGAGGGAGTGCCGCGGTATCACATCATCACTATCTTTTACTTTTTACTATCAAGTAGTGTCATATCATGACATAGGCATCCCAAATGGGCCTGCCAAAGATAGTACTCGGGGTTTATTGAAAGCCCACTACCCGAAGAATAAGAAGATTCGGAAGCCCAAGATATTTTTAAGGAAAGCTAGAGTTGTATTAGGAAGTGTTATTTGTAATCTTGCGGGATGAGTTAGAAACCTTCCCGGACTATGTAACTTGTATTGCACGAATCCCTCGGCTCCGCCTCCTATATAAGGGGGAGTCGAGGGACACAGAGAGGATCGAATCATTGTTTACAAACCCTAGTTTTCATAATCGTCGAGTACTTTTCGGCTGAAACCTTTGAGATCTACTTGCCCTCTACTTCCAACTAAACCCTAGCCTACAATCCATAGGCATTGACAAGTTGATACCTTGTCAATTGGCGCCGTCTGTGGAAACTAGAGGCGTAAGGATCTGATCTCGATGGCACGTTCAAGATCTTCGACATCGTCAACCGCAAGCAACGCAATGGATCGAGGTAAACGGATCGCTGCTGGTCTTGTCGATTTTGTTCCTCACCCACCCTCCCGTTTGGATGCATATGCGTATGTGGAGGCCACGGAGATGACGTTCGGAAGGTTTCACTTTCGTCGAGAAGGAAGGATCGTATCGTGTCGAAATTCCGATTTCATCGGGATCGTCGGCGGTCGATTCCGATTTTTCAAGCTATACATCGTCAACCGAGTCAGGAGAAGAAGAAACTTCGTCGACACGCTACGTCAGCACCAGAGCAAGAGAGAAACTCGCCAAGATCTTCAACGACATGTCGTTTGGGTCATCTGCGGACTCATATATAAGCGATGGCTCAAGCGATGTCGACAGGCTTCGACTTCATCGACAAATCTATCACAATGGGCAAGGTCTTCATCAATCTCAACGATGATGTCACCAAACCCAACATAGATCTGAGTACAAAGTATCATCAGATTTATGCCATTGAAGATCAGGAGGAAACATCTGAGGCTTTCGACGATCTGGGAAATCCATACGTCGATCCCTCCAATCTGCGACAAGGCCTGGGCAATAAATACGTCGGGCCGCAGCCGCGAGACAGAGTTCAGCTTTCGCAAGCAGCGTGGGATAGAGCCGCGAGAGCTATGAACGGTTCAGAACCAATGGCCACCACAGCCACACCAGAGGAATTGCAAGCATATCAATATGGGCTCGCACGAGCTGCAAGAGGGTGGAAAAACAGACAGTTGAGTTAAACAGAAGAAAGGAGGCAGCTTCCATCTAGCGGAGAAGGGCAGATCTAAGTCGACAATCTAGAACTTCGGGTGATAGCACGGGGACGCGAACGAGCAAGATCAAGGTTGCAACATATACCCGAAGCGAAAGAGAGCACTTGGTCCATAACCTCGACATGTCCTTCATGTCGATAGATACAAGAGGAAACATCATCCCTAAGACACCGGAGGCTGGGTATATGGCGACACATGCTTTTATCCTCGCATCTAAAACCTCCAAGTGATCCAAGGGAGACACTATACAATATGGCGGTAGCAGGAGTTGGAGCTATGGGGACAGCGTTTGTATCAACGCCTCCCGAAGAGCGGCAAGGCAAAATAGTCCACGACTGCAGCAGCAGCAGTTCAAGAAGGACCAAGTGGAGCAGAGACATGCAGCACAAGCAAGGGTCGACAGAGCGCGGCAAAGCAGACGGGATCATCGGCAATCTCCGGAGCTTAATGACGAAGATATGTGCGGCTTGCCATGCTTCACGAGGAGAGTCCGAAAAACTCGAGTCCCCTCAGGATTCACCCGACAACTTCAAGAAGTTCGACGGCCTTCAAGATCCGAGAGGATTGGCTAGTTGATTATCTCGAGACGGTGAAGCTCACGGGAGGAACAGGGCAGCAGCTATGCAAAGCATCCGGTGCATTTGAGTGGAGCCGCACGATCTTGGATAAAAGCTCACTCGGGATCTATCGACAGGCTGGAAAGTTTCGAGGACGTGTTCGTCAAGAACCGAGGTCCACGTGCAAAAAACTGCGTCGTTAGAGGAGTTGAGAGCATGTAACAAAACGGATGAGGCAATGAGAAAGTACATCCAAAGGTGGAATGTCATCAAAACTCGGCAGAAAATATATCTAACGAGAGAGCAATAGATCGTTTGTCGCAGATCCGTGGAGATTTTGTCGAGGACTTGGGAAGGACCAATCCAAAGACAGTTCCGCACTAATGGATAGCAAACAGATGGGCAGATGGAGAAGATGATGTCCACAACAAACGGCACAGGTCGCGAGAGGAGGACCGTGGCGAAACTATCAACCGAGGCGACGATTTCCTCGCGTGCAGACTATGACGCTCAGGGGCAAATTTCGGCAGGTTTCCGGCAAACACAGGAGGAAACAACATAGATGATTATCAGAGAAGCAGTGAACAGCGAGGTGATAACAGGGATGATTCTCGTAACAACAGGCAAAATAGCGGGCCTAGGTTCCCAAGGCCTTTCGTGTCCCCTGAAGAGATGATGAATGGGCCGTGTCAGATGCACTTTTTCCTCGACAGCAACGGTAAAAGACAGTCAGGGCACCTACAGAAAGACTGTCGAAATTTTCAGGCAATGTTAAGGTATGCGGAGCACGCTAACGCGCGGGCAACACAAAGAAATCCTCGAGAACCCAGGAGCGAGATTCACTTGCCGCCTCCTCCCGCGATTACAGACGACAATCGGCATCAGCTTAGAATAGCGGCAGCACCTCCACCACCACCTTATGTTGATCCTAACTCCAACGGAGCGGTGTCGATGATTCAGAAGGGAAGGCCGTCCAATAGAGCTCAGAAAGTAATCTCACGACAGGTGTTTATGGCAGAAAAATGCCTCCACCAACAGTTGAGTATCTTAATTGGTCAGGACAAGATATTGGCTTCACCATAGCAGATCATCCGCAGCAAGTTCCTCGACCAGGGCAGTCAGCACTTATTCTGCCAGCAGTTATCGCGGGATTTGATGTCTCTCGAGTGTTCATAGACGGCGGCAGCAGCTTAAACCTTATGTATGCAGATACATTAAGGAAGATGAACATATCCTTAGCAAACTTGAAGCCAACAGACACAAGGTTCCACGGCATCACACCGAAGAAACCAAGTTATCCATTGGGGAAAATCAATCTCGACGTTCAGTTTGGAACCCGAGAAAATTATAGAATCGAGAGGCTGGAATTTGAAGTCGTGGATTTTCCGTCGCAATACCACGCTTTGTTGGGACGACCGGCATATGCTAGATTTATGGCGGTGCACACTATACATACCTGTTGTGGAGATTGCCTGGACCAAAGGGACCAATCACGGTCAAAGGAAGCTTCGCCTTAGCCGATAAGTGCGACAAGGATTTTCATCGGCTATCGAAACTTTCGGGATGCAAGCTGAGTATTTGGCGTCAAAAAGCATGACTGATTACGACGTGCTGCCAGACGTTGGAAGGCCAAATAAAGAATCAACTTTCAATACCGAGAAAAATTCTAAGGAGGTGCAGATTCACCCGACAGATAAGAAAACGACGTCCATTGCAACAAATATGGATATCGCATAGGAAAGCGCTCGTCAAGTTCCTCCGTGAGAACCATTGGAAAATCTTCGCATGGTGTCCAGGTGACATGCCAGGAGTACCAGGGAACTTGCCGAGCACCACCTCAACTTGGATCCTCTCGCGAGACCAATCAAACAACCCTTGTGCGTTTTTCGGAACCAAACCGCAAAGCTATGTTATCAGAAATAAATCGACTGAAGGATGCTGGTTTTATCAAAGAGATATCTGAAGCCACATGGGTAGCTAACCCAGTGATGGTGCCGAAGAAAAACACACAGGTCCTTCGCATGTGCGTCGACTTTACGTGTCTCAATAAACATTGTCCAAAGGATCACTTTCCCCTCTCAGGATCGATCAAATGCTCGATTCCACGGCTGGATGTGACGTCTTTCCTTCCTGGACGCATATTCGGCTATAACCAGATCAGATTGAAAGAAGATGAAGTAAAGACCGCGTTTATTACACCATACGGCGTGTTTTGCTACAGAACAATGCCCTTTGGTCTGAAAAATACGGGAGCAACATATCAGAGGATGATGCAGAAGTGTTTGGCGACACAGATTGGAAAAAACGTGCAAGTATACATCGATGATGTCGTCATAACATCAAAAAAGGGGACAACGCTGATCGAGGATCTCAAGAAACCTTCGACAACCTTGACAAGTTCTGCCTCAAACTGAACCCGACGAAGTGTTCTTTCGGCGTCCCAGCAGGAGAACTTCTAGGGTTTCTAGTTTCAGCAAGAGGGATTGAAGCAAATCCCGATAAAATACAAGCTATCGTAACAATGAGGAAGCCAACAAAGTTGAAAGAAATACAGCAGTTAACTGGGCGAGTCGCAGCCTTGAGCAGATTCGTCGCCAGGCTAGGGGAAAAAGCGCTACCATTTTACGCCCTCATAAAGCAAGGAGATAAATTCCAGTGGAATGAAGAAGCAGACAGAGCTTTTGAGGACCTCAAACGCAAAATCTCGACACCCCCCATCTTGGTGGCGCCAAAAGAGAAGGAGCCTTTGTTACTGTATATTGCGGCCACACCCCAGGTGGTAAGCACAGTCCTTGTCGTTGAAAGGGAGGAAGAAGGAAAACTCCACGGGTGCGAGGCACAGTATCTTCGTCGCGAAGTTTTATCGCCCTCAAAACAAAGGTACCCTCGGTACCAAAAGCTAGCATATGGAGTGTTCACACAGCACGAAAATTGCGCCACTATTTTTCGGCACACCCGATCATAGTGGTCAATGAAGCTCCCTTGTCAAATATACTAAACAATCCAGAAGCTACGGGTCGTGTCTCCCTTTGGGGAATAGAACTTTCCCCTTGGGACATCACGTATGAAAAAGAAAAGCAATCAAGTCACAAGTTCCAGACTTCGTCGCTGAGTGGATGGAGCTGCAAAACACGGACCCCAGACTTGTCGAGAACCTGGACCATGAATTTCGACGGGTCCAAGAGAGTAGAAAGGAGCGGCGCAGGAGTAATACTTATATCACCTGAAGGCGACAAGTTGAAGTACATCCTTCGGATGACGTTCCCTAACGCATCTAACAATGAAGCAGAATATGAAGCCCTCATACACGGGATGAAGATGGCGAAAGCTTGCGGTGCAACTCAACTAAAAATATTTGGCGACTCACAATTGGTGGCTCAGCAAGTTATGAACAATTGTGACGCAGTCAATGATAGCATGGTAGATACAAGGAGGTGTATAATGAGCTCGAAGTTATTTGATGGATGCGAGGTAAATCACATCGTAGATTGAGTAACGATGAAGCGACGTCCTCGCAAACATCGGGTCGTGATGCCTTCCAATCCCGCCAGGAGTATTTTGGGAAGAAATAGCGGAGAGATCCACAAAGACAAAAGGTGCAAAAAAAAGGAGAGAAACTTCGACACCCCAAGAAACCACGGAGGATGAAGAGGACCAAGACTTGTGATGATGGTACAGTTCCTTGGATGCAGACATATATATCATACATCCCCAGGAAAGAAATACCCGATGATCCAGTTGAGGCAAGGCGAGTAATTCGACGCTCTAAAGCTTTCACGGTGATCAAAGGAGAATTGTACAAGCAAAGTATTTCAGGCGTCCTGCAAAGGTGTGTCACACCCGAAGAAGGAAGAATAATTCTGAAGGATGTACACGAAGGAATATGTGGCTACCACGCAAGTAGTCGAGCTATTGCAGCCAAGGTTTTCCGGGCAGGATTCTACTAGTTGACAGCAATCGAGGACGCCAAGGAAATAGTAAGAACTTGCGACGCGTGTCAAAGGTTTGCCGCAAAACCTCATTCTCCAGCAGCAGAACTAACACCAATACCATTGTCGTGGCCCTTTGCCCAATGGGGACTTGATATGGTGGGCAAGTTACACAAATCCGGCCGAGGAGGAAGGAGTACATGCTAGTAGCGTCGACAAATTTACAAAGTGGATAGAAAAGCCGATAAATTCGCCAGATGGAGCATCCGCGGTAAAATTCATAAAAGGCCTCGTCTTCAGATTTGGAGTGCCCCATAGCATCGTCACAGACAATGGCAACAACTTCACATCCCACGAATTCAAAGATTATTGCAAAGAAGTGGGTATCAAGTTACACTTTGCGTCGATTCGCACCCGCGGACCAACGGCCAAGTCGAGAAAGCTAATGGGATCATCTGCAACGGCATTAAGAAACGCTTATTAGCACCACTGGAGACACACCTGGCCAGAGGAGCTGCCCAGTGTATTATGGAGCATACGAACAACACCAAACACAGCAACACAAGAAACTCCGTTCTTCTTGGTTCATGGAGCAGAAGCAGTATTACCAATCGAGATAGAACATGACTCTCCACGAGTCGTGGAATATGATGAAGAGGTGTCGAGAAAAGCGCTAGAAGATGACGTCGATGCACTCGACGAGGCTAGAGACGAAGTACTGTCTCGGGTAACCAAATACCAACAGGACTTGAAGAATTACCACAGTCGACATTTGTGGCCAAGATCTTTTCAGGTGGGAGACCTAGTTCTTCGGCTAACGCAAAAAAGTCATGAAAAACTCGAGTCACCATGGCTTGGCCCTTACATTGTCACGGAAGTAATCGGAGGAGGAGCATACAGGATAAAGGACAAGAAGACAGGGGTGGAGGAGCAAAACCCCTGGAACGTGGCGCAACTCAGGCGGTTCTACGCCTAGAGCTGAAATATAGTCCTTGTAAAACTTCAATGTTGAAACGCCCGCGAGTTTTCAGACGCACTCTTTTCCTTTTTCGGGGCACCGAGTGGGGCCGAGAAAGGTTTTTAATGAGGCGGGCTCGCGGTGCTGCAATATAATAAAGATAGTGTCAATATAACTTTTCTTTATCGACACGTTCAAAGTCTCCGATCCGACGAATTTCAATATAGTTCCTCGAAAAAAGAAAAGCCTCGCCTTGGTATTAAAATACCTCGCGAGTCAATAAAAATACAAAATAGTACTCAACAAAGAAGCTCGGGGGCTGATACTCGCCAAAACTACATATTAAATAAATGCCTTGGTTCAAAACCTCGCAATACACAAAATACAGTAAATAGCCACCGAAACACTCGGGGGCTAGACAAATATAGAAATATGATGATTGCTTCACAATATAATCACAATCATGGGTTACAAAGAAGAGTTATCTACCAGAGGAAAATAATTAGTCATGATTCAATATATCATCAAGGGTAATTCTGTTTTCTTCAGGAGCAGCGCCAAGAAAATCAGCATAATGACCATCTGCAAAAAAGTCGGCATCCATCCGAAGAAGGTCTTCAATCATTTCTTCGGCTATAGGCGAAACCTTCGTGTTAATTCGGTCGACACCAACTCTTCGGCGCCTTACCTTCTCATGAACTTTCGTAACAACTTGGGTCAGGTCAAGCTTTGAGTGGCAGATCTGAAGCATGAAGCATGATAAGGGCAAATCTGGCGCCAGCTCTGACAAAATCATGGATCTTGTGGGCATCCTTAAATTTCCCCATTAACTCGGGAAGAGTTTGTGGTTGAACGTTCCGAGGAAACATGGAGTTATAAACCATAGACAGGGTCCTGGTACAGAAGTCAAGGAAGTCGCGAGTTTGAGAGGCGCGATCCTGAAATCTGACAATCTGGCGGGTCCTCTCTGGGGTAGCCCAAAACAGAGAACCATGGTCAAGGGCAAGGTTAACAAGGAGGTTCGTCCTAGTATTTACCCTCTCTTCTTCGGCAACAGCATCAGTAAAGGAACCTATTAAAACAAAGGAGAAGAAGAGACAGCATGAAGACGGAAGATATCGGAGGATGAAACAAGCATACCCGACATATCCGCACTGGCTTCATTCATTAACTCGAGCATGAAATTTTCTCGAGTAGTCGCCTTTTCAGCCTCGGAAGCAGCAATTTCCTTAGCAGCCACGGCCTCGCGAGCTTGTTGAAGTGCAATTTTTTCGGCTTCGGATGACTTATGAGACTTTTCCATCATCACAAGTGTTTGCTTCTTTGCATGCGAAGTTGCTGCCGAAGTTCATCCAATTCTTGCGGCAAGGAATCTTCGACAGGTGTAGTATCAGCAAGAGTTCTCCTTGAGCGAGAAGAAGGCGAAACATTGGAAGGAGCGGAAGATGGAGTATAGTTATCAAATACCAACTGAAATTTAATAAAACAAGACAACATCAATCAACAAGCAAAGATAGAGTTTTCATTAATCTTTCGGAATAGTTACAAAGGCCTTACAGTGGAGCTAATGAAGTACGTGTCGCCAAAAAACTACTTTGGCGACAAGAGCAAAAGAAACAGAGAAGAAAAACAAAGAGGCATGCAACTAGACCTCCGGCCTTGATGAGCTAGGAGTTGAAGCTGGTTTGATCCCGAGATAGGCCAAGATTTTCTTCGTGTTGGGCTTGGCTGCCTTAATCAGCGACCTCCATCTTGACTGCTCTATCTGATCGGTGTCGCCAACTTTCATCCAATCAAGTTTGTTGGCTGTCGCAACCAGGCAAGTGCTTCGACAGCAATCTTCATATTTTCTGCGCCCTCAGTCCAAGGTCCTCGATGAATTGAAGCTCTTGGCAAGAGCAAGGAAAGTCGGGGGCTCCTCTTTCTTCGGAAGAAGTAGGAAACGACGTGACAATCCCGCACTAGCATTTGCCACCCTCACGAATTTCGGACCCATGAAGCTCAGATAAGAAAGTGCGTCGAGGAGAGGATCATTGTCGGGATTCTCCAGATCAAACTCTTGGTTTGTTTGGCCTGCCACAGGAAATAAACATTAATCAAAAAACAAGGAACAGGAAGTCCACTCAAAAATAGAAGGGATTGATAATATTACTTTGAGTGCGTCGACTTTGCGATTTCAGGCGCTTGAGAATCCCTTGTTCACGAGCAGCCTGTGCGGCTTTGTGCTCGTTTAAAGCAGTTTCAGCATCTCCAAGTTTCTTCTGCAGTTCCTCGACACTAGCAGCTTTTGCTTTGGCTTCATTAGCCTCTGCTTTGGCTTCGCTAGCAACAAGTTCGGCTTTCTTGCGCGCCGCTTCACTTTGCTCCAGTTGTTGAGCAAGTGCGTCGGCACGTTTGTTGGCCTCTGCAAGTTTCTCTGTCGAAGTAAAAAAGAAAAAAGAAAGGTCGAAAAGGTTGCGACAAAGGACAGGAGCAAGAAGTCAAAAACAACGACAGCAAAAAAGTTATCTTCAGCTCTGTTGGCATACTCACGGTACCCAATGAATTGGGATCCGATGCGAATAAGCTCTTTGATCATGGGCTGTCAAAGAAGAACAAAGAAAGAGAAATATCGGTATGAAAAACGAGTGAAGGCGTGAAAAAGCAAAATAGAGGAAATATAGATATCGACAAACTTACATCATCCAAGAGCAAAGTAGAAGAGCCGCCCAATTGAGGGGCAGGTTCAACAATCGTTTCAATCCTTGTCCTTTTTGGTGAAGGAGCAAGGGGGCTTGATGGCGGAGTAGTGGTGACGACGTTTCGTTGAGGAGGCGAGGATTCTTCTCCTTCAACTAGCGTGTCCGAGGCAAGTAAAGTATGTGACGTGCTCGTCCGAGGAGCCACGTCAACAGTTGGTACTTCTTCCTCGTCATCGCTGTGATTAAAAATCGACAGCATAAAAAGCAAGACAAGATAAACATTTTGAGTACAGAAATAAGGAGAAGTAAAAATGACTTACGAGCTGACGAGGGATCCAAGATAAGGATCGTAAGCTGCCTTCTGACGTGAAGGATCAACTTCTTCGGCTTTGGAAGTGCCGGAATCTTCGACATCTTTCCTCTTCCTTTTGTTTTTTGGAGAAACAGCGGGAGGAGGAGATTGTGCCGACGCAGTGCCTTCGGAAGAACCCGCAGATTTCGAGAATCTACGGGTTCATTCACAAAAGATGGGGCTTCTTGATTGTCATCAGTGACAATCGCCCTTTCTTCGACTTCTCCACCTTCAGGGAGAGGAGGAAGCGAGACAAGATCTGGATGATCCTGTGTACAGAAAAATATAGGGAGAGACGTCAGAAAAAGAGTTACAAAACAGTTAGTAGAGCAACAACAAGACAATAGGCAAAGAATACCTGGGGGAGTGGATTGGCGGCGCTGAAAGGTTTTACACGACAAGAAGCAGGGACAGGATCTTTTTTATTGAGAGATGAGATTTTTCGGACAAGTTTTTCTAAGTCCTTGACCTCCAAATTCACCGACAGCCGATCTACGTCCTTATCGCCGGCATATTTCCAAAGAGGATGCTTGCGAGCCTGAAGCGGCTGCACCCTGGTCCTAAGAAAGTATGCAGTGATCTGGATACCCGATAACTCCTTGCGCAGTATTTTGTAACTCGTGGATACGAGCCATCAAGGTTTGTCGACGCCCTTTCTTCTTCGGTGGCCTCCGCGTCCCATGAGCGGCGAAGATTTTTCGGCGCCATCAAAAGGAGGGATGTTGTCTTCGCACATCCGTGGTTCTCCTCCGAATGTACAACCATTTCTTGCGCCATCCTTGAACTGAGTCAGGGAAGCTTGACGTCGAAGTAGTCGACGGTGGGGAACACAACGCCGCCTATATTATAGGCGACATTGGCGAGCCATTGCGGCGGCAGAAGAAAATGCGCTTCCATAGCGCCCAGTTAGGCTGGACGCCAAGGAAGGCCTCACACAAAGTGATGAAAATAGAGATGTGGAGAATGGAATTTGGCATGAGGTGGTGGAGTTGCAAACCATAGACAAAAAGAAGTCCACGGAGAAAAGGATGAATGGGGGCGGAGAGACCGTGGATGAGGTGGTCGACAAAACTTACCCGTACCCATTGGAGGGGTTGGTAGCTCTCCCTCGGCCGGGGAGCGCAATGCCTGGGGTTTCTTGCTGATTCCCAGCTTCCTCAGCAGGTTGATGTCCTGAGCGGAAATCTTGGATCTTTCCCACTCCGCCGTTCCGAGATCGACGGCGGCCATGGAAGATTCCGGCGTGCTGTGCCTGGTCAACCGGCGAGGTGGCATTAATAATGGCGCAGGATTCGCAGTCTGGAGGTGAGGAGCTGTGAGGTTGGGGAAATTTGAAATGGGAGAAGGAGGACGGCGCGGGCGGAAGTGTCCAAGGAGGAAGAAGATGAATTTATATAGGGGTGCGGTGAAACGACGAGCCGTTGGATAAGGAAAATGTGTGACAGATGATAGCCACGTGGCTTCAAGGGTAAAAAAGTAATTCAACGTCGCGGAAGTTACGGTGTGCGTGCCAGAAAAGCGGAGGACGTGTGTCCCCCACTTGCACGACGTGTCAAGATAGTGGATTACTTGGGCCCGCATGGCGGCGAGAAAAGGCTTGCCGCAAATTTTTGACAGGCAATCATGGTTATCGTCAGCAACAACGTCATCTTGACAGAAGGAAAAATTCGGGTCAACAACTTCATAAAAGGCGATATAGGAAAATAATGATTGAGCCTTTGATCAAATACAAGTTTTTGATCAAATGCTCGGGGGCTACTTTGGAAAAAAGAACAAGATTTAGATAGACAAAATAGAAGTGGCATGAGCCTATGACCAAATACAAATATTTGTTCATAGCCTCGGGGCTACTCCCATCGGGAGCGCTGTTCGCGCACCCGAGAAATTGAAAAACTTCGGGAGATGAAAGGAGAATATAGCGGCATGAGGCGTGGAGCCTACAACCAAGAACAAGTCCTTGGCTGTAGCCTCGGGGCTACTCCCATCGGGAACGCTGTTCGCGTGCCCGATAAAATTATAAATAAAAAAAGAGAAAAAAGAAAGATAGAAGAGCAAAAGAGTATATTTCGAGTTATAACTAACTCTACATATACTCCCATCGGGAGAACAATATAAGTCATCTTTGACTCGATAAAATGTGCCATTCCAACAGCCGGAAAAGCACTCGACAATATATTCTCAGAACGCCAAAGTTGCGATCAATTTCTGAATGCCGCAAATTTGCGAAGGTAAGACCCTAGAATCCATTCTGCTGGGCATGGCATCGCCGAAGACTGCGCTCTGCTACTTTTATCCGTATCAACATATACGAAGAAAAATCCTAACGGACGCGTTAGGTACCCGATAAATTTGACTGGGACTCGACAGAATGGTAAGACCTTAAGCGGCACCTGTCGAAGTTTACACAGTATCCGAGATCATGTCCAGGGACGTGATCTTGAAGTAGGTTTTTGCGGATTGCCACTAGAGCAGTTAACTAGTACCTGATCCGTCAGATGAACTAGCCCCAACTACCATTATCCCTGCACAATATAGAATTTTATGTGAAGAAGTATAAAAAAGTTGAAGCTGTCGAATAAAAATAAACAGTGGAGATTTTCCCTGACTCTACGATTCAAGCAAAATCTCGGGGGCTACTGACATAGGCATCCCAAATGGGCCTGCCAAAGATAGTACTCGGGGTTTATTGAAAGCCCACTACCCGAAGAATAAGAAGATTCGGAAGCCCAAGATATATTTAAGGAAAGCTAGAGTTGTATTAGGAAGGGTTATTTGTAATCTTGCGGGATGAGTTAGAAACCTTCCCGGACTATGTAACTTGTATTGCACGAATCCCTCGGCTCCGCCTATATGGAGTCGGGGACACAGATCATCGAATCATTGTTTACAAACCTAGTTTTCATAATCGTCGAGTACTTTTCGGCTGAAACCTTCGAGATCTACTTGCCCTCTACTTCCAACTAAACCCTAGCCTACAATCCATAGGCATTGACAAGTTGATACCTTGTCATATCATGAGTAGGGAAGTTATCATATAAGATGGGTTGCAGTGTGGAAGTATCTCTCTTTAGTTGGTTATCTATGTATCCCTTGGTGTGAGTTATCGTTATGGAATATTAATGAGAAGTCTTATCATTTACATATTGCACATCTTATTTTAGTTTGCAATCTCTATTATATGATTGATCTTGTTATTAGTATTGGTATCACTTTGGGAGCATTGAGTAAATCTATTTGGTTTTGGCAAACTTAGCATTGGTCAATAACAACAACACTTTAAGTATAAATAGAAAAGAGGAAATACATGTAGATATGTTGTTTCATTATCTTTCTTTCTTGTTAGCTCTTAGCTTATTATTCTGAAGTTAAAATTGTTTGTGCTTACAAGGAAGATGCATGATTGTTTCTATCACATGTATATTTGTTTGTTTCCTCAACTCTTATGCTTGCTAATCAACCTTGCTAGCCAAAGACCTGTATTGAGAGGGAATGCTTCTCGTGCATCCAAACCTTAACCCAAAACCTATGCCATCGGTGTCCACCATAACTACCTACTATGTGGTATTTCCTGCCATTCTAAGTAAATACTTCATGTGCTACCTTTAAACAATTCAAAAGTTATCATCCCTTATTTGTGTCAATGTTTTATAGCTCATGAGGAAGTATGTGGTGTTTTATCTTTCAATCTTGTTGGGCGGACTTTCACCAATGGACTAGTGGCTTCATCCGCTTATCCAATAATTTTGCAAAAAGAGCTAGCAACGGGGTTCCCAACCCCAATTGATTAACCTTCATTAATAATTCTCTTCACATGTTTGCTCTGATTCGTCAGTAAGCAACTTAATTTTGCAAATAGACACTCCTCCATGGTATGTGAAATGTTGGAACGCACCCGAGGATTCGGTTAGCCATGGTTTGAGAACGCAAAGGTTGGGAGGAGTGTCATCTCTAAATAAAACTAAAATAAATAGACACTCCTTCATGGTATGTGAATGATTGGGAGGCACCCGAGGATTCGGTTAGCCATGGCTTGTGAAAGCAAAAAGGTTGGAAGGAGTGTCATCCATAAATAAAAATCATGGGAGCCGCTCTTCGAGAGTCTGTCTGGCAAGGGGGTTAGAGTACCCACTACCATTCGTTGACAACAACAAACACCTCTCAAAATTTTACTTTTATGCTCTCTATATGATTTCAAAACTTAAAAATCTCTAGCATATGATTTAATCCCTGCTTCCCTCTGCGAAGGGCCTATCTTTTACTTTATGTTGAGTCAGTAAACCTATTTCCCTCTATCTTAAGCAAGCAATTGAGTTGTTGTGATCAAACCATTTATATCGTGATCTACTTAATCATGCCTTTTACTTTTCCTTGTTTAGTACAAGTTTTATCTGAATGAATATAGCTTCGGAAAGTTATCAATGATTATGAGGAGATTATTATGATTGAGTATGCAAGTTTACTATAAGCTTTAACATAAGAGCGTTGCTCGACAGATAAGTACAATCTGTTAATTGTTCTCTGACCAAGAACGAAGTTTGCCATCACCAATTATGATTTCTTATGCACCTTTATTTGTGATTACCTTCTACTTATTTCAAGTTTAATTATATGAGGAGGTTGTTCACCAGAATGTCTTGTGTGAATTAATATGATGCTTCTTGTCCGTATTTTATTTATCGACTCTTCACTCCATAAACATGTGGTCTTGTTTACGAGTTCAGTTTCGCTTGGGGACAAGCAAGGTCTGGGGGAGTTTACGTCCATTTTGCATCACTATTTTATATCATAATTTTTTGTTATTCATTGATATATTTCATATTTAGTGATGATACTTATGTTATTTCATCTATTTTGCATGTTTCATGGTTATTGGAGAATCATGCACCGGAGTCAGGATTCTGCTGGAAAAAGCACCGTCAGAATGCAATATTTCGGAAGACCAACAATTGACGGAAATTATACGGAAAATCTTATTTTTCCAGAAGACAGAGCTAGCCAAAAGGAGGAGCCGAGGAGGGCCGCCATGGGCCCCCCAATAGGCCGGCGCGGGCCCAGGCCTGGCTGCGCCGCCTTGTGGGAAGGGGGCCCACAGCCCCCTCTAGCCGCCTCTCCTTCGCGTACTTCTTCGTCCCGAAAACCTAAGCTCCAGAGGATAGTCGAAGAGTCACGCGCCTCTGTAGGGCGGAAAACACCAGAGAGAAAGAGCTCTCCGGCATGCTGAAATCTGCCGGAAATTCCCTCGGGGAAATCGACGCCATCGTCACCGTCATCGAGCTGGACATCATTGGGATCATCATCACCATCATCTCCATCATCATCACCGCCATCTCCACCGCCGCACATCGTCACCGTTGTAACATCTAGGGTTGAATCTTGATTGTTTGATAGGGGAAACTCTCCCGGTATTGATTTCTACTTGTTATTGATGCTATTGAGTGAAACCATTGAACCAAGGTTTATGTTCAGATTGTTATTCATCATCATATCACCTCTGATCATGTTCCATATGATGTCTCGTGAGTAGTTCGTTTAGTTCTTGAGGACATGGGTGAAGTCTAAATGTTAATAGTGAATTATGTTGGGTAATATTCAATGGTTTGATATTTAAGTTGTGGTGTTATTCTTCTAGTGGTGTCATGTGAACGTCGACTACATGATACTTCACCTTTATGGGCCTAGGGGAATACATCTTGTATTCGTTTGCCAATTGCGGGGTTGCGGGTGACAGAAACCTAAACCCCGTTGGTATATCGATGCAGGAGGGATAGCAGGATCTCAGAGTTTAAGTGTGGTTAGATTTATCTTAATTACTTTCTTGTATTTGCGGATGCTTGCAAGGGGTATAATCACAAGTATGTATTAGTCCTAGGAAGGGCGGTGCATTAGCATAGGTTCACCCACACAACACTTATCAAAGCAATGAAGATTAATCAGCTATATGAAGCGAAAGCACTAGACTAAATTCCGTGTGTCCTCAAGAACGTTTGGTCATTATAAGTAAACAAACCGGCTTGTCCTTTGTGCTAAAAAGGATTGGGCCACTCGCTGCAATTATTTCTCTCGCATTTTACTTACTCGTACTTTATTTATCTGCTATATCAAAACCCCTGAATACTTTTCTATGAGCATTTACAGTGAATCCTTCATCGAAACTGCTTGTCAACACCTTCTGCTCCTCGTTAGGTTCGACACTCTTATTTATCGAAAATACTACGATACACCCCCTATACTTGTGGGTCATCATCTACTCGATGACGAGTAAAAACATCACATATGTATAAAGGTTTACCTTTCAAACCTTCGATAGTATTACGGTACCCAATAAATTGAGTACCGAGATTGATGAAATGCTTCATCAGAGGCTATAGCAAGAGAGGTTATAGAAAGGTTAAGAGGGGGAAAAACTCGACAAATGACACAAAATAGCTGTAAGGGTCCTTACATTATCTAAGGAAGGAGTCGCTAAACTCCCGGCCAAAAATCCTAGTTCCTTGCCAAGTTCAATCCTCGCTCTTTTCGGCGAGGAGGCTCGGGGGCTGATGACAGGAGTCGACATTTCCAAGTCTTGATGATGAGGAGGCGAGGTTTCTTCCATTGCACGGCGAGCTTCCGAAAGAACTAAATTTTGCGACGTGCTCATTGGAGCTGTCACATTGGCAGCGGGTTCTTCTTCTTCTTTTCCACTATCCGCAAAGATAATATCAACATATTTACAAACAATATATAAAAAAGAAAAGAAGGCAGGATAGCTTACGAACTAATGATGGCATCCTCGTAAGGACAGAAGGCACCCTCTTCCTTGGGAGAAGCTTCCTCGGTAGGTGAACCGCTGGGTTTGGAGGTGCCGGAATCTTCAACTTCACCCCTCTTCCTTTTTCTCTTTGGAGAAGCACCGGAAGGAGGAGAGTGCGCAGATTTGGAAGCCTCCGATTTTGTTTCTTTACCAGAGGAAGCCGCGGATTTGTGAGATCCCGCGACTTCACTTTCAGGGAGAGAAGCACCCTGAGAATCGTCGGTAACGACGGTCCGTTCCTCGACCTCCCCACCTTCAGGTAGGGGAGGAAGAGAGGATAAAACTTGGTGGTTCTTCAGAAAAACAAATCAACATCAAGGGATAGTCAAGACAGTGGTCAACAGCAAGACAATAAGATAGCAAGATAGTAGTCGAAATTTGAAAGAAACTTGAGAAAGGAAGTTTAGCAAGATAGAAGTCAAAAAAATATAAACTCGAGAGATAAGTTACTTAGTTTGGGGAGGGCAGTGGTGCCGCTGTATGGCTCCACGCGACAAGAGGTTGGAACTGTATATTTTTTGCTCAGCGCCGAAAAACGTCGGACAAGCTTCTCCAAATCCTTCACAGAGAGATCTTTGGATATGCGGTCAACATCTTTCTCGCCAGCATACAAACCACAGAGGGGTTTTGCGAGCCTGTAAAGGCTGCACCCTGATTCTAAGGAAGTGCGCAGTAATTTGAACACCCGACAGTTCCTTTACCGCGGGTGTTCTGGAGCTCATGGATGCGCTTCATCAGCGCATCTGTCGTTATCCTCTCTTCTTCGGTAGCTTCCACATCCCATGATCGGCGCCGAAGGATTTTTGCGCCACCATCAAAAGGCGTGATGTTGTAATCCTGCGAGTCAAGATACTCCTCACGGATGTATAGCCACCTCCTGCGCCACCCTTGGACGGAGTCGGGGAATTTGGCGTCGAAATAATCGATGCCAGGACGGATACAGATAACAACGCCCCTACATTGTAGTTGGTATTGTGGGAGTTGTTGCGACGAATGTAAAAAATGCGTTTCCACAGGGCCCAATTTGGATGGGTCCCGAGAAAGCACTCGTGGAGGGTTATGAAGATGGAGATGTGGAGGATGGAGTTGGGAGTCAGATGATGTAGCTGCAGCCCGTAGACAAAGAGTAATCCACGGAGGAACTAGAGTATGGGGTGGACATGCCGCAGATGAGGTGGTCAACGAATGTTACCTGATATCCAATGCAAGGTGTAGGGAAGATCTCCTCTCCGGGAAAGAGCAGCCCCTCGTCCTTCTGCGTCATCCCAAGCTTCTTCAGCAGGTTCATGTCTTGGTTGGAGATCTTGGATCTCTCCCATCCAAAGATCTCAAAAGCTTCCGTCGCCATGATTCCTGGAGCGGTGTGTCGGAGGAGTCTGGTGCACAGTGGCATGCAAATGAGTGGCGGAGGAAAGTAGAGGTGAGAAGTAGCGCGTGGAGTTTGGGGAAAGCACTGGAATTTTTGCAGAGAGGGGAAAAGAGGAACGACGCAGCGAAGGGGAAGAATGAGGAGGAAGAAGATCATTTATACTTGGAACGCGATTCGCCCCACCGTTGGATAGAAAGGAAGTGAATTTGATGCTTTACACGTGTTATCAGGGTTAAAATTGTATATTCATTGGGAAGTTACGGGGCAGGCGCTGCAGCACGCGTGCCAAAAAAAGCGGAGGACGTGTGTCCCCACTTGCGCAACGTGTTAAACTACGCAGTGTCGGGGGTCCACATATCAGTGAATGAACAGAACCCGCACCTTCCCAATACAACCATCGTGGCCATCGTCAGCATTGATGTCACCATATTGGAAATTTCGACTGAAGTTCTCCGGAGATTTGTGACAAAAGAGTTCTCATGATACAGACAAGATAATTTCGGGAGCCTTTGACCAAATACAAGTTTTTGGTCAAATGCTCGGGGGCTACTTTTTGAAGGAAGTTTGATGTGGAGTTGATTCAAAAGATACCAAAGGTGATCCTACACCCAAGTATATAATACTTGACTGTAGCCTCGGGGGCTACTCCCATCGGGAGCGCTGGTCGCACACCCGATAAAGATGGAAGTACTATAAAAAGTAGACAATATAGCGACAAAGATACTAAAAAGGTGAGCCTACAACCAAGTATAAGCACTTGGCTGTAGTCTCGGGGGCTACTCCCATCGGGAACGCTGTTCGCGTACCCGATGAAATTAAAGAAGTCATGGTGAGCATATTTCGAGTCATCGGGAGGACAAGGTAAAAAATATATAAGTCATGATATGACTCGAACAAATGTGCTATTCCAGCAGCCGAAAAAGGCACTCGACGATATATTCTCAGAGCGCCTCAGTCGCGATTTAATCTCTGAATGCCGCAATACTTTGCGAAGGTAAGACCCCATGATCCATCCTACGCGGCGTGGCATCACACCCGAATGTGCTCTGCTACTTTTTTCCGTATCAACAGATGCGAAGAAAAATCCTAACGGACGCGTTAGGTACCCGATAAAACATGACTGGAATTCGGCATATGGTAAGACCTTAAGCGGCACATGTCGAATTACGCTAGTATACCGAGATCATGTCCAGGGACCCGCTGTGCACGCGGTCGGCACATTTGTGGGTGGGAGGGAGGGGGTAGGTGATGGAAGGAAGTGGTGGTACCAGTGAAAGGGGGAGAAGGAATGGGGTGGAGCGGAAGTTTATGCCTTTTGAGGTTGACTAATATAGAGCAAATGGGCGAGGCACAGTCTACTTGCTCTAGAAACTATCGGGAAAACACCTATGAACTTTTGTGTTCACATAGACACCCTTGATTACCACTACGAAAAAGTTTACCCAAGTTTGTGCTTTTTACAGGGAGCAAATTATGAATGTGTCTTACCTATTTAGTCAAGGTTCAGTTTTTTGAATGTTTGGCAGTTCATTTGGTACGCATTGCTATTAATTTATGGTCATGCTTTTGGTAATGCAACTTTCAACATGCTCTTTTAAAGCGCATGCCTCTTTGTTACTGAAAGTGCATAGAGCCCCCATGTGTGGTTTTGGTAATTAATGATAATCCCTATAGACTAATGTTTGCATTAAGTTATATGTGTTGTTGTCCGTAGGCAATGCTTGAACGATAAGTTGGCTTCAAGATTGCAATACAAAGAAATGAGGTGCAAGTTCAAGATGAGTCAACTCAAAGAGCTCACATGCTTGAAGCTTTCCATTCATATGTGTTCATGGATATGTGAAGTTGCACCAAAGAAGAAGCTCATCCATAGTGGAGTATGGGGGAGCAATCAACAAGTCCTCATCTTTATCAAGCAAGCACAATCAAGAATGGTGTTTCATCTTGTTGCGGTCAAGATCATCATCATCGAGCTCAAGTGGAAGGCGCAAGTTTAAGTTTTCTCTTGATAGGATTTCTTTCTTACCTGTCTCGTGGTTTAGTTGGGAGACCGGTTTATAGGATAATGGTCGTACTATCAAGGGGCTCTCGAGTGAGTAACTCGATCGTATCGTTCGGAGTGCGGTCAAAACTTTGAATCCTTGCATCATGTTTCTTTGTTGTTATTTGGATCTTAGCCATGTTGTGTTTTAGAGCTTGTGGTTATTTCCATGACAAGCTCTAGTTCATCGAAAACGGATTTCGCGTATATCACTTGTTGCGTTTTCGAGTTGGGTGATTTTCTCGGTTTCTTGTATTGAGGGGCTGTCCCACTAAAACTCATAGACAATCATCCTCCACTAGTTTCCATATTTTCAACAAAATTGGTTTCACTTAATTCGGAGCTCTCAATCTTAAGTTCTTGATTTTACAAAATTGTCATATTTGGTTTAAATACAGGTGTTTGGGCTGGCCGGTAGTACCGCCCTAGCTGGGCCGGTACCACCGCCGAGCCCAGCCTGACACCACTGCCCGCACTACCGCTTCCGCATGCATGCTCCCAGTAGCCTCGAGACCATGGTCGGTACCGCGGCCGGTACCAACGCCGGTGGTATCACCCCTGCCTGCTCGGTAGTACCGGCCTTCCCAGCCCGTGCGCGCCTCGCTTGGCTGCTGCCCTGGTGGTACCGCCCACGCGTGGCCGGTCGTACCGGCCACCACCCACCGGTACTACTGGCCCAACCGAGACCATGCCTAACAGGCAGATTTCCCCTTTGCCTTTTAAGGTTCTTCCTCCTCCTCTACTTTGAGTGGATTTTTCTTCTTCCTCTTGGCTCCCTCCATTGTTGACCTTGGGTGAGCTTGCAATCTCTCTCCCTCTCCAATGATTTGAGCATTTTTTTGAGAGAAATATAGAGGAGATCTAGGTCCACTCTTTGACCAAACCAAATCACCTCTTTGTGAGGGGAATTTCTTGGGATCTAGATCTTGCAGAATTGGTGTTCTCCTTCTTGTTCTTGCTCTCTTATTCCCCCAATAGGTTTAATAGCTTTGTTGGAATTTGAGAGTGAAGTATTTGGGCATCTTTGTGATGTTCTTGCCATTGCATTTAGTGCATCGGTTTGACTTCTCCGCAAAGTTCGTGAGATATTATCTCCGGGAGCTTGTTCCCGAAGCTTGTTCCTCTTGGGTCTTTGGACCCTAGACGACTTAGTGGTATTTGTGGTGTTCTTGGGGACTCAGATTAAGTTGTGGAGATTCTTCAAGGGCAAGGCCTTTGTGGTGATTTATTGGGAGCCTCCAATTAAGTTGTGGAGATAGCCTGAAGCTTCGTGCGGGTTAGGTGACCACCCTAAGGTTCCATAGTGGATCAAGGTCTTCCCCTTTGGTGGGAAGTGTCGAGGAGCATAAGGTGAGGCCTTCGTGGTGTTTGGAGTGCTTTGTCCTCCACACCGCTCCAATGGAGACTAGCACTCGCAAGAGTGTGAACTTTGGAATACAACATCGTCTCCGCGTCACCTCAGTTATTCCTATACCCGAGATATTTACTTGTGCACTTTACTTTGTGATAGCCTTCTTGCTTGAAGTTATATATCTTGCTATATCATATTTTCTTGTATTGCTTAGCATAAGTTGTTGGTGCACATAGGTAAACCCTAGTTATATTGGTTTTGCGGTTGACAAATTAAACATCTGTTTTATTACGTATTTGTTAAGCCATAATCGTAAAAGTTTTTAAAAGCATATTCACCCCCCTCTAGGCGCCATCCTGTCCTTTGAGTTACTGAACCGGCTCCTGTTTAGAATTCCATGTTTGTTTAACGAAAATATCATCAGGCGTACAAGTAACAACAATTTCGACGAAAATTGAATTGCAATTTCATTGACAACAAAAATTAAGTTGCATAGTCAAGAAACATTAACTTATATATTTTATTAAAGTTCACCTGATCTTACAACCATAAACTTTAGGCACGTGATCATATGTAGTGTCCATCACTTCCTCCTTGGCGTTGTCAATCAATTGAACAACAACAATTCCAATATGAACAATAGTCCTTCTTAGGGTCAAAACCCTTCTAGTAGTAAGTAAGCTTGCACTAATAATATGCGACTGAGCTTGGTAGAAGAAATGTTAGAAAATCAATAGAATTGTCTTCCATGACAATGATACCCACCCACAATCAATACATCATCCCCGGTAGAATTAACATATATAGTAAAAATTGTGCAAGTTACTCGAGATTTTCTAAATAGGGATTTCTATTTTCGTGCCCCTGGTTCGTTAGTTGTACTCAGTTTTCCCCAGTCCCTTAGTTTTTCCTCAGTTTTCCCCTCCTCTAGTTTGAAACACCCACAAGTGCTGGAACGGCCGGTAGCCGTCAGGTCAGAGGCCTTGACCGTTAGTCGACGGGTGGGGCCGCACATGGGCAGCTCCTCCCGACCATCTCGTTTGACGGGTAGGGTCGGGAGACACGTCGGAGCAGCCATCCATCTATCGCGACGTGTGGGCCGTTTTATGTCATGATTTTATACGCGTTGCTGCCAATGACAAATGGGGCCGCTCTATAGGGCTGCCGCAGCCAATGACCAGTGGGGTCGTATATTTTTCAGGAAAAGACATATATTGCCGCTCTGTGGGGCTGCCGCAGCCAATGACCAGTGGGGTCGTCTATTTATTTAGAGAAAATCATATATTGCCGCTCTGTGGAGCCTCCGCAGCCAATGACCGCTGGGGTCGTATATTTTTCAGAAAGACATATATTGCCGCTCGTGGGCTCCAATGACCAGTGGGGTCGTCTATTTATTTAGAGAAAATCATATATTGCCGCTCTGTGGGCTGCCCAATGACCAGTGGGGTCGTATATTTTTCAGGAAAAGACATATTGCCGTCTGTGGGGCAGCCAATGACCAGTGGGGTCGTCTATTTATTTAGAGAAAATCATATATTGCCGCTCTGTGGGGCCTCCGCAGCCAATGACGAGTGGGGTCGTCTATTTTTCAGGAAAAGACACATATTGCCACTCTGTTATATTTCTTTAGAGAATATCATAGATAGAAGCAACAAGTTCGCTAATTAATTATTCTTAAGCTAGATCGGAGAACCGCTGGCAGCTCGTTCCCCACCGTCGGACGGAGCAGCCATCGCCGGCGCCTCGTCGCGCCGGGCTCTGTCCCGGCGGCGTCAGACGGACTGCGGTGCTGCACATCAACCACGGCTCCAGCACTTGTTTCGTCCGCACACATTGTACCCACCGCAGGAAAGTCCGCCGCAAGCAGATCCACCGCCCACGACGACCGGGATTTGTTCCGCGCACCAATTGGTAGTATAGCTTGGTAAGACCTCCGCTTCTGCCTCCCCCGCCCCTAATCGATTCGGTTCCCGTAATTTATTGGAGTTTGCAGGTACGAAATAGTCCTCAATGTCTGGTCGTAGCGGGTACACCGGCGAGGGTGGGGATTCGATCATGTCGTGGCCACGTTCTACTTCTCCTACCTCGTCGGAAGTGCAGGTATCTAGCTTCAGCTCTCTGTACTACCGTTGAAAGTTCCGCCATGGCCTGTTGGAGTGATTTGAGTTGTTCTTTTTTCCATTATTGTTACAGTTAGCCAGGCAAGCCGATGATCCATGGTACATTGCATACCAAAATGAATCAACCCAGTGGTGTAGCCAGAGGATGGATTTGGAGGAGAAGGTGGCCAATTTAGGTGATGAATTGGCCCGTAAAAACCTGATGATATTCGAGCTGAAGCGTATTGTGGAGGAAGAAAAGAAGAATTCAGAGCTTATTCGCAAGGAGAAGTTGAGAGTTGAGACAGATCTTGCCGTATTTGATCAAGTGGTAGAAAATCTAGAACATGAACTTAAAGTGATAGGAGAGGAGAAAAGTAGATTCATCTGGGCAGTTTTATTAGGTGTCATCCCTGTCCTAGCAGTTATGTGGTTCTGGTAGACGATTTTGTATAGAATTGTTATTCAGCAGGTGGCTCTAACCACTGTATTTTGTTGTGGCTCTAAGCACTGTATTTTGGCGTAAAATTTCCTAGTTGTGCTATGTAATGCGCGCGATAATTTTAGCATGCATGAACATTTTATAAAAGTGAAGGGATCCCAAAAGTGAAAGCATGTACCAGCCTCCGGATCAAATACATATCAATATGGGACAATATCTTCCCAATCAAGTTGGGATAGAATTCAAATCATACATACGGATGTACATGGACACATCAAGAACGTGGAGAAGCTTTTTTTGAGACGGTGGTAGTAGTTCGAACAATTTTATCCCAATTGGAAATTGAAAAATACAAATTTATCATAATTTATCTCAATTTGCGGCGTCGAACACGCGCAGCGATGGGCAAGAAAGGCTGGGTCGACGGGCGGCTGAGGGTGGTCATCTGCGCCATCCGCCGTTGAAGCGATGTTATCGGCGATGGCTTCAATGTTCGTGGCATCGATGACCACTGTCGCCGCTGTCTTGGTGTACTTCATTAGCGACGGATCTGCGGAGGGCTGGATCGGCGGCTTTGCGGCGCGGTTGCGGTGATGGCTTCAATGTTCGTGGCATCGATGACCTTTGTCGGAACCGCCGCTGTCTTGGTGTACTTCATCAGCGACGGATCTGCAGAGGGCTGGATCGGCGGCTTTGCAGCGCGGTTGCAGGCGATGGCTTCAATGTTCATGGCATCAATGACCGCTGTCGGCACGGCCGCCGTCTTGTTGTCCTTCATCAGCAATGGATCTGAGGAGGGCAACGAAGTGAGACATCAACAGCCTCCGACATTGAATTTGGATCTGCCGTCGAAGCGATGTTGTAGGCGATGGCTTCAATGTTCGTGGCATCGATGACCACTGTTAGCACGGCCGCCGTCTTGGGGTTCTTCATCATTCAATAGATCTGAGAAGAGAAATGAAAGTGAGACAGAGATAGACATTTCAACTATTTCTGACGGTTAGATCCTCACCGGCACTCTTAGATCCGCGCCGCCGCACGCCACTGCACACACGATTAGATCCGCGCCGCCGCGATCGCCGGAGTAAGAGAGGAAAGAGGAGAGAGGAAGATGCGACTGGAATATGCGACTGCCAGGGTTGGTAGGTATGTGCTCTGCTCTTGTCTCCGTATGCGTCCATCGTGGTAGAGAGAGATATAGGCCGTCCGATCATAAATGATCGTACGGTGCAAGCGTTCGTTGAGCTTTCAACCAACCAAGTTCTGTGTGACATACATCTCGACCAATCAGAGATCAGCCAGTGAGTACAAGTTAGAAAAACTGAGTAGAACTAAGAGGGGGAAAAGTGAGGAAATGTTTATCAGAAGGGCAAAACTGAGTAGGACTGAGTAACAAGTGGGCCCGGAGGGGGAAAACTGAGTAACACTAAGTAAAACAGGGGCACCCAAATAATAAAGGGACTAAGGGAAATTGAAGCTTTTGGCATAAAAATTGTAAAATTGTGTTATTTGAACAATATATTACATTTTGGCCGACTAGATATTGTTTGCAATTCAAAGATACACAAGTGTGACGAATTTGGACTCATTTGGACAAAGTTTGTAAGCATAGTGGGTATTTGGGAGGTGTATTGAGCAGAAAGCCCTGCATCTTCATATCTAGTAGCTCATGGACTAGGAAGTGGTTTTGAAGTTTTTGGCATAAAAACTTCATATCTCTATATTTCCTTTTCCATTATTATTTCTCTAGGTTGTAGGTAACATAACAAGGCTCCATGGGAAGGTTCCACCATGTTTTGAATTATTTTGAATTGAACCCTAAAACCCTAAAACCCTAAAACCCTAAACCCTAGAGAAAATGATAAATGTGGCTTAAACGTGGCATACAAATTGTTCATACAAATTCAAATTGTTGAACACAAAGGCATCCCCAATACAAATTGTTCATACAAATTCAAATTGTTCATAGAAATTCAAATTGTTCAACACAAAGGCATCCCCAATACAAATTGTTCAACACAAAGGGATCCCCAATACAAAGGGAACCCTTAATACAAATTGTTCATACAAATTCAAATTAGTTGTTCAGAATAAAATCTTTCTCTTGCTCCTGGTGTGACTCGCTGGGGCCACCACCTTACTCCGGGTAACCCTACCAGGGATATTACCGGTGTCTACCTTCCTTTTGCCCTCTTTCTTGTTCTTCTTCTTCTTCTGTGAAGCTTGTGCTTTTTCTTCTGCCATGTACTCTGCGAAGTTAGCCTCTACCATGGCCTTAGTACTTTCGAGGCACTCTCGATTATACTGTTCCCTCTCCTCTGGACTCATCGGTTGAAGCCATTCTACATCCATCTGTTCCCTCTGCTCTTGATCCATCGGTTCAATCTCCTCATGTTCAATTGCTGCTTCAATCTCCTCTGCATTTGCTGCTTCAATCTCCTCTTGTGCTGCTTCAATCTCCTCTGCATTTGCTGCTTCAATCACCTCATGTTGAACTGCTGCTTCAATCTCAAGTTGAATTGCTGCTTCATTCTCCTCTGCATTTTCTGCTCCCGCCCGATCTTCCATTCCAAAAGCTGGGTCAACTGCATTTTTACAAAGCCTAGCAATGTGTCCAGGGATTCCACAACATTTGCACTTACGTTTTCGAATCGGTGCACCACCCTCTGCACTAGCTCTGATCCTATTCTTCCTCGGCCTACCTGCCGGTCTAGTCAATACTGGAGAGTACAGTTTGAAGCCTGGATCGACTTTCATCCATTGGTCTTTTCCCAACAAGGTAGGAACATTCATAGCATATGCAGCCCTAAATTTGGCAACAGAGAAATACTCTGACACATACTGATCAACTTCACCATCTTCACCCCCTATAACACTCATGAAAAACAATGCGTGTATGCAGGGTATCCCACGGATCCCCTACAATGGCATGTCCTATCAACCAAACTCACTGGATACCTCCACTGCCTGTTTTTTTGTCAGTGTAGGTTACCTCAGCCTCCATTCCTTTTACGCATTGCATCCTCAATTGTTTTGCCCTGGCATGCAAAGACTTAATCAAAGATGGGAGCATGAGATGGCCAACATAATTTGTGGATGCAATTCTTTGACGCAGATCGATCTTTATCATGATCATCTGCCTAATCTTATCAAATATTTGCCACAACATAAGCCCTTTCAATGACTTGACCTTTGAATTGAAACTCTCCGCAAGGTTACTTGTTACATAGTCTACCTTGCAAATTTCATTGAATTGGCTTCTTGACCACACCCTACCATGATGTTCATCCAAGTACTCCTTCACCCCAGGTTTTTGTTTATACAACACATCCAAATGAAACAGATGCTTCCTAGAGCTGCATGTGTATGAAGCTGGCCATAGGTTGTCAGTAAAAACTTTACCATTGAATTTCTTTGTAAAATTCTGTACCAAGTGTCGCATACATTCCCTATGCTCCACTCCAGGGAATACTACCTACTTCCAAACCTTTGCAAGCGTCTGTGTGGATAACAAGTCCTGGTGGATGACCTATAAGGTCGTGCAAATTCTGCAGAAACCAAGTCCAACTTTCCTGTGACTCAACCTCCAAAACCCCATAAGCAACAGGGAACATCCAATTATGTCCATCAACTGCAGAGCAGCAACTAGCTGTCCTTTAAACCTGCCATGAAGAGCTGATGCATCCACGGCCAAATAAGGCTGCAACCGTCCAAAAAGCCTTTCCAGCAAGCTTTGAAACAAACAAAAGCCCTTCTAAAACATTCCTTGTGCATTACCTTCCCGCTTTTCAATTTGTAGGGAACTGTATGCTTGTCTATCGCTACAACACTGCCTGGACTAGCCATCTCCACTTCAGCTTTGAAAGTGTAAAGCAACTGAAAGCTTTCATTCCATGGACCATTGATCTTGTCAAGAGCCATTTTCTTTGCATAGAACATCCTCATGTAAGGTACTTCCATTTTATACTTCTCAACCACCTTTTTTACGAGTGTTGTTGGACCAAGTGAAGGATTTTCTCTCAGCCAATCTAGGATTATATCTGCCAACCACCTAGTCTTCGCTAGCTTTGTTTTCAGCTCCTCTCCCCCTAGAGGTGGACACCTATGGATCTCCTTATTCTTCTTTATCTGAAACATAATGATAAGGGATGTCAGTAATAGATAACAAATTTTACACCGTGATCTAAATACACAACTGGTTGGCGTAGTACCTGAACCAAGCTGCTTCTGCGCATTGTGGATGCATGCAGCCTAAACCTACACCTTGGGTATGGGCATTTAATTGTGAACCTACCTGGCTCACTTTTAATAACCTCATAATTATTCTTAGTGAGAATGTGATATGTAGTAATTGCATTACGACAGTCCATCATCGTTTGAAACACGGTGCCTTCTGCAAGCTGAGGATCCTCCCTGTTCCACTCAATTGTTGGCAAGTCTTCACCTTCGTAATCGGCTAAAATGAGGCTGTCATTATTCTCATTCTTCTCTTCATCATCAGTGTCATCAAATCTGGCACCAAAAGCAATATCTTCCATGTATTGATCCTCCATTGCATGCTTACTGCATCGATCTACCAATTCAGGAAACATCAACTCATCCTCATCATCTTGAGGACACTGATCCTCAATGTCTGCGTCGTCCTCCACATCGACCGTACGAACGATCTGGCTACCACTATGGGGACAGATGGTGCTGCTGTGGACCTACAAGGAGCGCCACGGTGCACACTATTAGCAGAGGAAGCAGTAGAGAGACATGATGCCCGACCACCTGATGATGCCCCAGCACCAGATGATGCCTGGCCCCTGTCCACATGGATACGAATTTTACCGAACCGGCAAGAAGCATTCAAAGCAAAAAGAATTCCCAGATCGTCTTCGGAAATTAGTGGAACAAATCTTCCCTCCGGGCTGTTGAAATATTCGAAATGAACTGCATCGAAAGGGCTCCAGGGGTACTGATCGAAGATGTTAGCTTTGAAATCCCTTAACGAGATGGTGGTTGCAACCACCGCAGGGAAGTCAAACCCAGTCTTACAGCGTTTAGAATCACGCGTAAAGCTAGAATCCAGCCTAACCACCAGCCAAAACTGGATCCATCCTATTCGAAAAGCAACGCAGTTAGTTGAGCAACAACGATTGGCGCTCAAAAACTGCCTACTGTTAATTCACATAGGCAGACGATGCTTACCCAGATGGAATCCATGCGTTAGATCCCTCCGATTCCCAATCTTCTCCACGGCTGATGGGAATAGGCGGCACACCAGAAGGAACTACAAAGAGGACAGGGGTAGATCCAGATCTGGTGGAGGCGGAGCCTGGGGGTGGTGGTGAGGGCGGGGACGGCTCGGCGGCGGACGACGCCATAAGGTAGGTGGGCAGGATGGCGTGGCGGCGGAGGGGCGGTGTGTGAGCTCCTCCAGTCTCGGGCGGAGGGAAAGCTTTGGGTCAGCTCTTCCAGTCAATAGTCAACACATTTTGAAAACAACGGTCAAGTCAAAACCACCGCGGCTCCCTAGCCGTCACCGTTAATGGAAGGCCTCTGACCAGACGGCAACCCTCCCGTCCAAGCCTCTGCGAGGGGTTTCAAACTAGAGGGAGGGGAAAACTGAGGAAAAGTTAAGAGGCTGGGGAAAACTGAGTACAACTAACGAACCAGGGCACGAAAATAGAAATCCCTTCTAAATAACCTTGGAGTGCTCATATATTATATAAAATAGGACCCATCTAAAAAAGTGTACCTTTGTTTGAAGTGGTCACATCACACGACAATAAATTGGTAAGCATCATCAAAAGAACTACCAAGCATTGAACCCTTATGTTATTATTGATAAGTTACATTAGGACTGGTTTCCTATTTTCTTTTGCTCCTACACCTCTATGTTCTTGAATATGTCTCAAATTATGAAATTTACCTATCTAAGTTTGCCTTTGGGTACTACATTTTGTGTCATACCTTAGGCCACTTGTATCAAGACTGGACAAAAGATTATAAGGTATATCATCACTAATGTCATAGACATGCAGACTTACCCTATTGAACTTAGTAAACTCTATGTCCATGTATGCCATGTGTTCATTTAAAGTCCCTATCACTATATTTATTCACTTTGAAAATATTGGGTGACAGTTCCTATGGTATGAGTAGGATAACAAGAAGAAGGGAAAATGTCTTGCAAGTTGGGAATTGCTATGTACACCCAAGGAATAAGGAGGGATGGGTGTACTTGAACTCTGGACATAGAATAAAGTTTTATTACTGAATAATCTACACAAGTTCTATAATTATTAGGATTCCATGGTCATCTTATAGTAATGACCATGTTCCTCATGTTGCCATCCCAAAGGGCTCATTTTGGTGGAGAGACTATTTCCCAAAGGACTCTATTAGAGAAGATGATTATCCACGCCTCTTTTCCTTTGCAAATGATAGAAAGTTATCCCAGAAAAGGCATAGAATGCAACAAACAATGACATTTATGAAATGTTCAAACTCCCTTTTGTCAACAATTGCATATGAGCAACTTCATGATGTACAAGATGAAATACAATCACTGAATATCAATAAGGCTCATGATAGATGGAACTTCGGCGGGGGAAACTATTTCTCTACCTAAAAATTCTATAGAAGAATGATTGGAGACATGAATCACCACAACCTATATTTGATATATGGAAGACATGCAGTATACCTAGGCAAAAATTATTTGTCTGGATCCTTCTACATGGAAGATTAAATACAAAGGATATGATGATGAGGAAATCTTTTTTATGTGCGGAATGTATCATGTGTCACACATGCCATGATGAATCTATGCTACACATATTATTTGAATGCAGTTTTAGCCAGAGCTTCTATAGTGGACTATTGGTTTGGACTGGAAAAGAAACTAAATATAAATGACTATATTTAATGAAATGATCCATCCCTTAAGATATGTATTACTAAATTAAATGTTTATATTAGTCTAAATGTGTATAGAGCTAAACCTAGCTTAAAAGATGGACTTCAATCATGGCTTCATACTCTATGAGCATGTAATGAGATCAAATGATCACCCGTTGTAACTATCCCTTATTAATATTAACAGAAAATGACACAATTGGGAGTCTTTCCCTGTTGCGTCTGTGTCACAAATGAGCTAATGATGGTATTTAAATAGAGGCACAATCAAATCTTGGAGGATCTTTCCAGTAAAAAAAATATCATAAGATCTAGTTGATCTTGATATTCTATTCCATGTTAATGTTTTCATCCTTTATTTCTGTATAAATTGAAATATCATTACTCTCAAACACCATATGTATATCTTATTTTGACCTGCAAACCGTAGGGGAGTCCCCCACGGTAATTTTTATTAACAAAAAGAGAAAGTCCAACAAAGTCTCACATCACCATATTTACAATAATAAGGTTGAGAGAATCAACCCTAAAAGAAAAGAGCTCAAAAGGATAAAAGGAAGAATTAAACTAAAGAGGCTATCCAAGTTTTCAGGCTCTCAACTTTTGATTTCTTAACACGATAACAGGTGGTCTGCAGATCTCCCAGGAATCTCACTTTCCAGGACGTAAAGGTTGGCCTCTTGTCTTAAAAAATAAGACCATTTCTTTCCTTCCAAATATTCCATGATGCACACATGGTTATTTCCAAGAAATTTGGCCCCTGAAGCTCTCTTCTAGCATTCATGAAAATATCACTCATAGACTCACCAGACTGCCAAATAATGTTCCAAAAGTCCCAACAACGTTTGGCAAAAGAACAATCAATAAATAAATGATCTCTGGTCTCAAGTGTACGATTGCTGCACATAACACAATGCGACCCAGATTGAAGATGCCAATGCCTTCTCAACATCATATCTCGTGTATTTAATCGGTCCATTAGCAGTAACCATGTGAACACCTTCATTTTTGGTACACATTTGCATTTCCAAAGTTTTGGAAAAATTGGTTGAACTATCACTCCCTGAAACATCGCCTTGTAATAATTGGCCGAGGAGAATAACCCAGAATTATAGCAATTGGTACAAGAGTCATGCAGCTTTAGTTGATTAGCGTTCATTCTGACGGAGAGGACTATGCCATTTATAGCTTGTAGTTATTGAAATGCATGTTCAGATAATGGTAGGTAAAATAAAGGGTGCAACTCTGTATTCAGCCGAATCACTTTCTGAAGAGAAATATCAGGTTGAACTGCAAAAGAGAAAATTCTGGAAAAGGTTTCACTGAGGAGTCCGTGTTCAGACCATTTGTCTTTCCAGAAAATAATGGAGGAGCCATTTCCAGCAATACATTTCGACACACCTCTAAACTACCAAGACAGAGACCAGATATCTCTCCACCAAAAACTCCCCGCCTTCTTTGAAGCGTGTGGCACTTTGTCAGAGTAGTGGGAGTACCAAACTAAATCCACCCTTTAGCTTTATTATAAAGCTTATATAACTGTGTAAGAAGCAAAGCTTTGTTTTGTAGCTCGAGATTGATAATTCCCAATCCTCCTTTATCTTTGGGTTTACAAACTAGTTCCCAAGCAGCTAGAGACCTTATCACTATCTTTTTTTTTTTGCCCAAATACAATGTCTTCTCCCTCTATCAAGTGTCTTGATAATCGTTTTCTGCAGCTTCATTGAACACATGTAAAAGGTTGGGAGAGCTGATAAGACTGAGTTAACATATAGGACACGACCCGCTTGAGTCAGGAATCTTGAACACGCATTTAACCTCCTCTCACACTTGCTAACCAAAGGCGCTAGGTCATGGATTGTCGACTTAATTTGTAGTTCCCATAGGGAGACCAAGGTAGGTAAAAGGCATCTGTCCCAGCTTGCAACCTAACAAAGCTGTGAGATCTTGAGTTGTCTTGTCCTGACAGTTAATAGGTACTAAACATGATTTACTGAAATTCACAGTCAGGCCAACAGCAAGAGAAAAGCTATTAAGACAATTCTTTAAAATCTGAACTTGTCCCACAGAAGTTTCCATGTCGACTAGCGTGTCGTCGGCGTATTGGATGATATGAAATTCATGGCCAGGAACCGAAATCGGAGGCACCAGGTTGCCAAGTCTGAACTCATTATTAACAATCGTTTGTAGAAGGTCAGCGGCAATCTCAAATAGTAAGGGTGACAGGGGATCACCCTACCTTACCCCCTGCGACAAACAAATTTATTACCTGGCACACCATTGAGCAAAATGGAGGAGGTTACAGATTTGAAAGTGTGCACGGTGCATAAACTTATTATTGGCTTCAGTTATTTGGTATACATGTAAATTTAATCGTTGGTATTTAACAATATCCTTATGACTTCTTGAAGCATGCTTTTAGATTTGCTTGTTACTAATTGTCTCTTGAGCTACAAAATCTTCAATATAACAATACATTTATTGCCGAATGCAAATACAAATTTAGGATTGGAATCAGATGGGTCGGCTTGATGGGTCGTAGACCCGACCCAAAAATTCAAGGCCAATGGGCTAGATGGGTCAGCCTCAAATGTGGTTTGCGGCAGTTGTGCCGACACCAAATGACCCACTGGGTCGATTGGATCGATGTACCTTGTAGTTATGTACCTCATGGTGGTTGTGCGTTACCTGGTGCCCTAGACGATCTTTGCTGCATTCGCGTTGCACCCCTTGCAGAACACCCTCCGTGCGTAACGAAATGGAATCAACAACCATCAGCATCGACCAACCTAAATAGAATGCATTTTCTCTAGAGGAGTGTGTGGGACATGGAGAGAGGGTAATCATGGGGACCAACATGGTATTTTGACAAGGGTTGCATACGTCCTAGTATAATATCTTCCGCACGGGGATATATATTATCCAAAGAACATCGCCTCGTAAACTACCCCTTGCTTCTTGCATCGTTGCCGACTCCTCCGCTTTGCCATGAACACGGTCGGCTTATCTGTGGGTAGGAGGGAGGGTCTGGGTGGTGGGCGGAAGTGGTCGCGCCGGTGAAAGGAGGAGGGTGAATGGGGTTGGAGCGGGAGTTCGTCTGTTTGGAAGTTGTCTGGTTTAGAGGTAATGGACGAGGCACGGTCTGCTTGCTCTAGGAACTATTGGAAGCACCCATGCAAACTTTTGTGTTCACATAAACACCCTTGATTACCAATGTAAAAAATTGTACCCAAATTTGTTCTTTTTATAGGGAGCAAAGTACAAATGCAAATTAACTGTATTTCAAGGTTTACATTTTTGATTTTTTTGCAGTTATTTTGGCACACATTGCTATTAGTTTTTGGTCATCCTGTTCGTAATGCAACTTTCAACATGCCCTTTTGAAGCCCAGACATATCTTTGTTTCTTTAGCTGTTCTTGTTTCCTCTCTTTTTGAAAAAGTCGAGAATTCTATATTGTTTAATGAAAATATCATCATCATGCATACAACTACCAACAAGTTTAACGAAAATTGTATTGCAATTTCATTGACAAAAATTGTAGTTGCATATTCATGGAAGAATCAACTTGTATAGTTTATTGAAATTCACCCAATCTTACAAGCTCAAACTTTTGGCACATCATCATATATAGTTTCCATTACTTCCCTCGCATTGTTACTCAGGTGGACAACAACAATTCCATTCTGAACAATAGCCCTTGGTAGGGGCAAAACCCTTTTGGTAGCAGGAAACCTGACACTGATAATCTGCCCTTGGGCCTGGTCGAAGACATGGTATAAAATTTGTACAATTGTCTCCCATAATATTGGTACCTACCCACAATCAAATATATTACCATCGTTAGAATTAGCATATGCATTACAAATTGTTAAAATTACCCGAGGTTTATTGAATAACCAATATGTGCTCATATGTTATATAAAATTTGACCGATCTAAAAGACTAAGTGTACCTTTGTTTGTCATGGTCGCATTAGACGACAATAAATTGGTAGACACCATCAAAAGAATTACCAAGCATAGACCCCTTATTTTGGTCTTGATAAGTTCCATGAGGAGTGGTGTCCTATTTCCTTTTGCTCCTACACCTCTATATTCTTTCTTCTTCACTATATTAGATCATGACCCTATGGTGGTATTTAAATAGAGGCACAATCAAATCTTGGAGGATCTTTCCAATAAATGAAAGTATTAGGGTATCTAGTTGATCTTGATATTATATTGCCTATTAATGCCTTCATCCTTTGTTCCTGTATATTTAGGTGATGTTCACCATACCATTATAATATTAGATACATACCACAATATATTGTGTGGATATCATGTATAAATGAATATTTTGTGAAAAACTTATTATTGAATAGATACAAGATTTCGAAACTAAATAATCAGTACTCTCAAGTACCATATCTATGTCATATTAAAGTGTGTATCGTACATAAACTTATTATTGGATTCGAAAATTTAGTTCATGTGTAAATTTAATTGTTGTTATTAATGAATATCCTTTGAAATATTTTCTTGTTATTAATTTGCTCTTGAGCTATGAAACCTTATAGATAACAATACATTTATCACCTAATGCAAATACAAATATAGGATGGGAATGGGTCAGGATGGATTGATGATTCACTAACCTGACCCAAAAAATCAAGGCCCATGGGCCAGATGGGTCGTACTTGAATGAGGTTGGGGTCAGTGGAGACAATACCAAGTGACCCATTGGGTCCGTGGGACCGGACCACATTGTAGTTTTGTATCTCACGAACAGAAGTTATGCATTAGCCGTCTCCCTGGTTTATCTTTGCCGCATTTTGGTTGAACCCTTTCTTACAGAACACCCTCCATGAACGTTAAAATGGCAACAACGACCATCAGTATTGATCAACCTAAACAGAATCCGCTTTCGCTAGAGGAGTGTGTGAGACATGGAGAGAAGGTTATCAAGGGGAATCAACATGGGATTTTGACGAGGGTCACATACTTCTTAGTACAACATCTATCACACGACTACTTCTAGTCACGACTAAACATCGCCTTGTCGCCTACCATTGCTTCTTGCAGTGTTGCCAAATCCTCCGGTCCACTGTGCACATGATCATCACATTTTTTTTTGGCAGGAGGGAGTGGTTAGGTGATGGGTGAATGTGGTGGCACTGTTGAAAGGAAAGTGAGGAGGATGTGGTGGTGGTGGAGGAGGAGGAATGGTGGTGGAGTGGAGGTTTGTGTGTTTCGAGGTTGTGTGGTTTGGAGGAAATGGGAGATTCATGGTTGATATCTGAAGGAGTTATGCCCAAGAGGCAACAATAATAAAAGTTATCATTATCTGTAACTCCATGTTAATTATTAAGTTTATACATTTTGCTATAATTGCGGTGTTCCTCGGATATGAGATTCGAAGAAAAGCGCACTAGCAGGTGTAGAGAGATAAACAAGAAATAGATAGTTCCTAGTTATGCCTCTTATAAAACTAACTCTTTTTTTGTGAGATGATCAAGCTTTTCTGATCATGAGCATGGCTATGCTAACAACGATGAGGGTGGATACTTTGGCTGGATGATTGCACCGAACATACCCAAGTCACTGATATGCTATGGGACATTCTTATGGTTAGCAGCAAATATCTTTAAGTGTTAATTGTTTATAAGTCCCGTGACCATGAGAATATTATGGTAACTCATGTCGGAGGGTATGCTTTGATCTCATCCACCCTCATCGATTAACCTTGAGTGTTGAAAAGGTTAAGACTCAGGTGTATCTGAAGGTGCGGGAAACCTAATGATTCAAGACTAGGATTTGTTCCTCCTAATAAAAGAGATATATGAAGTGGGCCCTCTAGGTATTGTGATGTTAAGTAACATGTTTGCACAGACACATGGTGATTGTGATTGCATGACATCATTAATATACACCAAACGAGAAAATGAGCATTGATACCAGATCGAGGATAATGGGTAGGCTTTGTTTGGATGTCGAAAATGAGAGGCATGGAATTGAAATATGTACTAGCTAGAATTCCAAATCACCAAAGAATCATAATATTGCCTGAATTCAAACTTGGTTGTTTGGTTGTTCAGTGAATTGGCTTCATGGAATCCCAATGAAGCACCAACTCTGAATGTTGTTTGGATGTTCAAGTTTGGAATTGAAATTATACGAGCATGAAGCTTTTACTTTTGTTGTACATATCTAAAAATGAGTTATGCACAAATTATCAATATGAATTATAGTATATAGATGGGAAAATACATATTTTTAAATTGCATTTGGTGCGGTGGCTAGAGCTGACCACCACGAAGATTTGTGAAAGTTTATTATTAGGACACTGCTGAGGATCCTCCGGAGGATTATTTCCTCCCGAACCTCCGGGTCCCCCATCCGACACGTGTCCTCCAGAACCACCACCCCACGTCCACCTCTTATATTTTCCGCAGAGGAAAAAAAATAAAAACAAAAACAAAATGAAAACATCACGCAATGGCCGCACCATCCTCCCGGCACACCTAGAAACACCTACAGTGAGGCATCTCGCCGGTGACGCGTGAACTCCGGTGGGACGCACCACCGACTCTCCTTGCAGCATATGCGCTCTTCCTTGTAGCACCGCCTCCCACCGATGGAAGCTCCATCTTCCTCCTATGGCAACACTGCCGGCAGAACCACCGGCAGCACTGCCGGCGCCGGCTGGTCGCACCACCACTGGCGCCTATAGCACTGTTGCCCCCGCTGGCAGCAGCCGTGCTTGGCCTTAGCAGCTCTGGTGGCGGGCCTTTGCAGCAGCCATGCTCGGCCTTTGAAGCTCCGCCGGTGGACCTTTGCAGCACCGGTGGTGGGGACTTGGAGCTCCGCCGGTGGCCCTTGCAGCAGCCATGCTTGGCCTGTGAAGCTCCGCCATTGGCCCTTTGCGGCACCGGTGGTGGGGACTTGCAGCTCCGCCGGTGGCCCTTGCAGCTCTGCTGCCGCCCTTTGCAGCACCGGTGGTGGGGACTTGCAGCTCCGCCGACGGCCCTTTGCAGCTCTGCCGCCGCCCTTTGCAGCATCGGCGGTGGGGATTTGCAGATCCACGGGCATCCCTTTGCAGCTCCGACGCCGGACCTTTGCAGCACCGCCGACCTGGTCTTGTAGCGCCGTCATGGCGCCGCCTCCAGTGCAACAACTATGACCGCCGCTCGAGCAGCACCACGGGGGAGAGAGAGGGACGGTGGCGCGTTGGCGAGATGGGGGCGGCGGAGCTGGTTGGAGTAGAGCTCTGGTAGGAGACAAGACCAACGAGTTGCTCGGTGACGTGAATGCAGGAGAAAGAAATGGGGGATTTGTGTGGACGGGAGAAGATGATGTGAGAAGGTAAGGTAGGTGGTGGGTCCCACCGCACATGGTCAGTTCTTTCTCTCTGGAACGCGTGGCGCACGGTCAACCCGGAGGCAGCGTGCGTTGTAACTTCCGGAGGAAAACGAGCATTTTCCTTATTATTATTACTCTGGGAAACCAACTGAAATTACTACGTCTTAGAGCACATATAATAAGTTCTAGTCAGCTGGCTATAAGGGTTAAAATAATATATTCATGCTTAGTTGGAGGAGAGAGAGGAGGAGAGAGAAGAGAAGTGGGCTCTCATGCAAGAGCCAGCTCTAGCACATGCTCCTAGGCACTTTATGAGAGTGAAATGTGGGCCATCCATTGATAAAGTACTACATGATTATAACAAGTATAATAAGGCCTAATCAGCTGGCTATAAGGATTAAAATAATATATTTGTGCCAAGTTGGAAGAGAGAGAAGAGGAGAGAGAATGTAAGTGGACTCTTATGCAAGAGTTAGCTCTAGCACGTGCTCCTAGGCAATGTGTGTGAATGAAAGGTGGGCCATCCATTAAAAAGTAGTACATTATTATAGCTAACTAGTATTGTACTTGTTGGCTACATGTTAACTATAGATGATATGGCATCTTGCTTATAGCCAACAACCAGCTATACTATTGGAATTGCTCTTATAGCTCACTATTATACATATTGGCTCTATGCTAGCTACAAATGACATGGCACATATCTTATAGGCACGTGCTCCTAGGCAATGTGTGTGAATGAAAGGTGGGCCATCCATTAAAAAAGTAGTACATTATTATAGCTAACTAGTATTGTACTTGTTGGCTACATGTTAACTATAGATGACATGGCATCTTGCTTATAGCCAACAACCAGCTATACTATTGGAATTGCTCTTATAGCTCACTATTATACATATTGGCTCTATGCTAGCTACAAATGACATGGCACATATCTTATAGCCAGCAGCTGGCTATACTATTAAACTTGCTCTTAGAGCAATTCCAATAGTGTAGCTAGTTGCTGGCTATAAGCCAAGTGTCATATCATTTATAGTCAACTTAGAGTCAACATAACATATACAATAGTGAGCTATAAAAATGTAGTACTTTATCAATGTATGACCCACATTCACTCTCACAAAGTGCCTAGGTGACATAGGCATCCCAAATGGGCCTGCCGAAGATAGTACCCGGGGTTTACTGAAGGCCCACTACCCGAAGAATAAGAAGATTCGGGAGCCCAAGATATATTAAGGAAAGTTAAGAGTTGTAATAGGAAGTGTTATTTGTAATCTGGCGGGATGAGTTAGAAACCGTCCCGGACTCTGTAACTTGTATAGCACGAATCCCTCGGCTCCACCTCCTATATAAAGGGGGAGTCGAGGGACAAAGAGATAATCGAATCATTGTCTACAAACCTAGTTTTCACAATCGTCGAGTACTTTTCGGCTGAAACCTTCGAGATCTACTTACCCTCTACTTCCAACTAAACCCTAGCCTACAATCCATAGGCATTGACAAGTTGATACCTTGTCAATTGGCGCCGTCTGTGGGAACTAGAGGCGTAAGGATCGATCTCGATGGCACGTTCAAGATCTTCGACATCGTCAACCGCAAGCAACACAATGGATCGAGGTAAACAGATCGCTGCTGGTCTTGTCGATTTTGTTCCTCACCCACCCTCCCGTTTGGATGCATATGCGTATCTGGCGGAGCCCATGGAGATGACGTTCGGAAGGTTTCACTTTCGCGTCGAGAAGGAGGGATCGTATCGTGTCGAAATTCCGAATTCATCGGGATCGTCGGCGGTCGATTCCGATTTTTCAAGCTATGCATCGTCAAACTTCGGCGACACGCTACGTCAGCACCAGAGCAAGAGAGAAACTCGCCAAGATCTTCAACGACATGTCGTTTGAGTCATCTGCGGACTCATATATAAGCGATGGCTCAAGCGATGTCGACAGTTATGACTTCATCGACAAATCTATCACAGTGGGCAAGGTCTTCATCAATCTCAACGATGATGTCACCAAACCCAACATAGATCTGAGTACAAAGTATCATCAGATTTATGCCATTGAAGATCAAGAGGAAACATCTGAGGCTTTCGACGATCTGGGAAATCCATACGTCGATCCCTCCAATCTGCGACAAGGCCTGGGCAACAAATACGTCGGGCCAGAGCCGCGAGATAGAGTTCAACTTTCACAAGCAGCGTGGGACAGAGCCGCGAGAGCTATGAACGGTACAGAACCAATGGCTACCACGGCCACACCGGAGGAATTACACGCATATCAATATAGGCTCGCACGAGCTGCAGGGAATTGGAAAAACAGGCCTGAGTTGAACGGGAGAAAGGAGGCAGCTTGCATCCAGCAGGGAGAAGGGCAGATCTAAGTCGACAATCTAGAACTTCGGGTGATAGCCACGGGGAGGCGGAACAGAGCAAGATCAAGGCTGCAACACATACCCGAAGCAGAAAGAGAACACTTGGTCCAAAACCTCGACATGTCCTTCATGTCGATAGATACAAGAGGAAACATCATCCCTAAGACACCGAAGGCTGGGTATATGGCGACACATGCTTTTATCCTTGCATCTAAACCACCTCCGGGTCCAAGGGAAACATTGTACAATATGGCGGTAGCAGGAGTTGGAGCTATGGGGACAGCGTTTGTATCAATGCCTCCCGAAGGAGCGGCAAGGCAAAATAGTCCACGACCTGCGGCAGCAACGGCGGCAGCTTTGAAGGACCAAGTGGAGCAAGAGACACAGCAGCACAAGCAAGGGTCGACAGAGCGGCAAAGCAGAAGGGATCATCGGCAATCTCCGGAGCTTAACGACGAAGATATGTGCGGCTTACCATGCTCACAGGAGAGTCCGAAAACTCGAGTCCCCTCGGGATTCAAGTTACCCGATAATTTCAAAAAGTTCGACGGCCTTCAAGATCCGGAGGATTGGTTAGTCGACTATCTGGAGACGGTGAAGCTCACGGGAGGAACCGGGCAACAGCTATGCAAAGCATCCAGGTGCATTTGAGTGGAGCCGCACGATCTTGGATAAAGAAACTCACTCCAGGATCCATCGACAGCTGGGAAAGTTTCGAGGATGTGTTCATCAAGAACTTCAGATCCATGTGCAAAAAACCTGCGTCGTTAGAGGAGTTGAGAGCATGTCGACAAAAGCCAGACGAGCCAATGAGAAAGTATATCCAAAGGTGGAATATCATCAAAAACTCGGCAGAAAATATATCGACGAGAGCAATAGATGCGTTTGTCGCAGGAATTAGGCGTGGAGATTTTGTCGAGGACTTGGGGAGGACCAATCCAAAGACAGTATCCGCGTTAATGGAGATAGCAAACAGATGGGCAGATGGAGAAGATGCTGTCCACAACAAACGGCACAGGTCACCAGAGGAGGACCGCGGTCGAAACTATCAACCAAGGCGACGATTTCCTCGGCGTATCCGAACTATGACGCTCCAGGGCAAATTTCGGCAGGCTTTCGGGCAAACACGGAGGAAGCAACAGAGATGATTATCAGAGAAGCAATGAGCAGCGAGGTGATAACAGGGATGATTCACGCAACAGGCAAAATAGCGGGCCTAGATTCCCAAGGCCTTTTGTGTCCCCGAAGAGATGATGAATGGACCGTGTCAGATGCACTTTTTCCTCGATAGCAACGGTAAAAGACAGTCGGGGCACTGCGAAAGGCGTCGAAATTTTCGGGCAATGTTGCGGTATGCGGCACGCTAACGCGCGAGCAACACAGAGAAATCCTCGGGAACCCAGGCGAGATTCACTTGCCTCCTCCCGCGATTACGGACGACAATCGGCATCAGCTCAGAATAGCGGCAGCACCTACACCACCACCTTATGTTGATCCTAACTCCAACGGAGCGGTGTCGATGATTCGAAGGGAAGGCCGTCCAATAGAGCTCGAAAGTAATCTCACGACGGTGTTTATGGCGAAAAATGCCTCCACCAACAGTTGAGTATCTTAATTGGTCGGGACAAGATATTGGCTTCACCATAGAGATCATCCGCGCAAGTTCCTCGACCAGGGCAGTCAGCACTTATTCTGCCAGCAGTTATCGCGGGATTTGATGTCTCTCGAGTGTTCATAGACGGCGGCAGCAGCTAAACCTTATGTATGCAGATACATTAAGGAAGATGAACATATCCTTAGCAAACTTGAAACCAACAGACACAAGGTTCCACGGCATCACACCGGAGAAACCAAGTTATCCATTGGGGAAGATCAATCTTGACGTTCAGTTTGGGACCCGAGAAAATTATAGAATCGAGAGGCTCGAATTTGAAGTCGTGGATTTTCCGTCGCAATACCACGCTCTGTTGGGACGACCAGCATATGCTAGGTTTATGGCGGTACCACACTATACATACCTGTTGTGGAGGTTGCCTGGACCAAAGGGACCAATCACGATCAAAGGAAGCTTTGCCTTAGCCGATAAGTGCGATAAGGACTTTCACGGCTGTCAGAAACTTTCGGGATGCAAGCTGAGTACTTGGCGTCAAAAAGCATGACTGATTACGACGTACTGCCAGACGTTGGAAGGCCAAACAAAGAATCAACTTTCAATACCGAGAAAAATTCAAAAGAGGTGCAGATTCACCCGACAGACCCAAAAAGACGACATCTATCGCAAACGACATGGATATCGCATAGGAAAGCGCGCTCGTCAAGTTCCTCCGTGAGAACTAGAAAATCTTCGCATGGTGTCCAGCTGACATGCCAGGAGTACCCAGGGAACTTGCCGAGCACCACCTAAACTTGGATCCAGTAGCGAGACCAATCAAACAACCTTTGCGGCGTTTTTCGGAACCAAACCGCAAAGCCATGCTATCAGAAATAAATCGACTTGAGGAGGCTGGTTTTATCAAAGAGATATCTACAGAAGCCACATGGGTAGCTAACCCAGTGATGGTGCCGAAGAAACACACGACAGTCCTTCGCATGTGCGTCGACTTTACGTGTCTCAATAAACATTGTCCTAAGTGAAAGATCGAGATGTCGCCTAGAGGGGGGGGGGGCGAATAGGCAATTACAAACTCTTGCGGATTTGTCTTGTATGAATGCGGAATTAAACTATCGTTTAGTTTATAAGCACAAACCCTAAATATGCTAAGCTCAACTAAGTGTAACAATAGCAACTAGAGCTAAGCAAGATAGGCACAAGATATATGTAGCACAAGTGATAGCAAGATATATGTACTTCAAGCACGATGGCTATCACAGGGAAAGAGAGCTCGGGTATAGAAATAACCGAGGCACGCGGAGACGAGGATGTATTCCCGTGTTCCCTTGCTTTGCAACAAGGTACGTCACGTTTGGAGGAGTGGAGGTCCCACGAAGGATTCCCCGCGCCACGAAGGCTCACCCTATTCTCCGAACCACACCCACGAAGGATAATGGCCCCTTCCTTATGGTTAGCTTTTCCTCCGCTCCGGAGATGGCAAGCTCCACAACCACTTCACAAGCTCCACGAAGGAGAAGCCCGGGCCTCTTCACAATCTTCTTGAAGAGATCACCGGAGCACCAATCACCAAGCCAACTAGGAGGTCACCCTCCAAGAGTAACAAGCTCACGGTCTCTCACTCGAACAAATCGTGGTGGAGAGCTCAACACAATGCAATGATGCAAAGCAAGAACACCGGAGGTGTTCAAGTCCTTCACACTCAAATCCCACCAAAGCAACGAATGCTAGGATGAGATTGGAGAGGAAGAACAAGGGGAAAGTCAACCAAAGACTCCAAGATCTAGATCCCAAGAGATTCCCTCACTTAGAGAAGAATTGGTTTGGTGGAAGTGTAGATCTAGATCTCCTCTCTCAAATCCTCAAATATGAGCAAGAATCATGGGGGGGAAGAGAGAGAGCAACTTCTTCAAAATGCAACAATGGAGGTGAGAGAAAGGAAGAAGTAACTTGGGCTCAAGGTGGAAGAAAGGTATTTATAGCCCAAGTGGAAAAATAAGCTGTTGGGGAAAAAAAGACAGAAAAACGGCGGCAAAAAAACGCCGGTCACTAGGCCGGCCGCCGGGCAGCGGCCGGACGGGCCGGTCAGCACGCGCGGGCGCGGGCGGCGACGGGGGTTGCAGGCCGCGGGTGGGCGCGCGTGGCGGCGATTGGAAGCGGTCGGACGGGCGGCAGCCGGCAGGCCGATCCGGAAGCAACGGACTTGGGCCAAAAGGCCCCGGGAGGCGGCCCGGATGGCACCAGCGCCGGACCGGTCGCGGACCGGGTGGGGTTCTGGGCGGTCGGTGGCTCCCACCCCTTTTCCCTTTTTCTTTTTATTCTTTTCTCATCTTTCCTATTTCTTTAATAACTAATGCTCCCGAACTCCGATTGACATGAAACCAATTTTGTTGGAAAGATAACGACGAATAGAACCCCAACAAAAACTGGAAATATGGAGACTCCTCACGTAACATTTTTAGATGATTTTAGAGAGGAGTCTCCCACCGTCAGAAACGGTAAAGACGTCCAAACTCGAAAACGCAATAGAAGATGCATGCGGATTCCGTTTTCGATGAACTTGGGCTTGTTGTAAAGCTAGCAACAAGCTCAAGAACCTCACAGAGAAACACCAAGAAGCAATAGGGATATGCAAAGTATGCAAAGGATTGAGCTCCCTAAGACGATGCGATCAAGTTACCGAAAGCCCCTCTTGATAGTGCGGCTATTTATCCTATAATCCGGTCTCCCAACATCCACCTTGAGACCGGTAAAAGGAAAACCTAGCAAGGCCATACCTTTGCCTTGCGCATCCCGCTTGATCTTGATGATAACTCTTCAAGCTCTACACAAGCCGGAATGCCTCACTTGATCAATGTTGCTTCGTGAAGACTCACAAATACTCCCCATACACTATGATGGGATAGCTCCATTGATGCACATCTTCACATGTCCACTATCACCAAATGGACGGCAAGCTTCAAGCATGTGATCCACTTGAGATGCTCATCTTGAACTTGCCCAACTCAATCCTTGTATCTTCTCATACTCACATAAGATAGAGCATGGCTAATATTGAGTTCCACATAAGAACTCCATCTTCATTTCTTCTTCTTGATCATATCACATATGTATCTTCATACCGATGATCTTGATGCCAATACACAAGATATACCTTTATCTTCATGGCATCCATACTTGAATCCAACACATGGAGTACAAGTAGTACCTATGGAATATTCCTTCATATAAACTTCAATGAAAACATTAGTCCATAGGGGTTGTCATTAATTACCAAAACCACACATAGGGGCAATGTACCCTTACAATCTCCCCCATTTTGGTAATTGATGACAACCACAATAAGAGGGTTTATATAATGAATATTAGAAACAAGTACGCAACTTATCCGAGAATAAGTTGTATACAAGAGGTTGTATTTGATATGGTCAAGTAACACAAAGCTACTAGCCCATATCAAAACCGGCTCTACTCACACAACTATAACAAATGCAATGGATGTGAGTAGAACCAATATATATAGAGAAAACTCCCCCACAATGTATGCACGTGTGATGAACATGAATTCATTGCATACATTGTCAAGATTAACCTTTGGGATAGTTTCCACTATATATATATACAACCATGCAAGACATATAAATATGGAATGCATGAGAGGCAAAACACTTAAGCACAAACCAAGCTTAAGTATAAAACCATTCCCTTAAACCCTCTAAACTTCTCCCCCATTGGCATCGATTGTCAAAATGGGTGAAAAATTTAGAAGGCCAATATAATGTGAGTTCCTCCCCAAAGTGTGCACTTCTCATAATTTGAGTGGAATCAAGTGCACATATCCAATGATGAATACTTGAAGGAAATCAAACTATATTGAGGATCAAAGATTGCACAAGGATAACATGGTGAAGGAAGCTTTAACACATAAAGCAAGCAATCAAAGAACCAATTGGACAAACAAAGATATCATGATAAGAGAGATATAGTGCTCTAAAAATAAGGAAGCTCCCCAAGGTTCGTGCATAATTTATAATGTTTGCATTTGAATACAATATGCATAAACATGGAATCCTCACTCCCTCTATATCATTTAGAACACAACTAAGATAAAGAGAGTATGCTTATCAAGAACAACTTGAGTCCAACAATTACGAGATATGAGTGCATGAAGAAAATAAATAAACCAAGCACTCATAAATTTTCTTTACCAACCCACTAAAAATAAAAGGGGTAAAGGATGGTCGGCAAAGATTAAGGATATCAAGGTGATGGATTAACACTCTTATGTATATGAGTTTCTAAAGTGGACAAAGTGATCCATAAAGAAACATGCACACACAAGAGGTTAACAAAATAGATAAAACAAGATATCCAAGATGAAGTCATAAAATATACCAAAGGATGTTTGCTTAAGAAGCATATATAGCCTATGGCTCCAATTTTCACTTATGGTATATATGAATGAACTTCAACCAAGTTAAACCTCAAAAACATTACAACTAACAATAAGGGAAGTAGAGCTAGTTGGAGTGTTTTGAGAAAGGCAACAAGTATCACAAATACGGATTTATTTCACAAATTCATCAATATTGCACACAAGAGCTCTTTGAGGAATTGATATGCAATAAATTGCTAGAGGGCATATTTGTGATAGGTAAATCATAAAATATGATATATATATATAACCTATCATATGCATCTTCTCAAATTACTCAAATGTTCAATAAGAAGTTTTACTTTAAAAGGGTTTTTCAAGAACCGCAATATTTTCGAAATAAATAATTTCATGCCAAGATACAACCTACAAGAGGTTGGATGCTATATGAGAGTGCATGAATAAGATACTTGTTACCGAGATGGCAATGGCTTGATGTAGTAGATAAGAGTTCATCGATCATCCTAGCTTGACTCCAATCCTCATATGGTGACAACACCTTCCTTATAGATGAGACAAGCCTCCATTGCATCTCCAATGTACCTAAAACATCATTTAAGTACATCTTGGTCCCCAAACTCATTGGGTCCAACATGGTTAGACTAACCACAATATATAGGACACACTCCATATAAACATGTGCATATTTAGATGAAGTTTGAATTTCATGCACATCTTAGCCATTTAGGATTTGATGGAGTATATCCTACATAATGGATCGAAAGAAAGCAAGCATGCTACAAGTATAAACAAATTACATATAAGCATGCACCAAAACTTTTAAAGATCCAAGAAAGATATACTTTGGACAAAACACCAAAAGAATTAGATTAGGCATAGAGGTGCCACAAAACAAATTTGTTGTCCAAGTTATATCTAAGAAGCAAATCACAAAAGATTTGTTCAACAAAGTTCAACAAATGAACTAAGAAGAAACCATTGAGCATAAAGGATGAAATAAAGCAAACATGCTCAAGGATTTATCTCATTCAAGCAAATAAATCATGTAAGAAAGAATGAGATAGCAAACTCCCCAAAAGAGCAAGGTTCAAACAAAATAAACCAAACCCTATACACTTTTCACAATGGCACAATGTACCGTAAGGAAAAGGTTTGTCTTCCAAAACAAACACTTGATATGAATCAAGAGAATTTATCAAAAGATTTTTCAAAGGGACAAGGAAGACACATGGGAGCAACAAAGATTTGTTGGAAGTAAAATAAGGCAATAAGAAACAATCCAAGGTGAAGATGATCCAAAAATTCAACCACATACAAGGTTATCAATTGTCAAAGACAATGAGTATTGACAATGTTAGAAAGGATCAACTTCACAATAAAAGGCATAGGATAAGTATATAGAATTGAGCACTATGCACGGATGAAGATTCTTGATAGCTTCAACTAGTCACACAATCACGCACGGCAATGATTAGAATAACTTGAAGCAAACGGTGTCCCAAATAAGATATAGAGATATGTATTTGAGGAAAAACCGCACCAAGAATTTCATATTCAAACAAAAGCCCACAAGGTGAGTAATAAAATATTTTTATTAGGAATGGAGCTTGTTTGAGCAAACATGCCACCTAGGAACAAGATAATTAAGAGCATCAACTCTAAGTGGCATAACCTCATATGTTCACATTTTCTAGGCTTGTGATATGTACAAAACATATTACTCCCCCATAATGTGATAAAACATTTCTTCTAAATAAGAGGCAACTAAAATTCAACTAGAGATGATTAATGGATATTTAGAATTTGAATTTCTCATGAGTATGGCACACCACATAGTGACTAGATAATCTTGCAATATCAATACTAAGTGGTGATACCCATATACACACATTTTATAGAAGGAGAAATGCACAAAGCATAACACTCCCCCAAAATGGGATGTTCCATTAATCACTCAAAGAGAGCCAAATAAAATATCATCAAGATGCATTAGGCTCAAAATAATACACAAGTATATGATGAGTCAAACAAACATACTTGAATACACAAGATAGGTAAGTAAGACACAACACATACACACAAATATTTGGTACAAAACCAAACATGCAAAGGGGCAAGTAACTTACAATATACATGAAGATTTGAAATATAAGTTACCGCAAGGAGGAACATTGGATATAAGATATAGATGATGATCCATATGACTTGGCTTGGTCAAAGTTTAATATATGAAGATCCCTTAATTCTTCATGAAGTAGCCAAATCTCCAATGCCCTCCACATGCACCTATTGATCAAGTTTGAGATTGTTGGTCCCCAACCAAGTTGGGTCCTAAGAGATTAGTCACAATAGGCTTGGCAACCCAAATGGTTCTTTTCTTGAAACCACTTTGAGTTCCAACAAACTTGGCAAACACATTGCCATCCTTATCCTTCCCTAGAGAATAATCATTATCAACAATTATAGGGTTAGATAAGGTACCACCTAAGCAAGAAGAAGCAAAGTGCCCCTTCTCACGACATAAGTAGCAAGTGTTCCCCTTTCTCTTCTTTATTGATTTCTTCTCTTGGGGAATAATATCTTGATTCTTCTTGGGAAGTGGCCTATCTTCAACTTGAGGTCGAGCATGAGCTTGACCTTGACCTTGTGGCCGTTTCCCTTGTTGTTTCTCACTCAAGTGCTTCTTCTTCTTCAATGGGCATGATCTAACATGGTGCCCTTCAACTTTGCACTTGAAGCAAACAATCTTGGCCGAATCCTTGACTTTGTCTTGGCCCTTCTTCTTGTTGTTCTTGCTCTTGGACTTGTTCTTGTTATTGGATTTGAATCCAAGTCCACTCTTGTCATTGGGGGATTGTTGCGCACTCAACATCTTGTCAAGTGCGGATTTCCCTTCATGACGCTTTTCCAAGTCTTTCTTCAAAGAAAGGACTTGGGCCTCGAGCTCTTTTATTTCCTCTACATGGTTAGTAGAAATACAAGTACTAGAGAAGTAGAAGCTTCATTGTTAGAGCAACAAGGCAAAGTGAGTAATCCAACACAAGGTGTATCACTAGTTTGACTAGATGGATTACAAGGACTAGCACATGTCAATATAGCATTTGTAGTAGAGATTGTGCTAACATCCATATGAGGCTCACAAGATGTTACCTTAGTGATACTTGCCTCATGAGCTAACTTTAGCCCATCATAGGAAATTAGAAGTTCATCATGAGAGCTTGAGAGCTTTTTATGACTTTCTTCCAATTCCCTATAATTGCTAGTTAGCAACTCAAGTTGAGCCCTTAGCTCAACATTCTCCTTTAAGGTCGATGCTTCACAAGAATTAGAGTTAGTAGCACAAGCATCAATAATAGTTTTCTCATTTTCATGCATATAGGATTCAATTTTTTGTGTAAGCATGAAATTAGCATGCTTCTCATCTTTTAGCTCATGCTTGAGGAGAGTGAATCTCATTTCCCCATTTTCAACATGGGACTCCAACTCCACTATGGTTTCCCTATATTTATTCAAGGTATCCATAGAGTGTTCGAGATAAGCACGAGCTTCTTTATTACCACGAAGAGAAGCATATACCATTGCCATATCATGCACCAAGATATTATGTTCTTCATCATTATCATCATCATCACTCTCATCATTAGAGGATGTGTTAGGAGTCAAAGTAGGAGATACCTTTGGTCCATTTGCCATAAGGCACATGTGCATACCGGAGGATGAAGATGAAGATATTCTTGAATCCTCATTTGAAATCATGTCTTGATCCATAGAGTGTTCGGTTTCCTCTACAATGTTAGTCAACAAGCAACTAGAGGAAATAGAAACATTTTGATTATGGGAGCAAGACAAGGCAAGCATATCCTCATGAGATCTATGTAAGCAATTTACACATGATATGCAAGGACTATCAACACAAGAATGGAGATTATTTTCAATGCAAGATGTGTTTAAGTCCAAAGAGGAAACATTGCAATGAGATAGGGATGAAGAGTTATCACTATTGAGCACAATATCAACATTGCAATTTCCCTCACCACTCACCATATCATTACCTTGTGTCTTGCAACACGTTGGTGAAGTGGAAGAAGATGATGACTCATCACGGCCGGAGGTGGAAGCAACTTGGAACTCTTCATGATGTGAAGGGGAAGAGAGCTCCTCGGACCACCGACCAAATGAGAAGTGGATCCACCAAACATTTCCTTAAGCTTGATCCACATCTCATGAGACGACTTTCGCTTTATATATATCAAGAACCTACGAAAATCGGGTCTCAAAGAGAATAAAAGCTCATTAGATACTAGAGCTTCAAGATGTAAGTTTTTCTCATCCTCTAAAGATAGATTTTGAGAATCCATCGGAGGAGAAAAACCAACATCTAGAAATTGCTCTATATGTGGACACAAGGTCCGAAGATTACAAAGTAAGCAATTTCGCCACAAAAGATAATTTGTGCCATTAAAGACAATTGTATCATTGTGCACTAAATTACTAGCCGACATCTTTACTCTCAAGGCGGTGAAGCCTAAAACAAGGAGAGACCTTGCTCTGATACCAATTGAAAGATCGAGATGTCGCCTAGAGGGGGGTGAATAGGCAATTACAAACTCTTGCGGATTTGTCTTGTATGAATGCGGAATTAAACTATCATTTAGTTTATAAGCACAAACCCTAAATATGCTAAGCTCAACTAAGTGTAACAATAGCAACTAGAGCTAAGCAAGATAGGCACAAGATATATGTAGCACAAGTGATAGCAAGATATATGTACTTCAAGCACGATGGCTATCACAGGAAAGAGAGCTCGGGTATAGAAATAACCGAGGCACGCGGAGACGAGGATGTATTCCCGTGTTCCCTTGCTTTGCAACAAGGTACGTCACGTTTGGAGGAGTGGAGGTCCCACGAAGGATTCCCGCGCCACGAAGGCTCACCCTATTCTCCGAACCACACCCACGAAGGATAATGGCCCCTTCCTTATGGTTAGCTTTTCCTCCGCTCCGGAGATGGCAAGCTCCACAACCACTTCACAAGCTCCACGAAGGAGAAGCCCGGGCCTCTTCACAATCTTCTTGAAGAGATCACCGGAGCACCAATCACCAAGCCAACTAGGAGGTCACCCTCCAAGAGTAACAAGCTCACGGTCTCTCACTCGAACAAATCGTGGTGGAGAGCTCAACACAATGCAATGATGCAAAGCAAGAACACCGGAGGTGTTCAAGTCCTTCACACTCAAATCCCACCAAAGCAACGAATGCTAGGATGAGATTGGAGAGGAAGAACAAGGGGGAAAGTCAACCAAAGACTCCAAGATCTAGATCCCAAGAGATTCCCTCACTTAGAGAAGAATTGGTTTGGTGGAAGTGTAGATCTAGATCTCCTCTCTCAAATCCTCAAATATGAGCAAGAATCATGGGGGGGAACAAGAGAGAGAGCAACTTCTTCAAAATGCAACAATGGAGGTGAGAGAAAGGGAAGAAGTAACTTGGGCTCAAGGTGGAAGAAAGGTATTTATAGCCCAAGTGGAAAAATAACTGTTGGGGGAAAAAGACAGAAAAACGGGCAGCAAATTGGGCAGGAAAACGCCCAGCCGGGGCCGCCGGCCGACCGGAGCAGGCCGGACAGGCCGGTCAGCACCGGCCCGCCGGGCAGCGACGGTGGGGTGGGCCGCGGGGGCGGCGGAGGCGGAGAGGCCGGTGGGCCGCGCGCGGGGCAAGGCCGGTCCGGGCCCCGGGGGGGCCGGGCGGCCCGGATGGCACCAGCGCCGACCGGTCGCGGGCCGGGTGGGCCGGTCTTTGGGCCGGTCTCGGCTCCCTTTTTCCCTTTTTCTTTTTATTCTTTTCTCATCTTTCCTATTTCTTTAATAACTAATGCTCCCGAACTCCGATTGACATGAAACCAATTTTGTTGGAAAGATAACGACGAATAGAACCCCAACAAAAACTGGAAATATGGAGACTCCTCACGTAACATTTTTAGATGATTTTAGAGAGGGAGTCTCCCACCGTCAGGAAACGGTAAAGACGTCCAAACTCGAAAACGCAATAGAAGATGCATGCGGATTCCGTTTTCGATGAACTTGGGCTTGTTGTAAAGCTAGCAACAAGCTCAAGAACCTCACACAGAGAAACACCAAGAAGCAATAGGGATATGCAAAGTATGCAAAGGATTGAGCTCCCTAAGACGATGCGATCAAGTTACCCAACCGAAAGCCCCTCTTGATAGTGCGGCTATTTATCCTATAATCCGGTCTCCCAACATCCACCTTGAGACCGGTAAAAGGAAAACCTAGCAAGGCCATACCTTTGCCTTGCGCATCCCGCTTGATCTTGATGATAACTCTTCAAGCTCTACACAAGCCGGAATGCCTCACTTGATCAATGTTGCTTCGTGAAGACTCACAAATACTCCCCCATACACTATGATGGGATAGCTCCATTGATGCACATCTTCACATGTCCACTATCACCAAATGGACGGCAAGCTTCAAGCATGTGATCCACTTGAGATGCTCATCTTGAACTTGCCCAACTCAATCCTTGTATCTTCTCATACTCACATAAGATAGAGCATGGCTAATATTGAGTTCCACATAAGAACTCCATCTTCATTTCTTCTTCTTGATCATATCACATATGTATCTTCATACCGATGATCTTGATGCCAATACACAAGATATACCTTTATCTTCATGGCATCCATACTTGAATCCAACACATGGAGTACAAGTAGTACCTATGGAATATTCCTTCATATAAACTTCAATGAAAACATTAGTCCATAGGGGTTGTCATTAATTACCAAAACCACACATAGGGGCAATGTACCCTTACACTAAGGATCACTTTCCCCTCCCAAGGATCGATCAAATCATCGACTCCACGACAGGCTGTGAACGTCTTTCCTTTTTGGATGCATACTCTGGTTATAACCAGATCAGATTAAAAGAAGATGATGAAGCCAAAACAGCGTTTATTACACCTTACGGCGTGTTCTGCTACAAGACAATGCCCTTTGGTCTAAAAAATGCGGGAGCAACATATCAGAGGATGATGCAGAAGTGTTTAGCGACACAGATCGGGAAAAACGTGCAAGTATACATCGATGATGTCGTCATAACGTCAAAAGGGGGCAACGCTGATCGAGGACCTCAAAGAAACTTTTGACAACCTCGACAAATTCTGCCTGAAGTTGAACCCGACGAAGTGTTCTTTTGGCGTCCCAGCAGGAGAACTTCTGGGGTTCCTAGTTTCAGCAAGAGGGATTGAAGCAAATCCGACAAAATACAAGCTATAGTAACAATGAGGAAGCCAACAAAGTTGAAAGAGATACAACAGCTAACGCGAGTCAGCTTTGAGCAGATTCGTCGCCAGTGGGAGAAAAAGCGTTACCATTTTACGCTCTGATAAAGCAAGGAGATAAATTCCAATGGAACGAAGAGGCCAGAGCTTTCGAGGATTTGAAGCGCACAATTTCGACACCACCAATTTTGGTGGCGCCAAAGGAAAAGGAACCTCTCTGCTGTATATTGCAGCCACACCCCAAGTGGTTAGCACGGTGTTAGTTGTTGAAAGAGAAGAAGGGAAAATCCATGGAGTGCAGAGGCCAGTATACTTCGTGAGCGAAGTTTTGTCGCCCTCAAAACAAAGGTACCCTCAGTACCAAAAGCTAGCATATGGAGTGTTCACAACAGCACGAAAATTGCGCCACTATTTTTCGGCACACCCGATCATAGTGGTCAATGAAGCTCCCTTGTCAAATATACTAAACAATCCAGAAGCTACGGGTCGTGTCTCCTTTGGGGAATAGAACTTTCCCCTCGGGACATCACGTATGAAAAAAGAAAAGCAATCAAGTCGCAAGTTTTGCCGGACTTCATCGCAGAGTGGATGGAGTTGCAAAACACAGGACCTCCAGACTTGTCGAGAACCTGGACCATGAACTTTGATGGGTCCAAAAGACTAGAAGGAGCTGGCGCAGGAGTAGTACTCATATCACCTGAAGGCGACAAGTTGAAGTACATCCTTCGGATGACGTTCCCTAACGCATCTAACAATGAAGCAGAATATGAGGCTCTCATACACGGGATGAAGATGGCGAAAGCTTGCGGTGCAACTCGACTAAAAATCTTTGGCGACTCACAATTGGTGGCTCAGCAAGTTATGAACCAATGTGACGCAGTCAATGATAGCATGATGGCATACAAGGAGGTGTACAACGAGCTCGAGAAGTTGTTCGATGGATGCGAAGTAAATCATATTAGTAGATTGAGCAACGAAGCCGACGTTCTTGCAAACATCGGGTCGCAATGCCTTGCGTCCCGGTGTATTTTGGGAAGAGATAACAGAGAGATCCACCAAATCGACAAAATCAAAAAAGAAGGAGAAGAAACCCTCGGGGGTTACCAAGGAAAAGCAAGAGGAAGAAGAAGAAGATCAGGACCTGGTCATGGTGATACAGATACCATGGATGCAGACGTACATATCGTACATCCTCAGGAAAGAAATACCCGATGATCCAGTTGAGGCAAGGCGAGTAATTCGACGCTCCAAAGCTTTCACGGTAGTCAAAGGGGAATTGTACAAGCGGAGTATTTCAGGCGTCCTGCAAAGATGTGTCACACCCGAAGAAGGAAGAATAATTCGAAGGATGTACACGAAGGAATATGTGGCCACCACGCAAGTAGTCGAGCTATTGCAGCCAAGGTTTTTCGGCAGGATTCTACTGGTTGACAGCAATCGAGGACGCCAAGGACATAGTAAGAACTTGCGACGCATGTCAAAGGTTTGCCGCAAAACCTCACTCTCCAGCAGCAGAGCTAGCACCAATACCATTGTCATGGCCCTTTGCCCAATGGGGACTTGATATGGTGGGCAAGTTACACAAATCATGGCCAGGAGGAAAGGAGTATATGCTAGTAGCTGTCGACAAATTTACAAAGTGGATAGAAGCGAAGCCGATAAATTCACCAGACGGAGCATCCGCAGTAAAATTCATAAAAGGCCTCGTCTTCAGATTTGGAGTGCCCATCGTCACAGACAACGGCAGTAACTTCACATCCCACGAATTCAAAGATTATTGCGAAGAGGTGGGTATCAAGTTGCACTTTGCGTCAGTTGCACATCCTCAAACCAATGGGCAAGTCGAGAAAGCCAATGGCATCATCTGCAATGGCATCAAGAAACGCTTGTTAGGACCACTGGAAAAAGCTCGACATACCTGGCCAGAAGAACTACCAAGTGTATTGTGGAGCATCCGAACAACACCAAACACAGCAACACAGGAAACTCCGTTTTTCTTGGTTCATGGAGCAGAAGCAGTTACCAATCGAGATAGAGCACAACTCTCCACGCGTCGTCGAATATGACGAAGAAGTGTCGAGAAAAGCGCTAGAAGATGATGTCGACGCACTTGATGAAGCTCGAGATGAAGTATTGTCTCGGGTAACCAAATACCAACAGGACTTGAAGAATTACCACAGTCGACGTTTGCGGCCAAGATCTTTTCAGGTGGGAGACCTAGTTCTTCGGCTCACGCAAAAAGTCATGAAAAACTCGAGTCACCATGGCTTGGCCCTTACATTGTCACGGAAGTAATCGGAGGAGGAGCATACAGGATAAAGGACAAGAAGACAGGGGTGGAGGAGCCAAACCCCGGAACGTGGCGCAACCAGGCGGTTCTACGCCTAGAGTTGAAATATAGTCCTTGTAAAACTTCAATGTACTGAAACGCCGCGAGTTTTTAGACGCACTCTTTTCCTTTTTCGGGGCACCGAGTGGGGCCGGAAAGGTTTTTAATGAGGCGGGCTCGCGGTGCTACAATATAATAAAGATAGTGTCAATATAACCTTTTCTTTATCGACATGCTTAAAGTCTCTGCTCCGACGAATTTCAATATAGTTCATCGAAAAAGAAAAGCCTTGCCTTGGTATTAAAATACCTCGTGAGTCAATAAAAATACAAAATAGTACTCAATAAAGAAGCTCGGGGGCTCATATTCGCCATAAATACATAAATGCCTTGGTTCAAAACCTCGCAATATACAAATACAGTAAAGAGTCACCAAAACACTCGGGGGCTAGACAAACATAGAAATATAATGATTGCTTCACAATATAATCATAGTCATGGGTCACAAAGAAGAATTATCTACAAGGGGAAAATAGCTAGCCTTGATTCAATATGTCATCAAGGGTAACTCTGTTTTCTTCAGGAGCAGCGCCAAGAAAATCAGCATAATGACCATCGGCAAAAAATCGGCGTCCATCCGAAGAAGGTCTTCAATCATTTCTTCGGCTACAGGCGAAACCTTCGTGTTAATTCGGTCAACACCAACTCTTCGACGTTTTACCTTCTGATGAACTTTCGCGACAACTTGGGTAAGGTCAAGATTTGAGTGGCAGATCTGAAGCATGATAAGAGCAAATCTGGCGCCAGCTACCAATTGAGCTTTGACGAAGTCATGGATCCTGTGAGCTTCTTTGAATTTCTCCATTAATTCAGGAAGAGTTTTTGGTTGAATGTTCCGAGGAAACATGGAGTTATAAACCATAGACAAGGTCTTGGTACAGAAGTCAAGGAAGTCTCGAGTTTGAGAGGTGCGATCCTGAAACCTGACGATTTGGCGGGTCCTCTCCGGAGTAGCCCAAAACAGAGAACCATGGTCAAGGGAAAGGTTAACAAGGAGGTTCGTCCTAGTATTTACCCTCTCTTCCTCGGCAGCAGCATCAATAAAGGAACCTATCAAAACAACGAAGTAGAAACCTTTAAGAGACATAGCATGAAGATGAAAGATATCGGAGGATGAAACAAGCATACCCGACATATCTGCACTGGCTTCATTCATTAACTCGAGCATGAAATTTTCTCGAGTAGTCGCCTTTTCAGCCTCGGAAGCAGCAATTTCCTTAGCAGCCACGGCCTCGCGAGCTTGCTGAAGTGCAATTTTTTCGGCTTCAGATGACTTATGAGACTTCTCCATCATCACAAGTGTTTGCTTCTTCGCATACTGAAGTTGTTGTCGAAGTTCATCCAGTTCTTGCGACAAGGTATCTTCGACAGGTGCAGTATCAGCAAAAGCTCTCCTCGAGCGAGAAGAAGAAGGCGAAATATTGGAAGGAGCGGAAGACGGAGTGTAGTTATCAAATATAAACTGAAATTTAGACAAGACAACATCAAACAACAAGCAAAGATAGAGTTTTCATTAATCTCTCGGAATAATTACAAAGGCATTACAGTGGAGCTAAGGAAGTACGTGTCGCCAAATGACTACTTTGGCGACAAGAGCAAAAGAAACATAGAAAGAAAAATAAAGAGGCATGCAACTAGACCTCCGGCCTTGATGAGCTAGGAGTCGACGCTGGTTTGATCCCGAGATAGGCCAAGATCTTCTTCGTGTTGGGCTTGGCTGCCTTAATCAGCGACCTCCATTTTGATTGCTCTATCTGCTCGGTGTCGCCAACTTTCGTCCAATCAACAGCTGTTGACTGTCAGCAACCAAAGCAACAGTGCTTTCGACGGCAATTTTCATATTTTCTTGGCGCATCTTCAGTCCAAGGTCTTCTGATGAATTGAACATCTTGGCAAGGTTAAGGAAAGTCGAGGGCTCCTCTTTCTTCGAGAAGAAGTAGGGGAACAACGCCGACAATCCTGCGTTAGCATTTGCCACGCCTTCACGAATTTCGGACCCATGCAGCTCCAGATAGGAAAGTGCGTCAAGGAGAGGGTCATCGACAGGATTCGCCAGATCAAAATCTTGGTTTGTTTGGTCTGTCAAGGAAACAAAGCGTTGGTCAAACAATAAGAAACAACAGCTCTCATAAAAATAGAAGAAATCAATAATATTACTGAAAGTGCGGCGACTTTGTGTTTTCAGGCGCTTGAGAATCCCCTGTTCACGAGAAGCTTGTGCAGCTTTGTGCTCGTTTAAGGCAGATGCAGTATCCTCAAGTTTTTTCTGCAGTTCCTCGACACTAGCAGCTTTTGCCTTGGCTTCATCAGCCTCGGCCTTGGCTTCGCTAGCAACAAGTTCGGCTTTCTTACGAGCCGCCTCACTTTGCTCAAGTTTTTGAGCAAGTGCGTCGGCACGTTTGTTGGCCTCTGCAAGTTTCTCTGTCAAGATATAAAAAAGAGAGAGAAGAAAGATCAAAAATCGCAACAAGCAACAGGAGCAAAAAGTCAAGGAAAAACGGCAAGTATATAAGTTGTTACCTTCGGCTCTGCTAGCATACTCACGGTACCCAATAAATTGGGATCCGATGCGGAGAAGCTCTTTGATCATGGGCTGTTAAAGAAGAACACAGCAAGATAAACATAGGCATGAAAAAGAGAGTGAAGGCGCGAAGAAGCAAAATAGCGGAAATATAGATATCGACAAACTTACATCATCTAAGAGCAGAGTCGACGAGCTGCCCAATTGAAGGGCAGGTTCAAGATTTGTTTCAATCCTTGTCCTTTTTGGTGAAGGAGCAAGGGGGCTTGCTGGTGGAGTTGTGGTGACGACGTTTTGTTGAGGAGGCGAGGATTCTTCTCCTTCAACTAGCGTGTCTGAGGCAAGTACAGTATATGACGTGCTTGTCCGAGGAGCTACGTCAACAGTTGGTACTTCTTCCTCGTCATCACTGTTGATCAAAAAATCGGCAGCATAAAAAGCAAGACAAGATAAATATTTCGAGTACAAACATAGGAAGAAATAAAGACGACTTACGAGCTGACGAGGGATTCAATATAAGGATCATAAGCTGCCTTCGGATGAGAAGGAACAACTTTTTCAGCCTTAGAAGTGCCAGAATCCTCGGCATCATTCCTTTTCCTTTTGTTCCTTGGGGAAACAGCAGGAGGAAGGGATTGCGTCGACTCACTGGCTTCAGATTCAACTTTTTTTCATGGGAAGCCGCAGATTTGTGAGAACCTACGACTTCACTTTCAGGAATAGAAGAACCTTGGGTGTCTTCGGCAACGATAGCCTGTTCTTCGACTTCTCCATCCTCAGGAAGAGGAGGAAGGGAAGTCATAGTAGGATGGTTCTGTAAGAAAATAGCGACAAACGAAAAATTAGAGCGATACCAATACAATGAGATGCAGGGAAAATTCGGAACAAGATAGAAACTCGAGAAGACAAAATACCTCGGGGAGAGGATTGGCGGAGCTGTATGGTTCCACGCGACAAGAGGAGGGAATAGGATCCTTCTTGGCCAAGCGGGAAACTCTTCGAATCAATTTCTCCAAGTCCTTTGCAGAAAGATCACGGAGATTCTATTGGCGTCGTTTTCACCAGAATACGTCCAAAGGGGATTTTTGCGAGCCTGAAGAGGTGCACTCTAATCCTAAGAAAGTAGGTGATTTGAACACCGGATGCTCTTTGCCTCGAGTGTTTTGAAGCTGATGACTACGAGACATGAGTGCCTCTGTCGCCTTTTTCTCTTCATCGGAAGCTTCGGCATCCCAGGAGCGGCGGCGCTGAATTTTGGCACTTCCGTCGAAAGGACCTATGTTGTGTTCAATAGAGTTGGCGCTTTCTTCGTGAATGTAGAGCCACCTTTTGCGCCATCCTTAGACAGAATCAGGAAATTTGACGTCGAAGTAATCGACATCAGTTCGGACACAGATAACAACGCCGCCTATGTTATAGGTGGCGTTGTGGAGCCATTGCGGCGGAGGCAGAAAATGCGTTTCCAGAGCCCAATTAGGAGGGATTCCGAGGAAGCATTCGCAAAGTGTGATAAAAATGGAAATGTGAAGGATGGAATTGGGGGTCAACCGGTGCAGTTGAATCCCGTAAACAAAAAGAAGGCCGCGGAGGAAATCGTGAATTGGGGCCGAAAGGCCGCGGATGAGGTGATCAACGAAACTAACCCGGTACTCCATTGGAGGGTTGGGGTAGCTTTCTTCGGGAAAGCGGATGGCGTCTTCCTTCTTCATGAGGCCAAGCCTCTTCAGAGTGTTCCTGGTTGGAGATTTTAGATCTCTCCCACTCAAGATCTTCGGCGGCCATCTTGGATTGGAGTGCTGTGGCGAGTGAGTCGCGTACGCGGTGGCATCAACGGCAATGGGCAAAGCAATGTTCGTGAGTGCGGAAGATCAGAGAGAGTTGGGCGCAGGGGAAGCTTTTGCGAAGAGGAACAGATGTGCGGCGCAAGCGAGGGAGTGAACGGAGGTTGAAGAAAGGTTTATATAAGAATCGGGTGAAGCAATGCACCGTTGGATGAAGAAATCGTGTGGTGACAACAAATCTTCTAGATAAAAGGGTAAAAAGGTATTTTTACTGAGATAAGCGTTACCGCGTGCGCCGGAAAAGCGGAGGACGTGTGTCCCCCACTTGCACGACGTGTCAACGTGGTAGAAGCAATGGACCCACAGGGCAGAAAAATCACGACTATTAAACAGAGATGAAGTAAAATTGATTAAGGGAAGCATGCCGACAAGAAAATAAAAGAAGATTGGCGACAGGAGGAGTTATTTGAATACTTCGGGAGCCTTTGATCAAATACAAGTTTTTGCCCAAATGCTCGGGGGCTACTTGAAAAAGTAAAATTTCGAGTATGGCAATATAGAAATTGCGGGAGCCTACAACCAAGCACAAGTCCTTGGGTAGCCTCGGGGGCTACTCCCATCGGGAGCTGTTCGCGCACCCGAGAGATAAAAAGAAGATCATATTGGAACATAATGACAATATAGTGACAAGGTGGACTAAAATGTTGAGCCTACAACCAAGCACAAGTTCTTGGCTGTAGCCTCGGGGGCTACTCCCATCGGGAACGCTATTCGCGTACCCGATGAAGTTCAAAAATAAAAGATAGAAAAGCAGAGTATATTTCGAGTTATAATTAACTCTACATATACTCCCATCGGGAGAGCAATATAAGTCATATTTGACTCGATAAAATGTGCCATTCCAACAAAAAGCACTCGACAATATATTCTCGAACGCCAAAGTTGCGATCAATTTGAATGCCGCAAATTTGCGAAGGTAAGACCCAGATCCATTCTCTGGCGTGGCATCGCAAAGACTGCGCTCTACTTTTATCCGTATCAGATACGAAGAAAAATCCTAACGGACGCGTTAGGTACCCGATAAATTTGACTGGGACTCGAGAATGGTAAGACCTTAAGCGCACCTGTCGAAGTTTACCCATCCCGAGATCATGTCCGGGACGTGATCTTGAAGTAGGTTTTGCGGATTGCCACTAGAGCAGTTAACTAGTACCCGATCCGTCGATGAACTAGCCTCAACTACCATTATCCCTGTACAATATAGAATTTTATGTGAAGAAGTATAAAAAGGTTAAAGCTTTCGAATAAAAATAAACAGTGGAGATTTTCCCACTCTACGATTCAAGCAAAATCTCGGGGCTACGACATAGGCATCCCAAATGGGCCCCCGAGATTTATGAAGGCCCACTACCCGAAGAATAAGAAGATTCGGGCCCAAGATATATTAAGGAAAGTTAAGAGTTGTAATAGGAAGTGTTATTTGTAATCTGGCGGGATGAGTTAGAAACCGTCCCGGACTCTGTAACTTGTATAGCACGAATCCCTCGGCTCCACCTATATAAAGGGGGAGTCGAGGGACAAAGAGATAATCGAATCATTGTCTACAAACCCTAGTTTTCACAATCGTCGAGTACTTTTTGAAACCTTCGAGATCTACTTACCCTCTACTTCCAACTAAACCCTAGCCTACAATCCAAGTGTGATTGACACTACTACCTTGCATAGAGCCCACTCTCTCTCTCTCTCTCTCTCCTCAAGCAATGATATACTCCTCCGTTCCTTTCTATAGTGCCATAGATTTTTGGCATTTGTTTCGAATATAAGGTTTTAGCTTTTTTTTTCAATTACCCCCTCCCCGTTCAGCTCCCAAAATTGTTATGGTAAGTTAGGAAGATATGGATTTCCCAAATTTTACGTTGATCTCAAATCGTTAAGCTAGGGATCTTGTGTAGAAAAATAATCTTGCGCTAATTTCCGTGCTAAAAAACAATAGACACTATAGAATGGAACAGAGGGAGTACTATTTTAATCCTTATAGCCAGCTGACTAGGACTTATTATACTTGCTCTTAGTAAAAGCTGACTACGATTTTGGCCGTGTTCCAATGGATTGTGAGCATGCACGGTGGTAAAGTGTCCTGGCGCTCCGTGACTCGCGTATAGCTAGAGAGACCCGGCGGGCATGAACTCCTTCCGTTCCGTGAATCTAGCGCATGAGTCTCCAAAGTAGGCGCGCACAGCCAATCCCCGGCCGTCACCTATACCCACCGCCGCAGAATCTCCAATTGATTTCTTGGAATAAAAAAGAATCTCTACAAGGATTCGCAGATCCAAAGTCGCCAGCCACTTGGATCCATTCAGCCGCCCATATCGTCACGGAACGAATATCCCCACCCATTCCCATGTCCCAGCACCCGGCCCCACAAGACCCACTCACTGCCACTGGGGGCCCACCGGAATCTCCGCTCCCACCGGTCCACTGCATCCGGTCTACGAGACCCGCTGCCCCGGTTGGATACCTGACACGTCCACGTCAGCCGCGCGAGCAACGCAAGTCGCCAAGCGGAGGCGGCACGCACGGAAAGGGACGCCACTCGCGCTCGTCTCGTCGTCATCGTCAGGAGAGGAGAGGAGAGGCGATGGCGGCGTCGGCGGCGTCCGGGAAGGTCCTGCCGCTGCTCGCCGTGGCGGCGGCGCTCGCGGCCGCGCTCCTCTACGCCGCGCCCTTCTCCAAGGTCGGCCCCGGGACGGACGGATTCCCGACGTCCCCTCCCGAATCTCTGCTCTGCCGTGCCGGCGACTGACCAACTGTTCTTCTGGTGTGCAGAGCCTGGGCGGGGAAGGGTGCAGCCTCCTCCCGCACGACCACTTCTGGATCGCCAGCGAGCGGGTCGTCACGCTCGGCCGCGTCGGCCCCGCCGCAGGTTCGTCCGCCCGCCCCGCCCCGCCTCGCCGCAGGCGTTGACCCCCCTCTCATTCATTCCATCGAAATGCACGGCAAGAAGTCCAGCTGATGACTTGGCGCGTGTGTGATTGTGTGCAGTGGAGGTGAAGGGCGGGCTGATCAACGCCATCGCCGTGGGGGACTACCGGAGCTTCGTGCTCCGGCGGCCGCTCGTCGACTACGGGGACGCCGTCATCATGCCCGGCCTCATCGACGTGTAAGCTCCTCCTGCTCCGCATCCATTCACTGGATTAATCACTGCGGTGGTGGTATGGTAACAACTCTGAAGAAAATTAACTGCGCTTTCATGTGGTGTTCTGCCTTCAGGCACGCGCACCTCGATGAGCCTGGGCGAGCGGAGTGGGAGGGGTTCTCCACCGGCACCAGAGCCGCCGCTGCAGGTGCGAATTCATTAGTTTAGCTCAGCCATAAGCCCAACTTAGTTTAGCCTGATATTGACATGACTGTCATGTCCCCCTGATTTTTTCTAGAAGACCACTTCCCCCTACTTATATTTGCAATTGCATTCTACTATTGGAGTTGATACGATCATATGTAGCAGGCAACGTTACTGCCTGCTCGCTTTTTCTTTGACTTGGATTAAGATCGAGTTAGCAAAAACACGTAGCAGATGTATCCTCTCTTGCTCCATAACTCTGCAAACTCCTCCACTGCAGGTGGCGTAACAACGTTGGTAGACATGCCTCTCAACAGCTTCCCTTCAACGGTTTCTGAAGAGACTCTCAAACTCAAGGTTCAGATTCTTCCGTTCTTGGACTTATCAGTACCACATAACTCCGTACATGATCACTCCCTGCTTTCTCTGTGATTAATACTGACAGTATATACTTGCTTGCTTGCTTGATTATCAGCTCGATGCAGCTCGGGATAAACTATATGTTGATGTCGGTAAGTGCCTCGATTTAGCATGACAAGCAAACTACCAATGTTATCAGCCAGAACAGTAAATTTATTTTACCTACTAGTATATGCATAGGATTTCAGCATTTTGTTCTATTTTCTGAACAGTAGTGCTTCATCTGAACCTGTTCCATGTCTAGTTGTGAACATATCTGACTTGCCCGCTCTTATTCCCATGTAGGGTTTTGGGGAGGCCTTGTACCAGAGAACGCCTTGAACCCAAGTAAATTGGAGAGCCTACTGAATGCAGGAGTGTTAGGACTTAAGGTATGTTTCTCAACTAGTACCACATTGCTGCCTCCCTCTGTTTCTTCTTTTCTTTTCTAAACAAAAGCAGGCGCTAGAAGGACAAACTTACTTTTTCTTCTTTTCTAGTCCTTCATGTGTCCCTCTGGTATCAATGACTTCCCCATGACAAATTCAACTCATATCGAGGTGCGCTGCTTCGTCAGTTCTGCCATATATTACACAATTCTGCTTATCGGCTACGTAAAAGAGTTCATCGTCCTGTTTTCATTGCTATAGGAGGGTCTGGTTACATTAGCAAAGTACAAGAGGCCCTTACTTATCCACGCAGAACGCATACCGGATGTCGCGAGTGATGATGAGCTTGATGGCGAACTAGATCCTCGATCTTATGCAACATATCTCAAGTCAAGACCAGCAACATGGTAATGTAAATTAGTAGTACTACTCTCTATGAGATGGAGAGTTCAATTTGAACTTTTAATTGTACAATTCAGAATTAATGTATTGTTAGATATTCACTAATTAATGCTATGATATCTTATACCCAGGGAGGAATCAGCTATCAGAGATTTGAAACGTGCCATGAAGGACACAGAAGTGGGTGGTCGGTCAGAAGGAGCTCACCTTCACATTGTTCATCTCTCAGATGCAGAAACCACCCTCGACCTTCTAAAGGTGCGACGACATGTCACATACTACTACTTGAAATTTCATTCTCCCGGTTCTCTTGATCAGTGTATCACTGATAAGTTTGTGCTTTGTAGGATGCAAAACAGAGTGGCGCAAGACTCAGCATAGAAACCTGTCCACATTACCTCGCATTTTCGGCCGAAGAAGTTCCAGATGGGGATACTCGTTTCAAGTGCTCTCCTCCTATACGCAATGCCGCCAACAAGGAAAATCTCTGGGGAGCTCTGCTTGTAAGCCACCCCTATCCTTCCCAATTCTAACTTTGCTATGACCTGGCGATCGATAGTTCTAGCTAGGCTAACTTTTGCATGAATCTATGAATGAATGCCAGGATGGCCACATCGACATGCTCAGCTCAGACCACTCGCCATCAACTCCTGATCTCAAGCTGATGGAGGAAGGCAACTTCATGAAGGCATGGGGAGGTATATCATCTCTGCAGGTTAGTTTGCTTAACACTTTGTGTAAGAATGCACATTCTTCAGCATAACCGTGACGCTAAACTACCGCATGCACAGCAGATGTCAATTCACTGTTTTTTCCCCGAAAATTTCTGCAGTTTGTTCTCCCTGTAACATGGTCACACGGGAGAAAGTACGGCATCACGCTGAATCAACTTGTCTCGTGGTGGAGCGAGAAGCCCGCTGAGCTTGCGGGGCAAAAGAACAAGGTATATAACCAGTTCATCTCCGGATGCAGAGCCTGGTGGGGAGTTTTCTTTTCCATTGTCTTAAGACTGAAACATCGCCAACTAAAAATTTATGTTTTACTATTTATTGACCATCTTTTGCTAGATTTCCTTGTGCTGTCTTACTTGAGGCTTAGACACATAGTATATATTTGAATGCTGTCCCAAAGTAGATTGAAATGGATGGATTGAAATCACACAACTCAAGTGCATCACCGGGTTTTTGCAGGGTGCTATCCTGCCGGGATACCACGCCGACATTGTGGTCTGGAAACCAGAGGCACAGTTCCATCTCGATGACAGCCATGTTGTATACCACAAGCACAGGGTTCGCTTCTTGACTTCTGGGAAACTAAATTAAACGAATCTTTATACTGTCCCAACAGTTTTGTCAGTTTGAGCTGTAATTGAACTGATATTTAATTTTGGTTGCAGAACATTTCGGCGTATCTGGGGAAAGAGCTCTCTGGCCATGTTCTGTCGACGTTCGTGAGAGGGAACCTGGTGTTCGCCGAAGGCAAGCACGCTGGGGCTGCTTGCGGTGTCCCCATCCTCGCCAAGTAACAAAAATGTAGAGCTACCGTTTGCCTGATTAGTAGCGTATATGATCGTGTGCGCTGTATTTGTGGACTTGGAGTTGTTTGTTTCCTCGTGTATAGCCGCATCCATAGGTTCCCCACCAGCATTGTTGTATATCCATCTAGTTATTGGATCGTACTGCATTCTGCCTCACTTGGACAGCATAGGATATCTGAATCTATTTTTCTTCTGAAATATTCAGATGTACATGTACCCCTTCTGTTGTACGTATGTACTATAATCCCAATATGTCCGAATTTAGAAAGAAGAAGTAAATGTACCGCTTTTATGTTCCTGAATCATTTCAGATAAAGCACTATTTGTACTGTATTCGAATTTGCAGAAGCTAAGCACCACATGTATCAAGCCGTCCAGGAACAGCGTATTCCGGAAAATCGGAAATACGTTAAGTCGTCTAGGAAACGGTATCGTCATTTCGATTTTGGATAAGGCTAAACGCGGCCGCGCGCTCCAACTGCCACCTCCGGCTCCGGCGGGAAGCGGAGACCTCCCGCTCCGGCGACAATGGCCGCCACCACCACCCCACACCTCACCCTCCTTCCCTCGTCCACACTCCCCAGCAGGATTTCCCTCCCCATCCGCCTCCTACGCACTTCACACGCTCCGCCGCGACCGCGACGACTCAGGACGGCCGCCGCCTCCCGAACCCTAGCGTCCCCCGCCCCGTCGGAAACTCCGGAGGCGGCGGAGGAGCTGCGTCTGGAGACGGAGTCCGCGCTCGAATGGCGCGGCGTGTGCGCGCGGCTGGCCGACTTCGCCGCCACCGCTGCGGGCCGCGCTGCCTGCGCGGAGGGCCGGGTCCCCGTCGGTCGGAGCCGGGAGGAGAGCGAGCGGCTGCTCGAGCAGACCGCCGCAGCGGTGGCGTTGCTATCGTCGTTGACGCCGCTGGATTTCGGCGGCGTGGGCGACGTGTCGGCGGTCGTCGCCGCCGCGGCACGGGGACGGCTGCTCGCCGTGAGGGAGATATGCGGCGTCGGGCGCAGCCTCCGGGCCGCGCGAGGGGTGTTTGAGCAGCTCAACGGGCTCGCCGAGGAGATGCCAGATGGGAGGTAAGCGGCCTGGTTCAGGCTAAATTGTGGAAATGCAGTCTAGCTAATACTACATGGCAAGTGATTTGGTAGAAATACAGCACTGCTAAATTCTGAATTCTGAATGCAGTGTCCCCCATGGAAAAAAAATATCAAGTTATGCAAGTTAGCTTGTGCTGCATAGTTTTACTGATCGCATAGAATCTGAAGATATTTAGTTGATTCATGCTCCTACAGGTACTCTCCTCTTGTGGATATACTGCAGGACTGCGACTTCTTGACAGAACTTGTACAGATGATAGAGTTCTGCCTCGACTCCAACCTTTCGATGGTCCTCGACCAGGCCAGCGATAAACTAGGAACGATCCGCAAGGAAAGGAGGATGAACATCGACGTGTTAGAATCTCTGCTGAGAGATGCATCCACGAAGATCTTCCAGGCCGGTGGGGTTGACAGCCCTCTGGTCACTAAGCGCCGCTCTAGAATGTGTGTTGGTGTTAAAGCTTCGCACAAGCATTTGGTCCCTGGCGGAATTGTTCTGAGTTCCAGTGGCTCTGGTGCGACGTACTTTATGGAGCCCAGAGATGCTGTCCAGCTGAACAACACGGAAGTAAAACTTGCAGGCGATGAGAGAGCCGAGGAGCTGGCAGTATTGGGCTTGCTAACTTCAAGGATAGCAGGTTCCCGACTGAAGATCAGGCATTTGATGGGGAAAATATTGGAACTGGACCTGGCTTGTGCTAGAGGTTCATATGCCCTACAGATAAATGGTGTGAGGCCAGCCTTCAGTGACAGGGACAACAGTACTCAATTGGATCCTAGCAGCGCATGTTCAGTATTTATCGAGGGCATTCAGCATCCTTTGCTCCTTGAGCAGTTCCGTGGAATTGTGAAAGAACCAGATGCCGAAGTGGGGAATGGACAGCTTTCTGATGAAGTCTCTGCGATGCCTGTTCTGTTGGACATGCGTGTGAAGAACGATACTAGGATAGTTGTGATCTCTGGACCCAACACTGGAGGTAAAACCGCTACTATGAAGACCTTGGGATTGGCCTCTCTGATGTCAAAGGCTGGCATGTTCTTCCCAGCCAAAGGAACGCCTAGGCTTCCGTGGTTTGATCAGGTTCTTGCAGACATTGGTGACCATCAGGTAGTTTCTGTCTTTTGAAGAGAGTTTGTCTTATCACTTGCCGGACAAATATGCTTATTGATGCAAACTGTTTTCTGGATTGAAGTCGCTGGAGAATAGCCTCTCTACCTTCAGTGGGAACATATCACGTCTTCGCAAGATTGTACAAGTTGTATCGAAAGACTCTCTTGTTCTTATTGATGAGATTGGCAGTGGTACTGATCCATCAGAAGGTGTATCCCTTTCAACCAGCATTTTGAAGTATCTTGCTAGTAGACTAAACTTGGCCATCGTGACAACTCATTATGCTGATCTAAGTCGTCTCAAATCTGTTGATGATCGATTTGAAAATGCTGCAATGGAATTTTGTTTGGAAACTCTGAAACCAACATATCGAATCTTATGGGGCAGTACTGGTAATTCAAATGCATTAAGCATCGCCAAATCAATTGGTTTTGATCAGAAAATACTTGATCGGGCACAAGAATGGGTTGAAAAATTATTGCCTGATAAACAGAAGGAACGTCAAGGTTTACTTTACGACTCTCTACGAGATGAACGGAACCTTCTGGAGTCTCAGGCAAATGAAGTAGCATCTGTTCTTTCAGATGTTGAGGGGCTGTACAATGAGGTGCACATTGTTTACTCTTACTATCTGTTTTAACATTAGCATTGTATCGTATTGAAAAGGACACTCTTTGTGTTTTTGCTTGAAGTTTTGCCAACAATTTGATTTTCCAGATTCTTTCAGAAGCTGATGACCTAGATAGCCGAGTAGCTGCTTTGAGGGCAATAGAGTCTCAGAAGGTACAACAAGAATTGAAGTTTGTGAAGACTCAGATGGACCTGATAATCAAAAACTTTGAAGTTCAGCTTCAGAATTCGAAATTGGAACAGTACAACTCAGCAATGAGGAAAGCAGAAGCTGCGACTGCTTCATTGGCTGCTGCCCATCAGCCAACTGAGTTTACTTTCAGTGACGATGAAAACAAGAGTTCTTATGTTCCACAAATTGGAGACAAAGTTTATGTTGAAGGGCTGGGAGGGGGAAGTACGGCTACTGTTGTTGAGATACTCAGTGAAGATGGGAGCTGTATTGTTCAGTATGGGAAAATAAAGGCCCGGACCAAGAATAACAAGATGAAGTTGGCCCAAAGAGACACAAAGGAAACGTTAGCTTCTTCCGTACAAAGAAAGGTGGGTTTTGCATCTGCTCTTTAATAGATCATTCACTTAGATTTATTTTAATTTTAATTTTCACTTAGCAACGCAACATAATATGATCTGATATGTTTTAGAAACCACTTATATTTTAGCCACTGTCATGCTTTATCTGGTAGTGTATTTTATCGAGATAATTGTGGAAAGAATCCATGGTGTCCTCTCCACTGTTGTGGCTGCAAGATGGTACACCAAGTGATATTTTGCCGAGCCATTCACTCACATCTAGGTTGTTTCAGTATGTAGGCTGAGTTGAGCAAGCATGTCTAGTTAGCACTCATCAGTTGGCCCAGTGTCTACTGTTCTGCATCGACACGGGGTGTATTCTTGGGCTGCTGGTTCCTTCTAAAAGTTCTACCCGTCTCAGCAAATCTGGGTTGCAGATGCTAGGCCAGTGAATCCAGTTTCTTGATATAGGGACTCAACTTTAGGCTTGCATATATCATACCTTTTCTTTTGAGTTTGGCTGGATGACCCGTAAGACTGATATCAATATCATGTTTTCCCCAACAAGCTGGCCATTATCATTAGAACCACACACTGATGGCACATCTACCATCCTACTTTATGTCGGCATACTCTCCGTCCTCCACGTGGCATGCTAATATGGCAAGCCAGGGAAACCAAGTTAGCTCGAGCCCTACATGATGCATTGAATCTGACTTGCTGGTGTTGATGATTTAGGATTTAGTTCGGGTAGATGCAGCAGTGTGGAACAAGCTAGGCTGGCCAGAGATCGGTCCACTGCAAGCTAAGATAGACTGGTGCATGCATCCACCTTAATTGAACTGCACTGTCATACATAGGCAGCGTATGATTGGTGTGGTCAACATTGTCTATTATCGTGACCTGTTTTAATCTTGTCCCGGTAGGACCAGTCCTCGTTCTGATGGGTTAATTTTGCTTCTGCGCTGTCAGGGACGGACAGTGAAGCGGTCTCCGGCAGAGGCAACGCAGGGCGCCAGCATCTCCTTCGCCCCGGCCGTGCAGACGTCCAAGAACACGGTGGACCTGAGGGGACTGCGGGTCGCTGAGGCGTCCCACGAGCTCCAGATGGCCATTGATGGGTGCAGGTCCTACCAGGTCCTCTTCGTCGTCCACGGTATGGGCACGGGGGCGGTGAAGGAGTGCGCCCTCGGTATCCTCCGCAGCCATCCCCGGGTGGCCAAGATCGAGGACGAGAGCCCCCTGAACTACGGCTGCACCGTCGCCTACATCGAGTGAACGGATGGCACTGGTCCATCGCGAAGATACAGCAGCAATGCTTGTACATTCCAGAATCCAGATCATCATACACAACAGAATCGGAACTATACTTTACTGCATACAATACCGTTGGTAATCGAATTTGAGGCTCTACTTGTTCGGATTGCGGAATTTTGGCCCGATTTCTGGCAGATTAGAACTGTACATTTGGAGACTCAAAACCGGCCTGAAGACAGGTAACACAGGAAGGACAGGGATGGCCCATGAATTAATCGATACTGTTGTGCTGGTTATTCTGGTGGATATACGATGGCGCCATTCAAGTTTGCCCGTGTGGGCAACGGATTCGTGCATGCACGCACGCGCATGTGGTCAAGCCCTGTCCTACAAAATCGCAGCAATGCAGATGGTGGGTGCATGCATCGGGCCATGAGCACATGGATGGGCACACGCAGTTTTATATGCTGGGTGAGTTCTGGAGAGCTTCATCAGCCGCTCTTGACCATAGCATGTTCGGGATGAATGGAGATCCCACGACCAAAAAGGTAACTATTACTAGCATCCTCAGTGCCGGACCAGTTGCTAGTTCATATGACTGCAAGGGGAGAGCCATTAGATATGCTTCGAAAATGATGTTGCATAGCTTCCACTTCGAAGTTCAAACACACTCGGAGGTTCTTCTCGGAGATTCATGTGTTCCAAAGGGCGGCTGGCCGGCGCTTCAAAAATGATGTTGAGTAGATAGCATATGGGATTGGAATCACTTGAAACTTTTTCGTCTAGGGATTAATTTGGGGATTTGTCTCCCTATCTACTCAAACCTCGTTAAACAAATCCGAATTCATAATTTCTGCGAATGGAATAATAAGCCATCGACATGAAAATTTCAATTCTTATAGGATCTAAGAAAAATAAAAAAAAATACTAAATGGGCCCAGATTTGTTTGTTTACGGCATCAAATCCCGGCCAAATTCCTGGAGCACGTACGCCTAGGCCGGTGGGGGTGGGCGAGCAGTACCAAAGGCAGGAAAAGCCTTCGATCTGATAGGCGGAGCAGAAATCAAACAAAAGGGGTTATTTAAGGCGCGCATCCCGTCTCCAACTGCCACACCGGACATGCAGCGACTCTGACATATCGGGCCCACCTCGTACCAGCCCCACCTGCCAGCGGGAGCACGTCACCCTCTACATAGCTCCTCGTGTGGTGGAATGGAGTCATGTGGCCGCGCCCGCCCCCTCGTGCCTGTGTCAGAGTTCGTGTACTTGCTGTGAAGCAGCGAGGAAGCAGAGCTGGCCACCCCGAATCTTCTCATGCTTGTCATTTGTTTAGGCGCAACTGAGCTGCTAATGATTCATTCGTGGGAGATGAGATGAAAGGATTATGACAAGGTGAAGGTTCCCCCAGATACCCACTTGCTAGCTTCCACTGATCTATCTGTTCTTCTTCTTCCTCCTCCTTCTGTCGCAGTCGCATCTTGTTGATTTTTCTTCAGCTCTGTTCATTCTTTCGAGGACTGCTCCTGCTCTGCTTCTTCTTCAACCTCGCACTGTTGATGCGCACCGCTGCTGTCTTTTTCCTGCTCCAACCCATTGAAATCTATCCACGAAAACCGGAAAGCATTTCTGCTCTGCGCTTAGTTCTGCATTCTGCCTCTTGGCCGTCTTCCTCCGGCGCCTCCCAGCTCCATTGGCGCTCGTGACGAGCTGCACGAGGAGGAGCAACAGCCAGCCTAAATATAGGCGTCGCGTAAACCCATCGAGCTCCAGGGGAGAGAGAAGAGAGGAGAAAAAGAAAGGGAAATACTGGTACTCCTTTTCTATTGTTTTCGTCTTCCTCCTAGATCCCTATTCCCCCTCTCGTCCCCGGAGCTCCTCACCGACTGGCGCTAATTAATGGCGACGCAATGCGGTGCCTGATTCTTCTGTTCCAGGCCAGTGAGGAAAACGCGCGCGCCTCTTGAATCCCAGCTCCCGCGCCGCAGCTTCGTTTCGGCGGCGTCTTCTCGACCGCTGAGCTCTCGCTGCTGCAATGCGGCGGTGCCTGGCGGTTCTTGCAGAGGAATAGGTGGCGTCCGCCTGTCTCTCTCTGCTGAGTCGCGCGTGCCGGGGGGAGAGAAAGATGGCCGGGCCCGAGGGTACCGGCGCGGAGGCGACGGGGGAGATGCGGTCGCTGGCGCTCACGCCAACCTGGTCGGTCGCCACCGTGCTCACGCTCCTCGTCGCCAGCTCCCTCATCATCGAGCGCTCCATCCACCGCCTCAGCAATGTCGGTACCCCCACTCCAACTTTGTCCCTCTGCAGTTTTTTTTGTCTGTTTCTTTCGACAGTTGGTCTGAACTCTGAATACCACAACTGCTCAAGCTGCGTTTTTATCTGTTCTACTCGATTTTGTCCTCTGCTTTCTTTCTACTAGAAAAGGAAAGAAATCCCCATCAGTATTACTTTTCCTGGTGCTGTACTGTATTCATGCTGAATTCCACACAGAAATGGGCAATAAGCTGTGCACGATTTCCACATGATTCCACTGTTCATAATTTTTGCCCCCTTGGATAGTCATGTTGTCCCCTGCAGCGTTGCAATGAGATGCTGGATTCAGATAACAGCTGTCGCAGCTGACACACACATTGAATCAGACCATAAATTTGCTCATTACCAATTGTTTGATGAACTGAGAACTGAGCTCTAGCTCAGTGGCAAGGCAAGCGAGTGCGCAGCCAGCCCACCCGGGTTCGAATCCCCATGCGCGGTAATTTCGCAGCAGGGGCGAATAAACCGGGAAAGTCTCATCCTACCTAACAACGTATAGCCAAGGGAGGGATCATTCCCCCGTTGGTCAACGTAATTGTTTGATGAACTCACGGTGATCTTGTACTTGTTCAGTGGTTGAAGAATACTCACCGGAACCCGCTCTACAAAGCAATGGAGAAGATGAAAGAAGGTATCCATCTGTCGTTTCGTCTGTCCCCACTCTTCAGTTCTAATTTATCTTCTTGGACTTCTGCGGAATGTGGGCTAACTATTCACTTTGTTCTGCTGTAGAAATGATGTTGCTTGGCTTCATATCTCTGCTCCTGGCAGCGACATCGAGGATCATCTCTGGTATCTGCATCGATTCCAAGTACTACAACAGCAAGTTCTCCCCATGCACCAAAGAAGAGGTCGAAGAGTCTTTGAGCGCCGAGCATGCCCTGATTCGCAAGCGCAACCATATAGTCGATGCCATTCTGCACCATTCTTTCAGGAGGAACCTTAAAGCGCAGTACCATCACGTTCAGACTTGCCCTAAGGTATGTTCGTGAGGTTGCTTATAGTTTGTTCAGACTAAGCTAAACCTGTTTGAGAATCCTTTCAGTAATTTGGGAAACTTGCATGGTTTGCAGGGCTATGAGTCGTTTGTTTCGCATGAAGGTTTGGAGCAGCTGCATCGCTTCATATTTGTCATGGCAGTAACCCATGTGACGTACAGTTGCTTGACGATGTTGCTAGCTATACTCAAGGTTTTGGCTCTTTATCATGTTTATTATCTCTGTTCCACCTTCGTCTGTGTTTTGTCGGGAGGAATGTCAAATGGCGCTTGCTTTCTGGATCTCGAATTACGAAATACTAAATATATGTGCTTAATCTTTGGATGCGGTAGGTCCATACATGGAGAAAATGGGAAGATGAAGCATTTAGGGATAATCACGAATCTTTTTCACGTAAGTGTACTTCTCTTTACCCCCTTCATATCTCAGAAGAAACGGTAGAATACAACACTGAAACACTGCAGAACTCGAGGAGCAGTGATTGCGAATGACGAAATCAGTATTAGTTCCTTAGACATTCGTATTGAAATGACAGGTCCTGAGATAATATGCCTTAGCAGTTCCTCTCAATTTTGCATTCATTTTAATGTCTTCTGTAATATAATGCGGCCATCAAGTTGTTCCTCTTTTTGCTTTCGAAACTCTAGATAGGGAAAACATTCTCATGCACCATTAAAGTATACTTTTTCTTGCTTCTTTAATTGGAGAAATCACCTTGTGTTATTGGTGCTGCTTATTTAACCGTGCTGCTGTTAAACTGCATCTGATCAATCCTCTTCCAATTTACATTTAACAGAGATTGCCTATGTATCAGCAACTAGAAGGCAACCACCAGCACTTACCAAATCATATTCGTTCCGTTTTTGGAGTCAAAATAATGCGGTGATGTGGGTGGTATGTTGAGGGAAATAGTTCTTATTGATCAGCTGAGGCATAAAGTTCTCCTTTCATGTGTAGAGCCCAGATATATACCTTTACTTCACTGTTGCAACCACCACTTAAGATTTTTATTGTGTCATCATACAGTTTTGCTTCCTCGCGCAATTTGGACAATCTGTTGTCCGAGCTGACTACCTTATCCTCCGCAAGGGTTTCATTATGGTAAGATAGTTTTGGGTAGGAATGCTCGTTTGCTTGGACCTTACTTAACATGCTGATCCTCCGTTGATTTGTTTTGTTAGAACTTGTTCCTTATGAGAAAGATATATTAAGTTACATTGAAGTTTCTATTTGTTAGCTGCACACTTTTGTTTGACTTAATAATAATTGTAGAACCATAATCTTGCACCAACATACGACTTCCACAATTATATGATACGCTCAATGGAAGAGGAGTTTGAGAAGATTGTTGGAGTGAGGTTAGTGTCGCTGCATGCTTGCCTGCTTAAGTATATGAGGTTCTACTTCCTTGCACTGGAGAAATCGCTTTAACTAACTCGATCATTTGATGCAGTGGAGTACTGTGGGGCTTTGTTGTTGCTTTCATGTTATTTAATATTGACGGTAAACTTTGAAGTACTTTTCTCCCTATAGTGATATATTTGTGTTTCCTTGTTTTATCTAACATCAGACCTGGTGATTTTGTTGCAGGATCTAACCTGTACTTTTGGATAGCCATCCTCCCTGTTGCTGTAAGTCACAGCCTGATTCTTGTACATAAGGCAATGTAGGTACTGTTTCCGAAAATTTTAATGGTCTCAACTGGATTGAAATGCTCCATAGCTTGTTCTTCTAGTCGGTGCGAAGCTGCAGCATGTCATAGCGACTTTAACATCAGAGGGTGCAAGGCTGACTTCATATGGACCAAGGATAAAGCCCCGCGACGATCTCTTTTGGTTCAAGAAACCAAAGTTTCTCCTGTGGCTGATTCATTTTGTTCTCTTCCAGGTAAACTTGCACTGCTGGTTAATGTGCTAAAATTATAGAAAAATTGAGCACAAACTTGAGCTTATGGATGTTGTGTTCTACGAATTTTGCAGAATGCATTTGAGCTGGCTTCTTTCTTCTGGTTCTGGGTACCATTTCTGTCTCAGCTACCGTTAACATTTTTGCGAAATTCAAGAAATTAAAATAAATTTGTGAAGTCGTATGAGGCGTTAACATAGCTGTACCATTCTGCTGCAGTGGCAATTTGGTTATGATTCATGCTTCATCAAAAACCACCTACTGGTTTACTGCCGCCTTGTCTTGGGGTAAGCGGCTTCCAGAATCTACTTAATTTCTCCTTGTTCCATTAATTCTCTCATACTCATTGTAGCAATAAAACACAACAATCTATAATTTCAGATTTGCTGGACAGTTCCTCTGCAGTTACAGTACATTGCCTGTTTATGCCCTTGTCACACAGGTAATCATTTGTTTACATGACATGCCACAAGAACATTTTTTAAATAGTTCAGTGAATCTGTAAGATCTCAACATCCATTTGAGGATGCAAAATTTTCACATTCAGGTTTGCTGTTTTTCTCCAAGAAACGAAAAATACGGTTAACACACTGTTGCTGGTATGACAACAGATGGGATCAAAGTACAAAGCTGCCCTGATACCGAACAGGATCAGAGAAACAATGCACGGGTGGGGGAAGGCCGCGAGGAAGAGGAGGAAGAAGCGACGCGGCGACGACTCCACCATCCGCACGGAGACCAGCACCGTGTGCTCCCTCGACTATGATGATGAAGACGACGATGACCATGGTCATTCTGATGACGCCACGCCACCCAGGTTGCCGCCGTACCTGAAGATCGAGCTTCGGCCAATGCGGGGTGGTGGCGGTATTCCAAGACCTGGCACACCGACCCACCATCTTCCGATCGGCATGCTGCCCGGTAGCAGCTCGACCCCGCACGGAAGCTCCCAACACGCTCTTCTCCAGCGCCAGGCCTCGGCCTCGGCCTCTGCGCCATCATCACCGCCACGGAACAGCCATGGCCGCGGTGTAACGAGGTCGGCGTCAATGCCTGGGATAGCTACGCTGGTGACGACAGTTGGCGCGGGCACTCCTGCTCGGTTGAGCGATGCCCATGCATAGAACTGTACTGGATGCTGTGTCACTACCATAGGATGATGATGACTAATGATTGCAATGCTAGGACCATAGATGAGAGAAATATATACTTAATTTTGTGTCCATAGTACAATGATGTATAACATGATAAATTATACTAGTGCACATGTTTGAGGATCTTCACGGTGCTAGGAATCTCAAGTTTGTTTTGTTCATCTCTGAACAACTCACTGGTCTGAAAGTCGTTTTCCAGAAAAGTGAAGCTACTTAATAAAAAAGACATGTATGCTCATATTTTTACGCCATTTAGATATATAGAGATTCCTATGCATTTTAAGAAGTTAGATATATTTTTACTGTAGCGGGACTTTTGTTTCTTAGTTTTCTTTTTGTTTTTTGGCTGTGTGCATCCGTAGTGCCATTAGGGTGGTGCGTTGTTGCAGAGGCTGGGTGTAATTGGTATCTTTTGATATTAATATATTCCCTTTATCGAAAAAAGTTAATAGTTACTGGAAGGACACATAGAATAAAGGTGGAAAACAAAAATTCTATTGGTTCAAGATTAATTCTCTTGGGGCGAGTTTGGTTTCTCGCGAAGTGGTTTCCCACACGCATGGAGAAGAAATTGGCGCATTTGGTTGGCCTGCTCACACCGTTTTCCTGCACCACACAGTTTTAAAGCAACCCAAATGTTGGCCCGATAGGCACACTCGATTTGGGTGTTGTCTTGCGTGCAGGCGCTGACAAGCGCAACGTGCTCTAACAAGTCATCATTGATGTTCATGCCATGGAAATGTTCAAGAAGGGTTTCAAATAAGAGGGTAAAATTGTTGCAAGAATTCTAGGAAATGATGGAGACAAGAACATCTCCTTTTTGAAAGTCTTTCAACATTGTTTGAAATCTAAGTGTATAAGTTTGTAAAATGAGAGTTTGCAATATAGTGGGACCAACCCAGCTTGTAGATCCATACAAATTTTATAAGTACTTAGTTTTGAATTTTTTTGTGTGTCAAAATAACTTGTCTCTTTGTTTAAGAAAAGTGAAATCACCCGAAATAAGAGAAGTTGGCAAAATGATGTTTTTATCAGATAGATAGTAGTATTTTCAATGAAATGATCATTAGGGCATAAGGATTATTTTGGTTTACAATCTTGTTCAATAATCCACTCAAACAAACATACTTAAGGCAACAATCAAGGCAAACATGCAGGAGACTTTATTCATTTGATTAAACATAACAAGTTTTTGTTGGCCCACAATTTTCACGGCTTTGCTTAAACTATGTTATAAAAGTTGGGATGTTACAGAAAGTGTTCTAGTGGGCACAATTTTGTGCCCTTATCACAGGTGATCATTGCACACTGCAGTGTACTTACGTACCCATCCTATTATATGTATAAATTACAAATGTTGATCTCTACTATTTTGTAGGCCCCACAAGAAGATTAAGTTCTCAAATATTTGAGTCATCTATAATTGTAGCACTCAGGTACATGTATTATTCTAATCGTATACCAATTAAAATTATAGGTGTGGATATTGGAGTATGTATGTAATTATATACTATACTAAACGTGAACAGGTTTGATTTTTCTCAGATTTTTGGATTTTTTTTGAGTTCACATCGTGGTGACACGTAGGTGTTTAATTGCACATTGTCTTTCGGTGTGCAGATGTTTTGGTGCATCTGAGATTATTATGGGAGCCATGGATTCATTTTTTAGTACTAACGCGTGTGTCGTTCCGTTGATATGCTTCTGAAATTTTGATGTTCACGCTGCGTGGCTTTGGCATTGTTCCAGCCTCTGCTTTGTCCCAGTTGTTGTCGGTAGATTTGTCGCCTACACGTAGCACCACCACTTTGCATGTTATCTCCACAGGTGGCCTCTCTCGAGAACTCCAGATTTCCCCTCTCTCTCTTTATTCATCCTCACAACGCCCGAAGCAAATTCCTCCTCCCTCTCTCAGTCCATTGCCTCCCCAATTATCCCCGTGCTCCTGCTGCTATCGATGGAGGACCGGCTGGTGGGGAGGTTCCTCCTGCTGGTCGCCGTCGCCGTGGTGGGCGACTTCCCGTGGGCGGATGCTCCCTGCTCTGTTTTCGCGGCTAGCCGGCGGTGCCTCTCCCCATTACACCCAAATCCTCGGCTGCCGCCGCCGTCGCCCCTTCAGCCGGCCTTGATGCCCCTCTGCTCCAAGCTCGCCGCGCTGCTCCGGAGGTCCCGCCCCTTCGGCGCCGCCGCCTCCGCGTCTGTAACCACCGCCGCCGCCAACGGGATGGAGGAGGCCGCAGCGGGTACATTGCGCACGCGCGTCTGCATCATCAGCAGCGGGCTGGCCGCGCACACGGCACCGAGCTCAGGCCCATGCTCTTCGAGGGTTGGTTCGCCAACAACATCGCCGCGGGAGGCCAGCTCACCACCGCCACCGATGTCGAGAACTTCCCGGGCTTCCTCGACGGCATCCTCGGCATCGACCTCATGGACCACTGCTGCGCCCAGTCCGTGCGCTTCGGCACCAACTTCTTCTCCGAGACCATCACCTCCGTCGACTTCTCCGCCCGCCCCTTCCGTGTCTCCTTCGACGACACCGTCATCCACGCCAACTCCGTCATCATCGCCACGGGCGCCGTCGCGCACCGCCTCCATTTCGCCAGCTCCGACGCGTTCAGGAACCGAGGGATCTCCGCCTGTGCCGTGGGCGACGGCGCCTATCTTCCGGAACAAGCTCATCGCCGTCGTCGGCGGCGGGGACTCGGCCATGGAGGAGGCCAACTTTCTCACAAAGTACGGCTCGCGCGTCGACATCATCCACCGGCGCGACGCCTTCCACGCCTCCAAGATCATGCAGGCCCACGCTCTCTCCAACCCGAAAATCCAGGTCGTCTGGTACTCCGAGGTCGTCGAGGCCTACGGCGGCTCAGACGGTGGCCCCTTGGCGGGCGTCAAGGTGAAGAACCTGGTCAGCGGCGAGGTGTCCGACTTCCAGGTGGCAGGGCTCTTCTTCTTCATCGGGCACGAGCCAGCGACCAAGTTTCTCGGTCCACAGCTCAAGCTCGACTCCGAGGGCTACATGGCCACCATGCCGGGCTCCACGCACACCAGTGTCAAGGGGGTCTTCGCTGCCGGGGACGTTCAGGACAAGATGTACCGCCAGGTCATTACTGTCGCTGGATTAGGTATGTACTAAGCTATATTCAACCCTTAGCTTCTGTTTTTGTTGATCAGGATCAGGCCTTTATTATGTCTAAGTTGCCTTGATGATACTGCATTATAATTACGACTAGAAATCAGTGCCAATCATGGGTGTGCCATTTGGTTAAAATTTAGAATTAAGCTCTTTGCTGCATCATGTTTTTCCCCATTTGTACAGTGAGCTCCAGCAGTATACAATCATGATACTGAATTAGTTGTTGTTGTATATTCTACAGAGCAAAAGCGACAGAGACTAAAGATGGTTTTGTCGTAGGTTGGCAGAGTGTTGATTTAGTAAATCGGTGTGCTCTTAATTTACATGATTAGGCCACCCAATGTGCATACGAATTGGTTCAGACAATTCTTAGTATTCATCTCCTCCACAAGTCAAGACTCATCTAATAATGCCACTATTCACAAGCCTTGATGTGGTCACGATTCTCCAACATTCAAAAGAATAATGCACAAATGTCTCACCAGATGCCCCTTTCTCAACTTCACTATGCAGATTTCAAAAGAAGCCTGGTGACCGGGTGTATACGTGAGCACGCATCCATTGGTTGACACGTGTCATATCTAGCAATCCACTATTACCATCATTGTTGGGTTAGCAAACCACATCAGCACTAACAGCACTTCCAAATCACGTAGGACTCACCTTTTTGAATTCAAATAGTGGGCCAGATGCACTTTCAAATCACGTAGGACCCACGCCAAGTACGCTTAGCGATGGATAAGACAACGTCAAGGCAACAGATCCAATTGACGAGAACCGGATCTCAACGCAGATCATGTGGCATCTAGAGGGTGCTCACGTATACACCTAGTCACCAAATCCCCTCTCATGCAGATTTCAGTTTGAGTTTTTGAAAGAGAAGTACCTATTAGTGTTTATTGTGGAATTTAATTTTCTTACTGTGGAATGGGATATTTGGATGACAGAGTATGCTTCCAAAAGATTTTTTTTGCTTCTTCACAAAATTTATAGGTTAGAAATTGAGATGCCTGCAGTATTTTTTTAACATGATAAATGAAGGGCATACGATGGAACCAAGAATTTATGCATTTTCAGTGCTGATAACAGTATGATTGTTATGGACCTGCTGACACGGCTGCTGCCAACTGTCAGACGCGGAAGCTCATGGAAAAGCATCACGATGGTGTTAAAAGAGATATTGTTCTCCATGCCATACCACATGTTTTTCTGCTGAAGATGAAATGTGAGGAGGTTTGCTGCCACAGTACACATCTGCATGGTTGTTCTTGAGCAAATATACCGTCTTTCTTGATAAATCTGAATATCTCCATGCGATAACTACAAGGCATGAATATGACAGCGCACTGTCGCATTTACAAGCCATATAGTTCATCCAGCTGAGTGCTACATCTCACCCAAGTTCTTCAATGTGGCAGCCCAATTATTTATTGGAAGCTTTTTTTTGCTTTCCGAGCCTGATACCTACTTTGTATCTCTCTCGGATATATGTAGGTCTGTTGAAGAAAATATGCGCATTTCGTGTGCATATCAACCTAAAAGTACTAGAGCATTCCTGTTGTTCTTTGATCAGCACCAGATGTTCATGTCCCTACATGCCCTGTTATCTATCTATTTCTTTTAGAGAATGGATACATAAGAGAGACTTGCAATTCACATACCTACGGTTCAGTTCGGTTGTGTTGTCTCCCAGGCAGTGCATTTGAAAATAAAAGGTCTACCTATGAACACTTATATTTTAATCGATCTTCTTTGCCCATTGAAACTATGCTCGAATTATAGCTTAGCAGTATTAGTTATCTATGTGCTAGAAAAGCTTAAATATTTTTTAATCCCATTGTCATTAGTCTATAATACCTTTTATGTCATTTCCATGTGCATTGAAAGTATAATATTATGTAGCAGAATCATGGAGGAGTTGGTTGTTTATGACTGGTGTGACTGGGTAGTAATGATATGGTGTTCGTGTACATAGACCATGTTTGTATGGATAATAAGTAAAATATATGTCAATATATGTCTTTCCTTAATCTAAAGTAATCTCATAATTCTGCAGAAAAGAAAATGGTGTTAATGTATTATGGTTCCTAAATTAGTCTGTCTTTGGTGGGAATGGTGTTTTGGCACATGGGAGCATATGCTCCCTTTATTTTGAAATGCATGTTGCATACATTTTGTAATTTCAAAAAATTGAAACGAAAAATTCGAACGTACATCTTCACGTGCTACACGCTCACAAAATTGTTTCATAAAAATCCGACTTGTCGTGTGACGTGTGTAAAAAAGACAAAATTCAATGCTGAAAATAAGGCTTTCCAGGAGAGATTTTCTTTTTTTTACACAGACCACAAAACATATTGGTTCCTCGAAAACTTGACGAACATACGTATATTGTGGAGATGTACAAGTAGAATTTTTTGTCAAAATTTTCGACAGAAAATAATTTTTTGATAGAGGTATTATGCACCCTAAATTGAATTTCCGGTCTTTGGTCTGAAGGTTAAGAGGACGAGCCCAATGTAGTACTCTGCATGTCCAGCGAATGACATTGTGCTACCTTGGTCCATATTTGGTGTTCCTGGCAGTGCGATCTATATTAGTCATTACACCATAGCTCTGATTTTATGGTATGATCTTATATATTCATAATATTCTTTTCAGTGGCAATGCAAGAAGATTGGTGTTGACTGTAACTGCGTTGGAAAAAAAAACTCATCCCCGTGTTGATGCTTATAAGTGCCCTAGGAGTTCATATATATCACACGAGCTAAGGTAACCTTATTTAAAAAATTGATCTTTTCCATGAGGTTAACCAACTGATGATTGTGCTTTTATTTAAAGGTCCATGGTGCTTGGTTTGACATTATGTCTGTTATTATGGTAAAACATCTGCTGGAAGAGTTAGCTGCCATATTTGGATTGTACATCAATCAAGGTAGGTAGTTTGTTATTCCATCTCAACGCTAATTACGGCACCATCAATTTTAAAGAATAAAAATTAGTTAGAATCTTAACAGTAATAACTTATTCTCCTCACATCTACCACAATGATGTACTTCCTAATTTCAATGTTCTCTGATGATACGTAATTTTCGGTTGCTCCACAAGTTAACTTTCAAAATTAATATATATTTGCTTATAGTAATGTTGCCGATAGAGGAGTAGGGTTGATGCAACAGTTACTGTGATTTCAGTTTTTTGTTGGAAGTCAGCTTTTGTTTTGGTTGGAGTTTCTCTTTTATGTCATGGTTTTAAGCATAATGAGTCTCCTTTTACGATTCAGATATGTAGATGTTACAAAAATATGATCTGTCGATATGTCCCATCGTCCATGGATGAATGTCCAGGGTTTTTGTTTTTCCAATTTCTTATTCCTTCACTTGGTACGCACGGTTAATATGCCTTAGTAGATAGCGAGTTGGAAGATAGGCGTGTTTCCTTTATTTTTGTAATATCTGTCATGATTACTTGGTTTGATTGTCCTTTCGATTTTCCACTATATTGATCTACTATCTTGCTAAAAAACTCCTTTTTTGGGGGTGCTTTTTGACTGATTTACAGAGAGGCAGAATGGAAGGTACAGTTCCTGGAAAAAAGAGTAGATCAGTTTAGGGATCAGCTGAAGGAGGGATCTATTTACACCACTGAGAAATTTGATTTGTATGATCCTAGAAAGAGCTACAGGTCAGTGGATCATCCTTTGCGGATCTTCTTTACTATGAGGACTATTCTGTCAGAGGTGGTGCCGCCGCCGGAGAATTTTCCTATGTACACCTATACTACTGTCCCGTTTAGCATGCTGTCAGATTGCATTGATCAGAATAACTTATATCCAGTAAGAATACAGTCGTTTGATCATTGATTTATTTGTGTACCGTTTGTTTTCTTGGCAAAGTTTGTTTTGTGTTATGACAATTTAATTACTCTGTGCAGATTTACAGATGTTGTCGGATGGCTTAACAAAGTCACCGATGTTTTTGCCTCCTTATGGTAATACAAAGAGCCAAAAGAGACAAATTTATATCACGGATGGAAGGTGTCGATCGCTGCTATCTTAAATTTCTTTTTTCCATAGTGAGTATTTGCTTCTTCTAATTACCATCTGGTTTATACATGTGTTACTTTATGAAGCGAGCATGCTATTGTTACTTTGTCGGGAGAGATGTTGATAGACTAATGGAGGCATCAAATCAAGAACCTGCTATCGTGTTAATTGTTGGCATGACTGTCAGTCAGTACTTAGGCATTGCACGCTCTCACCTCTGTTTTTGCATTGTCCTGTTGTATATCTTTCTTTTCTCCTGATTTGTGCTAGCTGTTGTATCCAATAAGGTGCTGCAGGCTATTTGTTTAATAACATGCGTATCTTGCATATGCCACAGGTCGATGCATCTGCCAAGGCACGTCGAATTACACACTGGAAACCAAAGTCATACAGAGCCGACCGTATCAATGATCACGGAAATAGCGACATTAGGACCCAATTGCATCATGGTATGTTTGGTGTTTTATAGTATGTTTTCTTCCCTGCATTCTCAGACTAAATCAATTGATAATCGTGTTTAGGGTGAACTACATCTGGGCATGGGCAGCCCGGCCCGGACGGCCCGGCCGACCCGGCCCGAAAATCCCGGGCCGGGTCGGGTCGGGCTTGCACTTTGGGCCGGGCTCGGGCCTGAAATCTGAGCCCGAACGTCGGGCCGGGCCGGGCTCGGGCCTTCATTTTTTCTCATTTTAGCCTGGTCGGGCCGGGCTTCTCGGGCCGGGCCGGGCTTTTTACTCGTTCGGGGCGGGTTCGGGCATAAATTACAGGCCCGACGGTCGGGCCGGGCCGGGTTCGGGCTTGACATTTTAGGTTCGGGCTTTTTCGGGCTTGGCCCGAAACCCGGCCCGGCCCGAGTTTTGCCCAGGTGTAGGGTGAACGGTACAAGATGTCCATTTGAATTACTGAGGTTCTTACAGACAAAGGCTGGTATTACATAAGTTGCAAAGAATGTTAGAAAAAACTTAAGCTAGATGATAGGGTATACAAATGCCCGCCCCTAAGTGTCCTGCTGTTATACCTCTTCCAAGGTACACACGTATTTGTCATATCTTCTGTTCTTCAGGATGTTTATTCTCCAGTTTCTTTTTTTGTGGCAAATGCTTACGTCATTTTTTTTCCTTTTGTTATTGCTTTGTCGGATATAGTTTTATTGTCCGAGCAGTTAATTCTGCTTCAGCAGATCCACATACCGGCAAATTCACAAACTTTATTTGTTTGGGCCTCGCGGAGAGGTTGTTGTCGGAAAAGAAGCATTCACTTGTGTCCAGTGAACGGCTAATACTGTGCTTCAGGATTTGCTTGCCATCGTGGGAAGAGAGTTCAGCGTTGTTGTTGCTCCTAGATGTGAATCTCGCTGGATACATTGCACAGCCACCTTCGGGTCCAGATTGCTGATCCGATTTCCGTGCCACTGTTACTCGACGACGGGGCATGGATAATTCAGCCACAAGTCAAGGCAATGAGAATCTCTCTGCTCCTCCTGAAACTCCAAAACATGTTCAAGGTCCAAGTGAGACTTCCACTCCACCACCATCTATGGATCCCACGTTACAAAGTGCAGCATCATTGGCTTCTGTTATTGATGAGGTATAACTGTGTTGCCTTTACCAGAACACATGTTCTTTTAGGTTTCTGACAAGCTATGTGTTTTTATTGTAGACTGGCTCTCATGTGGCTGAAGGGGAAAGACGAAAAAATGTTGTTGGCGGCAAGAACCCTAATCTTAGAAGGGATTACACTGCACAGATGATGACTAGGATCTTGGACACACAGGATAAAAAGGGCACAATATCTTGGACATCTGTCTACACACTGGTCTTCTGCAGATGAATACAGCGAGGGAGCTTTGTTATTCCCGAGCTGTTGTTCAGGGCCTATATGTTTGGACCCTGAATACACTTTCATGTTTATGTATCTATGTCAACCACCCGGTTAGGCTATGTGCTTAGGTTGTATGTGTTATTTAGCCTCATAGATGTTGTGTTTGGATTGCTAGAAGCGATTTGTCAGTTGCCGTTTCTAATGTACTATATCTTTCCCCGCACTGCTTATGTTTTATATTGTACAATTTCCAGTCTCTGTTCTTATGTTATGACTATGATCATTTGTTTTGCCACCTATACATATGCTATTTCCTAATTTCTTCAGCCTAATAATAATTTGCACCTTATATTTTTTCGTCGTGTTGATTAGTGTTGCAATTTTATTAAATGCGTATATTATGAACTGCACATGACATACATTTACCACGACCTAGCGCGGCGTGTCGCCGCGCCTACTTTTGCTAGTTTGCTTACATGAATGCATACCTGATGCTATATTTACTTTCTATATATTTTCTCTGGCCAAAGAGTGGGTCTGTGTTCGAAGAAAAGTGATAAGATTGTTGCATGTGGGAAGCCAACTTCCATAGACAAGCATGCACTACGGAATAGGAGATTACTGTGAGATCCTGATTGAAATAGTTGTGGAAAAGAATGTGCCATTGCCAAGCCTAGTCGGGAAGATAGCAAAATTGAGCTAAACTCAAAACATCACCTTTTAGCCATTTGCAAATGTATATGAATTAATCACAACTCTCAGTTTTCATATTTAGAAAATCCACATCTTTACTTACTTCATCTATTGACTTGTTGGTTAAGAAGACGAGGGAGCTCCTCAGTTGAACAATAAGTAGAAGTAAGTCCGAGCCAGGGCCGGCCCATAGGGCGGGGCATAGGGGCGCTCGCCTCGGACCCTCAACAGTTAGGGACCTAGTCCAAGATTTGTTTGTACTTACTACACTTATATTTATACTCTTTAGGCAATATAGTTTGGAATAATTCTAGAAAATATAGAAGGTTGAAGTTGTAGCTTAACGTGCCTATACTCCGACTCCTTCTCTAATGTGCAGAACAACACGGATCCTCATAATTTTTTCTCTGATTATTTCTATTTCTCGCAAACAATACACATGTACACAAGAAGTTATTGGTAGAAATAATAATCATGGTATATAGTTCTTGCGATCAATAGAAATAAATAGTTTCAAACATCTTCTGTAATATTTTTAAGACCATGAATCTTTCAAATGTAAATATTATTTAGTTTGTTATTGCATTACTCTAATATTTATCTTGCTGAATAATAATTTTTTTTAGTTTTTTTGTGTGTGACGAAGTGGTGAAGTTTGAGTGAGATTGTTAAGGGGCCTAGAAAACTAATCATGCTTAAAGTAGTAAGATATATAAATTTAACATAAATGAATATCTTTAAAGATTTTTTCAGAGTAGGGGGGCCATGGCCCCCTACCCTAGAAAAGCTTAGCCACTATGAAAAGGGGTCTTTGGTGTTGTTTCGTCCTAGGGCACCCGAAATCTATGGACCGGCCCTGATCCCCACGTCGGGGCCCTTGGCGATGCCCACGGTGTCGCAGATCTTGGCGGTGATCTTGGCGATGAACGCTGCCAGTTCGCAATCCGCGCCCTCCTCGGGCCTGGCTTCATTCCCGGCGCCGTCCACCGGAAGAAGCAACTTCTAGTCCTGGCCAGGGGCAGGGGAAGCAACAGACAGCTGCCCCTGATGCCCCAGCAACACGTCGTCGCCCACCGCCTCCAGTGACGCAAGCAGTGACGGGGCAACGTCCGCAGGCGAAGCCGTCCCGTCCCTCGGACCCGTGTCGGCCACGGCTAGGAACAGAGCAGCGACCTCCAGACAGGACACCATCTGCCTGGCGCCCTGCCTGGCCTCGCGCGCTGCCTGATAGGGCTGCCTGCCCTGCGCCTTCCGTCGTTGCACGAGGAAGAGTCCAGCTCCCGACGCACCGGGTAAGGGTAAACGCGGCCAGAGCGCCCATGGCGCTCCTGCCCGCCGCATCCGTCGCCATCCCCGTTGTGGTCACTGTCTCTGCCCATGGAGCGCCGCCCGTCCCTGCAGTTGCGCGTGATCGTCTCCGTCCGGCGGTGAGGCCTCTCCATCGCCTCGGGCCTGCCCGTGTCTTATTTGCCCATCTCCCGCTCGTAGCCGACGATGTAGCGTGCGGCCACCGAGCTCGCTGTCGCCGCGCGCCCTAGGGCAGTGAAGTCCTCAACCATATCAATATGGATGAGGACCCTGGAGCGCCGGCCCTCCAGCGCGGCGCTCGGCGAGCCACGGCTGAAGTCCGGCAGGAGCGCCGCCACGCCACTGATGTCGCAATTGAGCGACGGAGCCATCAGGTTGAAGCAGCGGCGAGGGATCGTCGCCGGGTTGTGGGTCCACACCCAGACGTTGAGCGTGGAGGTGACCTCGTGGCGCATGCAGGGTCCCTCGATGAAGTGGACGGTGCCGCGCCGCCCGATGATCCGCTCCACGTTGTCCACCGTCCACGCCTCGACGGAGAGGCCCTCGAGGCAGAGGCGCGCGCGGTACGGCGCCACGACCCGGTCGGTGTGGCGGCGGGCGGTCCACGGCAACACGAAAAACTACCTTCCCTGCGATTGGAAGGCTTCGATGTCCACCAGCTCCTCCCTAACCACCGCGTCGTCGAAGAGGAGGAAGAAATCCTCGGGGAAGTGCGACGAGCAGGGCCGGCCCATTAGGCGGGGCAGAGGGGCGCTCGCCTCGGGCCCTCAATAGTTAGGGGCCTAGTCCAAGATTTTTTTGTACACTTACTACACTTATATTTATAATGTTTAGGCAATAGAGTTTGGAATAAATCTATAAATATAGAAGAATGAAATTGTAGCTTAACGTGCCTATACTCCGACACCTTCTCTAATGTGTAGAACAACATGGATCCTCATATTTTTTTCTCTGATTATTTCTATTCCTCGCAAACAATACACATGTACACAAGCAGTTATTGGTAGAAATAATAATCATGGTATATAGTTCTTGCGATCAATAGAAATAAATAGTTTCAAACATCTTCTGCAATATTCTTAAGACCATGAATCTTTCAAATGTAAATATTATTTAGTTTGTTATTGCATTACCCTAATATTTATCTTGATGATTAATAATTTTTTTTTTAGTTTTTCTGTGTGTGACAAAGTGGTGAAGCTTGAGTGAGATTGTTAAGGGGCTTAGAAAACTAATCATGCTTAAAGTAGTAAGATATATAAATTTAACATAAATGAATATCTTTAAGGAATTTTTGAGAGTAGGGGGGCCATGGCCCCCTACCCTAGAAAAGCTTAGCCACTATAAAAAGAGGTTTTTAGTGTCGTTTCGTCCTAGGGCTCCCGAAATCTATGGACCGGCCCTGGTCCAAGCCTCCAGCTAGTATATACACCACACACATACACAATTATTTCATTGGAGCAAAGTTATTTACATGTTATTTTATTCGTTGTTCATCAGGAGTTCTCTGCTGATTAAACTCAAGAACAAGCAATCAACACTTCTTCATAGTAGCACTTACCCTGGTTGAAATGAATTTCTTGGTGGTCAAGGGATAGTGTGAGTCAAACAGTGTGATACCACACCTATAATTTGTCATGAAAATTTATGTGCTGGATGTACCTATCAAAATTTATTAGGATCAGTTCTGCCTTTTGTGGTGCTACTATGTATGAGTCTAATACTATGTTATGTGATATATTCGAGTTTGTAAAGGGATTTCGTAATTTCCATTATGACCTTTTATGATTTCTAGTAATTAAACAAACTGTAAATACATATAAAAAAGCATCCTAAAAGCAGGGCCGGTCCTGAGATTTCGAAGGCCCAAGGCGGAACTAAAATTTTGGGTCCCTCTTACTAATTACTATAAAAAAATTACCCGCATGTATGAGATGATGAAAATAAATATTTTAAGTATATCCAATTGCAATATTCATATAAAAATAACAATGTTTACATGATACCTTAAAATTTTCTGCGCCAATTCCTAGAAGCAAAGTCAGTGACGATGGAATCAATATCAATCTCGTCCACTAACTTCTTCTCGATGCATAGAGTTGCCAAACCATTTAACCTCTGTTGAGACATTACAGACCTTAAATAGCTCTTCAATAATTTCAACTTTGAAAAGCTTCTTTCAGCTGATGCAATAGTCACGGGCATAGTAAATAAGAGCCGATAACCGATAGAAATATTAGGATAACAATCCGTTTCTCTAATAAACTCAAAAATATCCTTAGCAGACATTGGTGTATCAGTATCTGGCAAAGTGAACTCCATAGCAGACTTTACAGTTAAATCTTCCACATGGTCAAGCAACACTTTTCATCTTTTGGTAGACCCAGAAAATAAAATATAGATCCGTTGCACGATACCAAAGAAAGAAACAGCCTTACCACAAGATTTAGCCATATCACAAAGAGTAAGATTAAGACTGTGGCAAACACACGGCATATATAAAGCCCTTGGATTTACGTTGATCAACCTATTCTGCACTCCTTTGTTCTTTCCTTTCATATTAGAGCCATTATCATAACCTTGACCCCTAGTATCATCAATAAGAAGACCATATGAATTGATGGATTCAATCAATACATTGAAAAGCCCTTCACCGGATGTGTCATTCACCACCCAGAAACCAAGAAAGTACTCCTCAATTTTTACCTGCGCATCAGACGTATTAACACATCGGACCAACAAACTCATTTGCTCCTGGTGACTCACATCTAAGGTACAATCAAGAATAACCGAGAAATATTTGGCCGTCTTAACTACCTTCAGAATGGTGCTTGTAATGCTTGAAGCCATAAGAGAAATCAGCTCATTCTGAATTTTATGACTAAGATAATGATAATGAATCTCTTTGCTTTGAATCCGTCTAATGTGGTCTTGCATTACCATATCAAATTCTGCAATCATTTCTACACAAGCTAAGAAATTACCGTTATGATCATCGTAAAGTTGCTCACTGGATCCTCTGAATGCCAAACTGCGTTTACCAAGTAATTTCACAATAACAACTATTCTTAGTAAAACTTGCCTCAAGCGCTCCTTCTCTTTTGTGATCTCATGCTGCAACTCCTTGTCAACTGTTTCATGTTTGCTTAGTCTACTTCTCAATTCGTTCCAAGAGATCATGCGTGTCATATGATCGACACTAACTTCATGTTCTTTAAGTCTGTCGGTGATATGTTTCCAATCACAAAACCCATCATACCCGTTGGGGTCAGGAAGCGTCTGGATTTTTATAGGTCTAGATTCTTCTGGCAATCAGATGAAGCTAAGAGAAAATATAGACTCTCAAAATGGAACATAATTTGCCGACCAAAAGATCAAGGAGGTTTAGGTATTGAGGTTCTTGAGCTCAAAAATAGATGTTTATTGAGTAAGTGGCTCTTTAAAACACTAAATGAGGAAGGGGTGTGGCAAGAGTTGCTACATAATAAATACTTAAGTCAAAAAACCCTTGCTGAGGTGCAGGCAAAATCGACTGATTCTCCCTTTTGGAAGGGACTCATGCGGGTAAAAGATGATTTTTTTCAAAAAGGATATTTTAAAATTGGAAACGGTGCAACGACAAGATTTTGGGAAGATATTTGGTTAGGAGAATCCTCTTTAGCTACTCAATACCCATCCTTATATAATATTGTGAACCATAAAAATGTGTTAGTGGCTCATGTGTTGGCACAAACACCGCTGAACATTAGCTTCAGACGGGTGCTATCTGGTAATAAGTGGACATCATGGTTACACTTATGCCAAAGATTAATGATGGTAAATTTAAATGATGAACCGGACTGTTTTATGTGGAAACTAACAACTAGTGGGTTGTTTACAGTCAAATCTATGTATGAGGATCTTATGAATGATCATACACCATACTTGCGGAAATATCTTTGGAAAATGAAAATCCCCCTAAAAATCAAATTTTTTATGTGGTTCCTGAGTAATAAGGTGCTTTTGACAAAAGATAATTTAGCAAAGAGACAATGGATTGGGTGTACTAAATGTGTTTTTTGTGGAGAGCAAGAGACGGTAGAACACTTATTCTTAACATGCCCTTTTGTTAAATTAATTTGGCGAACTGTTAATTTTACTCATAATCTCCCTCCGCCAACCAATATTACAAATATGTTTGGAAATTGGTTAAATGGAGTTGACAAACAATCCAAGGCTTTAATTCGCATTGGTGTATCAGCCTTATGTTGGTCAATATGGAGATGCCGCAATGATATAATCTTTAACAACAAGAAAAATTTCAATTTTTTACAGGTTATCTTCTCCATGGTGCATTGGATCCAACTTTGGGCTCTCCTATCACCACCAGAGCAGCGGGATGTCATGGCTTCTGGATGCACACGGCTCCAGATGGTCGCTCAGGATATCTTGTGCTGGGCTGGCTGGCAGCATATTAGTCGACTAGAGGATGCTTAGTCGATTCATGTTGTTCTCCTTTTTTCGCTGGTTGATTCTTGTATCGACTTTACGCGATCCTTGAGATGTAATAAGTACTGAACAAAGACTACTGTTTCTCAATAAAAGGCTGTGTGCATCACCACGATGCAGAAGCCGGGTTTTTCCCTTTTCAAAAAAAAAACAAAACCCATCATACGCCAAAGAACTCTTGCAGTTGATAGGTGATACGTCTCCGACGTATCGATAATTTCTTATGTTCCATGCCACATTATTGATGTTATCTACATGTTTTATGCACACTTTATGTCATATTCGTGCATTTTCTGGAACTAACCTATTAACAAGATGCCGAAGTGCCAGTTCCTGTTTTCTGTTTTGGTTTCAGAAATCCTAGTAACGAAATATTCTCGAATCGGACGAAATCAACGCCCAAGTTCCTATTTTCACCGGAAGCATCCAGAACACCCGGGAAGGACCAGGGGGCACTGGCCCCCATACCATAGGCCGGCGCGGCCCAGGCCCTGGCCGCGCCGCCCTATGGTGTCGTCGCCTTCGACCCTCTGCGCCGCCTCTTCGCCTATATAAAGCCCCTGGATCGAAAACCCGATACGTTCGACGAAACCACGAAACCCCCAGCCGCCGCCATCGCGAGGCCAAGATGGGGGACAGGAGTCTCTGTTCCGGCACCCTGCGGGGGAAGTGCCCCGGAAGGCTTCTCCATCGACACCGCTGCCATCTCCACCGCCATCTTCATCACCGCTGCTCCCATGAGGAGGAGTAGTTCTCCATCGAGGCTCGGGGCTGTACGGTAGCTATGTGGTTCATCTCTCCCATGTACCTCAATACAATAATCTCATGAGCTGCTTTACATGATTGAGATTCATATGAGTTTGTATCACAATTTATCTATGTGCTACTCTAGCAAAGTTATTAAAGTAGTTTTATTCCTCCTGCACGTGTGTAAAGGTGACAGTGTGTGCACCGTGTTAGTACTTGGTTTATGCTATGATCATGATCTCTTGTAGATTGCGAAGTTAACTATTGCTATGATAATATTGATGTGATCTATTCCTCCTACATATGCATGAAGGTGACAGTGTGCATGCTATGTTAGTACTTGGTTTAGTCTTTTGATCTATCTTACACTATAAGGTTACTAAAACATGAGCATTATTGTGGAGCTTGTTAACTCCGGCATTGAGGGTTCGTGTAATCCTACGCAATGTGTTCATCATCCAACAAAAGTGTAGAGTATGCATTTATCTATTCTGTTATGTGATCAATGTTGAGAGTGTCCACTAGTGAAAGTGTAATCCCTAGGCCTTGTTCCTAAATATGCTATCGCTGCTTGTTTACTGTTTACTGCGTTACTGCTGCAATACTACCACCATCAACTACACACCAGCAAGCTATTTTCTGGCACCGTTGCTACTGCTCATATATATTCATACCACCTGTATTTCACTATCTCTTCGCCGAACTAGTGCACCTATTAGGTGTGTTGGGGACACAAGAGACTTCTTGCTTTGTGGTTGCGGGGTTGCATGAGAGGGATATCTTTGACCTCTTCCTCCTGAGTTCGATAAACCTTGGGTGATCCACTTAAGGGAAAACTTGCTGCTATTCTACAAACCTCTGCTCTTGGAGGCCCAAACTGTCTACAGGAAAGGAGGAACGTAGACATCAAGCAATTTTCGGCGCCGTTGCCGGGAGGAAAGGTAAAAGGTACTCACACTCCGGATCTCGGCTACTAAGCTATTTCCGGCGCCGTAAGTACTCAAAGCTATTTCCTTTAGATCCTGCAATTGCATCTTTTTTTTTCTTGTTTACACTAGTTTGGCATAATGGACAAGAATGAGCTTCTTATTCTATTTCCTGATTTAAAACATGGATTGTTTGATGCGAAAATTACCTATGGAATCTTATTTGCATGCTGGTAGTAATATTAGTATGAACGCTTTGAACACCATTGTTGATAATAATATAGAAAGTTCTAAGCTTGGGGAAGCTGGTTTTCATGATCTTTTTAGTCCCCCAAGCATTGAGGAGAAAATTTTCTTTGATGATACTTTGCCTCCCATATATGATGATTATAATGATAGTGGTCTTTTGGTGCCACCTACTATGGAGAGTAAATTTTGTTGTGATTATACTATGCCTCCAACACTTGATGAGAATAATAATGATAGCTACTTTGTTGAATTTGCTCCCACTACAACTAATAAAATTGATTATGCTTATGTGGAGAGTAATAATTTTATGCATGAGACTCATGATAAGAATGCTTTATGTGATGGTTATATTGTTGAGTTTGCTCATGTTGCTACTGAAAGTTATTATGAGAGAGGAAAATATGGTTGTAGAAATTTTCATGTTACTAAAATGCCTCTCTATGTGCTGAAATTTTTCAAGCTATACTTGTTTTATCTTCCTATGCTTGTTAGTTTGCTCTTCATGAACTTGTTTATTTACAAGATTCCTATGCATAGGAAGCATGTTAGACTTAAATGTGTTTTGAATTTGCCTCTTGATGCTCTCTTTTGCTTCAACTATAATTTCTTGCGAGTGCATCATTAAAACTGCTGAGCCCATCTTAATGGCTATAAAGAAAGAACTTCTTGGGAGATAACCCATGTGTTATTTTGCTACAGTACTTTGTTTTATATTTGTGTCTTGGAAGTTGTTTACTACTGTAGCAACCTCTCCTTATCTTAGTTTTGTGTTTTGTTGTGCCAAGTAAAGCCGTTGATAGAAAAGTAAGTACTAGATTTGGATTACTGCGCAGTTCCAGATTTCTTTGCTGTCACGAATCTGGGTCTACCTCCCTGTAGGTAGCTCAGAAAATTAAGCCAATTTACGTGCATGATCCTCAGATATGTACGCAACTTTCATTAAATTTGGGCATTTTCATTTGAGCAAGTCTGGTGCCATTTTAAAATTCGTCAATACGAACTGTTCTGTTTTGACAGATTCTGCCTTTTATTTCGCATTGCCTCTTTTGCTATGTTGGATGAATTTCTTTGTTCCATTAATGTCCAGTAGCTTTATGCAATGTCCAGAAGTGTTAAGAATGATTGTGTCACCTCTGAATATGTTAATTTTTATTGTGCACTAACCCTCTAATGAGTTGTTTCGAGTTTGGTGTGGAGGAAGTTTTCAAGGATCAAGAGAGGAGTATGATGCAACATGATCAAGGAGAGTGAAAGCTCTAAGCTTGGGGATGCCCCGGTGGTTCACCTGCATATATTAAGAAGACTCAAGCGTCTAAGCTTGGGGATGCCCAAGGCATCCCCTTCTTCATCGACAAATTATCAGGTTCCTTCTCTTGAAACTATATTTTTATTCAGTCACATCTTATGTGCTTTACTTGGAGCGTCTGTGTGCTTTTGTTTTTGTTTGTGTTTGAATAAATTGGATTACATCATGCTTGTGTGGGAGAGAGACACGCTCCGCTGGTTCATATGAACACATGTGTTCTTAGCTCATAATATTCATGGCGAAGTTTCCTCTTCGTTAAATTGTTATATGGTTGGAATTGGAAAATAATACATGTAGTAATTGCTATTAATGTCTTGGGTAATGTGATACTTGGCAATTGTTGTGCTCATGTTTAAGCTCTTGCATCATATACTTTGCACCCATTAATGAAGAAATACATAGAGCATGCTAAAATTTGGTTTGCATATTTGGTCTCTCTAAGTCTAGATAATTTCTAGTATTGAGTTTGAACAACAAGGAAGACGGTGTAGAGTCTTATAATGTTTTCAATATGTCTTTTATGTGAGTTTTGCTGCACCAGTTCATCCTTGTGTTTGTTTCAAATAAGCCTTGCTAGCCTAAACCTTGTATCGAGAGGGAATACTTCTCATGCATCCAAAATACTTGAGCCAACCACTATGCCATTTGTGTCCACCATACCTACCCACTACATGGTATTTCTCCGCCATTCCAAAGTAAATTGCTTGAGTGCTACCTTTAAACAATTCAAAATTTATCACCTCTGATTTGTGTCAATGTTTTATAGCTCATGAGGAAGTATGTGGTGTTTATCTTTCAATCTTGTTGGGCAACTTTCACCAATGGACTAGTGGCTTCATCCGCTTATCCAATAATTTTGCAAAAAGAGCTGGCAATGGGATTCCCAGTCCCAAATTAATTAACAAAAATAGACACTCCTCCATGGTATGTGATTGTTGGACGGCACCCGAAGGATTCGGTTAGCCATGGCTTGTGTAAGCAAAGGTTGGGAGGAGTGTCATCATAATAAAACTAAAATAAAAGGCACTCCTTCATGGTATGAGATTGTTGGCAGGCACCCGAGGATTCGGTTAGCCATGGTTTGTGAAAGAAAGGTTGGAAGGAGTGCCATCCAAAAATAAAATAAAATGGGAGCCGCTCTTTGAAGGTTTGTCCAAGGGGGTTAGAGTACCCGCTACCACTCGTTGACAACAACATACACCTCTCAAAACTTTATTTTTATGCTCTCTTTATGTTTTCAAAATAGAAGCTCTAGCACAAATATAGCAATCGATGCTTTCCTCTTTGAAGGACCATTCTTTTACTTTTATTGTTGAGTCAGTTCACCTATTTCTCTCCATCCCAAGAAGCAAACACTTGTGTGAACTGTGCATTGATTCCTACATATTTGCATATTGCACTTGTTATATTACTCTATGTTGACAATATCCATGAGATATACATGTTACAAGTTGAAAGCAACCGCTGAAACTTAATCTTCCATTGTGTTGCTTCAATGCCTTTACTTTGAATTATTGCTTTATGAGTTAACTTTTATGCAAGACTTATTGATGCTTGTCTTTAAGTACTATTCATGAAAAGTCTTTGCTATATGATTCACTTGTTTACTCATGTCATATACATTGTTTTGATCGCTGCATTCACTACATATGCTTTACAAATAGTATGATCAAGATTATGATGGCATGTCACTCCAGAAATTATCTGTGTTATCGTTTTACCTGCTCGGGACGAGCAGAACTAAGCTTGGGGATGCTGATACGTCTCCGACGTATCGATAATTTCTTATGTTCCATGCCACATTATTGATGTTATCTACATGTTTTATGCACACTTTATGTCATATTCGTGCATTTTTGGAACTAACCTATTAACAAGATGCCGAAGTGCCAGTTCCGTTTTCTGCTGTTTTGGTTTCAGAAATCCTAGTAACGAAATATTCTCGGAATCGGACGAAATCAACGCCCAAGTTCCTATTTTCACCGGAAGCATCCAGAACACCCGGGAAGGACCAGAGGGGGGCACTGGGCCCCCAGACCATAGGCCGGCGCGGCCCAGGCCCTGGCCGCGCCGCCCTATGGTGTCGTCGCCCCTTCGACCCTCCTGCGCCGCCTCTTCGCCTATATAAAGCCCCTGGATCGAAAACCCTGATACGTTCGACGAAACCACAGAAACCTTCCCGAGCCGCCGCCATCGCGAGGCCAAGATCTGGGGGGACAGGAGTCTCTGTTCCGGCACCCTGCCGGAGCGGGGAAGTGCCCCCGGAAGGCTTCTCCATCGACACCGCTGCCATCTCCACCGCCATCTTCATCACCGCTGCTGCTCCCATGAGGAGGAGTAGTTCTCCATCGAGGCTCGGGGCTGTACCGGTAGCTATGTGGTTCATCTCTCTCCCATGTACCTCAATACAATAATCTCATGAGCTGCTTTACATGATTGAGATTCATATGAGTTTGTATCACAATTTATCTATGTGCTACTCTAGCAAAGTTATTAAAGTAGTTTTATTCCTCCTGCACGTGTGTAAAGGTGACAGTGTGTGCACCGTGTTAGTACTTGGTTTATGCTATGATCATGATCTCTTGTAGATTGCGAAGTTAACTATTGCTATGATAATATTGATGTGATCTATTCCTCCTACATATGCATGAAGGTGACAGTGTGCATGCTATGTTAGTACTTGGTTTAGTCTTTTGATCTATCTTACACTATAAGGTTACTAAAACATGAGCATTATTGTGGAGCTTGTTAACTCCGGCATTGAGGGTTCGTGTAATCCTACGCAATGTGTTCATCATCCAACAAAAGTGTAGAGTATGCATTTATCTATTTTGTTATGTGATCAATGTTGAGAGTGTCCACTAGTGAAAGTGTAATCCCTAGGCCTTGTTCCTAAATACGCTATCGCTGCTTGTTTACTGTTTTACTGCGTTACTACTGCTGCAATACTACCACCATCAACTACACACCCGCAAGCTATTTTCTGGCACCGTTGCTACTGCTCATATATATTCATACCACCTGTATTTCACTATCTCTTCGCGAACTAGTGCACCTATTAGGTGTGTTGGGGACACAAGAGACTTCTTGCTTTGTGGTTGCAGGGTTGCATGAGAGGGATATCTTTGACCTCTTCCTCCCTGAGTTCGATAAACCTTGGGTGATCCACTTAAGGGAAAACTTGCTGCTGTTCTACAAACCTCTGCTCTTGGAGGCCCAACACTGTCTACAGGAAAGGAGGGGGAACGTAGACATCAATAGGATTGAACAACTTACATGAAAAGTAGAACACTTTGTCAATACTTCTTGAATAAACTGCTCTAAGGTATTGTGTCTTCGAGTTGTGGTTAATATGGTTTTACTACATCCATTATGTATTTGCCTTGAAATTCAATATTGTTTTTCTTGTTTTTCATCAATATATATTCTATGGTTTGAACTCCAAGGAAATTGCCAAATATTTTCTAAATACGACAAGCCAAGTTTGAAACACAGTGCAACAATGTGTCTTAACAAACGATTCACCATGTTTCATGATATTTTTCAAAGTTCCATCAAGTTTCAAAAGTTAATTTTCGAATATAGTCAATGTATTCAATATTACTAGTATTATTTCGAAGCTCTCTTCACTAGAAACCCGAATATTCAAATGGTTCATAAACTTAACTTCTAGTTCAAAAGCTGCATAAGTTCTACCCCCATTGCAAAATAAATGACATGTTTGTAGATACTCCATCGATTTTTAGTTACTTCAGGTTTTGGGTTTAGGCAAAGTCAAATTTTGGCAAGTTTGACGAAGGATATAAGAAAAGACATCAACAACGATAATACTAAAGACATATAATATGAATATATAGTTTATGACGACTTTAGTACTATAGATTTTACGTTATAGATGTTGGTTTTTTCCTAACTATTTAGTCAAACGTTACAAAGTTAGATTTTGACTAATTCTAAAACGCGATCTATTTGTAAACTGAGATAATACATCTTATCCAGACAAAAGAGTGTCACTTAATTTGGACCAGATGGAATAGCAATATATGTGGAGGGAGAGAGTGCTGCTCTTCAATTCACATGGATGGGTTCTTGTTCCTTTCTTCTTCCTTTCCCTTCGTTTCCTCGGGTCCAGCTCCTGATCGATGAACGAGCTAGCCATGGAGACCTTGAGATTCTCTTTCCCACTTCTCCTCCAAATGGAGAATCTAGTCCTACTCCTAACCCACGAGCGCACATGGTGCCGTACTTAATTTCATCAACTAAGTTGAGAGAAACGAGCTAGCAGCGGGGACGCAGGAACATGCATTCTCGGAGGGACGAGAGAGAAGCATGGCGGTGAACCCTGTGACGCCGCTCACGTCCCTCTCCTTCTCCACCATGGCTGAGTGACCCATCGCCGTTTCAATTCCATGGCCGCGTCGTACGTACATGATCATGGACAGCATGCAGTCGATCGCCGCCTTCTCCAGCTCTCTTTTCGCTCCGGTTGCGATGCGGCAGAGCCCATCGAGATCTCGATGAGGGAAGCCACGCAAGCCTTGCCGCTTTGGGAGACCCTTCAATAATCAATCTCCACAATTTTGTGGATCGAGTCCTCTCCTCCGAAGGTCATACGTTGGCGTACGAGTTCCGTGCTTCCAGAACCTACCACGACGCAGACAAGGATGGTATCCAGAATCTCGACGAGGCCGCGGACAGCTAGCGATGGAGTCTTGATTTGATTTTGGGATTTAAAATGCAATCGTCTATCTCCATGCATACTACGATAGCCAGATACCGACATACCTACGTCGTATCTCCATCAGTCTCCATGCATATGCTACGATAGCCACATACCGACATACCTAATAGCCACGTCGATCGTATCTCCATGAGTCTCCATGCATACGAGATAGCTACCTCCCTAATATAAATACCGGCGCGCCTCATCTGCAAACATCATCAACGCACGCCCACCAGCAACGCCTCCCTCCCTATGCGAGCCACCATGAAGATCCTCTCGATCTGCATCCTCTTCCTCGTGCTCAATGGTACGTCCATCGCATACATTATTTCTTCTCTCGAATTCGTGGATAGATCTGCTCTTGAATCTTGATACAATCTATGGTGAAACAGTTGCTCGTGTGGAGTCTAGGCCGAACCCTGACGATCGTCCCAAGCTGCGCCACCTCTTCGTCTTCGGCGACTCCTTCGGCGACAACGGCAACACGCGGAAGCCGCCGGTGGATCCCGTCCTGGGCTCGGCCGTTGAATCAGAGGATTCACGGCAGTGGTTCTTCCCCTACGGCTCCTTTACCGACCGGCGCGACAACCCCACCGGCCGCTTCTCCAACTATATGGTCCAATCTGATCTCGTCGGTACGTACGTCTTGCTTTCCAATCGATCGAGCTAGCTCTACACTCAAATCTAACAAGTGCACACGATGTTTAAGCTTTACTTCCCATCCTAACACTCAAATCTAACAAGTGCACATCATATATAAGCTTTACTTCCCAACCTAACAGTTGTTCACATCCTTTGATCCTTGCAGCAAACATCATGGGGCTCGACGTAGCACCTCCGGCGTACATGCTCACGGAGAGGAACACCTGGGACAAGTCTGGCATGACCTTCGCCATCGGCGGCTCCACCGTGTACCACCCTCCTAGTAATAAGAAGAGGGTGTCCACCCTCCGCCACCAGGTCGATAGGTTTGAGTCCCTCATCGCCGACGGAACCATCTCCAGGAAGCATGTCGAGCACTCCGTCGCCCTCATCGCCTTCTCCGGCAACGACTACGTCACCGTCGGCGACGCCGGTGGCATGGACATGGGCATCAACGATTTTATCAGGGAAGTGACGACGGAGATTGTCACTAACGTGCAGCGCCTGCAGGAGATGGGGGTGGCCAAGGTTCTCATCAACAATGTTCCCCCCGTCGGCTGCGCGCCGTCGCAGACCATGCCCAACGGCTTCACCAGGTGCGACCGCGGAGGCAACAATTACGCTACTGTCCACAACAGGAACCTCAAGAGGCTGCTTAAAGAGATGGAAGACGTGCACATTATTGATATCAACAACGCCTTCACCAACATTGTTGACGGTACACTATCTATACATGCATGCAACATTAATACCCGTTACTTGTTAGCTTGAACTTTGCATATAGTGATGATAAACCTCTGATGTGTATATGTGTAGGCGACAACACGGAGGTCTCAAGCTTCTTCGACGAGAGGTTGGCGCCATGCTGCCAGAGTATCGATCCGAATGGGTATTGTGGTCAGCTGGGCCAGTCTGACACGGACTACCGTTACACCCTTTGCGAGAAAGCTGACAAGTATTTCTACTGGGATGACATGAACCCCACCCAGGCCGGATGGGAGACAGTCATGGAGCAGTTGGAAGACCCCATCAAGGAGTTCCTAGGACTCAATTAGATCTTGTTTTAGATAGCCATAACTCAATTAGATCTTGCTGTATAAAGTTTTTTTTTTTGCTTTAGAAAGTTTTCGTTAGGTTTTGGGCACTTATTAGTGCCATATCTACTTAGTTTAGCAGTTAAGAGTTAAATATCTCCCGTGTATATGTTGGAATAAAAGTTTTAGGTGAACATCGTGCGACTAGTCATGAGCTTGTCCTCCTTTTAATAGTACTCCCAACAGGTTTTGGTTTCCTCCTCACTATTTACCTTCAATAACGGAAGCACCTATACGACGTTTTCTACCAGATGCATGTACTGACTCTGTGTGATGCATATGTGAGTACACACTACACTTTGTACAAAAATCAGATAGAAAACATCCTATGTATAGCATTAATCTTTTAATAATGATTTTAGAAATTAGAACTTGAACGGAATGTTATCTATGATGAAGCCAGTGAAAAAATAATCAACTGAAGCGTAATACTTTGGTCTGAAGTTCTATAGAACATATTTTGTTTCAGATTTCAGAAGTAGCAGTTAGGAAAATTTTGCAATGAGCGTATGGAACCACGAACTGGCTAGCTAGCGTTGAGGTTGGGATGGATGCATCGCAAGCTCCGCCACGCCTCACCTTTTCAGGGACGAAGTCCCCATCAGGCATCCAAAGCGGATGGGAGATTGTCTTGTAGCTATTGGAAGACCCCATCAAGGAGTTCCTAGAGCTCAATTAGATCCCTTTATAAGGTTTAGATAGCCATACCCAGTTCACTGTTAAATCTCCAGAAGGTTTCCGTTAGGTTATATCTCTGCTAGTATTTTGGATTTGAACGTTTGGGTGAGCATGGTTCGTTGGTCATGAGGAAACCAGTTTAATCTTGTCCTCCTTTTGATATCTTGCAAAGAGGTATATACAATTGTAGTACCACATCTTGTCCCGGATGTGCAAATTAGTACCACATTTTGTAAAAAGTGCAACCGGGGTATCTAAACTTGCTTAGCCGTGACAATTTAGTTAAATTAGTTCGAAATGAGCCACGTCGGCGCTAGGCTAGATGGTAATTTTGCACATAAGCCTGCGGCGGGCGAAAAAATATCATGTATGGTTCCTTCTGTGTGACTAGTCGTTAGATACAACAGAAAGGCACCGCTGATTCGGGTATATACTTTCTTTCCTTACTTTTTTGAATTAGTTTTGAACGCAGAAGAAAAGGCACCGCCTCGGCGATGAGCTCAACCGTGTTGTCGTTTCCGCCGAGGATATGCCGGAGATGCGCCACCGGCAGTTCAACATAGACTAGCCAGAGTACGTTATGGCAAATTTTCCCGTCCCCAACCTTCCTTCTCTATTCATCACCATGGGGTTTGATAGGGTTGAGGTGGGCATTTGATTAGGACGAATTTAGGTGATTTTAACGGCCAATAATGATGGGAGCGTGCATATGTAGTGCTGGTACATGGTTGAGACGTATAAAAGTTTTGTATTATTGCACATGTAACTGATCTATTAGTCTCAGTCATGTCCTGGTCTCTGCTGCTGCAAAAAATTGACACTTCTCTTTTGTTGGTAGTCACAGTAATGTTGTGTACATCACAAATTTAGCCTTTATGTTGCTTCAATAGTGATTTTCACACGAATGAAATGTATGATTTTGCAATTTTGTACAAGAGTCTGAATCCCTAGTCAGTGTTATCTGAATAGTTAACTGAATAATTACGATTGGACAAGCATCTGAATCCCATACATATTAATTTTCTTTTTTATAGTGTGTTTGTAGGTTACAGTTGTGCATACATATTAATTTTTGATGCTACACACATTTTAGTAGTTAGTGTTATCAGTACATTATCAGTTCACATGTTGTGAACAATACCATATATTGTCTGATTAATTCAGAAGAAGGCAATGATCTGTTCACTATTGAAGCCGTGCACAATGGGTTTTACTGTGGATTAATAGAAAATTTGATACATGTGTGTGCATCTTATGACCAGTTTGGCTACTTCATTACCAAAAGAAAGCTTACCAGCGAGAGGCCGATGTCACCAGTATATAGCCACTCATAATGTATACCACTGACGAGCTTCATATACGTCGGGAGTAGGATGCAACGATGACGACAAAATTGAGTTCGACCATCTCTGGTAGTTGCTCATCTGGCGATCGAGGCACAACAACGACATTCAAGTGGCGATTAAAAAATGTTATTTACGTCTACAAGGTGCCCATGGGTCACAATGGATGGGATATATGACCTCATTGGTTAAGCAGTGACGAAAAAATGCATGGCCAACTATCGTCGGTTGTTCGTTCAGCTGACGACATGAACTCACTAGAGATTTAGAGGGACGTACACCATCATGTGAATGACATCATTAATGAACTTCAACTGACTAGCAGTTTTAAGGATCAGGTTGTCATTAGAAAAGTAGCAATAATGTCTAGATATTGTTTCAAACTGTCATTACTAACTTAGCACAGATGCGTGTATTTTGTTTCCGGTTGTCATTTGTAGTTGTACAGTGATGCAATCATATGTACAATTCAGTGACATTCTAATTTCTCAGCATGTTGCTAGTTACATTATCAGGAGTAAAAAATGTTGATTTAATCCTTTTTCACTCAACGATTCATTCTAATTTCCTGACCAAAAATTCTATATCTAGCTTTTACTGATCATTTTTCTTCAATCGGATACATAGCAGTCGGACCAATTCAACTAGATGAGTCAATCTTTTACTTAAGGTATGGTTGTGCGAAAGAATAAAATGCAAGCTGACATTCGTATAAATGCACTCGAACAAAATCATAATAGAGCCATTACATCCATAAAAATATCGATATTCAGATGTTTGCAACTCATCAAGTACATAGATACATAAGTGTCACTTGAAAAAAAAATAGAACATGAATCCTTGTCTTCACGTTCCTAATATCCCGATGATCCGGATCTTCCAGTAGTGTCACTGTTGCAAGCAAAACATAACAAGATTATGGTAGAGATAATTAACTGGCTGCCTTGGAAGATGTTGGCAATGATAAGACAAGTAGTAAAGTGAATAATGTAAGAAGTCGTTTGGAAGCCAGGCTTTCATTTCATTTGTAGCATTTTAAAATGAATACATGTATTTATTTCATTTACATTGTAATTTCAGAAATGAACACTTGTTTGGTTGCCACAGAAATTGCAAATGACAGCAGAATTCAATATTGAATTTGTAAATGGCTCTTATAGAGAAACGCAAATGACAGGTTTCAGCATGGAATTGTGTTTACCCATGGCATCGTTTTGCTAGAATTCCTAAATGAAATAACGGCCCAATTATGTGGCAACCAAACAGCCCACCTATGGAATTCCAAAATGAATTCCAGGATTCCAGGCCCAAATGATGGATACCAAACGACCTCTAAGATGCATAACAAGGACACCTGGCTTCCAAAGAAAATATTCAGAGTATAGCTGAACAAAGAACATGGTTCAGCTCAAAAAAAGAAATAACTTGCTTCCGAGAAACTAGACAATTGTTTACAATATAATTTCGAGACATGATAAGAAAAAGTAGCTACAAAATAGATCTTTGGTGCTAAAAACTTAGAAAAATGTATGACATCAGATCATTATGGTGCACAGATGATGGATTGAAATACAATAAATATTGCAAATATTTAAGCTTGAAATAACAAATGATGGAATCAAAAAATTATATTATATCAGATAATTTTGCATAGATGCCTAGATAGATCGAAAGAACATTGTCTGGACTGACTTGCATACCTCATGCATTCAACTCATTCTTCTCATTGTGGTGGCCTATCTCTGGGCCCCTTTCATGTTCTACAACAGCCTCTATATCGAGAAAGATGTGTTTATTCTACAAAGAAGATGAAAGTATTCATCTAAATGAAAATAGTATAAGTATCTAACCTATTAAAAGACTAACCTAGGGGATGTAGCATATATAGGTGTTCAAGAAGTTCAAAATTAACAAAGCAACAAGCTAACCGTGGGGATATCGCATGAAGATCCTAAACCACTTTTAGCAAAATAGTCAGCGATAATCTTTTCCAACCGCTCTTTGAACTCCTTCGTATCTGAGTAAGATGTGTCCACTCTACAAATAAATTTAAACAAGTTATCTCAAAGAAATTAGTAGAAGTACCTAACCTACTAATACACTATGACATTAAAGTAAAATATAAATGAGTACCTATGGCCATCTACAATGCCCCACGGAAAGGATCGAGAGGGTAACCTAGAGGGGGTGAATAGGTTCTACAAAATTTTATTAAATTCTTTTGCAATTTTAGGCTTTTGATGATAAATAAATTGGCCTTATGCAAGACTAGATGAATAACCTATATGATGCAATAATAATCTTCAAGCATGATGGCCATCAAGGAATAGTTAAAAAGATAGAAGTAACCGAAGAACGCGGAGACGATGATGTATCTCGATGTTCACTTCCTTGAGGAGATGCTAGTCACCATTAGAGCGGTGTGGGTTACCACGAAGGACCCCCCGACGCCACGAAGGCACACTGTCTTCACCGTGAGCTTCTTCGACGAAGTAGAAGCTCGGACCACTAGTGGCGACCTTGCGGAGGCCTGAAATCCCTTACAAACTCTCTGTGCAATAACAACACAATTGCTCCCTGCGACCGCTACCTCCTAGGATTCCTCAACCTCCAAGAGTAACAGAATCAAAGCAAGAAGTTGACACAAGGTCAAATCACAAATTTGATCGGTGGAAAGAGAGAGGAGGAAGAGAATGTTCTTTTGATTGGATCCTCTCTCAAAATGGATAAATCACTCTAAAAAAACAATGGGATTTGTAAAGGACATTGCAAGAGAGTATGAGAGAATGTATGTTTTGATCTAGATCTCAAAAGAATGGCCAAAATTATGATCCATGAAATCAGCCCCTTCCTTAAATGGAGGAAATTTTTGTGCAGAAAGTGTATGGTCGGTATGACTGGCCGATGGCCTGGTCATACCAGACTGATTTTCTGGTTGGGGGAGTTTATGCCCGGTCATACCGGCCAAACACCCGGTATTACCGACCATACAAAAATAGCAAGAACACTCGGTACAAAAAAATTCCAAAACTTTTACATTCAGACTCCAATTTTGATGATCTTCAGATCATTGGAATCAAAATAACGATATCTACAACTTTATGCAGATAAACATCATAGTACAACCACGGATTATGAACATAAAAACATCAACTTTATGCCAAAACTTTTGCATATGGACTCCAATTTCGATGAGCTTGGGCTCGTTCGAATCACAACAAAGAGATCTACAGATTACGCATAGAAATATCATAGTCCAACCACAAAGTAAGAACATAAAATATAAATATTTGACCTAGATAAAAAGACAAATCCATTAAAAGTCAATACTCAAAACCCAATAGAAGATGCATACAAATTCTGTTTTCGATGAACTTGGGCTTATTGAAAAGCTAGCAAAAAGCTCAAGAACATCACACTGAGAAACACCAAGATGAAAGTGGCAAATTTGATGGAAAAAAAGATGGACAACTTTGATGGAAGTAGAGAGGAAATTATTTGAGCCAAGTACCAAATAAAAACTTCGACCCTCTCTTAATAGTGTGGGGTCCTATACTCAAGAAAGAAAACCGAAGAAGAAGAAATACTGTGTAGCAACTCCGTCTCCGAGTCCCTTTATCTTATTTTACTTTTTGCAAACATGAACCAACACCGTAAGAGGGAGATAGGACTAGACCTATAGATGATCTTGAAAAAAGTGTTAGTCATCTCTAACCTTGTACTCACAAAACACCAAAATAATATTAAGGGCATAAATACCCTTAAAATCTCCCCCTTTTAGTATTTTATAACAACAAAATCGCATAAGTAATACCGGAGGAGACAAAATAGCTCCACCACACAGATAGCACCGTTGCAAGCAAAAGATGGTTATCACAAATAAGAATAAGAGGTGCAATTTAATATCAAAAGAACCAAATAAACCCGCGAGAAACGTACTTCTCCCCCTTGGCAACAAGTACCAAAAATGGAAAAGAGATGAAATGAAAACAATACGAGTCAAACCTCAGAGAATATGTCATTGAACTGCGAAGAGACGTGCTTGGATTCGTTGATATTGAGTCTTATGATGTAGCACACATGTGTATGCATCATGCCAAGACATGGTAAGATGCTAGCCCCACATATGCTACACTACTAAGCTAGATTAACAAGGTAAATGCAATAATATGTAACATGTGCATCATTTCAAGTTTTTTGGGATAATAATACCGAGTTCTCGGTGACAGCAAGGTTCCTTAAAATCCGTTTGACCGCCACAAAGTGGCATTAGGGGCAGATTGAAAACGAGCACACATTCCTATACTTAACATGATATCCAGCCTAGAAGCGCAAAGATAAAGCAAAGATCCAATCATGGAACGGTTTACCTTTTGATCCACGGCTATATCATTTTCTCCAAGGCCTAGTTGCCCATTAGTTTGCATAGGAGTCTTGGTTCTCTTTGCCTTGTCCATCTCAAACTTCTTGAGCATGACATTTACATACTTTTCTTGGGAGATGAAAGTTCCCTTCTCGAGGTGCTTCACTTGAAAGTTTTGCATGTTGTGGGTGAAGCACTCTAGCTCACTTGCATGGTTGTCTTGCAAGGATTCATGTTGATGCGCGTGAGACACACGTCCGTTGGGAACCCCAAGAGGAAGGTGTGATGTGCACAACAGTAAGTTTTCCCTCAGAAAGAAACCAAGGTTTATCGAACCAGTAGGAGCCAAGAAGCACGTTGAAGGTTGTTGGTGGCGGAGTGTAGTGCGGCGCAACACAGGGATTCCGGCGCCAACGTGGAACCTGCACAACACAATCACAGTACTTTGCCCCAACGTAACGGTGAGGTTGTCAATCTCACCGGCTTGCTGTAAACAAAGGATTAGATGTATAGTGTGGATGATGATGTTTGTTTGCGAAGAACAAAGAACAATTGCAGTAGATTGTATTTCAAATGTAAAGAATAGGACCGGGGTCCACAGTTCACTAGTGGTGTCTCTCCCATAAGATAAACAGATGTTGGGTGAACAAATTACAGTTGGGCAATTGACAAATAAAGAAGGCATAACAATGCACATACATATATCATGATGAGTACTATGAGATTTAATCAGGGCATTACGAAAAAGTACATAGACCGCTATCCAGCATGCATCTATGCCTAAAAAGTCCACTTTCAGGTTATCATCCGAACCCCTTCTGGTATTAATTTGTAAACAACAGACAATTGCATTAAGTATGGTGCGTAATGTAATCAACACAAATATCCTTAGACAAAGCATCGATGTTTTATCCCTAGTGGCAACAGCACATCCACAACCTTAGAACTTTCTGTCACTGTCCCAGATTTAATGGAGGCATGAACCCACTATCGAGCATAAATACTCCCTCTTGGAGTCACAAGTATCAACTTGGCCAGAGCCTCTACTAGCAACGGAGAGCATGCAAGAACATAAATAACACATATGATAGATTGATAATCAACTTGACATAGTATTCAATATTCATCGGATCCCAACAAACACAACATGTAGCATTACAAATAGATGATCTTGATCATGATAGGCAGCTCACAAGATCTAACATGATAGCACAATGAGGAGAAGACAACCATCTAGCTACGCTATGGACCCATAGTCCAGGGGTGGACTACTCACACATCGATCCGGAGGCGATCATGGTGATGAAGAGACCTCCGGGAGATGATTCCCCTCTCCGGCGGGTGCCGGGGCGATCTCCTGAATCCCGAGATGGGATTGGCGGCGGCTGTGTCTCTGGAAGGTTTTCCGTATCGTGGCTCTCGGTACTGGGGGTTTCGCGACGAAGACTATGTGTAGGCGAAAGGGTAGGTCAGGGAGCGTCACGAGGGGCCCACATAGGCGGCGCGGCCAGGGCTTGGGCTGCGCCGCCCTGTTGTGTGGCCACCTCGTGGCCCCACTTCGTTTCCTCTTCGGACTCTGGAAGCTTGAAAAATAGGACCTAGGCGTTGATTTCGTCCAATTCCGAGAATATTTCCTTACTAGGATTTCTGAAACCAAAAACAGCAGAAAACAGCAACTGGCTCTTCGGCATCTCGTCAATAGGTTAGTGCCGGAAAATGCATAATAACGACATATAATGTGTATAAAACTTGTGAGTATCATCATAAAAGTAGCATGGAACATAAGAAATTATAGATACGTTTGGGACGTATCACATGTACCTTCAAGGGTTCAAAACTACAGACAAGAGCATGAAATTCACAAAAAGTGCATAGTGAAGCCCTTTATTTTGCTAGTTCTCTACGGGCAACCACTCCCTGGAGATATTTCCAAGGACACAGTCCACCATGATGGTTGTAGCCTTGACTTGTCGGACTACTCCCTCGTGATCAATAGATTCTACTTGAGAGGGACCTAGATCATAATCATCTTCTTGGCTTGATCTTGAGTGGTAGTAGAATTTTGCTCTAGGGGGTAGCTCATCGAGGACCGGCGCGGCCGGGGCTTGGGCCGCGCCGCCCTGTGTGTGGCCACCTCGTGGCCCCACTTCGTTCCTCTTCGGACTTGGAAGCTTCGTGGAAAAATAGGACCCTGGGCGTTGATTTCGTCCAATTCCGAGAATATTTCCTTACTAGGATTTCTGAAACCAAAAACAGAAAACAGCGGCTCTTCGGCATCTCGTCAATAGGTTAGTGCCGGAAAATGCATAATAACGACATATAATGTGTATAAAACATGTGAGTATCATCATAAAAGTAGCATGGAACATAAAAAATTATAGATACGTTTGGGACGTATCAAGCATCCCCAAGCTTAGTTCCTACTCGCCCTCGAGTAGGTAAATGATAACAAAGATAATTTCTGAAGTAACATGCTATCATAATCTTGATCATACTATTGTAAGCATATGAGATGAATGCAGCGATTCGAAGCAATGATGAAGATAATGAGTAAACAAATGAATCATGTAGCAAAGACTTTTCATGAATAATACTTTCAAGACAAGCATCAATAAGACTTGCATAAGAGTTACTCATAAAGCAATAAATTCAAAGTAAAGGCATTGAAGCAACAAAAAGGAAGATATAAGTTTCAGCGGTTGCTTTCAACTTCAACATATGTATCTCATGGATAATTGTCAACACAAAGTAATATAACAGGTGCAATAGGTAAACATGTAAGAATCAATGCACACAGTTTACACAAGTGTTTGCTTGGGATAGAAAGAATAGGTAAACTGACTCAACAATAAAGTAAAAGATAGGCCCTTCGCAGAGGGAAGCATGGATTACTATTTTTGTGCTAGAGCTTTTCATTTTGAAAACATAGAAACAATTTTGTCAACGGTAGTAATAAAGCATATGTGTTATGTATAAGATATCTTATAAGTTGCAAGCCTCATGCATAGTATACTAATAGTGCTCGCACCTTGTCCTAATTAGCTTGGATTAACACGGATTATCATTGCATAGCATATGTTTCAACCAAGTGTCACAAAGGGGTACCTCTATGCCGCCTGTACAAAGGTCTAAGGAGAAAGTTCGCATTGGATTTCTCGCTTTTGATTATTCTCAACTTAGACATCCATACCGGGACAACATAGACAACAGATAATGGACTCCTCTTTAATGCATAAGCATTCAACAACAGTTAATTTTCTCATAAGAGATTGAGGATTAATTGTCCAAACTAAAACTTCCACCATGAATCATGGCTTTAGTTAGCGGCCCAATGTTCTTCTCTAATAGTATGCATACTCAAACCATTTGATCATGAAAATCGCCCTTACTTCAGACAAGACGAACATGCATAGCAACTCACATGATATTCAACAAAGGTAAAAGTTGATGGCGTCCCAGAAACATGGTTACCGCTCAACAAGCAACTTATTAAGAAATAAGACACATAAGTACATATTCTTCACCACAATAGTTTTTAAAGCTATTTGTCCCATGAGCTATATATTGTAAAGGCGAAGTATAGAAATTTAAAGGTAGCACTCAAGTAATGTACTTTGGAATGGCGGGGAAATACCATGTGGTAGGTAGGTATGGTGGACACAAATGGCATAGTATTTGGCTCAAGGATTTGGATGCACGAGAAGAATTCCTCTCAATACAAGGCTAGGCTAGCAAGGTTGTTTGAAGCAAACTCAAGTATAAAAGGTGCAGCAAAGCTCACATATGAACATATTGTAGGTATTATAAGATTTTACATTGTCTCCTTGTTGTTCAAACACCTTAACCAGAAAATATCTAGACTCTAGAGATCAATCATGCAAACCAAATTTTAACAAGCTCTATGTAGTTATTCATTAATAGGTACAAAGTACTTGATGCAAGAGCTTAAACATAATCTATATGAGCACAACAATTGCCAAGTATCACATTATTCAAGACATTATACCATTTACCACATGCGGCATTTTCCGTTTCCAACCATATAGCAATGAATGAAATAGTCCAACTTTCGCAATGAACATTAAAAATAAAGCTAAGAACACATGTGTTCATACGAAACAGCGGAGCGTGTCTCTCTCCCAAACAAAGAATGCTAGGATCTGATCTTATTCAAACAAAAACAAAAACAAACAGACGCTCCAAGCAAAGTACATAAGATGTGACGGAATAAAAATATAGTTTCACTAGAGGTGACCTGATAAGTTGTCGATGAAGAAGGGATGCCTTGGGCATCCCCAAGCTTAGACGCTTGGGTCTTCTTAAAATATACAGGGATGAACCACGGGGCATCCCCAAGCTTAAACTCTTCACTCTTCTTGATCATATTGTATCATCCTCCTCTCTTGACCCTTGAAAACTTCCTCCACACCAAACTTAAAACAAACTCATTAGAGGGTCAGTGCATAATTCATATATTCAGAGGTGACATAATCATTCTTAACACTTCTGGACATTGCACAAAGCTACTGAAAGTTAATGGAACAAAGAAAACCATCAAACATAGCAAAACAGGCAATGCGAAATAAAAGGCAGAATCTGTCAAAACAGAACAGTCCGTAAAGACGAATTTTTTAGAGGCACCAGACTTGCTCAGATGAAAATGCCCAAATTGAATGAAAGTTGCGTACATATCTGAGGATCACGCACGTAAATTGGCAGATTTTTCTGATTTACCTACAGAGAACCCTGCCCAAATTCGTGACAGCAAGAAATCTGTTTCTGCGCAGTAATCCAAATCTAGTATTGACTTTACTATCAAAGACTTTACTTGGCACAACAATGCAATAAAATAACGATAAGGAGAGGTTGCTACAGTAGTAACAACTTCCAAGACTCAAATACAAAAAAAAAGTGCAGAAGTAAAATAATGGGTTGTCTCCCATAAGCGCTTTTCTTTAACGCCTTTCAGCTAGGCGCAGAAAGTGTGAATCAAGTATTATCAAGAGATGAAGCATTGACATCAAAAAATTTCTCACAAACAAAACTTGTTGCAGAGGGTACCTTAGATGCTCCATTATCTAAATTTCCCATAGTGGTACTAAGGGTTTTATCAATTTTAGGCTTATAAGAATTCGTTGGCTTAGGCACCTTAGAAACATACATGAATTTTTGCTCCTTTCCCACATAAGCTTTCTCCTTAAAATTAAGAGAAGAAAAAGTTGAACCCAATGTTCCCATAGCTTCTTCAAGTTTACCAATTCTATGGGTTTGATTATCATAGATAGCACAAGTTTCTAAAGTAGCAATTCTTTCATTAATTCCTCCTAGGGATTTATCAAGTTTATCAGTATTATCAAGTAATACCCCCAATTTAGTCTCAACACTTGGAAGATTTTTCTCTATGGCTTCCAATTTTTTCATGACATCCTCAAGAGAGATTTCAATTTTAGTTTCATTAACAGGTGGTATTCCAACTAGACTCTCAATGATGCAACTAGCTTCTAAAGCAGGAGTACCTAGGAAATTACCCCCCGAAAGAGTATCAAGAACATACCTATTCCAGCTAGATATACCAACATAAAAGTTCCTAAGTAGGATAATAGTGGAGTGTTTCTTAGTGCACCTATGATGAGCATCACTAATTCTATACCAAGCATCTTTAAAACTTTCTCCACCTTGTTGCTTAAAAGAACTAACTTCAACTTCAGGATTACTCATTTTTAGCAGTAGTAAATAAAGCAAACTAGATAAAGTAAATGCAAGTAACTATTTTTTTGTGTTTTTGATATAGAGAACAAGACAGTAAATAAAGTAAAATTAGCAACTAATTTTTTTTGTGTTTTGTTTTAGTGCAGCAAACAAAGTAGTAAATAAAGTAAAGCAAGACAAAAACAAAGTAAAGAGATTGGAAGTGGAGACTCCCCTTGCAGCGTGTCTTGATCTCCCCGGCAACAGCGCCAGAAAACAGTCTTGATGCGCATGAGACACACGTCCGTTGGGAACCCCAAGAGGAAGGTGTGATGTGCACAGCAGTAAGTTTTCCCTCAGAAAGAAACCAAGGTTTATCGAACCAGTAGGAGCCAAGAAGCACGTTGAAGGTTGTTGGTGGCGGAGTGTAGTGCGGCGCAACACCGGGATTCGGCGCCAACGTGGAACCTGCACAACACAATCACGTACTTTGCCCCAACGTAACGGTGAGGTTGTCAATCTCACCGGCTTGCTGTAAACAAAGGATTAGATGTATAGTGTGGATGATGATGTTTGTTTGCGAAGAACAATAAAGAACAATTGCAGTAGATTGTATTTCAGATGTAAAGAATAGGATCGGGGTCCACAGTTCACTAGTGGTATCTCTCCCATAAGATAAATAGATGTTGGGTGAACAAATTACAGTTGGGCAATTGACAAATAAAGAAGGCATAACAATGCACATACATATATCATGATGAGTACTATGAGATTTAATCAGGGCATTACGACAAAGTACATAGACCGCTATCCATGCATCTATGCCTAAAAAGTCCACTTTCAGGTTATCATCCGAACCCCTTCCGGGATTAAGTTGTAAACAACAGACAATTGCATTAAGTATGGTGCGTAATGTAATCAACACAAATATCCTTAGACAAAGCATCGATGTTTTATCCCTAGTGGCAACAGCACATCCACAACCTTAGAACTTTCTGTCACGTCCCAGATTTAATGGAGGCATGAACCCACTATCGAGCATAAATACTCCCTCTTGGAGTCACAAGTATCAACTTGGCCAGAGCCTCTACTAGCAACGGAGAGCATGCAAGAACATAAATAACATATATGATAGATTGATAATCAACTTGACATAGTATTAAATATTCATCGGATCCCAACAAACACAACATGTAGCATTACAAATAGATGATCTTGATCATGATAGGCAGCTCACAAGATCTAACATGATAGCACAATGAGGAGAAGACAACCATCTAGCTACTGCTATGGACCCATAGTCCATGGGTGGACTACTCACACATCGATCCGGAGGCGATCATGGTGATGAAGAGACCTCTGGGAGATGATTCCCCTCTCCGGCAGGGTGCCGGAGGCGATCTAATGAATCCCCCGAGATGGGATTGGCGGCTGTGTCTGGAAGGTTTTCCGTATCGTGGCTCTCGGTGGGGGTTTCGCGACGAAGACTATGTGTAGGCGAAAGGGTAGGTCGGGAGCGTCACGAGGGCCCATACAGAGGCCGGCGCGGCCGGGGCAGGCTGCGCCGCCTGTTGTGTGGCCACCTCGTGGCCCCACTTCGTTTCCTCTTCGGACTTGGAAGCTTCGTGGAAAAATAGGACCCTGGGCGTTGATTTCGTCCAATTCCGAGAATATTTCCTTACTAGGATTTCTGAAACCAAAAACAGCAGAAAATAGCAACTGGCTCTTCGGCATCTCGTCAATAGGTTAGTGCCGGAAAATGCATAATAACGACATATAATGTGTATAAAACATGTGAGTATCATGATAAAAGTAGCATGGAACATAAGAAATTATAGATACGTTTGGGACGTATCACATGTACCTTCAAGGGTTCAAAACTACAGACAAGAGCATGAAATTCACAAAAAGTGCATAGTGAAGCCCTTTATTTTGCTAGTTCTCTACGGGCAACCACTCCCTGGAGATATTTCCAAGGACACAGTCCACCATGATGGTTGTAGCCTTGACTTGTCGGACTACTCCCTCGTGATCAATAAATTCTACTTGAGAGGGACCTAGATCATAATCATCTTCTTGGGCTTGATCTTGAGTGGTAGTAGAATTTTGCTCTCCATCTTGATCTTGCTCATTGGCTTGAGGACTTGATTTTTATTATTGTGTATATGTCTCCTCTTGAGTAATAGGTTCCTCGTAACTTGGAGTGGAATATTTGTCTTGAGCTGAGTTAGGCTCCACTTGAGTTGAGCTTGAGTCTTCTTCATTATTCACATGATCTTCATGATCATGGGTCTCACAAGGCAAGATGTGCCCAATGCCCATGGTCCTTATGACTCGAGAAGATTCTTCACCACCTACATCACTTGAAAGAAATTGCTCCTCTTGGGAGCCATTATTCTCATCGAATTCCATGTCACAAGATACTTCAACAAGCATGGTGGACTTGTTGTAGTATCTATAGGCGTGGAATTTGTGTGTATAACCAACAAAAAAACCACATTAGTTCTAGAATCAAATTTACCAAGCTTCTCTTTCCTGTTCTTGATGAAGCATTTTCATTCAAAGACATGGAGATATGAGATGTTCGGCTTGTTCCCCATGAGGAGTTCATAGGGGGTCTTGTTGTAGATTGGTTGAAGAAGAAGCCGATTTTATTCATGAACCTCGGTGGCGATGGCTTCACCCAAAAGTTATGGGGTGACTTAAATTCATCCAACATGGTTCTTGCCATTTCGATAATCGTCCGATTCTTACTCTTCACAACACCATTCATTTAAGGGGTATATGGTGCGGAGAATGGTTCTTGGTTCCCTTATCTTCAACAAGCATGGTGCAGTTTTTTAATTCGGAGCCATTATCCGTTGATGCGTGCAATTAACACACGTCCATTGGGAACCCCAAGAGGAAGGTGTGATGCAGACAGTAGCAAGTTTTCCCTCAGAAAGAAACCAAGGTTTATCGAACCAGGAGGAGCCAAGAAGCACGTTGAAGGTTGATGGCGGTGAAGTGTAGTGCGGCAACACCGGATTCCGGCGCCAACGTGGAACTGCACAACACAACCAAAGTACTTTGCCCCAACGTAATGCAGTGAGGTTGTCAATCTCACCGGCTTGCAAAGAATTAACCGTATTGTGTGGAAGATGATTGTTTGCGGAACAGTAAAGAACAAGTATTGCAGTAGATTGTATTTAGATGTAAAGAATAGACCGGGGTCCACGGTTCACTAGCGGTGTCTCTCCCATAAGATAAATAGCATGTTGGGTGAACAAATTACAGTTGGGCAATTGACAAATAAAGAAGGCATAACAATGCACATACAAATATCATGATGAGTACTATGAGATTTAATCAGGGCATTACGACAAAGTACATAGACCGCCATCCAGCATGCATCTATGCCTAAAAAGTCCACTTTCAGGTTATCATCCGAACCCCTTCCGGTATTAAGTTGCAAGCAACAGACAATTGCATTAAGTATGGTGCGTAATGTAATCAACACAAATATCCTTAGACAAAGCATCGATGTTTTATCCCTAGTGGCAATAGCACATCCACAACCTTAGAACTTTCTGTCACTGTCCCAGATTTAATGGAGGCATGAACCCACTATCGAGCATAAATACTCCCTCTTGGAGTCACAAGTATCAACTTGGCCAGAGCCTCTACTAGCAACGGAGAGCATGCAAGAACATAAACAACACATATGATAGATTGATAATCAACTTGACATAGTATTCAATATCCATCGGATTCCAACAAACACAACATGTAGGATTACAAAGAAACAATCTTGATCATGATAGGCAGCTCACAAGATCGAGCATGATAGCGCAATTAGGAGAAGACGACCATCTAGCTACTGCTATGGACCCATGGTCCAGGGGTGAACTACTCACACATCAATCCGGAGGCGATCATGGCAATGAAGAGACCTCCGGGAGATGATTCCCCTCTCCGGCAGGGTGCCGAGGCGATCTCCTGAATCCCCCGAGATGGGATTGGCGGCGGCTGCGTCTCTGGAAGGTTTTCCGTATCGTGGCTCTCGGTACTGGGGGTTTCGCGACGGAGGCTTTAAGTAGGCGGAAGGGCAGGTCAGGAGGCGCCACGGTGGCTCCACACAACAGGGCCACGCGGGACCCTTGCTGGCCGCGCCGCCCTGTTGTGGCGGCGCCTCGTGGCTCCACTTCGTAAGTCCTCCGGTCTTCTGGAAGCTTCGTGCAAAAATAGGACCCTGGGCGTTGATTTCGTCCAATTCTGAGAATATTTCCTTACTAGGATTTAAAAAAAAAAACAGCAGACAGACAATGGCTCTTCGGCATCTCGTCAATAGGTTAGTGCCGGAAAATGCATAATAATGACATATAATGTGTATAAAACATGTGAGTATCATCATAAAAGTAGCATGGAACATAAGAAATTATAGATACGTTTGGGACGTATCAAGCATCCCCAAGCTTAGTTCCTACTCGCCCTCGAGTAGGTAAACGATAACAAAGATAATTTCTGAAGTGACATGCTATCATAATCTTGATCATACTATTGTAAAGCACATGAGATGAATGCAGCGATTCGAAGCAATGATGAAGATAATGAGTAAACAAATGAATCATATAGCAAAGACTTTTCATGAATAATACTTTCAAGACAAGCATCAATAAGACTTGCATAAGAGTTAACTCATAAGCAATAAATTCTTAGTAGAAAGCTTTGAAACAACACAAAGGAAGATATAAGTTTCAGCGGTTGCTTTCAACTTCAACATGTATATCTCATGGATAATTGTCAACACAAAGTAATATAACAAGTGCAATAGGTAAACATGTAAGAATCAATGCACACAGTTTACACAAGTGTTTGCTTCTAGGATAGAAAGAATAGGTAAACTGACTCAACAATAAAGTAGAAGATAGGCCCTTCGCAGAGGGAAGCATGGATTACTATTTTTGTGCTAGAGCTTTTATTTTGAAAACAAGAAAAACAATTTTGTCAACGGTAGTAATGAAGCATATGAGTTATGTATAAGACATCTTATAAGTTGCAAGCCTCATGCATAGTATACTAATAGTGCCCGCACCTTGTCCTAATTAGCTTGGGTTAACACGGATTATCATTGCATAACATATGTTTCAACCAAGTGTCACAAAGGGTACCTCTATGCCGCTTGTACAAGGGTCTAAGGAGAAGGTTCGCATTGGATTTCTCGCTTTTGATCATTCTCAACTTAGACACCCATACCGGGACAACATAGACAACAGATAATGGACTCCTCTTTTAATGCTTAAGCATTCAACAACAGGTAATATTCTCATAAGAGATTGAGGTTTTATGTCCAAACTGAAACTTCCACCATGAATCATGGATTTAGTTAGCGGCCCAATGTTCTTCTCTAACAGTATGCATACTCAAACCATTTGATTGTGAAAACCGCCCTTACTTCAGACAAGACGAACATGCATAGCAAGTCACATGATATTCAACAAAGGTAAAAGAGTTGATGGCGTCCCCATGAAACATGGTTACCGCACAACAAGCAACTTACTAAGAAATAAAACACATAAGTACATATTCTTCACCACGATAGTTTTTAAGGCTATTTGTCCCATGAGCTATATATTGTAAAGGTAAAGAATGGAATTTTAAAGGTATCACTCAAGTAATGTACTTTGGAATGGCGGAGAAATAGCATGTGGTAGGTAGGTATGGTGGACACAAATGGCATATTGTTTTGCTCAAGGATTTGGATGCACGAGAAGAATCCCTCTCAATACAAGGCTAGGCTAGCAAGGTTGTTTGAAGCAAACTCAAGTATAAATGGTGCAGCAAGACTCACATATGAACATATTGTAAGCATTATAAGACTTTACATTGTCTCCTTGTTGTTCAAACACCTCAACCAGAAAATATCTAGACTTAGAGAGAACAATCATGCAAACCAAATTTTAACATGCTCTATGTAGTTATTCATTAATGGGTACAAGGTACATGATGCAAGAGCTTAAACAAGATCTATATGAGCACAACAATTGCCAAGTATCACATTATTCAAGACATTAACCCAATTACCACATGCGGCATTTTCCGTTTCCAACCATATATCAATGAATGAGGTAGTTCAACTTTCGCAATGAACATTAAAGATAAAGCTAAGAACACATGTGTTCATACGAAATAGCGGAGCGTAATATCTCCAATATAAAGGATTGTGGGATCTGACTTTATTCAAACAAAACAAAAACTAAAGCAAACAGATGCTCCAAGCAAAGCACATAAGATGTGACTGAATAAAAATATAGTTTCATTAGAGGAACCTGATAATGTTGTCGATGAAGAAGGGGATACCTTGGGCATCCCCAAGCTTAGACGCTTGGGTCTTCTTAAAATATGCAGGGATGAACCACGGGGCATCCCCAAGCTTAGACTTTTCACTCTTCTTGATCATATTGTATCATCCTCCTCTCTTGACCCTTGAAAACTTCCTCCACACCAAACTCGAAACAAACTCATTAGAGGGTCAGTGCATAATTCATATATTCAGAGGTGACATAATCATTCTTAATACTTCTGGACATTGCACAAAGCTACTGAAAGTTAATGGAACAAAGAAATCCATCAAACATAACAAAACAGGCAATGCGAAATAAAAGGCAGAATCTATCAAAACAGAACAGTCCGTAAAGACGAATTTTAAAATGGCAACAGACTTGCTCAGATGAAAATGCCCAAATTGAATGAAAGTTGCGTACATATCTGTGGATCACGCACGTAAATTGGCAGATTTTTCTGAGTTACCTACAGAGAATTCTACCCAGATTCGTGACAGCAAGAAATCTGTTTCTGTGCAGTAATCCAAATCTAGTATTGACTTTACTATCAAAGACTTTACTTGGCACAACAATGCAATAAAATAAAGATAAGGAGAGGTTGCTACAGTAGTAAACAACTTCCAAGACTCAAATATAAAACAAAGTACTGTAGTAAAAACATGGGTTGTCTCCCATAAGCGCTTTTCTTTAACGCCTTTCAGCTAGGCGCAGAAAGTGTGAATCAAGTGTTATCAAGAGATGAAGCATTGACATCAAAAAATTTCTCACAAACAAGACTTGTTGCAGAGGGTACCTTAGATGCTCCATTATCTAAATTTCCCATAGTGGCACTAAGGGTTTTATCAATTTTAGGCTTATAATTCTTTGGCTTAGGCACCTTAGAGACATACATGAATTTTTGCTCCTTGCCCACATAAGCTTTCTCCTTAAATTTAAGAGAAGAAAAAGTTGAACCCAATTTTCCCATAGCTTCTTCAAGTTTACCAATTCTATGTGTTTGATTATCATGGATAGCATAAGTTTCTAAAATAGCAATTCTTTCATTAATTCCTCCTAGGGATTTATCAAGTTTATCAGTATTATCAAGTAATACCCCTAGTTTAGTCTCAACACTTGGAAGATTTTTCTCTATGGCTTCCAACTTTTTCATGACGTCCTCAAGAGAGATTTCAATTTTAATTTCATTAACAGGTGGTATTCCAACTAGACTCTCAATGATGCAACTAGCTTCTAAAGCAGGAGTACCTAGGAAATTACCCCCGAAAGAGTATCAAGAACATACCTATTCCAACTAGATATACCAACATAAAAGTTCCTAAGTAGGATACTAGTGGAGTGTTTCTTAGTGCACCTATGATGAGCATCACTAATTCTATACCAAGCATCTTTAAAACTTTCTCCACCTTGTTGTTTAAATGAACGAACTTCAACTTCAGGATTACTCATTTTAGCAGTAGTAAATAAAGCAAACTAGATAAAGTAAATGCAAGTAACTAATTTTTTTGTGTGTTTTTGATATGGAGAACAAGACAGTAAATAAAGTAAAACTAGCAACTAATTTTTTTGTGTTTTGTTTTAGTGCAGCAAACAAAGTAGTAAATAAAGCAAGACAAAAACAAAGTAAAGAGAATGGAAGTGGAGACTCCCCTTGCAGAGTGTCTTGATCTCCCCGGCAACGGCGCCAGAAAAAGAGCTTGATGCGTGCAATTAACACACGTCGTTGGGAACCCCAAGAGGAAGGTGTGATGCGACAGTAAGTTTTCCTCGAAAGAAACCAAGGTTTATCGAACCAGAAGAGCCAAGAAGCACGTTGAAGGTTGATGGCGGCGAAGTGTAGTGCGGCGCAACACGGATTCAGCGCCAACGTGGAACCTGCACAACACAACCAAAGTACTTTGCCCCAACGTAACAGTGAGGTTGTCAATCTCACCGGCTTGCTGTGAACAAAGAATTAACCGTATTGTGTGGAAGATGATTGTTTGCGAAGAACAGTAAAGAACAAGTATTGCAGTAGATTGTGTTTTAGATGTAAAGAATAGACCGGGGTCCAAAGTTCACTAGCGGTGTCTCTCCCATAAGATAAATAACATGTTGGGTGAACAAATTACAGTTGGGCAATTGACAAATAAAGAAGGCATAACAATGCACATACAAATATCATGATGAGTACTATGAGATTTAATCAGGGCATTACGACAAAGTACATAGACCGCCATCCAGCATGCATCTATGCCTAAAAAGTCCACTTTCAGGTTATCATCCGAACCCCTTAAGTATTAAGTTGCAAGCAACAGACAATTGCATTAAGTATGGTGCGTAATGTAATCAACACAAATATCCTTAGACAAAGCATCGATGTTTTATCCCTAGTGGCAAAGCACATCCACAACCTTAGAACTTTCTGCAACTGTCCCAGATTTAATGGAGGCATGAACCCACTATCGAGCATAAATACTCCCTCTTGGAGTCACAAGTATCAACTTGGCCGAGCCTCTACTAGCAACGGAGAGCATGCAAGAACATAAACAACACATATGATAGATTGATAATCAACTTGACATAGTATTCAATATCCATCGGATCCCAACAAACACAACATGTAGGATTACAAAGAAACGATCTTGATCATGATAGGCAGCTCACAAGATCGAGCATGATAGCACAATTAGGAGAAGACGACCATCTAGCTACTGCTATGGACCCATGGTCCAGGGGAACTACTCACACATCAATCCGGAGGCGATCATGGCAATGAAGAGACCTCCGGGAGATGATTCCCCTCTCAGTGCCGGAGGCGATCTCCTAAATCCCCCGAGATGGGATTGGCGGCGGCTGCATCTCTGGAAGGTTTTCCGTATCGTGGCTCTCGGTACTGGGGGTTTCGCGACGGAGGCTTTAAGTAGGCGGAAGGGCAGGTCAGGAGGCGCCACGGGGGCCCCACACAACAGGGCCGCGCGGGCCCCTTGCTGGCCGCGCCGCCCTGTTGTGGCGGTGCCTCGTGGCCCCACTTCGTAAGTCCTCCGGTCTTCTGGAAGCTTCGTGCAAAAATAGGATCCTGGGCGTTGATTTCGTCCAATTCCGAGAATATTTCCTTACTAGGATTTCTGAAACCAAAAACAGCAGAAAATAGCAACTGGCTCTTCGGCATCTCGTCAATAGGTTAGTGCCGGAAAATGCATAATAATGACATATAATGTGTATAAAACATGTGAGTATCATCATAAAAGTAGCATGGAACATAATAAATTATAGATACGTTTGGGACGTATCATCCGTCTTTATTGCCTTGACTTCGTTTATCTTGAGTAGTCATCAACAATAATAAGTCCAAATTTTCTTCCACCGAGAGTATCATACGTTGTAGGTCCAAATAGGTTAATACTCTTTATGGATGTATTTTTCCCAAATTGTTTACCTGCAACACAAGCACTACATATGCTATGTTTTAAATCAACATTGGTTAGTCAAACAACATGATAATTCTTTAGGAGTAAAGTAAATTATATAGCCAAGGGACTCAACAAGCATGATATTCTCAAGAGATAAATCCTTTGAGATAACCGATTTGCCTGGTTTCAATACCTTTGCCCTAGACGTATCTATGAATCTGATGCTTGAGTTTGAGTTGATATCTTTAGTAAATTTCTCAAGCACATCCCTTCCTCCGGTTATATGATTTTTGCATCCACTATCAAGCACCCATTTTGGTTCACTGGGATGAATATCCCTACATAATAAATCCTTAGATTTTGGAACCCATTTTGCAATGGGTCCCTTGACATTAGTAGCAAGCACTTTAGGAACCCAAATGGAATATAAACTATAAGCCTACTCATTACGGGGACCAACATATTTAGCATACACATTCCCATTTGTGCCCTTACATAGCACATAGGATGGATTAAATTCTCCCACTAAGTAGTGACAGCATTGCCCCTAGTGGCCTTCCCAAACCTAAAATTCTTCTTGCTACTCTATTTTATCTTGTGTCCTCTTGCACAAACTTGACATTCTTAGGTGGAGTGACATATTTCATGTTCTTTCTTGGATTATATCCAAGTCGTTTCTTTGGAGTCCTTACATTTTGTTGAGCAAGACCATTATCGATCCTGTTCTTATTTGTATCCACACGAAATGCTTTAACAAATGAAGAGTTAGAAGCACAAGCAATATCATCAACAAGAATAGGATCATTTATGGTTCCAAGAACTTCATTGTGAGCTATTGGAAGTTGACCATGATCCTGCCTAAGTTTCAAGAGCTCAACCTTGACTATCTTGCTAATAACCTCAAGGTGCTTAAGATCCTTAGTAAGAGAACCATGAGAAACCTCCAATTCCTTTTTAGATCCATCAATTTATTGGGAAATTGTACGAGATCTATTAAGAGTATCAAGATGTTTAGCTTTATGTAATTTAAAAGTCTCAATTTGTTGTGAAAGCATAAAGGAAGTGTTCTTCTCCTCGTTGAGATCTTGCTTTAGGAGATTGTATCTCCGGAACCCCATCTTCAATATGGGTATTCATTTACTCAGTGGTCTCGTTTCGTTGAACAACGGTATCCATGATGTACTCGAATTGAGCTCGATCTTCGCCACGTAGATAACACATAACTTTACACAATGTACTAATTAAAGCATCATCTAAATCATCATTATTATTAGCACTAGAGAGAGTAGATGAAGATGTCACCTTGGCTCCCAAAGCCATAAGACATGAATGGGAGGGGTTGTTGTTGTAGTCCTTTTAGTAGTAGTATGTGAAAAGTGATCCGGGTTTAGAAAGAGCTAACCTGAACATTCCGACATCATTCTCCTCTTCCTCATCCTCCTCATCATCGGACGTATATTTGGCTTGTCGCTTCTTGTTCTTGAGGTTGACGGGATTAGGCTTCAACTTGGGCCTTATTTCCTTGGTGTACTTTGGCTTTTCTTCCCTCTTCTCATATGTGTATTTGTCAGAGAAATATCCCGGTTCATCACAATTGTAGCAATTTTGCTTTCTCCCTTTAGTGAAACCGAACTTTCCATATTTCTTGGCAAGGAAGGCAAAGTCCACATCAATCTCACTAGTGGAAGTCATTCCTAGTTCTTCATCTTGAGTGTTATCTTCTTCTTCGTGATATGAAACAACCATGGATTTAAATTCTAGGGAGGTTGTGCTCATAGCACGAGCGATATCCTTGGTACTTTATTGGCGGACTTAACCATGTCATCATGATCAATAAAGTATCAAACTAGTTGATTCGGTGTCATTTGACGCAAAGGATCCAAGAAGTTGAAATTGAAGGCCAATTCTTGATATTGGGGAGAAATGATTTGAATGAACTTGCTCTTAATGAACTCATTATTCACGACAAATCCATCTTGAAATCTACCACACTGAAGGCTGATACGTCCAAAACGTATCTACTTTCCCGAACACTTTTGCTATTGTTTTGCCTCTAATTTTTGTATTTTGGATACAACTAACACGAACTAACGCTGTTTTCAGCAGAATTGCCCTGGTGTCTTATTTTTGTGCAGAAACTCAACTTTCAGGAAAATCCCCGGGATTAATTCCAATGGGCCTATTTTCACGAAGATGGACGGAGCCAGAAGACCAGAAGGAGGGGGGGTCACGAGGCGCCCACCCCACAAGCGGCGCGGTGGGCCCCAGGCGCCGGCCTATGGTGGCGGTGCCTCGGCCGCCTCCGACGCCCCCTTTCGACTACTTAAGGGTTTCGACCTAAAAATGCACGGGGGTTAGACGAAATTGCAGAAGACATCCAACACCGCCACCATCGTGAAACTCCGTCTCGGGACCAGAAACTCCGTTCTGGCACCCTGCCGGGATGGGGAATTGGAGGAGATCATCGCCATCATCACCACCGACACCTCTCCATCGACCATCCATGCTTCCCCCATCCATGTGTGAGTAATTCCCCCGTAGTAGGCTGAAGGGGATGGTAGGGATTGGATGAGATTGATCATGTAATAGCATAAGATTGTTAGGGCATAGTGCCTAGTATCCGTAATGGGTACTTTTATGATATTGTTGCAACTTGTTATGCTTAATGCTTGTCACTAGGGCCCGAGTGCCATGATCTCAGATCTGAACATGTTATTTATTCATGATGATATTCATTGTTTTATGATCTTACCTGCAAGTTGTATACACATATTGCTGTCGGAACCCGAGGCCCCAAAGTGACGAAATTGGGACAACCGGAGGGGAAGGTGTGATATGAGGATCACATGTGTTCACGGAGTGTTAATGCTTTGCTCGGTGCTCTATTAAAAGGAGTACCTTAATTACCATAGATTCCCTAGAGGCTGCCACCGGCTGGTAGGACAGAAGATGTTGTGCATGTTTCTCATTGCGAGCACGTACGACTACATATGGAACACATGCCTATGGTTGTTTAGTACTTGGATACTGTTTTATTACTATCTGCAAATGCCCTACCTTGATTGTTACATGAGTTCTCTTATCCATGCAGCGCCCGTTCATCCATCCCTGTGCCTACAGTATTTTAATCCTGTTGTTTACTATAATCACTACTGTTGTCTTTGTTACCTTGCTATTTCATACTGCCTCTGCTATAAAACTGTTACTCTTGATAAACTCTTGCGAGCAAGTCTGTTTCCAGGTGCAGCTGAATTGACAACTCCGCTGTTAAGGCTTACAAATATTCTTTGGCTCCCCTTGTGTCGAAAATAAATTGGGTTTTACTTCCCTCGAAGACTGTTGCGATCCCCTATACTTGTGGGTCATCAAGACTATTTTCTGGCGCCGTTGCCGGGGAGCATAGCTTTATTTGCAAGTTCACCTGGATTGATATTGTTCGCTGCAAATCCTCCATCATGGGTAAACCTCGCGATACTAAAGTCGCCATATTACCATCCACTACAAGAAAAGGTACAACTGAGTACCTCTGCTGCTCTTGATTCACCATCTGTGATAAGTCAACTTGTTTCACCACCACAAGCTTCACGTGTTGGTACTTCTGCTGAATCTGAAAATTCCTCTGATAATTTTGATGATGCTTCTACTGTGCTTGATGATAATGGTTCATTAGGTCCTTTTCTAGATGCTATAATTGCTAGGTCTAGACAAATTGAAAATACTGAAATTCCTAATGAAAATACTGTTACACCTGTTAATTCACCTGAGTCTGTTGAACACTCTAGTGATGATCTTGATGAAGATTATGTGGAACTTGATGATGACTTTATTAATAAATGCAATGCTACTACTGATGCAAGTAATATTAAAAAGCTTCTTGCACAACGTGCTGTTAGATATAAACTGTCTCCTGATCCTAAATTTGCCACATCTCCTATAAACATTAAGGATAAGGATTATGATTTTCTCTTGATTTATCTCATATATCTATTGTTGAGAAAACACCTTTTTGTGGTACTGAAAAAGAAAGTGCTATAGAACACATGATTGAGCTGTCTACTCTGAGTAGCTTTTCTGATGATACCAAGAAGCGTACTTATTTTGTTGCTAATTTTTTCCTTTCTCATTAAAGGATGATGCTAAAACTTGGTATAATAGTTTGCCTCCTGATTCTATTGATAGTCCAAGTGGTTTGCTTGATGTTTTCTTTCGGAAATACTTTCCTGCTAGTGCTCAACATATTGCTTTGCAGAAAATTTATAGTTTTGACCAGGAAGATGGAGAGAAATTGCCTGAAGCTTGGGCAAGATTTTGCTCTCTTATCAGAGCTCGCCTGGACATGATTTGGAAAAGCATGACCTACTTGATATATTTTATAGTGGACTAACCATTGAGTCTAGGGCATACCTGGATAGTTGTGCTGGTTGTGTTTTCAGGAAAAGAACTCCAGATGAGCGAGAAGAATTATTGGCTAAAATAGGCCGGAATCATGATGATTGGACTACACCTGAACCAACTCCAACGCCAATATTGAAGAAGAGGGGTATGATTAAATTAAATGATGAAGATATGAGGGAAGCCAAGAAATCTCTTAAGGAGAAAGGTATTAAATCTGAAGATGTGAAGAATTTACCTCCCATAGAAGATTTATGTAAGATAACTCCCCCTTCATCCATGATTGAGGTACATTCTCTTCAACGCTTTAGTAGGGAAGATATTCCGTACTCAAAACCTCCTGATCAATGTTTAGATGAGTTTGATAAATATATTGTTAAGCAAGATAATTTTAATATGAGAGTAGAGAATCATTTAATGGAAAATTCTCAAGCTATTAGTAAATTGCATGATATTGTGGAGAGAACCTCCAATGATGTTAAGATGCTTGTTAAACATTTTCATATGGTTCAAAATCAAATTGATCAACTCACTAAAGTGCAAAATGACTTGTTAAAAAATACTCATAAAGAGAAACATGCTTATGAAGTAACAACTAGAGGTGGTGTTTCTACTCAGGATCCTCTATATCCTGAGGGGCATCCCAAGAGAGTTGAACAAGATTCTCAACGAACTAAAGAAACTAGTGCTCCCTCTAAGAAAAAGAAGAAGAAACATAAAATTGTTGTAGAATCTTCTGAACCTGTTAATGATCCTAATAGTATTTCTATTTCTGATGCTGAAACTGAAAGTGGTAATGAACATGATAAAGATAATGATAAGAATGATGTTTCTGATAAAGAAGAGGTTGAAGATGAACCTGAAAAGCATGCTAAAAATAAAAAGTACACCAAATAAGATTTTATTGCTAAGAAACATGGTAATGAAAGAGAACCTTGGGTTCAAAAGCAAATGCCTTTTCTGCTAAGAAACTAAAATCAAAGGAGGAAGAACACTATAATAAATTTTGTGATTGGATGAAACCTTTGTTTTTGCAAATCCCTTTGACTGATGCTATTAAATTGCCTCCTTATTCAAAGTATATGAAAGATATTGTCTCTAACAAAAGGAAAATTCCTAATGAGGAGATTTCCACTATGCTTGCTAATTATTCTTTCAATGGCAAGGTTCCAAAGAAGCTGGGCGACCCAGGTATACCGACTATTCCTTGTTCCATCAAGAATAATTATGTTAGAACTGCTCTATGTGATTTGGGAGCAGGTGTTAGTGTTATGACTTTTCTCTTTACAAGAGACTTGATTTAGATAAGTTGATACCAACTGATATATCTTTGCAAATGGCTGATAAATCTACTGTTGTTCCTGTTGGTATATGTGAGGATGTTCCTGTTCAAGTTACTCAAAATTGCTTAATATTAACTGATTTTGTTGTATTGGAAATGCCTGAAGATGATAACATGTCTATTATTCTTGGAAGACCTTTTCTTAATACACTGCAGGGCTGTTATTGATTGCAATAAAGGAAAAGTTACTTTCAATGTTGATGACAAGGAACATACTGTTTATTTTCCCAAGAGAATTGATAAAGTACATGGAGTTAATACAATTTCTAATTTGAGATCTATCAAAGTGGGGGATATTGATTGTCCAATATATGAGCCTAAAGAAGAATATCAAACTCTTGTGACTGGATCCATAGCAATACAACATAAGGTAACATGATTGATTTGAGGTTTATTTCTTCTTATGACATGTAAAAATTATTTGGTGGCAAGACTTGATCAACCTTGTTAACAAGTATATTTTATATGCATAGAAGAGCTAAACAACATTTCTTTCTTTCTCCACTTGTTTTACTTGCTGTAGTACCACTTGTTTTGCAAGATGCTAAGTTGTTTAGAAGTTTGAAAATCTTTTTCTGTCCTGAATTAGTAATTTTAACACCCAGAAATGTGCGTTTTTCGAAGTTCTAAAAATTTACAAAAATTATACCGTTGGTCTTATTTTTCGAAGAGCAACCTGGGAGTGCCGGGGCTGACCAGTGGGGCACCCAGGGCTGCCCCATGAGCCGGCGCGGCCAAGGAGGGCGCGCCACGCTGTGGTGTGGGCCCCTCCTTGCCCCACTAAGTCATCTCTTCCTCCCATTCTACTCTCTCTCCCGAAAAACTCGTACCAATTTCTCTCACTCGCGTTTTTGCTCAAGAGCTCAGGATTCTTCGATCTCTTTGCTCAGCCCAGATTTCTGTCTGAAATTTGGCACATTTGCTCTCGGTATGTGACTCCTCCGATTATCCAAATAGAATTTTGTTTGGTTGAGTATATCTTGAGTATTTTGCTGCTATAGGTAACATGTTAAGTGAGCTTGCATGCTTGTTCTAAGTTGTAAAAATTAGTTTTGATGCATGTTTTGTACTCTACCAAGTTCCTATAGTAGTTTCCCTCATTTATATGTCTCCAAATCAACTTTTATAATGTTTGTTGAAAAATTTCAGAAAATGGAGTGGAATAGGCACCAACTGAACCAACAAGAATTGGAGGTGCAAGGAGTTATGAGAGTTCACCGCGAAGAGGGAGTATACCCCTCCTACTACCCCTGCACCGATTTCATGAGAAGTGCAGGAATTTTTCAGGATGTTCAAAATCTAATTTCCAATGCAGGGTTAGAAGATTTTGTTGTTGGTGAACCTTACCAATATGCAAAACTAACCATGTCAGTGGTGCAGGATTTTGAATTCCATTGGTCCCAACCTAACCCCATGGTTCAATATAAAATCTACAATAAAACTGTCAACTTGCCCTTTGATGATTTTTGTGCAGCTATTAAAGTGCCACAGTGGGGATCGCATGAGAAGATTAGGGGGCTGCCATCGGAACTCTTGAAACTTTACGAGATGATCTGTCAAGGGAGAAGTTTCTCGGATGAGAGTGGTAAAATTCGTAGTATTCAACTCCCAGCTATTCGCTACTTTGCTCACTTCATCACCAAGTGCGTTCTTGCTAGAAAGAATGCAAATAAGTTATCTATCCAGGATTTGGCTTTCCTAGCTGCTGCATTGCAATGTGATAGGACTTATAATTTGGGTGCTTTGATAGCCTTTAGACTTGCTACTAACCGTGATAAAGGAGGAATTTGTGGAGGTCTTATCGCCTCTCATTTGCTAGCTATGCATGGTGTAGAACCTCACCCTCTTGATGTTCAGCTCTCCATAGAGAAACTTGATATTGTTTCCATGATAAAACATGACTTTGTTTCCGATTGGTCTAATTTGAGTAACCTGTCTTATAAGATAACATTTTACAAGAAAAATTGGAGAACGACTAAAAAAACTGAAAGGCTAGTAGGATTGCCTGCACCTGCTTTGTTTAACCTTGATTCCAGGAAAAATTGGTCGGTCACGGAAGATGAACTAAATGCATACATAGAGGGGGATGGCCATCATGCAGGGAACGGCACGGAGGAGGCCGAGGAACACCTCGACTTGTCATCCGATGCAGCGAGCTCTTCACATCAACATTTTGGTCATGTGGAGCCTTCACCCTTTTCTTCTGCACATGGACCTTATTATGACCACACCATGTACGATCCACCGGCGTGGAACCCTGACCCTCGCTGGGGTTGATCTCCACTTAGGCCAAAAGCCTAAGCTTGGGGGGAGGTGATAACCCACAAGTATAGGGGATCGCAACAGTCTTCGTGGGAAGTAAAACCCAATTTATTGATTCGACACAAGGGGAGATAAAGAATACTTGAAAGCCTTAACAGCGGAGTTGTCAATTCAGTGCACACTGGAAACAGACTTGCTCGCAAGAGTTTATCGAGTAACGTTTTATAACGATAGCAGTAGTGAAATAACAGCGTGAGTAACAAAGACAGCAGTAGTGATTATAGTAAACAGCAGGATTAAAATACTGTAGGCACAGGGATGGATGAACGGGCGTTGCATGGATGAGAGAAACTCATGTAACAATCAAAGCGGGGCATTTGCAGATAATAATAAAACGGTATCCAAGTACTAATCAATCAATAGGCATGTGTTCCATATATGGTCGTACGTGCTCGCAATGAGAAACTTGCACAACATCTTTTGTCCTACCAGCCGGTGGCAGCCGGGCCTCTAGGGAATCTACTGGATATTAAGGTACTCCTTTTAATAGAGTACCGGAGCAAAGCATTAACACTCCGTGAACACATGTGATCCTCACATCACCGCCTTCCCCTCCGGTTGTCCCAATTTCTATCACTTTGGGGCCTCGGGTTCCGGACAGCAACATGTGTATACAACTTGCAGGTAAGATCATAAACAACGAATATCTTCATGAATCAATAACATGTTCAGATCTGAGATCATGGCACTCGGGCCCTAGTGACAAGCATTAAGCATAACAAGTTGCAACAATATCATAAAAGTAACATCTACGGATACTAGGCACCATGCCCTAACAATCTTATGTCTATTACATGACCAATCTCATCCAATCCCTACCATCCCCTTCAGCCTACAGCGGGGAATTACTCACACATGGATGGGGAAACATGGCTGGTCGATGGAGAGGCATCGGTGGTGATGATGGCGATGATCTCCTCCAATTCCCCGTCCTGGCGAGGTGCCAGAACGGAGTTTCTGGTCCCGAGACGGAGTTTCACGACGGTGGCGGCGTACTGGATGTCTTCTGGCGATTTCGTCTCTCTCCCCGTGCGTTTTTAGGTCGAAGGCAATAAGTAGTCCGAAGGAGGGCGTCGGGGGCCAACGAGCCGCCACACACAGGGCCGCGCGCCTCCTGGGCCGCACCGGCCTAGCGTGTGGGGCCCTCAGGCCCCCACCTGCTTGCCCTTCTGGCTCCGCCAATATTCTGGGAAAATAGGACCTTTCGCATAAATTCCGAGGATTTTCCTGAAAGTTGGATTTCTGCACAAAAACGAGACACCAGAGCAGTTCTGCTGAAAACAGCGTTAGTCCATGTTAGTTGTATCCAAAATACACAAATTAGAGGCAAAACAATAGCAAAAGTGTTCGGGAAAGTAGATACGTTTTGGACGTATCAACTCCCCCCAAGCTTAGCTTATTGCTTGTCCTCAAGCAATTCAGTTAACAACTGAGTGCGATAAAAGAACTTTCACGAACACATTTGTTCATATGATGTAAATATTCTCATGATATGGCAAGTACTTAAGCAATTCATAATAAGGTACATGCAAATAAAATCATCTAATAGCTATGTCAATCATGGAAAAGTTACCAACAAATTAATAAAAAGCATCATGAATCATGTCTATCAGCAGGATTGCAATGTTCATAAAAGGATATGATAAAGTGGTATCTCGCTTGCCCGTATTTGTACAGCAAAACATAAATGCTTGGGCACCTTTGAGGTTCATGAGAAGACTGGAAGTAAAGATTATCAAAGATAAAAGCATCAAAGTTATACCACAATTAATCACATTTTGGGACAAGCATATTATACTAAGAATGACAGTTGTGCTCTCAAGAAAGTACTCAAAGAAAGGATGGAGACTCAATGTAAAAGTAAAAGATTGACCTTCGCAGAGGGAAGCAGGGATTAACATGTGCTAGAGCTTTTCATTTTTCTAAAGACAGAAGTAAAATGGTTTTGATAGGTGTTTGTTGTTGTCAACGAATGGTAATGGGTACTATAACTACCTCATCAACCGGACTTCCAAGAGCGGCTCCCATGAAATTTTATTTTTGGGTGGCACTCCTTCCAACCTTGCTTTCACAAACCATGGCTAACCGAATCCTCGGGTGCCAACAATCTCATACCATGAAGGAGTGCCTTTTTATTTTAGTTTTATTTAGAAGACACTCCTCCCCACCTTTGCTTTCTCAAGCCATGGCTAACCGAATCCTCGGGTGCCAACCAACAATCACATACCATGGAGGAGTGTCTATTTATAAATTTATGAAGGTTAATTAATTGGGGCTCGGAACCCCGTTGCCAGCTCTTTTCAAAATTATTGGATAAGCGGATGTGCCACTAGTCCATTGGTGAAAGTCCGTCAGGAGTAAATGACAAGATTGAAAGATAAACACCACATACTTCCTCATGAGCTATAAAACATAAACACAAATTGAGAAGCATTTTGAAGGTTTTAAAGGTAGCACATGAGAATTTACTTGGAATGGTTTGAAATGCCATGCATAGGTATTTATGGTGGACACTCTGGAATAACTTGGTTTTCAGGGGTTTGGAAGCACGAGCAGCGTTCCCGCTCAGTAAGGCTAGCAATAGACTAGGAAGCGACAATCAAGAGAGCAGTAACTGTCATAATCATGCTTGCGGCAAAATAAATTAACGGAGGCATAAAAGTGATACAAGAACTCTGAGGTAAAGTAAATCATCGAGGCTTAATTGACATTTGTTCAGTCATATGCATGCGTGAGCATGTGCCAAGTTGATTCAAGTGAATTATTCAGAGGAGGATACCACAATATCATACCTATCTATGAATAAAACAATGCAAGCAAATATTTATGACATGCTACTCATATTAATAAATTGGAACTAATCATGAGAGAACATGAACTACTAGACTTTCTTAAATGACATATACCTCGCATGAACCAACTAAGCATGCTCACATGGATGAGTATATGTACAAAAATGAAAACAAATAGAGTTCATACCAGCCTCTCACCACAATCAGATTGTCGTAGATCGTCATTATTGCCTTTTCACTTGTATAGCTTGAATAATATGAAATGAAAACCACGCTCCAGCCACCGAAGACCATTGAACTCATAATGAACTTTACAAAACCAAAAAAGAACAGCAAATATTTTTGGTGTTTTCGAATTAAAAACAAGAACCAAAATGAAACAAGCAAACCAAGCAAAATCTTTTTGGGTTTTCTTATAGCAAACCAACGATAGCACACAAAGCAAAATCAAAGCAAGAAACCAAGATAAACAAATGGAGAAGAGAAACAACAGAAATATTTTTGGTCTTTTTGTGTTTTAGGAAAGAAACAAAGCAAAAACAAGAGAATGAAAACTAGAAGAAACACAGAAAAGCAGGATGGCAGAAATCTGCCAAAACCTGCCAGCAGTACAGAAATCGATTTTTACAAAAATCTTCCATTGCTCAGTTCGAAAAGTGTTCAGCTAATGAAAGTTAGATAACAACCTGGGGAACATGCACACAAATTTTCAACTCAAAATAACGTCCTGGCTGTGCACACGAATATTTTTAGTAACAGCCCAGAATCTGTTTTCTGGCAGCACTTCCCCAAATATCATCTCCCTCTTATTAGAAAACCACTTAAAGAAACTAAACAAGTGTGTACAAGTATCCAGCAACCATAATATGCAAAGAATGAGTGATGCCGGTATACCTCACCCCAAGCTTAGGCTTTTGGCCTAAGTGGAGTTCATTTCCAGCGAGGGTCAGGTTCCACGCCGGCGAATCGTACATGGCGTGATCATAATAAGGTCCCTGTGCAGAAGAATAGCGTGGAGGCTCCGCATGACCATAATGTTGATCGAGCTCGCTGCATCGGATGATGTCGAGGTGTTCCTCGGCCTCCTCCGTGCCGCCTCTCGCATGATGGCCATCTCCCTCCAAGTATGCATTCGTTCACCTTCTGTGGCTGACCAATTCTTCCGGAATCAAAGTTAAACGAACAGGTGCAGGCAATCTTACTAGTTTTTCAGTTTTCTTAGTTGTTCTCCAAGTTTTCTTATAAAATGTTATCTTGTAAAACAGGTTACTCAAGTTAGACGAATAGAAACAAATTCATGTTTAATCATGGAGATATCAAGTTCAGCTGAATATCAAGATGGTGAGGTTCTACACTATGCATAGCTAATAAACGAGGCGATGAGACCTCCACAAATTCCGCCCTTCTCACGGTTAGTGGCAAGTCTAGAAGCTATCAAAGCACCCAAATTATAGGTCTTATTACCTTGCAATGCAGCAGCTAGAAAAGCTAAATCCTGGATAGATAATTTACTTCCATTCTTTCTAGCTAGAACGCACTTGGTGATGAAATAAGCAAAGTAGCGAATAGCTGGGAGTTGAATGCTACTGATTTTACCACCATCCTCTGAGAAGCTTCTTCCATGACAAATCATCTTGAAGAGGTCCAAGAACTCTTGCGGCGATCCCCTTATCTTCTCACATGATCCCCATTGCGGCACTCTAATTGCTTCATTAAATTTGTTTTATTCTTGTCATTACTCGACGACCAATTGAATATCAAGAAACAATGCCTAATTAGTCAATCCGTGCAATTGCATGGTAGCTCACCACACTACTGTCAACTTTGCATCTTGGAGAGATGACCAACAACAAAATCATCCAAGATTTCCTGCACTTCTCATAAAATCCACGCACGGGTAGTAAGCAGGGTATACTCCTTCTTCGCGGTGAACTCTCATGACCTGTTGCACCTCCAATTCCTGTTGGTTGAGTTGGTGCCTACTCCCTTCCATTTTCTGAAATTTTTCGACAATCATTATAAAATTTGATTTGGTGACATATATTTGAGGGAAACTACCATAGGAACTTGTTAGAGTACTAAACATGCATCAAAACTAGTTTTTACCACTTAGAACAAGCATGCAAGCTAACTAAACATGTTACCTACAGCAGCAAAATATTCAAGATATACTCCACCAAACAAAATTCTACTTGGATAATCGGAGGAGTCACCAAGGAGAGCAAATGTGCCAAATTTCAGACAGAAATCTGGGCTGAGCAAAGAGATCGAGAAATCTTAAGCTCTTGAGCAAAAACGCGAGTGAGAGGAACCTGGTGCGAGTTTTTTCGGGAGAGAGAAAAAAACGGGAGGAAGAGATGATGTAGTGGGGCAAGGAGGGGCCCACACAACAGGGTGGCGCGCCCCCTTGATGGCCGCGCCGGCCTGTGGGGTGCCACCCTGGGGTGCCCCTGGTCATCCCAGTGTTCCCAGTGCCTCGTCGAAAAATAGGACCAATGGTATAATTTTTGTGAATTTTTGAAAACTTTGAAAAATGCACATTTCTGGGTGTTAAATTTATTATTACTGGGCAGAAAAAGATTTTGAAATCTCTAATTAACTTAAGAACTTTGCAAAACAAAAGTGCTACAGCAAGTAGATCAAGTGGAAGAAGAAAGAAATGTTGTTTAGTTCCTCTATGCATACAAAATGAATTTGTTAACTAGGTTGATCAAGTCTTGCCACCAAATAAATTTTACATAGCATAAGAAGAATTAAACCTCAAATCAATCATGTTACCTTGTATTGTATTGATATGGATCCAATCACAAGAGTTTGATATTCTTCTTTAGGCTCATATATAGGACAATCAATGGTTCCCACTTTGATAGTTCTCACATTAGAAATTGTATTAACTCCACATGCTTTCTCAATCCTCTTGGGAAAATAAACGGTATGCTCCTTATCATCGACATTGAAAGTAACTTTTCCTTTATTGCAATCAATAACAGCCCCTGCGGTGTTAAGAAAAGGTCTCCCAAGAATAATAGACATATTATCATCTTCGGGCATTTCCAACACAACAAAATCAGTTAATATCAAGCAGTTATTAGTAACTTGAACAGGAACATCCTCACATATACCAACAGGAATAGCGGTAGATTTATCAGCCATTTGCAAAGATATATCAGTCGGTATCAACTTATCTAAATAAAGTCTCTTATAAGAGAGAAAGGCATAACACTAACACCGCTCCCAAATCACATAGAGCAGTTCTAACATAATTATTCTTAATAGAACAAGGAATAGTCGGTATACATGGGTCGCCAAGCTTCTTTGGAACCTTACCATTAAAGAGTAATTAGCAAGCATAGTGGAAATCTCCTCATTAGGAATTTTCCTTTTGTTAGAGACAATATCTTTCATATACTTTGAATAAGGAGGCAATTTAATAGCATCAGTCAAAGGGATTTGCAAGAATAATGGTTTCATCCAATCACAAAATTTATTATAGTGTTCTTCTTCCTTTGATTTTAGTTTCTTAGCAGGAAAAGGCATTTGCTTTTGAACCCAAGGTTCTCTTTCATTACCATGTTTCTTAGCAATAAAATCTTCTTTAGTATACTTCTTATTTTTAGCATGCTTTTCAGGTTCTTCTTCAGCCTCTTCTTTATCAGAAGCATCATTCTTATCATTATCTTTATCATGTTCATTACCACTTTTAGTTTCAGCATCAGAAATAGAAATACTATTAGGATCATTAACAGGCTCAGAGGATTCCACAACAGTTTTATGTTTCTTTTTCTTTTTCTTAGATGGAGCACTAGTTTCAGTTCGTTGAGAATCTTGTTCAACTCTTTTGGGATGCCCTTCAGGATATAGAGGATCCTGGGTAGAAACACCGCCTCTAGTTGTTACTTCATAAGTATGCTTTTCTTTAGAATTATCTTTTAACAAGTCATTTTGCACTTTAGTGAGTTGATCAATTTGTGTTTGAACCATTTGAAAATGTTTAACAAGCATATTAACATCATTGGAGGTTCTCTCCACAATACCATGTGTCGAGGGTGCTCCTCGGCAATGCCCTCCGATAGGGGCTTAGGGTTGATGGAATCCTGCAAGCTGACACGAGACATCGGTTCACAGACAAGCGGGGAGAGCGATTTACCCAGGTTCGGGGCCCTCGATGAGGTAAAACCCTTACGTCCTGCCTGTCTATTCTTGATTATGATGAAAACAGGTTACAATGGGGTGCCGAACAGGTTCGGTGTGATCTCGTCGAGATAGCTAATTGCTAGGGTAACCTAGTTCTAGGCTTTTGTTGGCTAAGATTGCTAAGATTGTCTCCCTCGATAGCCCCTCTCTGGCCTTTATATAGGTGGCCAGGTCCCGAGAGGTCTATTCGAGTACGAGTAGGTTTACAGTAGATCTATCTCCAATCTTTCCTTGTCCGGCTTCTTCCATGTCTTGTACTCCAAGTAATCTTCGCCGCACCGTCCTAGTAGCCCATCTTGCCATCGGGTACCTTCATGGGCCTCTAGTTGGACCGTGTTGGGTAGAGCAACATTGGTTACCCTAAGGGTAATGCCCACGTCAGTAGCCCCTGAGTGTCTAGCCGAACGTAGTTCGGGTAGACTAAAGCATGTCTTCTTCCGAAGTTCTTCTCCTCGATCATTCTTGCCTTTCTTCTATCTTCTATCGGGTGCGCGTCAGCGCTCCCGATGGGAGTAGCCCCCGAGTCTAGGTACGGATGCTTGCAATCCGTGCGTAGACTCAAGTTGTACCACTCGAGCATCTTCTTCTGCCGAAGCTTTTTCCTGCAAGTCTTCGTAGACCATCCGATACATTTTCTTTATGCAAGGGATAATGAATAACGTGCCCAACTTTTGTTGGTTAACTGCCGATGGCAAAACAACGTTACCCTACACAGAATCAAGTCCCCGGGCATGATCCTGGAGTGCGAAAAAAGTTTTATCGGGTGCGCGTTCAGCGCTCCCGATGGGAGTAGCCCCCGAGTCGAGCACGGGCGCTTACGTCCGGGTGCAGACTCGAGTCACGTTTTTCCTTTGAATCTTTATTCTATCGGGTGCGCGCCAGCGCTCCCGATGGGAGTAGCCCCCGAGCCTAGGTGCGGATGCTCGCAATCCGTGCGTAGGCTCAAATTGACCCGATACTTTCTTATCTCTTCGTATGCAATCATTCCTCATGACGTCATTGATGACGTTTTTATGTCCCCTTAATTTTGACTGATAAGACGCGACATGCCAGCCCTGTTTTCGAGCAATTCCTGCTCCCCTTACACGGTTAGTGAGGCACCTCCTCGATTTCTGCACCCATTAACTGGAGAAAAGGCCCACTAACAATACGAGGCCTTCCTTAAGTTTCCCAAGAGATAGAAATCCCTAAACTTTTCCTTCATTCATCCCTTCGCTGTTCTTCCTCTTCTCCCGTTCACAACTGCTCGCGCCGCCACCACTGCTTCCCAGCTTTTCCCGGATCTTGCGATGGTGAAGAAGAAGAACCCTAGCGCCGCCGCCAGCTCTACGAGCGGAGGCACCGCCGCCAGCTCTACGAGCGGAGGCACCGCCACCAAATCTTCCTTGATCCCTCCGAAGGAGGGTGCTCCAAGCGCTCCTACCCCAACTCCGGCGCCGCCGGCCCGCCAGCTCAGTAGCCAGGCCGGAGACGGATAGCTTCGAGTCACCAGGCGTGATGAGAAGAGATCCCGAAGCCTGGGATTGATCTCCTCCAATGAGGGGAATGTGATCTTTCCAGGTGCGATTTCCCGACCTAATCCCCCTGCTGGTTTTACCGTGATGTTCTTGTCATTCTTATATCGAGGTCTCTCGCTTCCCGTTCACGAATTCCTCCTTCATCTCTTGCGAACTTACGAAATCCAACTATGGCAACTCACTCCCAACTCAATCCTCCACGTTGCTGTGTTTATCACCCTCTGCGAAGCATATTTGGGCGTTGAGCCTCATTTTGGATTATGGAAAAAGATTTTCTATGTGAAGAGATACAACAGCAGTAACGGGTCTTTTGTCACCGGAGGAGTGGGATTTGTAGCCCGTTCGGATGTCAATTACTTCAACTTCCCAATGAAAGAGTCTGTGCAAGGGTGGAGATCGAAGTGGTTTTACGCCAAGGATTCCTTGTCACCCGAATCTCAACTGCCTTGCTTTGTCGACGTCCTTGAAGCCAAACCTAAGAGTTCCTGGAAAAATGTTCTCTCTCCCGACGAAAAAGTAGCAGCCGACGAATTATTTGCCAAGTTTCTTCGGATTAAAGAAGTTGATGGCCAAACCATGGTTGGTACTGAGGTAGTGGCAGTGTTTCTGAAACGTCGAGTCCAACCAGTTATGGCTAGAATTCGCCCAATGTGGTTGTATTCGGGTCCAAAGGATGAGACCAGAATTAACGCTGCCGAACTGTCGGAAAAAGAACTGCTCGATGAAGTCCGTCGCCTCACTTTCTTCAGCCAAGAAGACTCGATCCCATTGATGTCTCCGTATACTCCTTTTGATGCCGATCATCCACCTCCAGAGGTAACTTCCCTCCTCAAATTCTTATTACGCTGCTATTTACTTAGTCAATATAATTACCGTTGTTCTCATTTGTTTTTTCTTCGACAGACCCTCGCAGCCTCCGGGGACTTACATAACTTGCCAAATGATATTTCCGAAGGAAGAGGCTCTTCAGAACCTGTTGACTTTCGTACTGTTGAGCATACAAACCCAACAAGCGATCACGATGACCTGATAGATTCTGAAACTGCTCATACCAATCTCCCTCCATCAGCCGATGACACTTGCGACACAGAGGGATCAGTGCGCGATGATGACGCTGATCATGATGCCTTTGTTAATGCAGCTGCGGAGGAGACCAGGGCTCCACCTACGAAGAGATCAATCGGCGGCTTTGCCGATGAAGATGATCTTCTTGATATGTAAGTGTTTTCCTTCTTTTTATTATTTTCAGCTTTTTGGACTTCTCGCATTTTTCTCATAACTTGGTCGATCAAATCCTTCTTGTAGTGACGCTTTCATTGAGCCTCCACCTAAGAGGGTCAGATCGATCTTGTTTCGCCAGCCGCCGTAGCTTCCGAAGCTTCGGCTCCTAAAGCGGCTCCCGCGGCGCAAGCATCGACTGCCTCCTCTCTTTCCAAAGGGAAAGATGCTCCTGCTGCTGCCACAGCTCCTCCTTCTGTAAGTCTTTTTTGAGTCTAACGGGAATCTTTTGGAATGTGTCTCTCCTAATGATCTTTGTAAAACATTCCCTTTTTTCAAGGATCTACGGGGTGTAATATCCTCTTTAGAAGCCTTCGCCTCTCAATTTACCTCCCTGGAGGTGGACAAGGTTCGACTGCTGGAGGAAGCTAAGTCTTCCACTTCAAAGTTAGATGGCGCCATCAAAAAGGCTACCATAGCTCGCCAGGAGGTCGACTCCCTAAAAGATGAGCTGAGCAGGCTGAAAGAGAGGCTAAAGGAGGAGGAAGCTCGAGCAGCAGAGAAGGATGAGCTCCTTCGTCAATCTGCCCTGGCTCTACTTGGTAAGCTTTTTTATACATCCCTTGTAGATTATTACTTTTTATGGATCTGTTTCTTCATCAATGATTTCCTCCAATTGAATTTCTTGCAGAAGCCGCCAGCATCCCTGCTACTGCTTTGGACAAAGTCCCGAGCAACTCCCCGGCAAACGGTGTGTCGATGGTTCTTGCCACCCACCAGCTTACCCGGGAGCTTCTTGACAAGGGAAAGGGTGCTCTGGCGCGAATGCATTCAATGATATTCCCCAAGATCAAACAGGAGAAGACTCTGGGGCAGCTGATTGATGCCTTTGCCGTCGACACCAAGGAAGTTATTGAGGTATTCAAGCGTACCTCGCGTACCTATGGTGCCCTCCTTGCCTTCCAACTTATGATGGGTTACGGCTTTAAGGCTGATATCGAAGAAATGACTAAGGAGCTGCCGAAATAAAAAGATGGGCGATTTGTTGACTTGAGCGCCTTTACAGCGTCTGCCCGTACTTGTGCTCGCCAGCTCCTTGAACTAGTTTCGTCAGGAAAGACATCGGCTGGCCCCAGCCTGTCGACTCAAACTCAGGCTCCTTGACTGTTGTAACGATTTTATCCTTGGGCTTAGTACAAAACATTATTCTGTTGTGAGAACTTAAGTTTGTAATGAACACTGTGCTGGCAATGTTGCCAGCACACTTTTGTCATAATATCTTCATTTGCACTTCTCCTGATAGGAATTTCTTGTATTTCTCACGATGGGAGTTACGTTGGACGCTTAATTTATCCATATCCATCATCTTTTTAACGCTGTTGCCTGCAGGTTTTCCCGGTGCCTTCATTTGTTGATGACTCTTCGGGCATTCTTCCCGAAGGTGACCGAATCCAACGGATGAAGGATCGGATCACCCAGATGGAAAAGGACATGCGCAGCACTCATGCCTTAGCTGCGATTGTCAACAAGAAGAGCGAGATTGCAGCCGACGTGGAGCGGTACGCTCTTACTGAGCTACATAAAGCTACCGAGAGCTTGAACTGTAAGTTCCTTGATCTCTGCACCTTTTTTGTCGACAGTGTCTTGTCTGATCCTTTGTTTATTTCCATGCCAGTCATAGCTTTGAACCGCGCAGAAGAGAACAAACGGATTCACGGGCGTGTGAATGCATTAACTCAGCTATCCTCAGCCGAAGAGATTTTCTGGCGGGAGCACTCGAAAGCTTCGGCTGTCGCACAATTTCAGGATCGGGTTCAGCAGGTCCACCACTTTTTTGACAAGTGCTACAAGGCTATGAGGGTGGTTTGGAAGACAATGTTCCCTTGAACGCAGTTCCCCCGACGCTCCTTGCTTTGATGTCTGAATTTGGTAATGCCAAGAAGATTCGAGACTTGGTACGTGCGCAGGTTTTTGCAGGGGCCAGGTTTACACTTGCCCTTGTACTTGCCCGTTATCCTTCGGCAAGTTTGCTGTCGATTGCCAATGCGACTGGAGACTTGGAGGCACTGTATCCGAGGTATTGTTGCCTGCCAACATAATTGTCGACAGACTCGAAGAGGACTCAAGGGTACCTGAAGAAAGAGGAACTCCGCAAGGGTGATTTCAGGGATTTAATGTCCGTTTTGTAAATAGATAATTTGGCTACTTTATCCAAGTGTTTGGATTATGTAATGATGCCTTCTCATTCGGTAGATACATGCATATGTACTTTTACCATGTTATTGCCGTTGGCAAGTTTTGAGCGAATCTTAGTTGCTCGTTTAGATGTATGTATATTGGTTGGTTAGCAAATCATTTGAGTGATCAGCTCGTGTTGCAGGTTTTGCTAAACCTGTTGTATGCGCAACTTTGCTTTCAATCGTTTGAAATTTCGACAGCACTCCCGAATATCGGTGTAGTGGTTCTGCCGATGAGCCCGTTGTTCCTTAATATTTCCATAAGTAAAATATTGAACGTGGGTTGTTGTTTATGAGTATTTCCAAACTCTTGCTATTTACGGCACTCGTAGAGGCATCTATAGCGGAGGGGGAGGTGAACGTCTTTTAGCATAGAGGCTTTTTGGAGCGCGATCTTCTGCCTTGTACTATGTTTGCATAGTGATGGGGCTTAGAAGTTTGTAGTTACTGCAATGCTTGACAAAGAATCGAAGCTTAAGTTCTTATTAATAAGGTAAGCATGATGCTAGAGGGCGGAAAAGGGAAGGCCCTGTTTATAATAAAGGAAAAAGAGAATAAAGACTAGTAAACTGCTCAGGCAAGGAAGGGGTTCTTCTCTTCTTCTAGCTTCTTCACCGCGTTAGTTATTGCCGCAGCGTTGCTGGTTTCATCAGGGGTTTGAGCGGTGGTTGTCATTGTCTTGCTATCTCCTAAGCCTTCTGTGCCATCAACTGCCGAACCCTTTGCTGCCGAGGCTTCTTCTGCCGAAGCCTGCTGCCGAAGCTTTAAGGGCGAGAGCGGCTGGCTTCTTCTTGGTTTCCCTGCCATCTTTTTCTTCCTTGATCTCTCGTAAAGACAGCTTTGGCGGAGGATCGACGATTTCTTGCTGTGACCCGAACTTTGCAGCAATCCTCTGAAAGTCGCGATCACAATTGTCCGAGCGTGAAAAACTTCCATAGACTGTGATGTTTGTCCCTTTGTTCCTAGGCATTTTCAGCTTGAGGTATGCATAATGCGGCACAGCCATGAACTTGGCATACGCTGGTCTCCCGAGTATAGCGTGATACTGTGACTCCCAGTTCACCACTTCAAACTCGATCTTTTCCTTCCTGAAATTGTCGGCCCTGCCGAAGATAACGTTCAGGTAGACTTTGCCAAGAGAGTGTTGCGGTCAGAAACCCACCGGCGAGCAGCGACGGGCAACACAGGAGAGCCGGGAGCAACTTAGGGCTGCGGCTGGCCCTGGTCCCTCCGAGCGACGGCCCGCAAAGACTCGGCACGCAAGTCCGATGCTGGTGCAAGGCGTGCCACCGACCTATACCTGGTCGGGAAGGTGATGGAGATGCCTCGCTTAGTTCCTGCATGGCATACACGTAAACATTAAATACGAACCTCGATCGGCTCTCAGGTTGTCCTGTGAATCGGCTCAAGGAGCCGATCCACCCATGATTCGTACGAGGTGTACGAATATATGGTGGTCCTGCTTGATCAAGATAAAGCTAAAACGATCTACGACGATTTAGGGTTTTCACCGCATAATCGGAACGTCCTACTCGTGATTGGGCCTCGCGGCCGCGCACGGTGATCGTAAGCCGATCCTAGACGGGCCTAAAAACCAACACGAGGTTGATCCCCGGAACGTCCTGTCTAGGGCTAGCAAACTACACCCTACGCTGGATCCTCCAACCCTTTGTAAGGCCTAACTATGCGAGATATTAAACTAATCCTTGAAGAACAAGCAACAACCATAACGGATCGGATCTACTAAATAATGATCAAGAGGGGTGCCGCCCTACACCTAAGATAGGTGTAAGGGCGGCTAGATGTCTAAGGGTTGCACTACGACAGCATATGATACGAAGAACAATGCTAACCCTAACACATCTAAGATAACTACGTTGCTCGCCATCAAAAAGGCTTCATACGAGCAATGCATGAACAACGAATAAACTTGTACGCCTAGATCGCAAGATGCGATCTAGGCAGCATGATGCTTACCCGGAAGAAACCCTCGAGACAAGGGAGTTGGCGATGCGCCTAGATTGATTTGTGGTGAACGTGATTGTTGTTTATTTCATAAACCCTAGATACATATTTATAGTCCGTAGACTTTCTAACGTGGGAATAATCCCAACCGTGCACGAGCCAAACTCTATCTAATTGATACGTATCCTATATTACAGATACATGGGCAAACTAGCCCAAACTTTGCATATAAGGCCGATTCACATATATTCCTCCATGTATAATCTTCAAACCCATCATGATCACGGCCCACCTCTGACTCGGTCAAATTCTGGTGATAACACATGCCCCCCTGGTTTTGGAATTGATAATTCCAAAATCACTCTGATTCTCTTCGTCGGGTCATGTCGTGGCAGAGCGAACCGTCGCAGCACCCTTCATCATGACGCCCTGCCTTCTCAATTTCTCCGCGTGATTTGACCGTTGTTTCCTTTTCTTCTTTTTTGGGCACACCTCCTCGGAAACTGCTGTGGCATTGAATCTCTACTATATCCCCTTTATTTAACTGCTCTGAACAGTTCGCCACTTCATCCCCTTGCTCTTTCTGTCCATCGGCACCCAAAAATCCTCCATCTCCCGCAGCCATGTCTTCTTCTTCTTCCTCCTCCGCCTCGTCGGATCTTTCTTCCCAGTCCTTTTCCTCTTCGTCCTCCTCCACCTCGTCGGTCTTCTCGACTCTTCCTCATCTCGCGAGCCGACGCCAGAGTGGGGCTCGCTGGCGGCGCATGACATCCTCGCCGCATCGGAGTGGGACAAGGAGGAACATGATTCCTCCATCTGGTCCGAGGATGACAAATCCTTGACCGACGGAGAGGACGACCTTCGTTCCTCGTCGAGGAGGAGGAGGCGGAGGAGCGAGGATGACCGCTTCTCTGGGACGATTTCACCTCCTCCGAAGAGGCGGAGGAGGACGACGACGACTCCCTCGAAGGCTACCCACCGGCGAAGCGCCTCCGCGTCTGGTGGGACGACGACAGCGATGACGACGAGGAGGAAGATGAGGCTCCGTAGAAGGTTACGGGAGCTCCGATGAGAAGCCTATCAGCAGCTGCGCCGGCGGCAGCGACGACGACGACGAGGCAGCAACGGCCCTTAGATTAGGGACTAGTAGTAGTAGTCGGCTTTTCTTCTTTCTTCCCTGAGCAATCGGCTCTTTCTTTGTAAGAAATACCGCAATTAATGAAGAAAATATTCCTCAATTAATTTTGCTTTCTTATCAATTTCACCGATCGTCGAACGAAGTCACTGTACAGAGAGCCGATGGCAGGGCATCGGCTTGCACTATAAACGCGATTTGAGGTCAAGCCGTCGCCTATTCACGCGGACCAACAGGTCTAACTCACATCCAAACCATCCTCCAACCTTAAACGCGCAGACTGAACTCCTCAGCAACCCACTAGGAGATTCATCCCAAATATCATGATTTCTGGTCTGAACCGATTCCGTTAACCTGCTTAATTGAGCTTATTCCTCTAGAGTCGATAGCAATGTATCGGCTTTATTATTCTGAAGTCGATGCCCGTGCATGTACTCGCATACTGTTGTCTCCGTATGTTTTCTCAAGTCGATGTCTGCGCATCGGCTGTGATTTTTCTTGGCCGATTTAAAATCGGCCTCCATACCTTACTGCCCATCATCCCACATGCTTGGGAAATACTTCTTGAGGTGTTGACCATTGACGGCTACTGGGAACTTAACGCCGTCCAACTGTTCCAGCATGTATGCATTACCCTTCAAGGCCTGGACGACTTTGTACGGACCGTGCCAATTAGGAGACCATTTGCCATATGCCTTGTCCCTAGTTCCTAACGGCAACACAGCTTCCCATACTAGATCACCAACTTGAAACTCCTTTGGTCTAACCTTCTTATTGTAGGCACGAGCTACCCTGGCTTTGTTCTCTTTAATCTTCTCCAACGACCAAAGCCTAAGTTCTGTTGCGTCCTCAATAGTGTCACTCATCAAAGCTGCATATTCTTCAGCTGTTAGATCATTCTGAAACGTGACACGTCTTGATCCAGCCGTAATTTCCCAAGGTAATACGGCTTCCTATCCATAGACGAGCTGGTACGGCGAAGTTTTTATAGCTCCATGGCACGACATGCGGTAGGCCCACAAAGCTTCTGATAACTTTTCATGCCAATCCCTAGGGTTCTCGTCAATTTTTCTCTTGATCAGCTTGATCAAGCTCTGATTGGACGCTTCAGCTTGCCCATTGGCTTGAGCATAGTATGGAGATGATCGGATCAGCTTAATCCCCATGTCATCGCAGAACTTTCTGAATTCTTTAGAAATAAAGACCGAACCTCCATCGGTCGTGATAGTTTGGGGAATCCCGAACCTATGAATGACGTGTTCTTTCACAAACTTGATCACATCTTCTGATTTCACCTTCTTCATAGGGACGGCTTCCACCCACTTGGTGAAGTAATCTGTGATAACCAAAATCCATTCATGTTTTTTACTCGACGTCGGATGGATTTTGCCGATCATATCCATGCCCCACCCTCGAAACGGCCAAGGCTTGATGATAGGGTTCATTGCTGATGCGGGTACCATCTGAATCTTCCCGAACATCTGGCACGCTTGGCACCCCTTGTAGTAATTGAAGCAATCTTCAAGCATGGTGGGCCAATAAAACCCTGATCGCCTAATTAGCCACTTCATCTTATGAGCCGACTGATGAGTTCCACAGGCGCCTTCATGCACCTCATGTAAGAGCCGATTAGACTCGGTTGGTCCCAGGCACTTGAGTAGTAACCCTTCCAACGTCCTGTAGAACATGTCGTCTCCTATGAGGACATACTTCATGGCTTTGTATCTTATCCGTTTAGGTGCCCCCCCAAGCTGAATCTTTTAAGTAATTGAAGATTTCGGCTCTCCAATCATCCTGTTCCAGGAACTGCACCTGAACTTCTGACCCGTCAGATATGTCTATATAGCCTGACGCCATTTGTGCGAGATTGTTGGCCTCGGTGTTTTGGGATCTTGGGACCCAATTAAAGTTGATGTACCGAAACCGTGTCATCAACTCACGGCATTCCACCCAATATGGGAAAAGCGATTCACTCTCGCACTTATATTCATCCGTGAGCTGGTTAATCACCAACTTGGAGTCTCCAAAAGCTCTCTTTCCCGACTTCCAGTAACAACTCCATTCCCTTACGCACGCCTCATATTCCGTGACATTGTTGGTGCAAGGGGTAGATAGTCTGATGGAAAAGGAGTATGCTGCCCCCGAGGCGACACGAGCAGAATGCCGATGCCACAACCATCATCGCAAGCCGATCCATCGAAGAACATAGCCCATGCACGTATAGACAGTGCTGCTATATTGGTCTGATCCGTTCAGCTATGAGATCGGCTTGCCCCTTGACGCTTTCGCGAGGCTGATACCGAATATCGAACTCGACAACGCAAACATCCAGTTACCAAGTCGGCCTTTCAAAACGGGGGCCGACGGCATGTGCTTGACAACGTCTGACTTGCATATGACGATGATCTCTGCCGTCAAAAGGATGTGATGAAGCTTGGTGCAGGTGAAGAATAGGCAGAGGCAAAGCTTCTCGACCTCAGGATACCTTGTCTCCGTGTCCAACATCCTTCTGCTGAGGTAGAAAACGACCTTTTCAACACCCTCGTAGAGTTGCACCACCACCGAAGCGATGGATGTGTCAGCTACTGACAAGTAGATGTAGAACGGCTTGTCTTGTTGGGGTGGAACTAGCACAGGCGGCGTCGTCAGATACCGCTTAATCTCATCAAACGCCTGCTGCTGTTCTGCCCCCAGTGAAACTCGTCGTCAGATTTAGTTTTCACCAGTGCCATGAACGGCTCGATTCGTCCTGACAGATTAGAGATGAATCGTCGAACAAAATTGACCTTACCGATGAGACGTTGGAGTTCCTTCTTCGTGGTGGGCGGCTGCATGGTACGCACCGCCTCTTGACTTTTCAGGCCGATCTCAATTCCCCGTTCATGAACCAGAAAACCTAGGAACTGACCAGCCGTCACACCAAAAGCACACTTCTTCGGATTCATTCTCAGTCCGAACTTCCGAGTTCGGTCTAGGATGCGCCGTAAATCATCCAAGTGTCCCTCCATGGAGACAGATTTGACTACCACGTCGTCGATGTAGATTTCCACCAACTTGCCGATCAGATCGTGAAATATATAATTCATGGCTCGTTGGTACGTTGCACCAGCATTCTTCAACCCAAAGGTCATGACTACATATTCAAACAAGCCTACTGCCCCTGGTACTCTGAATGCGGTCTTGTGTATATCTTCTGGAGCCATGAAGATTTGGTTATAGCCGGCGTTGCCATCCATGAAGCTCAACACCTTGTGGCCAGCAGCTGCATTGATCAATGTTTCTGCCACAGGCATCGGATATTCATCTTTTGGAGTGGCTCTGTTGAGATCTCGGAAATCGATGGCCACACGCCATCGGCCGTCCTTCTTCTCTACAGGAACGATACTAGAGATCCACTCAGCATACCTGCATGGCCTGATGAACCCGGCGGCCAACATCTTCTCGATCTCTTTCTTGACTTCTTCCAGAATTTCGGCCCTCATCTGACGTGCTCGTTGTTGGAACGGCCGAAATCCTTTCTTAAGGGAGCCGATGTTCAATGATGCTCCTGTCTAACCCGGGCATCTCTGTGTAATCCCATGCAAAGCAATCTGGGTATTCTTTCAACAGAGCTATCATCGACCCCTGAGCTGTGGATCTAACTTCTTGCTGAAAGTTGGTCGCGGCTTATCCCCAGGACCGATGTCGACTTCCTCTAGCTCATCAGCCGATGTAAACCCATACCCTAACTTCCCGTCACCTGTGAGGTCGACACCAAATGCAGGGAGAGCGTGTGGCACGGATAGTACGGGCTGATTGCTGGAATCGGCCTTCCTCTTGATCGTAACCAGGATTTTTTGGAAGTGTCGGGACCGATCGCGTGGAACGGCTTCCTCCTTGTCCTCGCTATGAGAGCAGCTGCCCTCGTCTCCGTCCTTACCAGGGTGGCGCCCAAGTCCTACCATGTTGATGTTGAACGAGAATCTTGGCTGGTACCTCCCGGGGTATGTGCACTCCACCATGTCGACGGCGTATGCCGGCGAATTCGGCACTTCCGGTGTTGTCAACGGGAATGGTAGCGGTGGACGGGATTGGAGTGGCATCTCTCCTTGGTAAGTCACTGATGCCTCATGATTTCCTGGATCATCCGAAAAGCGACACGCTCCAAAGTGTTCACCAGGCTCTCAGAATGGCGGTGCAGGGAGTGAGCCACCATGTAGCTAATCTCTTGACGCAGGGACCTGGTGCGTTCTTCTGATGGGGCGGACAGGTCCACTCCATCGAGCGTGCCCTCAGGTGAGAACCCTTTCCACCTGACGCCATGGGAACGGGTTCTGTGAAAAGAGCCGATGAGGTCGGCTTCGAGGATCGCTTTGACCTCGTCATACTTCTTCTTGAGCTCCTCGGTCAGATCCTCGTACGTGACTGGTGTGCCCGCCATCTCAGATGTAGATGGCGATGCGGTTGATGTCGAAGATGGTCCCACCGTGCGTGCGAGAATGTGTTGCGGTCGAAACCCACCGGCGAGCAGCGACGGGCAACACAGAGAGCCGGGAGCACCTAGGGCTGCGGCTGGCCCTGGTCCCTCCGAGTGACGGCCCGCAAAGACTCCAGCACGCACGTCCGATGCTGGTGCAAAGGCATGCCACCTGACCTATACCTGGTCAGGAAGGTGATGGAGATGCCTCGCTTAGTTTCCTGCATGGCATACACGTAAACATTAAATACGAGCCTCGATCGGCTCTCGGGTTGTCTGTGAATCGGCTCAAGGAGCCGATCCACCCATGATTCGTACGAGGTGTACGAATATATGGTGGTCCCTGCTTGATCAAGATAAAGCTAAAACGATCTACGACGATTTAGGGTTTTCACCGCATAATCGGAACGTCCTACTCGTGATTGGGCCTCGCGGCCGCGCACGGTGATCGTAAGCCGATCCTAGACAGGGGCCTAAAAACCAACACGAGGTTGATCCCCGGAACGTCCTGTCTAGGGCTAGCAAACTACACCCTACGCGCCGCTGGATCCTCCAACCCTTTGTAAGGCCTAACTATGCAGATATTAAACTAATCCTTGAAGAACAAGGAGCAACCATAACGGATCGGATCTACTAAATAATGATCAAGCGGGGTGCCGCCTACCCTAAGATAGGTGTAAGGGCGGCTAGATGTCAAAGGGTTGCACTACGACAGCATATGATACGAAGAACAATGCTAACCCTAACACATCTAAGATAACTACGTTGCTCGCCATCAAAAAGGCTTCGAGCAACGCATGAACAACGAATAAACTTGTCTGCCTAGATCGCAAGATGCGATCTAGGCAGCATGATGCTTACCGGAAGAAACCCTCGAGACAAGGGAGTTGGCGATGCGCCTAGATTGATTTGTGGTGAACGTGATTGTTGTTTATTTCATAAACCCTAGATACATATTTATAGTCCGTAGACTTTCTAACGTGGGAATAATCCCAACCGTGCACGAGCCAAACTCTATCTAATTGATACGTATCCTACTATATTACAGATACATGGGCAAACTAGCCCAAACTTTGCATATAAGGCCGATTCACATATATTCCTCCATGTATAATCTTCAAACCCATCATGATCGCGGCCCACCTCTGACTCAGTCAAATTCTGGTGATAACAGAGAGTAGCCCGGTGCGGTTGGAAGGATCCCGTGGAAGCAGGTGTCTGTTTCTTCCAGCATGCTCATGGTGATCCCCATACTTCTAATTGTGTCGATAAATATCAGGTTTAGCCCGCTTCCACCATCCATGAAGACTTTGCTCATCTTGAACCCCCCAATTTGTGCTTCGACTACCAAGGCAGCGTGTCCTGGTTTTGGTATGGTCATCGGGTGATCAACTCGACTGAACGTAATGTTCTAAGAAGACCATTCGACGTACTCGAGGAGGTTTGCCATGATGCTTTCTGCTAAGTTGATCTCTCGGGTGAGCTTCTTCATCTCCCTTTTCGAAACACCTGTCCTATGAATCATGCTCATCTGCCCACGTGGTGGTGGGAACGCCTCGTTGGGTTGATGGGGTTGAGCCTGCTGGACTTGATGCTGCGGTGGAGGTGGGGGTGGTAGTGGTAGCTGTTGCTGGCCTGATTGCTGGATGAGTTTGTGCATGTCAAGGAACTGCCGACAGTCCCTGAGCAGGTGACTTGACTTCGTTTTGCCGTCCATGGAATCAACATACGAATGCAAGTAACAGGGGGCGTTGATCTGCTCAGCGTAGGGTAATTCGGGAGTGCTCTGCTGTCGTGGTTTATAGTTACCACGGTTCCCAGAGTTATTCCGGTTACCGTCGTGCCTATCGTCTCGATCGTCCTGTCGATCGGAATATCCTGCGGCTACCAGGTTGTTGTCATCGTAGTTGCGGTTCTTCCTTCTCTTGTGACGATCCCTTCGGCCACCCGAGTCGTGCTTCGGCTGGTCGTCGTCTTCGTCATCACTGCGCTGCCGTGGCCTTCGTACGTTGTCCTCACCATCAGCCCAACTGTTGGCGATTTCCATTAGTTTGGTTATGGTTTTTGGCTTTTTGCGCCCAAGTTCTTCTATGTAGCTTTCCCGCTGAACGCCGTCGCTGAAAGCGTCGATTGCTCTGTCGACAGATACGTCTTCGGCAGCGTTCAAGGAGCTTTGTGAATCTCCCGATGTATGAACGCATCGACTCCTTCTGCTTCTGCCGGCAATTCCGCAGTTCTTCGATCCCGACGGGCCTTGTATGTTGCTTGGAAGTTGGCGACGAAGGCATCTACTAGGTCGTCCCATGATTTAACCTTTCGGCAGCCCCCTTAGCCAGGCCCGTGCTGAATCCTTCAAGTAAAGCTGTAAGCATTGCATTGCTGCTATCTGGTTTCCTTTGTGCAGGATCACAGTCTGCAGATAGTCGTCTATCCAGGATCTTGGTTCTTGCTGCCCGTCGTACTTGGCAGCATCGGTAGGGGTAGGCTTAAACTTTTTGGGCGGCATCGTCTCACGGATCTTGTAACTTAAACAGTCGGCTCCCCTTAGCTTGCCGTCGTACTCCAGGTCTTCATCCGAAGAATCGCTATCATCGTCCTTCCTGGCGGCGCGTCATCGCCTTGCTTTGTCAATCTTACTCTGGGTGATTTCGTCCCGAGCATCTCTCGCATGACGTTTTGACCCACTGCCTTGGACGGTGGTCTTTTCCTTTGGCGGGACTAGGTTGTTCCCCAATATTGCGAGACTCTCCAGGGCACCTCGATGAGCTTGAGCCATGGACCCTTCGGGGCGTTGGTTGATGAGGTATGCGGCGAGGTTGGCTGTTGCTCCCAACGGTTTTTTCGTGGCATGCCGGCGCTGTCCATAGTCATAAAGGATTTGGTCAGATTAGACGTTATTTCTCTGGCGTCATCTTCTGAAAGCCTGGATAGCCTCGACCGGTGCTTGCATGTTCCCTGAGTGTTTCGGGAGGCACTCCCTTGCGAGCCCCTTCGCCGTTCTGGATCGATCCGCCGCAGATAGGCGTCTCTCGAGGGTGGCTTGCTCTTTCGACAGGTGTTCCCGGTTTTTTTCTAGTATGGAGCGATAGGCATTGAGGGTTCCAACCGAAGTTCCTGCGGGGAGCGGCGTGTTGTTGAGTACTGCTGCCCTTGCTGCTGCCCACTCCTCATCCGCGATGGTGTAATCGCTATCGCGGTTGCTGGCGCTGTTTTCAAAACTCGCCCTTCTACTGGAGCGGGGGGTATGGTCCTCGTCTCCTCTGCGCCTTGTGTTTCCCGTGTTATTGGCAACATAAACCTGATGGTGTGCTGTTCTTCGGGTGGTTCCCTGGATGGTACTGTCGATACTGTCCTCTCCCGTTGAATACTGGGCGTTGCAGATGAACGGCGTGTCGCTTGATCCCATCCCGTGCCTGGTGTCGCAGTTCAAGCAGTAGTACGAAGTTAGTTTCGAAGATGAGGAATCATCCGACCCTACTGACATGGAGGACACCGAGCGGGGAGTCGAGGGCACGGGTGAGCACGTCGATCCCGTCAGACCAGCCGACAGATCGAGTGACGATGATGCGTTTGAACCTATCGATCCGGAAGTGGGGGATTCCAGCAATCGAAGGATTCCCTCTGCGTTGACGTTGTAGTGGACGCTGCCGAAGGTCATCTCCATGTTCCCTCGTAGATCTGAAAGTTCGAGCGGGAGGAATCGCTGTGTGGAGTAAACTCGTAGGAGCCGAATCGAATCGGGCTTCCCAGGATTGGCGACGATGGTGTCGACGAAGTTGCTGATGAAGTTGCCGGCGAAGCCGCCGATGTCATGATCGGATCTGCCGATGCCCTGCCTTGTGCCGACAGGGTTCCCACAGACGGCGCCAATTGTCGAGGGTGCTCCTCGGCAATGCCCTCCGATAGGGGCTTAGGGTTGATGGAATCCTGCAAGCTGACACGAGACATCGGTTCACAGACAAGCGGGGAGAGCGATTTACCCAGGTTCGGGGCCCTCGATGAGGTAAAACCCTTACGTCCTGCCTGTCTGTTCTTGATTATGATGAAAACAAGTTACAATGGGGTGCCGAACTGTTCAGCTGTGATCTCGTCGAGATAGCTAATTGCTAGGGTAACCTAGTTCTAGGCTTTTGTTGGCTAAGATTGCTAAGATTGTCTCCCTCGATAGCCCCTCTCCTGGCCTTTATATAGGTGGCCAGGTCCCGAGAGGTCTATTCGAGTACGAGTAGGTTTACAGTAGATCTATCTCCAATCTTTCCTTGTCCGGCTTCTTCCATGTCTTGTACTCCAAGTAATCTTCCGCCGCACCGTCCTAGTAGCCCATCTTGCCATCGGGTACCTTCATGGGCCTCTAGTTGGACCGTGTAGGGTAGAGCAACATTGGTTACCCGAAGGGTAATGCCCACGTCACCATGCAATTCACCAATAGCTAGAGAATTTTCCATTAAATGATTCTCTACTCTCATATTGAAATTACTTTGCTTAACAATATAATTATCAAACTCATCTAAGCATTGAGCAGGAGGTTTTGAATACGGAATATCTTCTCTAGTAAAGCGTTCAAGAGAGTGTACCTCAATCATGGATGAAGGGGGAGTGATCTTACATGAATCTTCTATGGGAGGTAAATTCTTCACATCTTCGGATTTAATACCCTTCTCTTTAAGAGATTTCTTGGCTTCCCTCATATCTTCATCATTTAATTTAATCATACCCCTCTTCTTCAATATTGGTGTCGGGGTTGGTTCAGGTGTAGACCAATCATCATGATTCCGGCCTATTCTAGCCAATAATTCTTCAGCGTCGTCTGGAGTTCTTTTCCTGAAAACACAACCAGCACAACTATCCAGGTATGCCCTAGACTCAATGGTTAGTCCACTATAAAATATATCAAGTAAATCATGCTTTTCCAAATCATGGTCAGGCCGAGCTCTAATAAGAGAGCAAAATCTAGCCCAAGCCTCAGGCAATTTCTCTTCATCTTCCTGATCAAAATTATAAATTCTCTACAAAGCAATATGTTGAGCACTAGCAGGAAAGTATTTCCGGAAGAAAACATCAAGCAATTCTTTTGGACTATTAATAGAATCAGGTGGCAAACTATTATACCAAGTTTTAGCATCATCCTTTAATGAGAATGGAAAAATTTTAGCAACGAAATAAGTACGCTTCTTAACATCATCAGAAAACAAGCTACTCAAAGTAGATAGCTCAATCATGTGTTCTACAGCACTTTCTTTTTCAGTACCACAAAAGGGTGTTTTCTCAACAATAGCTATATGAGATAGATCAAGAAAAATCATAATCCTTATCCTTAATGTTTATAGGAGATGTGGCAAATTTAGGATCGGGAGACAATTTATATCTAACAGCATGTTCTGCAAGCAACTTTTTAATTTTTCTTGCATCAGTAGTAGCATTGCATTTATCAATAAAATCATCATCAAGTTCTACATAATCTTCATCAAGATCATCACTAGAGTATTCAACAGACTCAGGTGAATTAACAGGTGTAGCAGCATTTTCATTAGGAGTTTCAGCATTTTCAATTTGTCTAGACCTAGCAATTGTAGCATCTAGAAAAGATCCCAATGAACCACTATCATCAAGCACAGCAGAAGCATCATCAACATTATAAGAATTTTCAGATCTAGCAGAAGTACCAACATGTGAAGCATGTGGTGGTGAAACAAGTTTATCAATCACAGATGGTGAATTAAGAGCAGCAGAGGTACTCAGAGTTGTACCTTTTCTTGTAGTGGATGGTAATATGGCGACTTTAGGATCGCGAGGTTTACCCATGATAGAGAATTTGCAGCGAACAATATCAATCCAAGTGAACTTCCAAATAAAGCTATGCTCCCCGGCAACGGCGCCAGAAAATAGTCTTGATAACCCACAAGTATAGGGGATCGCAACAGTCTTCGCGGGAAGTAAAACCCAATTTATTGATTCGACACAAGGGGAGACAAAGAATACTTGAAAGCCTTAACGCGGAGTTGTCAATTCAGCTGCACTGGAAACAGACTTGCTCGCAAGAGTTTATCAGTAATGTTTTATAGGTAGCAGTAGTGAAATAACAGAGTAACAAAGACAGCGTAGTGATTATAGTAAACAGCGGGATTAAAATACGTAGGCACAGGGATGGATGAACGGGCGTTGCATGGATGAGAGAAACTCATGTAATAATCAAAGCAGGGCATTTGCAGATAATAATAAAACGGTATCCAAGTACTAATCAATCAATAGGCATGTGTTCCATATATAGTCGTACGTGCTCGCAATGAGAAACTTGCACAACATCTTTTGTCCTACCAGCCGGTGGCAGCCGAGCCTCTAGGGAATTACTGGATATTAAGGTACTCCTTTTAATAGAAACTGGAGCAAAGCATTAACACTCCGTGAACACATGTGATCCTCACATCACCGCCTTCCCCTCCGGTTGTCCCAATTTCTGTCACTTTGGGGCCTCGGGTTCCGGACAGCAACATGTGTATACAACTTGCAGGTAAGATCATAAACAACGAATATCTTCATGAATCAATAACATGTTCAGATCTGAGATCATGGCACTCGGGCCCTAGTGACAAGCATTAAGCATAACAAGTTGCAACAATATCATAAAAGTAACATCTACGGATATTAGGCACCATGCCCTAACAATCTTATGTCTATTACATGACCAATCTCATCCAATCCCTACCATCCCCTTCAGCCTACAGCGGGGGAATTACTCACACATGGATGGGGGAAACATGGTTGGTCGATGGAGAGGCGTCGGTGGTGATGATGGCGATGATCTCCTCCAATTCCCCGTCCGGCGGGTGCCAGAACGGAGTTTCTGGTCCCGAGACGGAGTTTCGCGACGGTGGCGGCGTACTGGATGTCTTCTGGCGATTTCGTCTCTCTCCCCGTGCGTTTTTAGGTCGAAGGCAATAAGTAGTCCGAAGGAGGGCGTCGGGGGCCAGCCGAGGCCGCCACACACTAGGGCCGCGCGCCCCCCTCCTGGGCCACGCCGGCCTAGCGTGTGGGGCCCTCGGGCCCCCACCTTTCTTCGCTCAATATTCTGGGAAAATAGGACCTTCCGCATAAATTCCGAGGATTTTCCTGAAAGTTGGATTTCTGCACAAAAACGAGACACCAGAGCAGTTCTGCTGAAAACAGCGTTAGTCCGTGTTAGTTGTATCCAAAATACACAAATTAGAGGTAAAACAATAGCAAAAGTGTTCGGGAAAGTAGATACGTTTTGGACGTATCAGGAGGTATGCCGGCATCACTCATTCATTTCATATTACAATTGCCGTATACTTGTACATACTTGTTTAGCTTCTTAAGGTGGTTTCTAATAAGAGGGAGATGATATTTGGGGAAGTGCTGTTTGAAAACAGATTCTGGACTGATACCAAAAAATTTCCAAAAACAGCCAGAACGTTATTTTGTGAAGCCAGTTTTTGTGCATGTTCCCCAGGTTATTATCTAACTTTCATTAGTTGATCACTTTTCGATTTGAGCAGCGGAAGATTTTCGTAAAAATAGATTACTGTACTGCTGTCAAGTTTGACGAATTTCTGCTACTTTGTGTTTATGTGACTCTTTTAGTTTTCATTTCTTGTTTTTGCTTTGTTTCTTTCCTAAAACACAAAAAGACCAAAAAATATTTCTGTTGTTTCTCTTTACCATTTGTTTATTTTTGTTTCTTGTTCCTATTTTGCTTTATTTGCTATCGTTGGTTTGCTATGAGAAAATCCAAAAAGATTTTGCTTTGTTTGCTTGTTTCCTTTTGTTATTGTTTCCAATTCAAAAACACCAAAAATATTTGTTGTTCTTCTTTGTTTTTTTAAAGTTCATTATGGAGTTCAGCGGTCTCCGGTGGCTGGAGCTTGGTTTTCATTCCATATTATTCAAGCTACACAAGTGAAAGACAATAATGACGATCTACGACAACTTGACTGTGGTGAGAGGCTGGTATGAACTCTATTTGTTTTCATTTTTGTACATATACTCATCCATGTGAGCATGCTTAGTTGGTTCATGTGAGGTATATGTCATTTAATGAAAGTTTAGTAGTTCATGATCTCTCATGTTTAGCTCCAATTTATTAATATGAGTAGCATGTCATAAATATTTGCTTGCATTGTTTTATTCATAGATAGGTATGACATTGTGGTATCCTCCTCTGAATAATTCACTTGAATCGACTTGGCACATGCTCACACATGCATATGACTGAACAAAAGTCAATTAAGCCTCGATGATTTACTTTGCTTCAGAGTTCTTGTATCACTCTTATGCCTCCGTTAATTTTATTTTGTCGCAAGCATGATTATGACAGTTTTTGCTCTCTTCATTGTCGCTTCCAGTCTATTGCTAGCCTTCACTTGTACTGAGCAGAAATGCTGCTCGTGCTTCCAAACCCCTGAAAACCAAGTTATTCCAAAGTGTCCACCATAAATACCTATGCATGACATTTCAAACCATTCCAAGTAAATTCTCATGTGCTACCTTTAAACCTTCAAAATACTTCTCAATTTGTGTCGATGTTTTATAGCTCATGAGGAAGTATGTGGTGTTTTATCTTTCAACCTTGTCATTTACTCCTGACAGACTTTCACCAATGGACTAGTGGCACATCCGCTTATCCAATAATTTTGCAAAAAGAGCTGGCAACGGGGTTCCCAGCCCCAATTAATTAACTTTCATCAATAATTCTCTTCACATGTTTTGCCCTGATTTATCAGTAAGCAACTTAATTTGGAAATACACACTTGATACGTCTCCAACGTATCGATAATTTCTTATGTTCCATGCCACATTATTGATGATATCTACATGTTATATGCACATTTTATGTCATATTTATGCGTTTTCTGGAACTAACCTATTGACGAGATGCCGAAAGGCCAGTTCTTTTTCTGCTGTTTTTGGTTTCAGAAATCCTAGTAACGAAATATTCTCGGAATCGGACGAAATCCCGACATCCTATTTTTCCACGAAGCTTCCAGAACACCGGGAAGGACCAGAGGGGGGCCACAGGCCACCCAGACCATAGGCCGGCGCGGCCCAGGCCCTGGCCGCGCCGCCCTATAGTGTCGGCGCCCCTTCGACCTTCTGACGCCGCCTCTTCGCCTATATAAAGCCCCTCGACCTAAAACCTAGAGACAGAAAAGCCACGGTACGAGAAACCTTCCAGAGCCGCCGCCATCGCGAAGCCAAGATCTGGGGGACAGGAGTCTCTGTTCCACGCCACCGGGACGGGGAGGTGCCCCGGAAGGCTTCTCCATCGACACCACCGCCATCTTCATCACCGCTGCTGTCTCCCATGAGGAGGGAGTAGTTCTCCATCGAGGCTCGGGGCTGTACCGGTAGCTATGTGGTTCATCTCTCTCCTATGTGCTTCAATATAATAATCTCATGAGCTGCCTTACATGATTGAGATTCATATGATGATGCTTGTAATCTAGATGTCATTATGCTAGTCAAGTGGGTTTTACTTATGTGATCTCCGGAGACTCCTTGTCCCACGTGTGTAAAGGTGACAGTGTGTGCACCGTGTGGGTCTCTTAGGCTATATTTCACAGAATACTTATTCACTATTATGAATGGCATAGTGAAGTGCTTATTTATATCTCTTTATGATTGCAATGTGTTTTGTATCACAATTTATCTATGTGCTACCCTAGTGATGTTATTAAAGTAGTTTTATTCCTCCTGCACGGTGTAATGGTGACAGTGTGTGCATCCGTGTTAGTACTTGGCGTAGGCTATGATTATGATCTCTTGTAGATTATGAAGTTAACTATTGCTATGATAGTATTGATGTGATCTATTCCTCCTTTCGTAGTGTGAAGGTGACAGTGTGCATGCTACGTTAGTACTTGGTTTAGTTGTGTTGATCTATCTTACACTCTAAGGTTATTTAAATATGAACATTGAATTGTGGAGCTTGTTAACTCCGGCATTGAGGGTTCGTGTAATCCTACGCAATGTGTTCATCATCCAACAAGAGAGTGTAGAGTATGCATTTATCTATTCTATTATGTGATCAATGTTGAGAGTGTCCACTAGTGAAAGTATGATCCCTAGGCCTTGTTCCTAAATACTGCTATCGCTGCTTGTTCTTTTTCTGCGTTACTACTGCTGCGTTACTCTTTGTTTCTTGTCTGGGCAAAGCACTTTTGTGCCGTTGCCACTTTGCTCATATATATTTATACCACCTGTATTTCACTATCTCTTCGCCGAACTAGTGCACCTATTAGGTGTGTTGGGGACACAAGAGACTTCTTGCTTTGTGGTTGCAGGGTTGCATGAGAGGGATATCTTTGACCTCTTCCTCCCTGAGTTCGATAAACCTTGGGTGATCCACTTAAGGGAAACTTTGCTGCTGTCCTACAAACCTCTTCTCTTGGAGGCCCAATACTGTCTACAGGAAAAGGAGGGGGCGTAGACATCAAGCTATTTTCTGGCGCCGTTGCCGGGGAGGAAAGGTAAAAGGCATTCATACTCCGGTCCCATGTACTAAGTATTTTTCTGTTACCGTTGTGTGTGTGCTCGAAGCTATTTCCTTTAGATCCTGCAATTGCAACTTTTTGTTTCTTGTTTACACTAGTTAGGCATAATGGAAAACAACATGAGAGATCTTTATGAACTTTATCTTGAATTAGGACATGATGTGTTTGAAGAGAGAATTAAAAAACCCATGTAACTTTATATGCATGCTAATGGGAATGTTATTAATATGAATGCTTTGAACACTATTGTTGCTAATGCTATGGAAAATTCTAAGCTTGGGGAAGCTGGCTTTGATGAGCATGATATTTTTAGTCCCCCAAGCATTGAGGAGAAAATTTACTTTGATGATACTTTGCCTCCTATTTATGATGATTATAATGATAGTGGTCTTTTAGTACCGCCTGTTATGGAGGATAAATTTGATTATGATTACAATATGCCTCCTATATTTGATGATGAGAATAATAATGATAGCTACTTTGTTGAATTTGCTCCCACTACAACTAATAAAATTGATTATGCTTATGTGAAGAGTAATAATACTTTTATGCATGTGAATAAGAACGCTTTATGTGATACTTATATTGTTGAGTTTGTTCATGATGCCTCTGAAAGTTATTATGAGAGAGGAAAATATGGTTGTAGAAATTTTCATGTTACTAAAACACCTCTCTATGTGCTGAAATTTTTGAAGCTACACTTGTTTTATCTTTCTATGCTTGTTGAATCATGCTTCATGAACTTGTTTATTTACAAGATTCCTTTTCATAGGAAGCATGTTAGACTTAAATGTGTTTTGAATTTGCTTTTTGATGCTCTCTTTTGCTTCAACTCTTATTTCTTGGGAGTGCATCATTAAAATTACCGAGCCCATCTTAATGGCTATAAAGAAAAGAACTTCTTGGGAGATAACCCATGTGTTATTTTGCTACAGTACCTTGTTTTATTTTTGTGTCTTGGAAGTTGTTTACTACTGTAGCAACCTCTCCTTATCTTAGTTTTGTGTTTTGTTGTGCCAAGTAAAGTCTTTGATAGTAAAGTTCATACTAGATTTGGATTACTGCGCAGTTTCAGATTTCTTTGCTGTCACGAATTTCGACCTGCCTCCCTGTAGGTAGCTCAGAAAATTAAGCCAATTTACGTGCATGATCCTCAGATATGTACGCAACTTTCATTCAATTTGAGTATTTTCATTTGAGCAAGTCTGGTGCCTCAATAAAATTCGTCTTTACGGACTGTTCTGTTTTGACAGATTCTGCCTTTTATTTCGCATTGCCTCTTTTGCTATGTGGGATGGATTTCTTTGTTCCATTAACTTCCAGTAGCTTTGGGCAATGTCCAGAAGTGTTAAGAATGATTGTGTCACCTCTGAACATGTGAGTTTTTGATTATGTACTAACACTCTAATGAGTTTGTTTCGAGTTTGGTGTGGAGGAAGTTTTCAAGGGTCAAGAGAGGAGGATGATATACTATGATCAAGAAGAGTGAAAGCTCTAAGCTTGGGGATGCCCCGGTGGTTCACCCCTGCATATTCTAAGAAGACTCAAGCGTCTAAGCTTGGGGATGCCCAAGGCATCCCCTTCTTCATCGACAACATTATCAGGTTCCTCCCCTGAAACTATATTTTTATTCCATCACAGCTTATGTGCTTTGCTTGGAGCGTCGGTTTGTTTTAGTTTTTGTTTTGTTTGAATAAAATGGATCCTAGCATTATTTGTTTGGGAGAGAGACACGCTCCGCTGTTGCATATGGACAAGTATGTCCTTAGTTTCTACTCATAGTATTCATGGCGAAGTTTCTTCTTCGTTAAATTGTTATATGGTTGGAATTGGAAAATGATACATGTAGTAATTGCTATAATGTCTTGGATAAATGTGATACTTGGCAATTGTTGTTCTCATGTTTAAGCTCTTGCATCATATACTTTGCACCTATTAATGAAGAAATACATAGAGCTTGTTAAAATTTGGTTTGCATATTTGGTCTCTCTAGAGTCTAGATAATTTCTAGTATTGAGTTTGAACAACAAGGAAGACGGTGTAGAGTCTTATAATGTTTTCAATATGTCTTTTATGTGAGTTTTTGCTGCACCGCTTCATCCTTGTGTTTGTTTCAAATAGCCTTGCTAGCCTAAACCTTGTATCGAGAGGGAATACTTCTCATGCATCCAAAATACTTGAGCCAACCACTATGCCATTTGTGTCCACCATACCTACCTACTACATGGTATTTCCCCGCCATTCCAAAGTAAATTGCTTGAGTGCTACCTTTAAATTTCCATTCTTCACCTTTACAATACATAGCTCATGGGAGAAATAGCTTAAAAACTATTGTGGTATTGAATATGTACTTATGCACTTTATCTCTTATTAAGTTGCTCGTTGTGCGATAACCATGTTCACTGGGGACGCCATCAACTACCTTTTGTTGAATTTCATGTGAGTTTCTATGCATGTTCGTCTTGTCTGAAGTAAGAGCGATCTACCACCTTATGGTTGGAGCATGCATATTGTTAGAGAAGAACATTGGGCCGCTAACTAAAGCCACGATCCATGGTGGAAGTTTCAGTTTTGGACATATATCCTCAATCTCATATGAGAAAATTAATTGTTGCTACATGCTTATGCATAAAAGAGGAGTCCATTGTCTATGTTGTCCCGGTATGGATGTCTAAGTTGAGAATAATCAAAAGCGAGAAATCCAAAATGCGAGTTTTCTCCTTAGACCTTTGTACAGGCGGCATGGAGGTACCCCATTGTGACACTTGGTTAAAACATGTGTATTGCGATGATCCGGTAGTCCAAGCTAATTAGGACAAGGTGCGGGCACTATTAGTATACTATGCATGAGGCTTGCAACTTGTAAGATATAATTTACATAACTCATATGCTTTATTAGTACCGTTGACAAAATTGTTTCATGTTTTCAAAATAAAAGCTCTAGCACAAATATAGCAATCGATGCTTTCCTCGTTGAAGGACCTTTCTTTTACTTTTAATGTTGAGTCAGTTCACCTATTTCTCTCCACCTCAAGAAGCAAACACTTGTGTGAACTGTGCATTGATTCCTACATACTTGCATATTGCACTTATTATATTACTCTATGTTGACAATATCCATGAGATATACATGTTACAAGTTGAAAGCAACCGCTGAAACTTCATCTTCCTTTGTGTTGCTTCAATGCCTTTACTTTGAATTATTGCTTTATGAGTTAACTCTTATGCAAGACTTATTGATGCTTGTCTTGAAGTACTATTCATGAAAAGTCTTTGCTATATGATTCACTTGTTTACTCATGTCATATACATTGTTTTGATCGCTGCATGCATTCACTACATATGCTTTACAAATAGTATGATCAAGGTTATGATGGCATGTCACTCCAGAAATTATCTTTGTTTATCGTTTACCTGCTCGGGACGAGCAGAACTAAGCTTGGGGATGCTGATACGTCTTCGACGTATCGATAATTTCTTATGTTCCATGCCACATTATTGATGATATCTACATGTTATATGCACATTTTATGTCATATTTATGCGTTTTCGGAACTAACCTATTGACGAGATGCCGAAGGCCGTTTTGTTTTTGGTTTCAGAAATCCTAGTAACGAAATATTCTCGGAATCGGACGAAATCAACGCCCATCATTCTATTTTTCCACGAAGCTTCCAGAACACCGGGAAGGACCAGAGGGGGGCCACAGGCCACCAGACCATAGGCCGGCGCGGCCCAGGCCCTAGCCGCGCCGCCCTATAGTGTCGGCGCCCCTTCGACCTTCTGACGCCGCCTCTTCGCCTATATAAAGCCCCTCGACCTAAAACCTCGAGAAAGAAAAGCCACGGTACGAGAAACCTTCCAGAGCCGCTGCCATCGCGAAGCCAAGATGGGGGACAGGAGTCTCTGTTCGGCACGCCGGGACGGGAAGTGCCCCCGGAAGGCTTCTCCATCGACACCACCGCCATCTTCATCACCGCTGCTGTCTCCCATGAGGAGGGAGTAGTTCTCCATCGAGGCTCGGGGCTGTACCGGTAGCTATGTGGTTCATCTCTCTCCTATGTGCTTCAATACAATAATCTCATGAGCTGCCTTACATGATTGAGATTCATATGATGATGCTTGTAATCTAGATGTCATTATGCTAGTCAAGTGGGTTTTACTTATGTGATCTCCGGAGACTCCTTGTCCCACGTGTGTAAAGGTGACAGTGTGTGCACCGTGTGGGTCTCTTAGGCTATATTTCACAGAATACTTATTCACTATTATGAATGGCATAGTGAAGTGCTTATTTATATCTCTTTATGATTGCAATGTGTTTTGTATCACAATTTATCTATGTGCTACCCTAGTGATGTTATTAAAGTAGTTTTATTCCTCCTGCACGGTGTAATGGTGACAGTGTGTGCATCCGTGTTAGTACTTGGCGTAGGCTATGATTATGATCTCTTGTAGATTATGAAGTTAACTATTGCTATGATAGTATTGATGTGATCTATTCCTCCTTTCGTAGTGTGAAGGTGACAGTGTGCATGCTATGTTAGTACTTGGTTTAGTTGTGTTGATCTATCTTACACTCTAAGGTTATTTAAATATGAACATTGAATTGTGGAGCTTGTTAACTCCGGCATTGAGGGTTCGTGTAATCCTACGCAATGTGTTCATCATCCAACAAGAGAGTGTAGAGTATGCATTTATCTATTCTGTTATGTGATCAATGTTGAGAGTGTCCACTAGTGAAAGTATGGTCCCTAGGCCTTGTTCCTAAATCTGCTATCGCTGCTTGTTCTGTTTTTCTTGCGTTACTACTGCTTGTTTCTTGTCTGGGCAAAGCACTTTTCTGGTGCCGTTGCTACTGCTCATATATATTTATACCACCTGTTTCACTATCTCTTCGCCGAACTAGTGCACCTAGGTGTGTTGGGGACACAAGAGACTTCTTGCTTTGTGGTTGCGGGGTTGCATGAGAGGGATATCTTTGACCTCTTCCTCCCTGAGTTCGATAAACCTTGGGTGATCCACTTAAGGGAAACTTGCTGCTGTCCTACAAACCTCTGCTCTTGGAGGCCCAACACTATCTACAGGAAAAGGAGGGGGGGCGTAGACATCAACACTCCTCCATGGTATGTGAATGTTGGAAGGCACCCGAGGATTCGGTTAGCCATGGCATGTGTAAGCAAAGGTTGGGGGGAGTGTCATCCATAATGAAACTAAAATACATGTGTAAACAAAAGGGAAGAGGGATGATCTACCTTGCTAGGAGATAACGTCCTTCATGGGAGCCGCTCTTGAAAGTCTGGTTGACGAGGTAGTTAGAGTGCCCACTATCATTCGTTGACAACAACAAACACCTCTCAAAACAATTTTACTTCTGTCTTTAGAAAAATGAAAAGCTCTAGCACATGTTAATCCCTGCTTCCCTCTGCGAAGGGCCAATCTTTTACTTTTATGTTGAGTCACCATCCTTTCTTTGAGTACTTTCTTGAGAGCATAACTGTCATTCTTAGTATAATATGCTTGTCCCAAAATATGATTATTGTGGTATAACTTTAATGCTTTTATCTTTGATAATCTCTACTTCCAGTCTTTCCATGAACTTCAAAGGTGCCCAAGCATTTATGTTTTGCTGTACAAATACGGGCAAGCGAGATACCACTTTATCATATCCTTTTATGAACATTGCAATCTTGCTGATAGACATGATTCATGATACTTATTATTAATTTGTTGGTACCTTTTCCATGAATTGACATAGCTATTAGATGACTTTATTTGCATGTATCTTATTATGAATTGCCTAAGTACTTGTCCATATAATGAGAATATTTACATCATATGAACAAATGTGTTCGTGAAAGTTCTTTTATCGCACTCAGTTGTTAACTAAATTGCTTGAGGACAAGCAATAAGCTAAACTTGGGGGGAGTTGATACGTCCAAAACGTATCTACTTTCCCGAACACTATTGTGTTTTGCCTCTAATTTGTGTATTTTGGATACAACTAACACGAACTAACGCTGTTTTCAGTGAATTGCCCTGTTGTCTTATTTTTGTGCAGAAACTCAACTTTCAGGAAAATCCCCGGGATTAATTCCAATGGGCCTATTTTCACAGAAGATGGACGGAGCCAGAAGACCGGAAGGAGGGAGGCCACGAGGCGCCCACCCCACAAGGCGGCGCGGTGGCCCCTGGGCCGCGCCGGCCTATGGTGGCGGCGCCTCGGCCAGCCTCCCCCTTTCGACTACTTAAGGGTTTCGACCTAAAAACGCACGGGGTTAGACGAAATTGCCAGAAGACATCCAGAACGCCGCCGCCATCGCGAAACTCCGTCTCGGGACCAGAAACTCCGTTCTGGCACCTGCCGGGACGGGGAATTGGAGGAGATCATCGCCATCATCACCACCGATGCCTCTCCATCGACCATCCATGCTTCCCCCATCCATGTGTGAGTAATTCCCCCGCTGTAGGCTGAAGGGGATGGTAGGGATTGGATGAGATTGATCATGTAATAGCATAAGATTGTTACGGCATAGTGCCTAGTATCCGTAATTGGTACTTTTATGATATTGTTGCAACTTGTTATGCTTAATGCTTGCCACTAGGGCCCGAGTGCCATGATCTCAGATCTGAACATGTTATTTATTCATGATGATATTCATTGTTTTATGATCTTACCAAGTTGTATACACATATTGCTGTCCGGAACCCGAGGCCCCAAAGTGACAGAAATTGGGACAACCGGAGGGGAAGGCTGTGATATGAGGATCACATGTGTTCACGGAGTGTTAATGCTTTGCTCCGGTGCTCTATTAAAAGGAGTACCTTAATTACCAGTAGATTCCCTAGAGGCCCGGCTGGTAGGACAGAAGATGTTGTGCATGTTTCTCATTGCGAGTACGTATGACTACATATGGAACACATGCCTATGGTTGTTTAGTACTTGGATACTGTTTTATTACTATCTGCAAATGCCCTACCTTGATTGTTACATGAGTTCTCTTATCCATGCAGCGCCCGTTCATCCATCCTTGTGACTACAATATTTTAATCCTGTTGTTTACTATAATCACTACTGCTGTCTTTGTTACACTACTGCTGATATTTCACTACTGCTACTGCTATAAAACTGTTGCTCTGATAAACTCTTGCGAGCAAGTCTGTTTCTAGGTGCAGCTGAATTGACAACTCCGCTGTTAAGGCTTACAAATATTCTTTGGCTCCCCTTGTGTCGAATCAATAAATTGGGTTTTACTTCTCTCGAAGACTGTTGCGATCCCATATACTTGTGGGTCATCAAAGGCCAATGATCTCCTCCTTGACAGCTATGAGTCTTGCATAAGCACTAGAAATTGATTATCCATCATGAGTACAAACATTTGCATATGTTGCTTGGTGGCTTCATATCTTTGTCTTTGGATTGTCGTCGTTCCTTCAAACAAAACGGTTAACTTTTCCCAAAGCTCCTTGGTATATTCAATGTTGATAACTTGGTCATATGTGTCCCGCTTCAAGCTTAGACAAATCTTGCATAGAGCGTTGGAGTTGAGTTGACAGTTGATCTTCTCAACCAGTGACATATTTCTTTCATCTACGGGCTCGTAGCCATTCTCCACCACTTCCCATAATTCCATGAAAACAGTGTGAAGATGAGAACACGTAGAGGACTTCCAAAAAGAAAAGTTAACTTCATCAAGTTTGGGGGGATTCCTCAAAGGATTCATATTCATATGAACATAAGCCGGAGGGTAAGTATACGGAGTTGCATTATAAGAGGAGGAACGACCCTCCTTTATGGCTCTATTAGGAGTACCTCCAAGAGGGATTCAAACCTTCGGTGCTGGTGGTACCTTCGTTTGGGAAGACACCACAACAGCTCCAGCGGGAAACCTCTTATCAAGCATTTCTGCAAGCTTACTCTCCATGAGTTGAGTCATCCGCTCATTAAGATTTTGTTCATGCTCCGCATTTGGCCAGCGAGCATGTCCTTGACTTCTTGAGGGGAATAGTTTTTGTTCACATCCAACTCCTTCTCATGATCACCCATCTCACTCTTAAGACGATAAAGCCCTTAAAAGGAGTCATTGGCTCTTATACCAATTGAAAGGATTGAGAGAGTAAACTAGAGGGGGTGAATAGTTTCTACAAAATGTTATTCAATTCTTTTGCAATTTTAGGATTTTGCGGATAAATAAAGTGGCCTAATGCAAAACTAGATGAACAACATATATTACGTGATAATCAACTTCAAACACGATGGCCATCAAAGAATAATAAAAGGGATAGAAGTAACCTAAGTACGCGGAGACGATGATGTATCCTGATGTTCACTTCCTTAAAGAGAAGCTAATCACTGTTGGAGCGGTGCGGGTTACCACGAAGGACCCCCGATGCCACGAAGGCACACCGTCTTCTCCGTGAGCTTCTTCCATGAAGTAGAATCTCGATCCACTAGTGGAGACCTTGGGGAGCCCTTGTTAACCCCCAAGTGTAGGGGATCACTGCAGTACAATTCAATAAGTATTTGAGTGTCGAACCACGGGGAGCTGAAGGTAAACTATCTATTCTCTAAAGACCTATAACCCACTTATATGTCCTTTTATGCAAATCTAGGAACTATATTGTGTGTGTGAAGTGGTTTCTACTAGGAATTAGCAGACTGTAAAGTACTAAATTAACCATAGAAAGTAAAACTAGTGCAATGAAAGTAAAGGTTGTGAGGTGAAGTGGAGTAAATCAAGGGAGTAAGTGTTCATGTAAATTTTTATTTCACTTGTGTTGTTGTCACAATTAGTGAAGCTCAGTATGGTCTTTTTAGCGTTTCTTCTAGAGAGGAGTCATAGAGAGGTGCAGCCATATATGATACGTCTCCGACATATCGATAATTTCTTATGTTCCATGCCACATTATTGATGATATCTACATGTTTTATGCACACTTTATGTCATATTCGTGCATTTTCTGGAACTAACCTATTAACGAGATGCCGAAGAGCCGTTCTTTTTCTGCTGTTTTTGGTTTCAGAAATCCTAGTAAAGAAATATTCTCGGAATTGGACGAAATCAACGCCCGGGGTCCTATTTTGCCACGAAGCTTCCGAAGGAGTGAAGTGGGGCCACGAGGTGGCCGGACACGGCGGCGCGGCCGGGCCCTGGCCGCGCCGACCTATGGTGTGGGCCTCGTGCCGCCTCTTACCCCTTCCGCCTACAAATAGCCTTCGTCGCGAAACCCCGTACGAGAGCCACGATACGGAAACCTTCCCGAGACGCCGCCGCCGCCAATCCCATCTCGGGGGATTCAGGAGATCTCCTCGGCACCCTGCCGGAGAGGGGATTCATCTCCCGGAGGACTCTTCACCGCCATGGTCGCCTCCCGAGTGATGAGTGAGTAGTTCACCCTGGACTATGGGTCCATAGCAGTAGCTAGATGGTTGTCTTCTCCTCATTGTGCTTCATTGTTGGATCTTGTGAGCTGCCTAACATGATCAAGATCATCTATCTAATTCTATATGTTGTGTTTGTCGGGATCCGATGGATAGAGAATACTATGTTATGTTAATTATCAAGTTATTACCTATGTGTTGTTTATGATCTTGCATGCTCTCCGTTATTAGTAGAGGCTCTGGCCAAGTTTTTGCTCTTAACTCCGGAGGGAGTATTTATGCTCGATAGTGGGTTCATGCCTCCATTAAATCTGGGACAGTGACAGAAAGTTCTAAGGTTGTGGATGTGCTGTTGCCACTAGGGATAAAACATTGATGCTATGTCTAAGGATGTAGTTATTGATTACATTACGCACCATACTTAATGCAATTGTCTGTTGTTTTGCAACTTAATACTGGAAGGGGTTCGGATGATAACCTGAAGGTGGACTTTTTAGGCATAGATGCATGCTGGATAGCGGTCTATGTACTTTGTTGTAATGCCCAATTAAATCTCACTATATTTATCATGTCATGTATGTGCATTGTTATGCCCTCTCTATTTGTCAATTGCCCGACTGTAATTTGTTCACCCAACATTATTTTATCTTATGGGAGAGACACCTCTAGTGAACTGTGGACCCGGTCCTATTCTTTACATCGCATACAATCTCTGCAATACTTGTTTCTGTTTTCTACAAACAATCATCTTCCACACAATACGGTTAATCCTTTGTTACAGCAACGGTGAGATTGACAACCTCACTGTTTCGTTGGGGCAAAGTACTTTGGTTGTGTTGTGCGGGTTCCACGTTGGCGCGGAATCCCTGGTGTTGCACCGCATACATTCCGCCACCATCAACCTTCAACGTGCTTCTTGACTCCTACTAGTTCGATTAAACCTTGGTTTCTTGCTGAGGGAAAACTTGCTGCTGTGCGCATCGCACCTTCTCTTGGGGTTCCCAACGAACGTGTCAATTATACGCGCATCAAGGCTTTTCGGCGCCGTTGCCGGGAGATCAAGACACGCTGCAAGGGAGTCTCCACTTCCCAATCTCTTTACTTTGTTTTTGTCTTGCTTTATTTTATTTACTACTTTGTTTGCTGCATTATATCAAAACACAAAAAAAAATTAGTTGCTAGCTTTACTTTATTTACTGTCTTGCACTCTATATCAAAAACACAAAAAAATTAGTTTACTTGCATTTATTTTATCTAGTTTACTTTATTTACTACTGCTAAAATGGCCACCCCTGAAAATACTAAGTTGTGTGACTTCACAACCACAAATAATAATGATTTCCTATGCACACCTATTGCTCCACTGCTACTACAGCAGAATTCTTTGAAATTAAACCTGCTTTACTGAACCTTGTTATGCGAGAGCAATTTTCTGGTGTTAGTTCTGATGATGCTGCTGCCCATCTCAATAACTTTGTTGAATTGTGTGAAATGCAAAAATATAAGGATGTAGATGGTGACATTATAAAATTAAAATTGTTTCCTTTCTCATTAAGTGGAAGAGCTAAAGATTGGTTGCTATCTCTGCCTAAGAATAGTATTGATTCCTGGACTAAATGCAAGGATGCCTTTATTGGTAGATATTATCCCCCTGCTAAAATTATATCTTTGAGAAGTAGCATAGTGAATTTTAAACAATTGGATAATGAACATGTTGCTCAAGCTTGGGAAAGAATGAAATCTTTGGTTAAAAATTGCCCAACCCATGGACTGACTACTTGGATGATCATCCAAACCTTTTATGCAGGACTAAATTTTTCTTCGCGGAATTTATTGGATTCAGCTGCTGGAGGTACCTTTATGTCCATCACTCTTGGTGAAGCAACAAAGCTCCTTGATAATATGATGATTAATTACTCTGAATGGCACACAGAAAGAGCTCCACAAGGTAAGAAGGTAAATTCTGTTGAAGAAACCTCCTCCTTGAATAATAAGATTGATGCTATTATGTCTATGCTTGTGAATGATAGGACTAATGTTGATCCTAATAATGTTCCGTTAGCTTCATTGGTTGCCCAAGAAGAACATGTTGATGTAAACTTCATTAAAAATAATAATTTCAACAACAATGCTTATCGGAACAATTCTAGTAATAACTATAGGCCATATCCTTATAATAATGGTAACGGTTATGCTAATTCTTATGGGAATTCTTACAATAATAATAGGAACACACCCCCTGGACTTGAAGCTATGCTTAAAGAATTTATTAGTACACAAACTGCTTTAACAAATCTGTTGATGAAAAACTCAATAAAATTGATATTCTCGCTTCTAAGGTTGATAGTCTTGCCTCTGATGTTGATCTTTTGAAGTCGAAAGTTATGCCTAATATGGATATTGAAAATAAAATTGTTACTACAGCAAATGCCATCCAAGTTAGAATTAATGAGAATATAAGATTAATGGCTGAATTGCGTGCTAGGTGGGATAGAGAAGAAAATGAAAAACTAGCTAAAGAGAATAATGTAGCTAAAGTTTGGACTATTACCACCACTAGTAATGATAATGATTCACATGTTGCTACACCTCCTACTATCAATGGTAAAATAATTGGTGTTGGCAATGTTTCTACTCCTAGTGCAAAGCGTACAAAACTGCCTGAAATTGCTAAATGCTGTGATAAAACTGCTGAAATTTTTTCCAACATTGGGGATGATGATCCCATTGCTGTAGCTCATAATGATTTAGATTTTGATGATTGTCACATCTCTGAAGTTATAAAGTTCTTACAAAAACTTGCTAAAAGTCCCAATGCTAGTGCTATAAATTTGGCCTTTACAAAACATATTACAAATGCTCTCATAAAAGCTAGAGAAGAGAAACTAAAACTTGAAACCTCTATTCCTAGAAAGTTAGAAGATGGTTGGGAGCCTATCATTAAGATGAGGGTCAATGATTTTGATTGTAATGCTTTATGTGATCTTGGTGCAAGTATTTCTGTTATGCCTAAGAAAGTCTATGATATGCTTGACTTGCCACCATTGAAAAAGTGTTATTTGGATGTTAATCTCGCTGATAATGCTAAAAAGAAATCTTTGGGGAGAGTTGATAATGTTCATATTATGGTTAACAATAACCTTGTCCCCGTTGATTTTGTTGTCTTGGATATTGAATGCAATGCAACTTGCCCCATTATATTCGGAAGACCTTTTTTCGAACCGTTGGTGCTACTATTGATATGAAGGAAGGTAATATTAAATATCAATTTCCTCTCAAGAAAGGTATGGAACACTTCCCTAGAAAAAGAATGAAGTTACCTTTTGATTCTATTATTAGAACAAATTATGATGTTGATGCTTCGTCTCTTGATGTTACTTGATATACACTTTCTGCGCCTAGCTGAAAGGCGTTAAAGAAAAGCGCTTATGGGAGACAACCCATGCTTTTACTACAGTATTTTTGTTTTATATTTGAGTCTTGGAAGTTGTTTACTACTGTAGCAACCTCTCCTTATCTTAGTTTTGTGTTTTGTTGTGCCAAGTAAAGTCTTTGATAGTAAAGTTCATACTAGATTTGGATTACTGCGCAGTTTCAGATTTCTTTGCTGTCACGAATTTCGACCTGCCTCCCTGTAGGTAGCTCAGAAAATTAAGACAATTTACGTGCGTGATCCTCAGATATGTAGGCAACTTTCATTCAATTTGGGCATTTTCATTTGAGCAAGTCTGGTGCCTCAATAAAATCCATCTTTACGGACTGTTCTGTTTTGACAGATTCTGCCTTTTATTTCTCATTGCCTCTTTTGCTATGTTGGATGAATTTCTTTGATCCATTAATGTCCAGTAGCTTTATGCAATGTCCAGAAGTGTTAAGAATGATTGTGTCACCTCTGAACATGTTAATTTTTATTGTCCACTAACCCTCTAATGAGTTGTTTCGAGTTTGGTGTGGAGGAAGTTTTCAAGGATCAAGAGAGGAGTATGATGCAATATGATCAAGGAGAGTGAAAGCTCTGGGGATGCCCTGGTGGTTCACCCCTGCATATTCTAAGAAGACTCAGCGTCTAAGCTTGGGGATGCCCAAGGCATCCCCTTCTTCATCGACAACATTATCAGGTTCCTCCCTGAAACTATATTTTTATTCCGTCACATCTTATGTGCTTTGCTTGGAGCGTCGGTTTGTTTTGTTTTTGTTTTTGTTTGAATAAATGGATCCTAGCATTCATTGTGTGGGAGAGAGACATGCTCCGCTGTTGCATATGGACAAATATGTCCTTAGGCTTTACTCATAGTATTCATGGCGAAGGTTGAATCTTCTTCGTTAAATTGTTATATGGTTGGAATTGGGAAATGCTACATGTAGTAATTCTAAAATGTCTTGGATAATTTGATACTTGGCAATTGTTGTGCTCATGTTTAAGCTCTTGCATCATATACTTTGCACCCATTAATGAAGAAACACTTAGAGCTGGCTAATTTGGTTTGCATATTTGGTCTCTCTAAAGTCTAGATAATATCTAGTATTGAGTTTTGAACAACAAGGAAGACGGTGTAGAGTCTTATAATGTTTACAATATGTCTTTTATGTGAGTTTTGCTGCACCGGTTCATCCTTGTGTTTGTTTCAAATAACCTTGCTAGCCTAAACCTTGTATCGAGAGGAATACTTCTCATGCATCCAAAATCCTTGAGCCAACCACTATGCCATTTGTGTCCACCATATCTACCTACTACATGGTATTTCTCCGCCATTCCAAAGTAAATTGCTTGAGTGCTAACTTTAAAATTTCCATCATTCACCTTTGCAATATATAGCTCATGGGACAAATAGCTTAAAAACTATTGTGGTATTGAATATTTACTTATGCACTTTATCTCTTATTAAGTTGCTTGTTGTGCGATAACCATGTTTCTGGGGACGCCATCAACTACTCTTTGTTGAATATCATGTGAGTTGCTATGCATGTCCGTCTTGTCTGAAGTAAGAGAGATCTACCACCTTAATGGTTGGAGCATACATATTGTTAGAGAAGAACATTGGGCCGCTAACTAAAGCCATGAATCATGGTGGAAGTTTCAGTTTTGGACATATATCCTCAATCTCATATGAGAACACTAATTGTTGCCACATGCTTATGCATTAAAGAGGAGTCCATTATCTGTTGTCCATGTTGCCCCGGTATGGATGTCTAAGTTGAGAATAATCAAAAGCGAGAAATCCAAAATGCGAGCTTTCTCCTTAGACCTTTGTACAGCGGCATGGAGGTACCCCATTGTGACACTTGGTTAAAACATGTGTATTGCGATGATCCGGTAGTCCAAGCTAATTAGGACAAGGTGCGGGCACTATTAGTATACTATGCATGAGGCTTGCAACTTGTAAGATATAATTTACATAACTCATATGCTTTATTACTACCGTTGACAAAATTGTTTCATGTTTTCAAAATAAAAGCTCTAGCACAAATATAGCAATCGATGCTTTCCTCGTTGAAGGACCTTTCTTTTACTTTTAATGTTGAGTCAGTTCACCTATTTCTCTCCACCTCAAGAAGCAAACACTTGTGTGAACTGTGCATTGATTCCTACATACTTGCATATTGCACTTGTTATATTACTCTATGTTGACAATTATCCATGAGATATACATGTTATAAGTTGAAAGCAACCGCTGAAACTTAATCTTCCTTTGTGTTGCTTCAATACCTTTACTTTGATTTATTGCTTTATGAGTTAACTCTTATGCAAGACTTATTGATGCTTGTCTTGAAGTACTATTCATGAAAAGTCTTTGCTTTATGATTCATTGTTTACTCATGTCATTACCATTGTTTTGATCGCTGCATTCATTACATATGTTTACAATAGTATGATCAAGGTTATGATGGCATGTCACTCCAGAAATTATCTTTGTTATCGTTTACCTGCTCGGGACGAGCGAACTAAGCTTGGGGATGCTGATACGTCTCGACGTATCGATAATTTCTTATGTTCCATGCCACATTATTGATGATATCTACATGTTTTATGCACACTTTATGTCATATTCGTGCATTTTGGAACTAACCTATTAACGAGATACCGAAGAGCCGATTCTTTGTTTTCTGTTTTTGGTTTGAAATCCTAGTAAAGAAATATTCTCGGAATTTGACGAAATCAACGCCAGGGTCCTATTTTGCCACGAAGCTTCCGGAAGACCGAAGGAGAGTCGAAGTGGGGCCACGAGGTGGCCGGACACCAGGCGGCGCGGCCCTGGCCGCGCCGACCTATGGTGTAGGCCCTCGTGCCGCCTCTTTACCTGCCCTTCCGCCTACAAATAGCCTTCGTCGCGAAACCCCCGTACGAGAGCCACGACAAAAACCTTGCGAGACGCCGCCGCCGCCAATCCCATCTCGGGGGATTACGGAGATCTCCTCCGGCACCCTGAGGGGGATTCATCTCCGGAGGACTCTTCACCGCCATGGTCGCCTCGGAGTGATGAGTGATTAGTTCACCCCTGGACTATGGGTCCATAGCAGTAGCTAGATGGTTGTCTTCTCCTCATTGTGCTTCATTGTTGGATCTTGTGAGCTGCCTAACATGATCAAGATCATCTATCTGTAATTCTATATGTTGTGTTTGTCGGGATCCGATGGATAGAGAATACTATGTTATGTTAATTATCAAGTTATTACCTATGTGTTGTTTATGATCTTGCATGCTCTCCGTTATTAGTAGAGGCTCGGCCAAGTTTTTGCTCTTAACTCCAAGAGGGAGTATTTATGCTCGATAGTGGGTTCATGCCTCCATTAAATGGGACAGTGACAGAAAGTTCTAAGGTTGTGGATGTCTTGTTGCCACTAGGGATAAAACATTGATGCTATGTCTAAGGATGTAGTTATTGATTACATTACGCACCATACTTAATGCAATTGTATTTTTGCAACTTAATACTGGAAGGGTTCGGATGATAACCTGAAGGTGGACTTTTTAGGCATAGATGCATGCTGGATAGCGGTCTATGTACTTTGTCGTAATGCCCAATTAAATCTCACTATATTTATCATGTCATGTATGTGTATTGTTATGCCCTCTCTATTTGTCAATTGCCCGACTGTAATTTGTTCACCCAACATGCTTTTATCTTATGGGAGAGACACCTCTAGTGAGCTGTGGACCCGGTCCTATTCTTTACATCGCATACAATCTCTTGGAATACTTGTTTTCTGTTTTACGCAAACAATCATCTTCCACACAATACGGTTAATCCTTTTTGTACAAGCCGGTGAGATTGACAACCTCCTTGTTTCGTTGGGGCAAAGTACTTTGGTTGTGTTGTGCGGGTTCCACGTTGGCGCCGGAATCCCTGGTGTTGCGCCGCATTACATTCCGCCACCATCAACCTTCAACGTGCTTCTTGACTCCTCTGGTTCGATTAAACCTTGGTTTCTTACTGAGGGAAAACTTGCTGTGCGCATCGCACCTTCCTCTTGGGGTTCCCAACGAACATGTCAATTATACGCGCATCAATATACTTGAGAAAAATACATCACTATTGATTGATCCCAAGGCAAATTAAGAGCAAACAAGGGAATTATTAGTCATAAAGTGCAACCACCGCTGTAAGTTTAAAGGTCTCCATAGTTATACCCCCCGTTGATTAACTATGAATTAATATAACATGAATATCTAAGAATTGGGACATGGTTTCTGTCAAACTCCATCTGTCCGTCTTCCTATCATCATGCAACGGTGACAACCTCATGTATTTCCCAACATATGTGTGTACTCATATATTAGTACACTAGATTATCATAGAAGATAAAAATACTTATATGAAATCATAAACAAATTATCTCACAATTGCCAAGAACAAGTCACTATTCAAACAAAGACATAGAGGTAAAATACATCATGGGAAAACGATAGATTGCCTCACACATCTTGTTTGCCAAGATATTACAAAGGGTAGATGAAGATCGTGCTGAGGGTATTGATGAAGATGCTAATGATGACCACGCCTGAGGGGGGTGGAGTCCACCGGAGGCAATTCCAATAGCGGTCCCCCCCCTCCAATCTCCGTCAGCGGAGGCCTGCTGACTCTCTATTTATGTGTTTTTGATCTCCACCTCCCGTATCTCGAGGAAGCCTCGGGAAGTCATATATATAGGGGTTTTTAGGTCAAACGAAGTTCGTGGGAAAAATAATCAAGCGAATCGGACGACCGGGGAGGAAATAAGAGGGCGTGGCGCGCCCTCACTGCTTGGGCGCGCCACCAGGCCTGTTTTGGCCCTCTTGGCGCATCTCATGAGGTCCAATCGCTCCATATGCTTCTCTTGATGAAATATTGACATCCCCAAAATCCTAGCTCAATTTAACTTCGTTAAGGTCTCTGAAAGTCAAAAATACACAAAACAGGGTTTTTCCTGTCCTTCAAAGTTATAACCCAAATAAAGGGGATCTTTGATAAATCTCCAAAAATCAATATAAGAGATGGATATAACATCATATATGTTGCAAATATGTGGAGATATGTGTTAACAAAATACAAAGTTCATGCATGAATTTTTCATGCATCAGGCCTCCAATCCTTTACCAACTTTCTGTGCAATCACAGCGATTGCTACCGCCTAGGAGTTCTCAACCTCCAAGAGTAACAAGATCGAAGCGAGAACTTGACACAAGGCTCAAATCAGAAATTTGATCGGTGGAAAGAGAAAGGAGGAAGAGATTGTTCTTTTGATTGGATCCTCTCTCAAAATGGATGAATCACTCTCAAAAAATCAAAGGGATTTGTAAAGGAGATTGCAAGGGAGTACTGATTTAGATTTCAAAAGAATGGCCAAATTTATGATCCACGAAATCAACCTCTTCCTTAAATAGAGGAAAAGGAGCCGTTTTTTGTGCAGAAATTGTATGGCTGGTATGAATGGCTGATGGCCCGTTCATACCGGCCTGATTTGATGGTTGGGGGCGTGTATGCCCGGTCATACCGGCCAAACAGACGGTATGATCGGCCATACGAAAACAGTAGGAACACTCGGTGCAAAAGATGCAAAAATGTTTGCATCCGGACTCCGATTTCGATGATCTTGGGCTCGTTGGAATCACAACAATGAGATATACAACTTTATGTATATAAACATCTTAGTACAAGCACAGAGTAAGAATATCAAGAAGACATATTTGACCTAACTAAAAATATAAATCGATAAAAACTCTAAACTCAAAAATGCAATAGAAGATGTATACTTATTCTATTTTTGATGAACTTGGGCTTGTTGAAAATGTAGCAAAAATCTCAAGAACCTCGTACAGAGAAACACCAAGATGAAAGTGGCAAACATTGATGGAAGAAAGGTGGCAAATTTTGATGGAAGTAGAGAGGAAATGATTTAAGCTGAGTACCAAATAAAAACTTCGATCCCCTCTTAATAGTGTAGGGTCCTGTATTCGAGAGAGAAAACCGAAAAAGAAGAACTACCGAACTAACGTGTAGCGACTCCGTCTTCGAGTCCCTTTCTCGTCTTTTCCTTTATATTCTTGTTTTCCTTTCTCTACTTTTCCTTTTGGCAAACATGAACCAACACCGTAAGAGGGAGAGGGGACTAGACCTATAGATGATCTTGAAAAAGTGTTAGTCCTCTCTAACCTTGTACTAACCAAACACCAAGTCAATATTAAGGTTATAAATACCCTTACACCCTCCCCCCCTCGTAAAATGAATGGCGTTCCTGTCTGTTTTGGTCCGGAAGCAGCGGCCCATGGCCAAGGTGCATGTATATGCTTGATGGGTTTAAATGACATCCTATACCTAAAATGAGATTCATACATTGAAGAAAGTATGGTGACTATTACAAATCTTGGATTTTACCCTCAAAGGTATGATGAGTCGTAGTGTTGGTGTACTTGTTATAGAGCAAAATTGGTGCAAATATTTTGGAATTGACTATTATTTTGACCACACCATCTAGGTACCCAAAATGAACGAGTTGGATGTACAGCTGCCTAGGCCATGGGATGAGGCCCATGGCGCAACCCACCCCATGGTCGAGAAGCGGCCATCTCTGTCCTTGTGCCCCCTTTTGCCTCGGTTTTAGTGCCACCTAATGATTTTTACCCTAAAACTACCTATATCAGGCCTTGATATTGTGAAGTCGTAGAGGGGCGGCCATCAATAGAAAAATACACAAAACAGAGAAGCCCATAGAAGATTTGGAGGTGAAACATCGTTGGAGGCTCCTCCGGTTACTCCTCCACCTCCATCAACACCATCACCACCACCACGTTCCACCTCTGAACTATGGGTTTGTGGAAGTAGCTTACATCAATCTCCCTATGTACTTCACTAATTAGAATCTCATGAGTTGCCTACATCATTGTGATCATATTTTTAATACTTTGATGGTGGATCTTATGTTATGAGATGCAACTGATATTTTTTCTTGATGTATTAATAGATGCATATGTTACCCCATTTCATGTATGCTTTGTTTTGATCAAACTAGTATGCAAGAACTTGTGAGCGGGATGTGTGTGCTACGTGGTGTGACTTGGTATCATGCATATGGAAGTGACACAAATTAATGTGCTAATATGGGTTTTTACCTTCCCATTAATTGCCTCACTAGGGATAAATGATTACTTGTTCAATTGTTCATCTAATGATATCAAGGTGGGTGGGCCTATTGTTTACAGGATATGGTCGAGTCGGTCGATGATCCGTTGATGTTGGATCGCTGGCTTGCTCTCCACGGTAATCCTCTTGCATGCGAGTGGGCTTCCATATGGCGGAAAGTGAGGTATGAAAATCTCACCCCCTATTCTCGTGCTGACGTGCAGCGACTCGCTTCATTGAGCCTATCTGGTTGTACATTCCCTCGTCGGTAGCAAGTAAAACCAAATGGCAAACATCAGAAGGATGGATAGGAAAGAATTTGTAAGCTCTAGTCTTTCTAAAGAGGCGAGAAGATGCCAAGGGTTAACCCTATGAGGCTATGACCCACCTTTTCAGAGAGGAAATCACAATCAGCCACCCTAAGCAGAGTCATGGAGAAATTGGAATACCCCATGAAGGAATTCCTAGAGATCTATTAGAACTTGATTTAAAATTTAGATACGCATATGCAATTAAATCTTTAGAAGGTTTTCGTTAGGTTTCGGGCACTTATTTAGTGACATATCTGTCTAGTTTAGCAAGTTATAGGTTACCTCTCGGCTAGTAACATCCTTCGTGTTGGTCATGATGAGTAAATCAAAAGAAATATTGAAACAGAGGCAAAAGCTTTGCCTCATCCATTAATTAAGAAGAGAGTGCTCAGTTTTTAGGAGAAAATCGGGCGAAACCTACAACAACATAGCCAAACTCACGCAAACCGCGCCCACACTTAAAGCCAAGCGTAACAAATACCCGAAACAACAGGGCACGCACACACTAGCCAACACAAAGGACCACAAGCCGACACGAACGAACTCCAACCGCAACACTCCAACCGCACCGACAAAGACATGCCATGACATTGTGGGCACCCATCTATCCACTGTGGATCCAGGGTAGGTAGCAGCTAAGTTGGCGACAAAATCGCAAACCTCTCTAGCAACAACACCTCCGGGCACCGTTATCAGCACACCTGACATCACATGCCTCACTTCAACGACAGAAGGAGGCACCACAGATGAATCCCCACACAAATTATGTAGCTCTTGCGTGATTTCAACCACCAATGACTTTTGCTTTGCGGAGCTAAGCGGAAACGGAGCCTCCACGGTGACGAGCTCCTGCCCACCAGAAAAGCACGCCTCTGTCGGCTCCAAAGAAACACTAGTTTGTGCCAAAATCAGCTTGAGACTTGTCACCTCTTCACGAAGGGGGCGAGACACCTCCTCGACGCGGTTAGCAACCAATTAAACGAGCTCTAAGCGCAACAAGGCAAACTGGCACTGAAGGTGAGAGTCGAAGTAAATCAATTTTAATCTTGTCCTCTTTTGATATCTTACAAATTATATTTTGAACGAAGCATCACTCATGAATCCAGTGGAACGAGGATGGAAAATAATAAACCGGCACGTAATAGTTTTTGTCTGAAGTTTTGTACTAGAACATATTTTTGTTCCAGATTTCAGAAGGAGAATTTTTTTGCGGTGAACATATTTTTTTCGATGAGCATGTGGAACCATGAACTGGCTAGCAAGGGTAGCGGTTGGGATGGATGCACGGCGAGCTCCGCCATGCCACGGCGTGCATCCGAAGCGTCTCCCGCGCCCTCTCCTTTGTCCTCTCCTGCGTCTCCGGGGAGACCGCCACGGCGCACAGCTTCGTCACCGCGCCAGTCGCCACCATCTCGCGCACCACCTCCGCGGTTGCCGCGTGCCGCGCCACCGACCGCAGCACCCGCACGGCCTTCCCGCTCGCCGCCGCCGACGTTCCGACCACCATCTCCCCCACCGCAGCCACCCCGGCGGCGTGCGCCACCAACGCCGCGCGCCCCTCCGCGCACCCGCACAGCCGGTCCAGCGCACAGAGCGCCAGCTCGCACCACGCGCGCCGCCGCCCGCCCTCGACAACGTCAAGCAGCACTTCCACGAGGGCCGCCACCGCGCCGGCTTGCGCGGCCTTGATCCGGTTCCGGCCGTACGATGTGGCACCGGCAAGTACGCGCAGCGCTGCCTTGATCGCCGCGGTCGAGGCGCCACCGTCGTTGTCGCGGAGCAGCCGCACCGCCTCCACAAACACCTGCTCAGGCAGGGACGACGCCCTGCTCGGCGCCATGCACGCCGTGACGTCCGCAAGAAGCATCGCTGCGCGCGCCCGCGACACCGCGTCGGCGTCGCGCTGCAGCATGGACACAAGCGCGTCGACGAGCGCCATGCCGTCCCTATCGACGGCGCGCACGAGGCACGGCTCCGCGAGCCGGAGCGAGGAGATGGCGTCTAGCGCCATGTCGGCCTCCGACGAGGCGGATGTGCTGACGAGGACGGCGAACAGCGCGTCTGCCGCCCCAGGGAACGCGGCGACGAGCTCCCTGCCCGGCTCGCTCTCGCCCGCTACGTCCCTGATCTCGCGCAGCGCGGCGAGGGTCTCCCGCTCGGGTTTCTTGGGATCGGCAAGCCGGGACACCAGCGGCCCGAGGTTGGCAGATACAGGAGGTGTCGAGATGCGCTCGATACTGTCGACGGCGGCGGCGGGGTTGCGCGCGCACCAGGAGTGGATGAGGCGGTGCAGGGTGTGGTTGGGCGTGGGCTCGCAGTCGGGCGCGACGGGCAGCTTGGTGAGCGGGCACGTCGCCGACGTGGCGCCGTCGGCGAGACGGAGCCAGCGGTGGATGGCGTGGCGGTCGTAGGTGATGCCGGTGGGGAGCGTGACCGGGTCGCGCATGACGTCCAGCGTGATCGGGCACAGGAAGTAAGAAGGAACCTCCACCTCCACTGCCTGCTCCTCCATTAGAACTGAAGCAATCGAGCAGGCCTTCTTGAGCTTCTAGCGAGCTAAAGGGGAGGATGAGAGAACAATGGCGGATCACAGCAAGTGTTCCGAGGGGTTGGTTGCGGGAGGGAGAGTGGGAAGATATATTTGACAAAATGGAGTTCTATATACGAGTGTGACACAAAATGGAGCTCTATATACGGGAGATGGATGTCGAGACTTGAGAGCGAGGGGAGGATTCAAATCAAATTCAAAGACGTGTGCGAGTCCACACGGCGATGCGCTTTCTAGGAAGGAGTTAGACTCGCTTATTTTTGGTTGTCTGGTATCAAAACATTTTGAAACTGCTAACCGTTGTATTGCATCCTGATTTTTCTGATTTTCGTTTGCCATAACTTAGACAAGTCACAATGCATAATAGCACGCATATGATACTATCTCTGCAATGCATGATATCATATAGTAGTATCATATTTTTTTATATTTATTAATTTGTAAACTCTCAATGCAAAAAATGTATACAAGATCTATTTGATATTTATTTTTTTAGTTCTATGTGCTACGATATGGTATATATCTACCTATGACACCACTATGCTCTCTCTCATCATTAATCGTAGTGACACATCACTTTTTGCATGCATGGAAGAATGATACTACATATGATACCTATATTGTGGGTAGTCTTACAACATGAGGTACAATTGAAATTTTCTCATTTGCATAAAGGTTTTCGGGCCAGTAAATCCTAGTCATGAGTTGGAACTGAGATTTGATAACATCACCTAACTAGAAATTAAATTCTCAGTCGATTGAGGAATTAGCAACTCACATTGTTATTTATAATACACACCCCAAAATATACTAGTCCATAAAGTTGTTGTTATATAATTGCACAACTCACACTAATACTCACTCCGTTCACAATTACTTTGTGTTCTAGGTGTACTTAAAGTTAAACTTTGTAAAATCTAACGAAATATTTAGAAGAAAATATAAACATCTATAATGTAAATCAGTACTATTAGAATCGTCATAATGTGTATTTGTTATATTATGCTCAAACTTAACAAAGTTTAATTTTGACTAAATGTAGAACTAAATAAAAACGAAATAAAAATGGAGGTTGTAGCATCTTTTAGTTACTCAAAAAAAATGAATGCTCTAATATATATATATGATATTGTCTAAGAGCTATGGCAATTAACTAGCACTTGATTAGATACTAGTATAATCAAGTTTGTTTGATTCGCGACTGACCGTGCATGTGAGGCAGAGAGGCCGAGCGAGAACGACGGAGAGAGTTGACGAATCGGGCAGGTAAAAACAAACTCGAGAGAACGGAAAAAATGGACAAAAAACACGAAGTCTCCGACGTCTGGGAGGCTGAGGCCGACGTGGTGTCCCGCGCGTTGTAGCATTGCATAATTTTTGCGCGAAATTTCCGATGCCTAGTCTTGTCCGGTTCTCCACCTCTAGCTGGGATGTTTGTTTTTCTCTTGGTGAATTACTAGGCACTGACGGCAGAGGATTTTAGTAAGTAATGATCTGTATAGGTGATGGAACGTCCCCTATGGCCGACGAGGAGGCATCTTTGACCACAACAATTGTTTAGTGAGCTTGATACGTCTAGCTATTTTTCAAGTCAAAATTAAACTGCTTGCACGTAGTATGTGACACGAGAAAGGGCCAAAACATTGGTAAGCGTTAGGTCTCGGTTTGGATTACATATTATAATTAGCGGCTAATCATATTTTGACTTAAGACCGATGCAGATTGGGACAAAACGGGGAGCACAAATTGTCGTCTCGTGACAGTGACGGAGCTAGCAATGTATTGACTGGTGTCAAATGACACCAATGGATTTTTACCATTCCCCGCTGTAAATGAATACGTGTTCTTAGAAATACAAATTGACACCAGTAAATTTAGCTAAATGACACCAACAATTCTTCTTTCTGGCTTCGCCTTGGTCTCATTTGCCAAAAATGATCGGAAAATATGAGAGCCGAACGCGATAGCATGCTGGGGTGACCTGATTTCTAGGTTGCCACTGTTTTTTGTGTGAGTCCCGGCAACTTTTACTTTTACTTTCATTTCTTCGATAAAAGGCCGGCCACCTAGAAAACGGTCGACCACTATTCCATTGCACCGCGGTTCTAGATTTAGAAGTGCACGCCATACGAGGGTCCAAAATACATGGTGCAATTCTTGCCCTTGCTGCTCCCTCCTTGGAACATGAGCGCATGACTGTGGTTATTCCTGTGGATGGCTCTTAGCCAGAAGTAGAGAACATGCAGGAGGATATGCGGAAGGACTGACACATGAAGAGATGCAGGGAAATGATGGAGGAAATGCTGGAATAATGGAGACAACAGCTGAGCAGCTTCTCCAACCAACAAGAATGAGTACAAGGATTTTGCTGGTCAACCTCATACCATGCCTAGGGTGGAAGATGGCACCAAGACTCAAAATCAAGCAGGAAATGTTCCATGTACTAATCTTAATTCCATTAATTCGTTTGCTATATTAGATGATGAAGATATCTATACTAGAGCTCTTGAAATGGGTGTTGACCCTCACACCTTTAATCTAGAAAAGATTAATCATATTAAGGATCTAGAGGTAGCTAGACATAGCCTGGATTGTAAATCACAGCTGCAAAAAAATGTTGGTGTGTAAGAACAGCCTGTGGAAAGCAATCATGTCCTGTTCCTGGGGTTTGGGAAGAGGAAGAATATGATGAGGAGTTTACTCCAGTTTTGTACAGGAAAACCAAAAAGAAAATGAAATCTGCTAGAAAAATTCAGAGATCCTTGGAGAGGAACAGACAAAATGCAAAAAGGAAATTTGGAGCACAATCTGAATGTGGTACTACCCAGGTAAAAGTCTCCAATGATCACCTTGTGTGTGGCATTGTGACTGGATCCAGAGTGAGGAAGAAAAACCCCAGATATCTATGATAGGTGCTGTATAAATTGCAAGAGGGGTGGGGAAGAAAGGTATGAGAACTTTCCTGTCAGATTTAATTAGAGAACAGCAGCTGGATTTCATAGGCTTGCAAGAAACTATTAAGAAGGAGTATTCTTAGGCCTTCTTCAGGAAAATTGATCCTGTGAATCAATTCTCTTGGAGATGGATCCCTTCCATTGGAAGGGCTGGTGGTATACTTGGTGGATTCAAGATTGCCAGGTTTGATATTCATGATAATGTGATAGGCAGATTCTACATAAAAGTGACTTTGCAGGATCTGAAAATACAGAAGAAATGGAATTTGGTTTTTGTGTATGGAGCTGCTCAGGAAGAGGACAAGGAAGCTTTTTTGGTGGAAATGGGGGAAATCTGCAGTGATCAGAGGCTCCCTATGTTGATAGGTGGTGACTTTAACATCCTTAGATTCCCCTCTGAGAAGAATAAAGAGATGAGAAGAAGTAAATGGTCAAGTCTGTTTAATGCCATTATCAATACTTATGAACTTAGAGAGATTGAAATGTCTGGATGACACTTTACTTGGTCAAATAATCAATTAAATCCTACTCTGGAAAAGTTGGATAGATTTCTGATGTCTGTCCATAAAATGTCTGGAGATATTTATGATCACAACCCAATTATCTTGGATACCATGGAAAACAGGGAGCAGAAGAATAGAGCTTTCATATTTGAGAAAAATAGGTTGAAGGAGGAGGATTTCTTGTCCAGAGTGAGCAAGAAACTCTTTGGAAATTGTCCAAATCAACTTGAAGAGTGTGAAGAATGATTTGAAAGGCTAGGGGCAAATACCAGGGGGGAAGAAAATGGTTGCATTTCCAGAACACAAGCTTGAAGGAAATCTCAAATTCAAGAATAATTGTTACACTTACTTGAGAAAGAGGAAGCTTTCTGGCAACAAAGATCCAGAGAACAATGGTTGTTGCGAGGTGAAAATAATACCAGCTTTTTCTATAGAGTGGTCAATGGAACAAAAAGAAAAAGAACAATGTTTTCCCTGAAAGATGGATCAGATATAATTCAGGGTACTCCTGCCTTGTTGGAGCATGCAACAAATTTCTATAAAACATTGTTTGGTCCAGTGGTTGACACTGGTGTCAGGTTGAATGATGGTATATGGGAGATGGATGAAAAATTGGATGATACTGATAGGGAGAACCTTGACAGGCCCTTCGCTGAAGAAGAAATCCATGAAGTAATAGATCAGATGGAGAAAAATAAAGTTGTTGGCGCTGATGGAATTCTTGTGGAGTTCTATCAACACTGCTGGAATATCATCAAACTGGACATACTCAGAATGTTCAATGATTTCCATGAGCACAAAATTAATCTGGAAAAAATAAACTATGAGATTATTACTCTTATCGCTAAAAGTGATGATGCAGAGATTATACAGAAGTACAGACCAATTTGTCTGCTTCAAGTCTTGTTCAAAAAATTTACCAAGACAATGACTGTCAGGGCTGAACCTATGATGGGAAAGTTGATTCATCCTTGTCAGAATGCTTTTATTAGACGGAGATATATCACTGATGGGGTGATGCTACTGCAAGAAATACTGAGAGAAGCCAAAAGCAAGAAGAAGCAGGGGGTTGTGTTGAAATTTGATTTTGAAAAGGCTTATGACAAAGTGATTTGGAATTTCCTGATAGACTGTTGCAATCAAAAAGGTTTCAGTAACAGATGGATTTTTTGGATCAAAGAAGCAGTCACAAATGGGACTCTCAGTGTGAAAATTAATGATATGGTGGGTCCATACTTTGGCAGTTTCAAATGTGTTAGGCAGAGAGATCCTTTTGCTCCTTTCCTGTTCACATGGCTGCCAATAGTTTGTCCAAAATGATTGTTAATGCATAAAGGAGTGGCTTGATCAAAGGTTTGGCTGTTCTGCAATATGCACATGACACAATTCTTTTGATTCAAGATGATGTTGAGGGGCCCGAAAACTTAAAAGTACTCCTGTATATATTTGAAATTATGTCTGGACTGAAAATAAACTTGAAAAAGTGAAATTGTGCTGATACTTGATGATCCTGATAAACTGCAAGAGTATGTGGATCTCTTCAATTGTCAGAAAGGGAAATGGCCTATTAAATATCTGGGCACTCCTGTGTGTGCCAGGAGATTGACAGTTGCTGAATTACAGTTCATCGAGGAAAAAAGTGAAGAAAAGTATGGGAGACTGGATGGGTAGCACTATATCTATTGGTGGCAGATTAATTAAAATTGATGCTTGCTTGTCCAATATTGTGGTGTACCAAATGTCTATGAGGCTTCTTCATAAAACAAATATTGAAAACATATCAAGACCAATCAGAGCTTTCTTTTGGGTTGGAGGTGCTGAAAAAAGAAAATATCATTTTGTTATTTGGAGATGGATATGTAAGTCCAAATGTAAAGGAGACCTTGGTGTGAAAGATTTGAATAAATTTAATATCAGTCTGATGTGTAAGTGGTGGTGGAAACTGGAGAATGATAAAGGACCTTGGCAGGATTTCATGAGAAAAAAATACCTGGGGGACTCTGTAATATATTTTGTCAAACACATAAGTGGAGATTCTCCCTTGTGGTATGACCTGTTACATGTTAGGGACATCTATTTGTGTGGCAGAAGAATGGTTGTTGGAAATGGCTTTAGACCATCTTTTGGGAAGATGCTTGGTGTGGTCACTCTCCCTTAAAGGATAAATTTCCTAAAATCTATGAAATTTGCAATGAACAAAATATTACAGTGGCAGCAGCAGCAAATTTGGGCTGGAGACTAACTTTTAGGAGATGGTTTTCTACTAATCTTCAGGAACAATGGTGTGGATTAATCAATATCCTTAATCAAGGGACTTTGACAGATTCAGTGGATAGACCGAAATGGAAGTGGATAAAAATGGATAGTTTACTGTCAAGAGCTTGTACAAGCAGCAGTGCAGGAATGGCATTGATAGATCTTTCAAACACTTATGAAAATGTAAGATGCCTTTGAAGATCAAGGTGTAGATGTGGTTGGTCTGGCATAATGCCATATCTACAAAGGACAACCTGTTGAAGAGAAACTGGACTGGGATCCCTTTGTCAATTTTGCTTTGCCCATGAATCCATTTTGCATCTTTTTTTCTCTTGCCCTGCAGCCAAATACATGTGGAGCATGGTGGGGACTACTGTCGGTGCCCAGACTCACCCTGGGTTTATTGCTCAGTTCTTTCGGTGGATGCCGCAATATTCTCGGGCCAGCCGCAATGTCCAAATTGATGGCCTGGCCGCGATCTGTTGGGCTATTTGGAAATCGCGTAACAAAGGTTACTTTGAAAAAATTCCCTAAAAATCCTATTGAACTCATTGGTCAATCTGTGGCTTTTATGAAATATTGGGCAGATTCGCACGGTGCAGCTGACGCCTCGCTTTTGCACGAGGAGCAGATGCGCTGCTCAACCTTGCCATGGGTGCCAGAAGGAATGATGTTGCTGGTTCAAGTGGGGTGCCTCGCCTCACAGCGCGTTCGGAGGGAGATATGGAAGTTGATGACGATCCTGAAGATGCAGATGACATGGGCGCGTGAAAGTTCGTTACGACATAGCTGCTTCGTTTTGATGAAAGTGTGGCGGATCCTGATGATCTGGCCGGTGAAACCTGTCGTTTTAGCTTCTGTACATATCTCCCGTTGGTTGTTGTAATAGAACTTCTAGCTCCTCTCCACCAAACACTAGCAATAGCTTTGCGGTGCCCCCTTCCCTGCTAGGTTTCTGCTCTTGGATAGCGTTTGCTTTCAGTCTCCATGGCGCGGAGTTGTATATATGTCAAAGATCTCTGACTATATTTTCGTTATCAATGGATAATAAAAATCGATCCCTGGTGGGGTCGCTTGGAAAAAATACGAGGGTCCAAAATGATAGAACGAAGCCGCACGGCAAGAGAAACATGATTTTGTTTAGACATACGAGGAGGAGATTGCACAAGTACAACAGCGGTGCAAGTCCAACTCGTTTTTTCCTCTACTTGGCATGGGTTTTTTCTTCTACTCTAGTCTCTCCCTTCCATTACAGTAATATAAGATGTTATTATAATTAATATCATGTGAAGAAACTGCTCTCCGCATCCACCATTAACTAAATTGGATGTATACAAACATAACATATCTTGAAGAAAAGAGTGGAGAAGATGCCCTAAATTGAATGTTTGTACATTATTAACCATACAAAGCAAATCACTCTTGCAGATATCTTCCTTCGATGGTTGTACAAAATTACCAAAATAATACCCTCTCCGTGCTAAAATGTAAGTCACGTTTTTTTGCATAGTTTTTTATGCACAATTGTAACCACTAATATGTATGAAGTTATATGGATTTAGAATGTATAGATGGTATAGTTGACTTCGTCTTGCAAACTCTTTCATTTCATATAAATTTATATAAACTTTATGAGCATATAATATTATAAGTACAAATCATAGTCAAAGTTGTAAGTTGCTAACCAGCAAAATTTAAAGACGACTTACATTTTGGAATGGAGAGAATACACGAAATCATCTAACTACATGGAGTAAGCAAGGATACCCGTAGGCCAAAGTCAGCACAAAAGAGAGAGTTTTGGCATAACTGCAGTAGGCAAATGTTTCAGCATCTAACAAAGAAAGTTCCAAATGGCATAGCACCACATATGAACACTGAACTGACACCGAGAAACTGTTTCAGAAAGCATCTAAAGCAACACACAGTCCGTCAATAAGAATTACAGAAATATCATGATCGGTTCACTGCACATGGGAATTAAATAAACTACATCAGCTACTCATTAAACTAATCACAACTAAAGCATTACTGTATGACGAAATGCTACAAGAAATTGCACGCGGACATTTCGTCGAGCAGATGGCACAACAGCGAGTTGTACCTGAACAACCGACGACCTGGGTTTTTTGGCGAGCACAGAGCCGCGCTGGGCAGAAGCGATCCATGATGTTAAGAGGCTTCTATTCTATAGTATTTCGTCCTTGGAGAAGAAGCTGATGGTGCTTGACTGCTCGAAGGTTTCAGAGAGCATGATCAACTCTGTAGGTTCTGTTTATAAATAGAGCTATATAATAGGTACCGGCAGAGTTGATATATATATAGTTGTTTACCAGTGTTAATTTGTGGCTGCAGAAATGTTGTACATACGCAAGCCTAGTTTTCCTTCAGAGCAGCCTTAATATGGCTGTGTTTCGAATGAATAAAGTTGCAGTGTTCTCCAAAAAAAAAGTTATGAATTTCTTATTAGGGGCACAAGCTCATGGCTAGTGCCTAATAATTCGACACTATCCCACCAGGAGGCGCGTGGATATATATAATTCGACAGCATCTCATACCACCTTACGAAATTTCATACCACCCAAGATAAGGACAAGAATAACTCATCAGCACAGGTAATTGCCATGGATTCCAAGCTTCCAGTTGACTTCACTAAACATTGCATTAGCCAGGCACATACACTCCACACACACTAGATAAGGCGCCTAATACTCACCTATCAGGTCAACAAATTAACCCAGATGGCTCATACTCCAAAAGACTAAATGAGATCGGCAAGCCAAGATCATGAAAGAGGATCGGTGATTTTTTTTTAATGCAATGATCAATTTTCTACTGCACTACTACCATTTTAGCTCTAGTTTTAACAAAGAGGAATTCAAGGCCCTTGAGTTAGTCTTTGCAGCTCGCTCTGCTCGTCCAACGTTTCCATGAGAAGAGGCGGTGCGTACTGCGCGGTCCCCTGGTGCTCCTCGGCGTCCTGGCAGAACGAGAGGATTATTGTGTCGATGGACATCTCGACAACCGCAAAGAACAGCTTGGCCACCGTATAACCGAGGGCCCACGTTACCTACACCATCATCAGAGTTCAGCCGTCATTACGTCGTAGTGATGGGAGTCAACTATGACGAGTTCAGAGCTCAAGAAGTTTAGAAGAGATGAGATGCTCACAATCACAGGAACCAGCGGGGACGATATCTTGTTGTGCGCAGACTTGTACTTGTGAGTGTCCAGCATGAGGAATGCAAAGAGCGCGCAGAATAAGCTCACACACAGTTTCCCCAGGAAGAGGATCACGTCTCCGATAACATTGACTTTTCCGATGCGCAGTATGTTGTTCATTATTAGACCTGTCGCTAGCACAGAGGCTTTGAAGAACCCTTTCCCAGTAATGGCAATCTGCAACATGAGCACAGGGTTTACACATGCCAGAAAAGCCTAAAAGTTGCAACTCACAGACAATACTGTAGTACACGAAAATTGCATCAATCAGATTTGAATTCAGAACTATCAGGTCAAGTGTGGGAAGTCAGAACAACGAAGATAATGAACTGACAAGAGAGGAGAAAAGGATCATCATGAACAGAGCAGTCTTCAAGCTTACCATTATATAGGCATTTCGGTTTACAGACATGAGGGTCCAGTCTATGCAGCCAAGGCAGCATTGAGATGAGGACGATGTCACTTTTCCACAGCAGCTCTCCCGAGCAGAATCAACTAGCTTCAGCTTGCGGCGGAGGCATTCTAGTATAAAGCGCACCCACTCAACAGCAGATACAACAAGCGAGCCTATCGCAGCAGATCCAAGGTTGTACCGCAGCAGCCGCTTGAGCGAAGAGACGACGCTAAAAAACGGTATCTCGTGCTGCATCAGAATATATAGCTTGAATTTCCAGTATAAAAATATGGAGTAAAATTGAAGTGCTCGATAACTTGTGATTCTCAAGTGCTTACAGATATTTCGCCACGGGCCCAGTAGTACGAAGCAACTGATCCAGCAACCACAGTTGAAGAGCACGCCATAAAGAACTGAGTCGCCCAGTAACAGCCGAATAAGTGGAAGAGAATGGCGATGCCAATGTGTGGGGTGTAATGGATGCTGTACCCACAGCAGTTGTCACAGTTTACTTTGCCGAGCTTCAGATCATACGTGCAACAATCCGTGCTGCAATCATTTCGGAGAACTTGACCTGAGCTGAAGAGATGGAGCGTGGCGGAGAACCAGAACATGTAGAAGATAGCGAGGATGAAGTAGGGCACAACCGGGAAAATTATCAATGCCTGAACTTCACCAATGACCTTAGCAGCAACCTGAAATGATTTCTCAAGGTTAATGGTCCGAAATTTCTTCTTATCTCCAATATATTACCTTTAGGACAAGCTGCTTACCTTTAGGACAGGTGTGGCAAACAGTATACGCCTGACAATAGCTATTGACGACAGGAAAGCAATGATCATTATTACTGTCATCAGCACTGTGGCAGCATGGAGGTGGCTTATTTCCTGGTAAGTTGAATTATCAGATAACAGGCAGCTGGATCATATAAGAAGTCAACTCAGTTGAATGTGCTTACCCGCCCGCTTATATGGACATATGGATCACTTTCTCCAATAACAACTGTTAAGGGGTCATTTCCAATCCAACCAGCTGAATGTATATTGCAGCCAGTTAGTAATAATGCCACATGCATCATATATGTCAAATGGCATGGTGATAGGTACCTTTGATGTAACAGAACATAGTAACAGATATTACAAGGGCATTGAAGAGCACCACTGTTATCCACGTCATGGCAGCAACAAAATAGCGAATCATCAGCAACCAGATCACTGACAAGAAAAGAGGAAGAAGTCCACCACACACGATTAACACAGGCCAGGACTTCCCGATGTCTGCAACATATCTCTGCAAACAGAAGAAAATGCAATTAGTGTCTTAAAATACGTATTAGGACCCAGGTGCTATACATATTGGCTGCATCAGGGATTAGTGATGATGTTGTGGAGACTAGGCCTAAAATACACACTATCAAGTATCAACTCGTACCAGAACAATCACAGTTTATAAAAAAAATCTTTTGAAGGAGTATGGCAGTTGCACATTCAAGATCAACCGTGGGAGTTTATCAGGACCAATTTTCACTTAATTTCAGTATATAAGATAACAAACAAGAAAGGATAGTTCGGTGCTAGGAAATTTGTAAACCTTGAGGACTGCAGATCTTGCATCGATGGCCTTGTGGATTGTTTTATCAATGAGCATATTTTCTTCAATTTTTGCACCACCCATCGCCAGCCATTTGTTCAAAGAAGCATTGGATGCCCGGGCAATATATTGGCAGCTCCAGTAAACTGAAGGGAAAGAACATTTTGAAATTAGTCATCTCACTATACTTGCTGTCACTCCATGCATACAGAAAGGTGCCATGAAATGGCTTAGAGTAGGCTTACCATTCACGCTTGGGAATATGACGGGGTAGCACGGACCCTGAAGCTGAAGGGAGCTGTTCCTCATGTCTGGCGTGAGAAACTCAAAGTAATCATAGTCCCTGTTGATCCAATCGTCAACGGAGAGCTTTATATCCCCTCCCGGATAATCGCAAACGAAGTTGAGCGTATCCGAGGACGGTGTGGGGCACTCCATGAGGCAGATGGCTTTGGCGTCGGCCAGGTTGACCTTGCTGCTCTTGACCCCGCTCTGGTACACCTGGTTGGGGTCCATCCAGTACCTGACCTCGAGCTCGTGCACGTCTGGGTCACCGTGCCTGTCGCCGCAGACGTTGCCTTTGTAGTCCAGCTCGTATGTCAGCCTGCACGGTTAAGGACCAGAAGATGTCATTTCCTGATCATTTGATCTGCATGCAGGATTTGCTAACAGGGAGAACATTCCAGGCTGACCAAACACTGTTCAGCATTTTCTACTACTACTGTGCTTCTGGCCAGGTCTTCGTAATTGATCTAGATGGTAGTCAAGAGCAGCCTAAGGGATATCACTATCAGGCAACAACAGGTTTAGCAGAGAAAGCGAAAGGTAATGATGCAACACTTGAAAAAACTAACCCACTGGGATGAGCAGGTGGACTTTACATACTTTTCCGGAGAAAGTGAAAGTCCATAGAATTCCATCTATTGCCTTGACATAATTGCAGAGTGGTAGGAAGACTAAAATTTTACCCCCTAAATAAATGCTTTCCATTTTCAATGTCAGCGGCGCATTGCATAACACTAACATAGCCTTTTTTTTTTAATGCAGTAGTGCACTGCGATGGTTGGTTGGCAAGAGCATACTATGTAGGCGCAAAGTGAGAAAGTGTGTCGCAGCTTTGAGAGCCCGGGAGACGAGAGCACAGCCCTTTTTAGCTGTGGTGGTGGGAGGGTTTTAGGGAGGGGATACAATTCCAGGGCCACCACAGCTCCATCGAAACCACCAAAAGGCTTGCGCGTCTCCCCCTCCCTCGGTCTCCCCAGAAAGCAAAAGAGGCCTCCCTCCTTTGCTTAGCCTAATCGGCCGGGGCGCCTAAGCTAAGCAGCAGGAACCAGATTCGCGCCGCACTAGAAACAAGGCACCCCGGGGCTGCTGGTTCCGTTTCACCCTACTAGCAAGCAACACTCGTCCAGTAGCACTAAAAAAATAGATGAACGCTCGAGACAGTCACTGAAGCAATTTCCCACGGTAGGACTGAGCAAGCATTTCCCCCAAATAGTCAATTGATGGTTTAGAAAACACAGAGTGGTTCGAGAGCAGTTGGTTGGAAATGCGGGGTGAAGATCTCGTATACTAAGTAGAATAAATCGAGTTTGACTAAACTAAGCGACACGCAACAGGGGAGGGAGGAGGGCGAATCTGAGGACCTGAGGGGGTTGCCCTGGTTGAAGCCGAAGCTGGAGTTGACGATCATGGCGACCCAGAAGGCGGCGAAGAGGACGAGGAAGGCCAGGTCGCGGCAGCGGCGGTCGTGCCGTATGATGCCCAGGTTGCTGCTGCTCCCGTCCCCGCGGCCCAGCTGCTCGGCGTCCTCTCCGCCCGCGCCCGTGGTGGTGGCCGAGGGGTAGCGCCCGATGATGGCGCCCAGCGGCCCGCCCATTCCGCCGGACGAATGCTCCGGCGGGGGAGTGAGGTGGCTTCCGGCTGGATTCGGCGGCGGAGTGATCTGTGCTGTGGAATGTGGGGAGAGCAGAGCGGGGAGTGATGGGATGGGAGTGTAGATTTGGCTTTTTCTGCTGCAGCTCGTGGGAAAAAGGCGGAAGAGAGAGAGAGAGCAGCGCGAAAACCTTTCTTTTTCTTTTCGCCACTCGTAGGAACGCTCGGCAGGTAATAAAAGCGCCTCCTTTTTCCTCCTCGCCCCATCGTTGACCGATGGCAATTTCGCGCGAATGTTATTCCAAGACAAATGGCCGAAAATCTCAACCAGTCTTTAGTACTTTTCTGAAAAAAACAAGTTGAAGATTTATCTAAATTTAAATAAATCTATACGCTAAAAGTGTCTAGATGCACCTCAATTCGAACCAATTTGCGATGTTCTACTATAGACAGAGGTAGTATACTCATTAAACCACGCTCTAGAGCATCCGATCATTACGTCAAAAAGAAAACCACGAGATGCAATATTCCGGTTGTGTGTTTGCACTCTAACCCTCCCAAAGATCATCTAAGATTGTCGCGACATGATCTAAAAAAAAAGTATCTAAAGCATCTCTCGCTGTCCAAGTTTGAGGTGTTGATCATCTCCGGTATCACTCTCACGCGGCAAATCTAGCTTGAAGAAGACCCCTGAGAGCAAGATCGAGTTGCGACGCGTCCATTAGCCATGAATCCGGTCCACGACCGAGCGCAGTGAAGGAGTAGTGGAGTGGAGGGTTAAGGAGGGTCAAAATAAGAAGGTGTCTGGGAAGGCGTTGGGAAATCCTCATGAAGAGCAAGGGGAGGACGAGAGTGGACCGGCTACCAAAAGGAAGAGGGTTGATTCGGGAATTAGGGATACTTACTGCACAAAGTTAGTCTTGGTGTTTTAAATAGGGAAGTGGTGAAGTAGGATTTTTAGAGTTTTGACCATAATTTATCTACTCCCCCAGGCCCAAATTAGTTGGCTACTCAGGTGAAACATTGTGAAGTACTATTGAAAGGTCCAGTTCTATATTGATTTGTTTCGTCAGGAAAAGGCACGATATCCATCTCGTCGCTCTTCATTTAACTGTAACAATTGTTTTTACTCGTGACACACCTACTATTTTCCATATTATTTTTCAAGGGAGTCTTTTTTCTTTCTCCCACCTTTTTTTCGAGGGAAGCTCTGCTTTCTTTCGAAAATTGTCTGTCGGGCTATGCTCCTTTATCTAAAAAAAAAGTCTGTCGGGTTGTCCCCGTAGCTGAGATGGGCTGGGCTAGAGAGGCCCAGGCGCACTCCTGACACGATGTCCACGAGCCACCCCAGTGGAACTGTTAGCGGACGGCGCCTCCGTCTCTCCCATCCTGTACGCGCCGCGCGCCGGCCGCCGGCACCTCTCAAACCCCCACCGCCTCTCACGCGCCGCCGCCGCCGCCGCCGCCAACGTCCTTCTCCCTCTCTGGGTCCCTGCTCGTCTCCACCCCGCCCGCAATCCCTGGCCGTGGGGTCTCCTTCGAGGTACGAGCTTCAGCCTGTGTCCCTCAGCCGATTTCGATTCTTCAAATCACACTGGCCTTCACTTCACTTCACAGTCCCGGCGGCGCGACATCTACGTCGCCCCTAGCTACTCAGGTGGCCACTCCTTTAGCTGCCTCTGACTACGTCCGTGGTGTTCAGGTTGGAACATTGCGGCACCGTGCTGGCGTGCAAGGGCTCGATTCTCGGGGCAATTTCATGTGCCCAGAACTTTTATAGGATGTAGCTGATTTTATGAACGGTCTTGGATCAAACCTGAGCGGTATTCTTCGGTATCCGTCACGCGCGCACGGCTTATTTTGGAATCGGGTGCTGAAATGAAATGCAGACCCTGGCTCTAAAAGAAGGCTGGGTTCTAGGATTCAGACTGCAAAGGCAGTATCAGTTACTGGCGGCGAAGGACTCTTCTTTGCTTGACCTGTAATTTCTGACAAAATATATAGATGTTAGATATTACTGCCGTGCTTGCATGAGTAGAACTTCATGGTTTGCCTTTTTAGCTGCTATGTTTTTGGTTGGCCCCTTTTATAGTTTCTCACCAGGTCTGGTTCGCTATATTGCTATAGGAAGTTGTCTAGACTGTTCTTTTCTTCATGTCGCAGTTGAGCCACGCCTAACGAAGTATGTTGTCAGATTTATCATGTATGTTGCTAATACGTTTGCTATTTACATGGGGGAAAATTGTGCACGGTTTTGAGCAATTTGCCAATTGATGTCTTTGTTTGTTCTTTGTGCAGGACCCCTCTCATATTCAAGTATATCGGCTTGGATCTCAGTTGTGCAGGGACAGGCGTGGATAAGAGAGAAGTAGAGGGATCTTAAATGACGGGTGGATCAGGTGTGGTGGTGATAGACAACGGGGGTGGTCTTCTGAAGGCTGGTTTTGGTGGGGACAAGGACCCGATTGCTGTCGTCCCCAACTGTATAGCCAAGTCCCCTGGTTCCACTGCAAGCTCAAAGAAATGGCTAGCGGCCGACCAGCTGCAGGCGCAGGACGTCGATGTGACTGGCATGACGCTGAGGCGTCCGATCGATCGCGGCTACCTTATCAACACGGAGGTGCAGCGGGAGGTGTGGGAACGGGTCCTTCGCGGCCTTCTCCAGGTGGATCCGACGAACTCGTCCTTGTTGCTGGTGGAGCCACAGTTCAACCCTCCAGGGCTGCAGCATGCTACGGATGAACTCGTGTTTGAGGAGTTTGGCTTCAGCTCTCTTTGTGTCGCAGATGCTCCTTCCCTTGTCCACCTTTACGAGGCCACCCACCAGCCGTCGCTCTTCCGTGCCCAGTGCAGCCTAGTTGTTGACTGTGGCTTCTCCTTCACCCATGCTTCCCCTGTCCTTCAGAACTTTACACTGAATTATGCTGTGCGGCGCATGGACCTTGGTGGCAAGGCCCTCACAAACTACCTCAAGGAGCTAGTTTCATATCGTTCCCTTAATGTCATGGATGAGACCCTCCTCATTGATGATGCAAAGGAAAAGCTATGCTTCGTATCCCTTGATGTCCCTCGTGATCTTCGCCTTGCCAGGTTTGCTGCCTTCTGACTCACATGATATAGATATATTAAATTTTAGCGTTTTCTTTTGTTTGTTTAAAGTTGGAGTGCGACCAGATTTCAGATGAATTTTAAATTTTAAATGGCTGCCTTCATATGGAAATTTCAGCTAGGATTTTTTTTATTTGGAACTTTTGATGTGTTGTTTCGGTAAACAATTTAACCAGATGTGCGGATAGACTGGTATCTATGGAACTAGATGCTTATCAAAATAATTTATACTACTTTTTTCTTCCTTGCTGAACGGTAACCTGGGTGTCATACTTTACTTTATTTGAAACAATATCTGCTCGTTAGCTTCAGATGGTTGGATACTTGGTTAGAGAGGTTGTAGACCTGTAGTAGAATGGTATGAAAAGCTTCAAACAAAGATGTCTAACATTTTTATCTGATTGTACACTTTATGCACACTCATACACAAGCTTAAACTATGTTTGGAAAGTATAGTTACAAATGTTGTCCTCGGCCTAAACAAATTTTGACCATTAGTTAACTTCAGCTTCACTTCCTATTTTCCTGTGCCAAAAAACCAAAGATTGAGCAAATTCAGGTTAACTTTAAAGTTAAAATAGTGACCTTCATATCAGCTAGGATTTTTCTTATTTTGACTGTTGATGAGTTGTTTCAGCAAACAATTTATACTGACCTAGATGCTCTTCAAAATAAATTTGTGCTGTGTTTTTTTTTTCCTTGCTGAACGGTGGCCCTGTGTCGTACTTCACTTTATTTGAAGCAAAACCTGCTCATTAGCTTCAAATGCCTAAATACTTGGTTAGATAGGTTGTAGACCTGTAGTAGAATGGTCGTGGTTTTGAAAAGCTTCAAACTAATATGTCTAACATTTTCTGCACACACTCATCATACACAAAGCTTAAACTATGTTGGGAAAGTGTAGTTACAAAATGTTGTCCTCGTCTCCTCGACCTGAAATTTTTTATGAGCGTGAGTTAAGTTCAGCTGCCAGAGAGCAAACTTAATATTTCACTATGGCAAAACACCAAAGGTTGAGCTAATTTAAGATCACCATGCACACTTAGGAGTTTGAACATGTCTACAGCATAGTTGAATATTCAGATATTTTGTTATGTTCAGTTGAACATGTCTACAGCATAGTTGAATATTCAGATATTTTGTTATGTTCAGTTGAGAAACTATGACAAGGAAAGACTGATCCTTTGTGGTCTGACTAGTTAGTTGTGGTCTTGCTGTTGAGCTACGAGTAATAATGAATGCTGGGGTCTGTTATTCTAGCGAAGTCAAATATTATCAAGAGTTTGATTTTTTTTAAAATTGACCACTGGAGCTGGAGAGATACTCTTATTAGTTCTCATGTCATTGATTGACTAGTTGGATAATTGGTTGAACACATCTGATGATGTCTGATCATCTATGCTTGACATTCCAAATATTTTCGATCACATTGTTTCGTGTAGCATGGGCTCTTCCTCTTTAAATCCTACCTAGTGTAGGAAAATGTGCATACCGTAATATCATTGTGTTTTTCAACCAGTTTTCACTGTCTTGTTGATCTATTACTCTAACACTACCGGTTGTCTATTAATTACTCAAATCTCTGAACAGCATTACACACAATTATTGCAGGTTATCACATAAGGACAACCCGTTTAGATGTTCTTACATTCTCCCTGATGGCATAACGTCCAAGAAAGGGATTGTCAAAGACATGGATGAAGCACGTCGATACTGTTCTCTGCCTGCCGACGGAGAATTGGATAAAAAAGATGGTGACAGTGACACAAACAAGTTTGAGGACAAAAAGAAGCCTGAATTAAGTCAAAATGTAACACCCTTTGCTTTTGTTACATGTCAACATTACTTGGTATAATCTAAAGGAATGTTCATTCTGCAGGAATTTGCCTTGACCAACGAAAGGTTCCTTGTCCCGGAGATGCTTTTTCATCCAATTGATCTAGGTTAGTGTCACATCTAGATGTCTCGTATATTTTCTTTATCTGTCCACTACACTTCATAACCTTATTTGTGAGAACTTGCCCCTTGTTGTCCTAGCCTCCTCGACCAGACATATCAGATATAAAATCTTCTGATGCTATTTAGGGATATATGATTTTTTGGCATTCCAGAATAGCTGACAAAATGTGTGGTGATCATTAACAAGTAGGAAAGTAGGGTCATTTTTTATATAATGATGACCACTTTCACTGCATTGGGACCTTATACAAGTAAAAGCCACTGGTTTTAAATTTCCTACAGTCAATACAAAATATGATATAGTTATATGTTCTTACGTTTCCGGTTTGTCCACTTGAATTATGCCTCAACTTATTTTGGATCATGTGCCTATATCCATAAAAAAATGCAACAACTGTAACAAATATAAGCTCTGTGACTATGAGGCTTCGCGCTATGTTAGCAGCAGCTATTCCAGTGGCCTACTGCTCCATTAGTTTCTCTTGTACTTGGTGAATGTCATTTTTAACATCTTAACCTTCTGCAAGGGTGAGAAATAAAGAATGCTGCTACTTCTTTTGTAGGTATGAATCAAGCTGGTCTTGCTGAGTGTATAGTTCGTGCTGTACAAGCCTGCCATCCCTATATTCAACCTGTGCTTTACGAGAGGTATTTGTTGAATGGAGATATGCCTGATCCTATCTTGATCTTTGATTTGATCGTGTGACTCATGTCCTCGTGTGTTGGGTTGTTTGCAGCATCATCTTGACAGGTGGAAGCACGTTGTTCCCTCGTTTCGCCGAAAGACTGTAAGTTGTTCCTTTAGGACAAGGGGCTGTTTACTTTCCAATGCACCCAGCCCACTTACACCATCTCGTATATATCAACAGGCAAAGAGAACTGCGACCTATTGTGCCTGAGGACTATCAGGTGAAGATAATCCCCCAAGAGAAGTATGTACCTATCACTCTGTCTGTTTCCCCCTCTCCCTTGCTCACTCTTGCTCGTGTGCAACGATCAGCGTTAATGTTGTGCTATTTTGTCCAGCCCAATTCTCGGCGTCTGGAGAGGAGGATCTATCTTGGCGTCCAGCCCTGATTTCACGTCGATGTGCGTTACGAAATCAGAGTACGAGGAGATGGGGTCGGCACGGTGCCGTCGAAGGTTTTTCCACTGAAGAGTTTGTGTGTAGCGGCTCAGTAGAGAGGCCAATGTAGTTTGTAAATACTATGCAGCATGTTTTGGATGACATGTTTAATTAATAACCGCCGTGCATATTAGTAGAGGTTTCTGGAAGAGGTTTCTTCTGGTTTAACTGTTTAACACTTGCAATTGCAGCCCATGCGAGCGAGGTTGCATTTAGAGGAAAACAACTTTTGTTATTCAACTTTTGTGGAGTGGGATCCAGTTCTGGGAGGATTTAGGTGCTGGGAATCTGAGCATTTCTCGTGGACTTGCATGAAGGAACCAATCCAGTTCTGTGTCCGGTAGGGCATTGAGAGAAATATTCAACAAGTGTGAGAAAATAGAATTGTGTTGTGATGATTCCAGAATACGTGGATCGACATAAAGTTGGCTCTTTGGAATAATGTCGAGACGATTCAGGAGATGATGCAGGCTACGTATCTTCGAGGAAAGAGTTCTGAAACTTGATTTTGCCGAATTCTAGGCCTTGACGGCCAGCAATCGCACGGCCCAGATCGGCTCCTACACACGGCGTCGCTGTAGGTATCTCCTCCCGCCATAATAATTAGCTCCACTTCTTCGTGCTACGTACCTCGACACACGAGCTAGCCTAATCCCAAGTGATGTCCAGTAACAAGTTCTAATTTACCGTAAGAACAGGATGAAATCAACATCCAAAGTGATGTCCTGAAGAGTTCGATCATAAAATTTTCATACAAGAACGAAAACTGACAGCATTATAAGACATGTAGTGTAGTACTATATTGACAATGCGAGGCCAAAGAAACCTGATTATCATTTCCAGCGAACAGTCGGCTTGCAGCACAAATTCACACTACAGCACAGTGCAAACCGTATGAAACAATACTACAATATGACTCACTAGTCACTAGCACGTACTGCAGCATCTTTAGAGTTTTGGCAACAGCCTATATGTATTCGATGAGGTTAGTAAAACAGCTCATCTGATTCAGCTAATCAAGCATACAGTGTGTTTCGACTTTGTTGGTAGCAGCAATAGGTGCGAATGACGTGTGTCACCAAGTGCATCGTGCCAGTCAGTTAGCCGGCTTCATGAAAGGCCAGGCCGAGGAGCATAGGTCCCGTGGCGTGTTCCCGTCGCCATCCTTGATCTGGAGATCGGCCTGATGCTTGACGAGCAGTTCGGCAATGTCTTCTCTCTCGCAGAGGACGGCGTAGTGAAGTGCCGTTTGCCCTTCATTGTCCTGGACATGGGAGAGTAACAATATTCAGTCCATGGAGCTCAACAGATAATGCTCAACGTCTAAGAAGGATTGCATCTGCACTCTGCAGCTCTATGGTATGATACAAAATGGATCTAACATATATAACCGACTGCTTGATTAGCTGGTATGTCAAAATACCAACCTGGCAAGATGACAACTTGCCAACATTGTTCTAGGGTCTGAATGAATATAGCCAATGTTTTGACCCATTTGGTGCAGTTTGTAACACAAACCAACTAAAATACTTGGTCAGAGATACCATACCACCAGCTTCTTTTGGTTAACTACACACCCAGCCAACTTCTAGGCCTAGGAAATTTCGAATGCAATGAGTGAAGCATGCAAATAAAATCAGATACCTGAGCATTGACGTCTGCATTTGAATTGACAAGAACCTCGACAGCATTTAGATGGCCCCGGTCCACAGCCCAGTGTAATGGAGTTCTCTCTTCACTATCTGAAACCAAACTAGGTCTACATGAGCCTTTGTTACATAATAAAGAACATAAGCACGGATGCTTTACAAACACAAACCTCTTATGTTGACTTGTACACCAGCAGACAGATGCTTCTTCACATCATCAATTGCTCCTTCCCTCGCTGAAACATGGATGTCACCAAGTTCTCTACAGGGATAAAATGAGTTCATTGTAACTACAGAAACAGTTCAGGTAAAGTACTAAATTGATGAATAAACAAAGCTTTTTAGCACCATCATGGAGATACCTAGTTCCATACTGAACAATCAATCATCTCGATTTTATTTGCTACAGTTTATGAGTTCATAAAAGATATAGTGTACAATAATGCATAGGAAGGAAAGTACAAGATTAGGTGAACTTGGCTACAGATCATCAAGGCAACATCACAGGGAGGAAGGTGCTAGATGTTATTGGTTAAACAAACTTACGTTTCAGTTCCCTGATCTTCCTCGTACATTAAACTGCTGAATACAGGCCCCATTGGTCCCTTTGATCCTGAGGCAGACATTGTGCTATCCCCGTCTCTCTTTTTCTGAAATAATGTCAAACATATCATCAAATAGAGCCAACACACTGGTATGTGTTCCTATACAACTTGTTAGCGGATGTGTGGCTAATGATGACTTATAAAACTTACTGCACTGGAACCATCAGCCCAGTTAGGGAATAGCTCATCAACAATTGTAATGTACTCCTCCATAGCTTCTTCTGTAGGCATAGCACCCAATTTATTCCAAGCATTCCTTGCAAATACGTGTTCAACCAATAAGGATACTTGGAAACTGGATCGACTTTCCAAACTGAGAAGAACAGAGAAGCAAAGCAAGTAAACTGGACCAACTTCCTAAAGGTCTACTGCTGCTAATATATGTTCACTGTAAGTCCTGCATGTTTGAGTTGCAGAGCATAGGAGTATTTTCGATTCAGAGCTATGTTTGGAAAATCTAGGCCCTGCGCAAGTAAGCAGCACCATGGCAAGTGAAATTCCTAGGGTACAGATCATGGGCATCACATATAATTACTTGGATGCTTAAAGGCAGAAGTAGCACAGAAAACTTATGGCAAAACCTAGAGCCAATCATTTGGGGCCTGTTGCTACCAGTGCAGCAAACCTACAGATAGTGGCAACATGACCAATTCTATGTTTCTGACAAGAATTTTAGCTAGCAAGTTAGCACCACTAGGGGATATAGTTATGAACAGTCTCTCGTGGCCAGTGCAAATCACAGGTAACACAGGAGTTTAGTACATCTGATCAGCAATTACCTAGTCCAAATTCAGACATGGATCATCAAATCCAACCCACTCCCTAAGCCCTGACTGATCCCCGCAAAAGTAAGGATAAACCAAAACGGAACCAGAAGCCTGATCCAGATTTCCCTCGGAATTGAGCGAGGCAAGGGGGAGGGAATCTACCACTTGGCGCGGGCCTTGAGCTTGAGGGCGGAGGGCTGCGGCGCGGTGCAGGGCCCCTCGGTGGCGATCTTGTAGAGGCCGTAGAGCCTGAGCTGCGCCTCGTCGGGGACGCTGGTGCCGGAGGCGGCGGAGGCCGCGACGAAGGCGGAGGCGGCGCTGAAGTCCTCGTCCAGCTCCGTGCTCTCCACGCCCTCCCAGTCGCTGTCGCTTGAGCCGCTGCCGTCGAGGAGCGGGTCCGCCGCGTTGGAAGGAGCGTCGTCCGGCGGGGCGGAGGGGGAGGGCGCGGCCGGGGGAGCTGGGGCGGAGCGGGTGATGCGGAGGTTGTCCTCCTTGAAGGCGAGGACGACGGAGATGAGCTTGGCGACGAGGAAGGCGAAGATGAGGCCGATGACCGCGGACTGGGCCAGCTCCTGCCAGTCGCCGCCCATGGCTGCCGACGCCGCCGGCGATCTCAGATGCGGACGGAGGCGGCAGCGCTAGCCGGGGAGAGCGAGGGTTTGATGCAACAGCTCAACTCTCGCGGTTCTTCCGAGTCAATCGGGTTTACGGCGCTACGCAAGCAAGCCAGTAAAATTGATTTTAGAAGCAATTTTAATCCAACAAAGTTTGACATTTGCTATGTAGTTTTAAAGATATATTGGCACTTCAGTATTTTTTAATACAGCATAACATGGACACTCACATCTCTGAATGTACACACTCATATATCCTTATACACACTCATATATCCATATACGAGCACCTTCGAAAAACTAGGCAGGTGGATCTTCAAGTTGACGCAGTCACCATAAACGTCTTAGTTGTTGATGGACTAATCACCACTGAACAGTTAAAACCTAAAATAAATCTAGATAAAAGTTCATATTTAGTTCCGATTGCATATCAAGATACAGAAAAAGATAACTTTTGGTTGTGAATAGTATCGAAATTTAGTTCATTGAATGTCTTTTACCCTAGTGTGCGTGCATTGAAACCACGGGACACAACTATTTTTCTCCTTTTCTCCTTTATCGGATGTTTCAATCCATGTCTGAAGTAACATGCCATATATATGAGACTTTGGACCTTTTAACAAATTTGAGTGGATCGTATGCACAAGATGTATTTACTGTCACTTGAAGTTTTCCTTTCAATTTAATTTAGAGGATAAGATTAGAGAACACAATTTCAACCATGAATAGTTCTAACTTCAAATTCTCATGTCAATAGTAATTTCAGCTACTATTTATACATGGATTTGGATTTTTTTAAACTTAAGCCACTGTGCTTATGCCTTATGGCATGGTGGTAGCATTACATATCTTCTCCCTTCGGGGTTGTAACACACCTATTTATCTCCTTTTCAAGTTTATTGGATATTATAATTCGCAATTGATGATGGACTGATCCTACATACCATAAACTTTGATCTATGTATGCTAGAAAAATAATTTCAGTTCTTTATTACCCCCTCTGTTTCAAAAGATTTAGAAGTTCTAGGTTTATCCGAAGTCAAACTATTTAAATTTAACCGATTTTATGGAAAATGTAATTTGGGTACACACCCACGATGTGGACCTTAGGGATCGCAAGAAGAAGAAAAATGGTAGTAATATGGTCTTCTCCCCATCTTCTTGCTTGCATTCTGAACTGGGTTCTCCTTGATCCCATCTCTCCTTTTTTCCTCCCCTTCGCCTAGGTCATGGCCCTCCTCTTATAGCACAAGGGGATACAACAACGGCCTAGGATGATCTTCGTCCCACTCCGTCTTCTGTCTCGCGGATAGAGCCTCTGCTTGGGAGGCTCTATCCTGGGCCACCTCGTCGCATAGCTCGGCCAGCCGTGTCTTTATGACCGCCTATCTCCCGGGTTCTTCTACCCTTCTCCTTTTGTTAGGGGGTGATGATTCCCGACACGTGATGCCCCGGCGTGGTGGCATCCAAGGATCCTCTGGCCCAGGGGCATCATGGCTTACGTCTTCCCCTCTGGTCGTAGATTCAGAACGCTGGCATGCTCCCTGGTACGGCTTTTCCGGGAGGTCTGATGGGTCTCATGCTGGGTTCACGACCCGCCTAGGAGAGATCCCGGGTACTCCGGTTCTCGTGGATACAACACTCTGCCTCCATCGGAACCATCACCATGGCCACCTTGATGAAGATGGAGTAGTACACATCTGCACCATGTTTTTTTGAAAAGTGGTTATGTGTTAACTAAGAAACAGAGTTTGGATTACAATCATTCCAAGCCGATCTAACAGAGCACCACTCAACTCTCTATGTCCTAACTGACACAGATCGTGAGCAACCATATTAATTGATTTGTCAACCTTCACTATGATAACTCGACAATCTGGCGGCTTCTTTTGCCTAAATTCTCTTGCAATTAAACAGACTTCAGACCTGTCCACACTTTCATCTTTGAAAGCCTCCAGGATACTTGCACAATCTGTTTCAACAATCAGGTTCATCGAAGAGTTATTTAGAGACATTTCTAATCCCCGAAGACAAGCTATAGCTTCACCCACAACAGCTGAACTACATTGGGGAAAATTACTCGGCCGCCATGGTTTCTAAGCACAGCCCCCATGCTTATGTCTTCTCTGTCTCCGAAAAAAACTTGCATCAACATTACATTTGAGCCATCCTTCATCGGGTTTTCTCCCAGTGTCTTTCTTCTCCATTCCTTCATCAATTACGAAAGTTTGACTTGCAGGTGCTCTACCTCTTCTGTCGATGGATACCTTTCCATTAGCTATACCCTGCAAAGTGGTAAGATAATTCTACAAGAATCTAATGAAATTATTAACAGATGCATCCCCTTTATCAAAAATAATGTTATTCCGTCGGAGCCAAGCTCTCCACCAAATAAACATCATCTTACTTCTCATTTCTTTATCTAAGTTGCCTAAAAGAATTAGCACTCAATCGTGGCCTGTATAAGAGAGTTTAAAATCTGGTGGAAGCTTCGAGATATTTGTCAAGCCTTGCCGCAGCGCCAGAGCCTCAGTACACCTCATTGTTGCATGGTAACCCGTTTCCTCTTCTCCCACCGATGGAGCATGTTGGCAGAACATGCGGCAGCCTACTGCTTCTATTGACCTGTATTGCAAGACTATTTGTAGCAAGTTTCCATGTAATTGTTTATGCCTTTGGCATGTTTGCTTTCCAAATTAATTTCCACAAACCCCTGTCACCATGGTTGGTACTAGAATTTGGGGGTTTTGTATTTTTCATAACCAAAGCCAACATGTATGCACTGCACACTGTGAACAATCCATGCCTTTCCGGTGTCCACGAGACAAAATACTTCTCATAATTTGTGAGGTGAATTTTGAGTATTTCCTCTGCATGCAACGGTGTGAAAATATTCCGAATATTACTCGAGTTGGACAAACAATAGCATCAGGCGACACTGTCACTTGCATGTGGTCCCATGCCTCCCATTTGTAAGGAAAACAACACACAAGCACAAGATGGTATTTTTCCAAATTGCATGTGTTTTCATGATGGGTACCAAGCTAATCTGCCAGTTTGCTATAGCATAAATCAATATACATTTTATAGTCACCAACAATAGCTTGTATGATACAGAGGGATTTCCCACAGGATGAACATGTACTGATCAGTGTAACAGCTCCTACCTTTCGTTCCCCAGCTCTATGGGACAAGTTGCACGGCACCATGCAATTGCAGGGCACCATGCATCAGCGTGTTCCACAGAACTGCAAACCCTAGAGATTCACAAGAGGTTTTCGAAGTCTTCACGCAAAGGGAAATCAACCCGATGCGTGGTGCGAGATGTGAAGGTTTAACTGAACATGAGGTTAAATTTCCCTTTCATCTAGAGAATCTGCCACTCGTCTTCTCCTGTTTCGCCAGAGCCATCGAGGTCCTCCACGTCGATGTTGTCAGCCATGGCTTCCCCTGAACAGCCTGATCCGTCATGTTGGTCGTACATTTGTTTTAAAGGTTGAACTGACTGCACGACGGTGAAGAGCGGCGCCCCGTTCGCCTTTTCCGCCAGCTCAGAAGCTCGAGAACAGAAATCGTCGAAGTCATCTGCATACCAGTAAGTGAAAAAGTAATAAATAAGGCTGGACTGGACTTAACCTGACATGAGTCTGAGTGACAAAGGTTCACCTTTGTCGCGGCAGTAAAAGCCAATAGCCAGGGATGGATCCAGCAGGTCTAGAGCCATATCTCGGACGGTACTATCAAAGTGCAGATACAGGGATAAGGGTTTAGCCATCTGAACATGGAAAAGAAAAGGAGCAATTGTGAACAGACTCTAATCACAATGGTCACATACCTGCAGTGGTATGAGGAGGTGTCTGCCTCCAGGTTATCAGATGCTATGTTAACTGCCTGACATTTACAGAGCAACCCGGTATTAACGACATAGCTCAGAATATGCCACCAAGTTATCAGATGCTACTCATAACAACTTGATAGGACTATTGATAAAAAATGGCATTCTAAGCAAACAAGTTAGGCCAGGAATAGATATCCACCAGAAATAGATAGACCATTCAAGTCTGACAAAACTGGGATGCTTCACGAACAGAGCACAAACCAGATCCTAAAGATACAAAAATAAGAACTCAACATGTTTGCAACACAGTGAAATGGCCCTTGAATGGCCTATCTTACTCTTTTGTTTTCTTTTTCCAGAGACATGTCGTACCGTTTTGTTAGAGATGAAGTCAAACTTTTAATGCACTGAAAACAATCATTGATTAGGGCTCCAGAATTTTAGGGACAAGTTGAATATAGACCAGCTATTGATGTCGCTTTGTAAATTTGAAATCTAACACAAGTGATTCCGAACTACATAGAGTGGATTAGCCAAGCCAATAAAAGTGACAAATGGCTTTACCAGCAGGGCATGCACAAAACAGGCTCAAAAACAATCAGTACACAAACTGAGTTGGTTGCTAGTAGTGGTGGCAGCATGCATAAAAAACACTTCTATTTCTTTGGATGGGAGGATCGAGAGTATTTCCATATATAACTATAATATAAGATAAATTAGTTTTCAACATATTTTACCAGCTGAGTTTCATGGGGATCTAGGTAGAGTGCCCTGTCATCCTGTACCCCAGCAATGTAAGTTGATGCTCCAGGTTTTCCACCTAAGATGCCCAAGCTTTGAGGAAATGTGAATGTCTCCTTTAGTAGCGGGATGTACCTGATAGTATGTCCATTGCAGGAAAATGTTAAAACACAGAATAATTTCGTACCAAGCCTATGTTGATAACCTATGTTTTATTGAGGGGCACCTATGTTGATAACCTATTCTAATTGATAGGTGTCAAAAGTTGAAATACTAATTTGTCTCTGTCTAATTTAGATCAGAAAAACTAGCCACCAAATTAGAGTACAAGGACACAGTTATATTGTACTTAAAGAATGACAGAAATTTTATTGAGTAATGGAACATACTATCAGATAAGGCACTTCACCGTTCTTATTTACTAGTTTTATTGCACAGAGGTTTAATGAAACTACCTAAGAATGACTCCATATCAGATAGCCAAACATAGATACAGGAACCCCCAAATCGCAAAAAAAATAAAGGAAAATTTGCTGATTACCTTGGATTAATCTTGTCAAGACCAAGAACCAGGGGAACCAACAAAAGAATAGGTGACCACGTTGATTGATCTTTGTTGAAATCGTAGCAAAGCTGAGCCGCAGCATCAATGCAAACAACTGGAGCTCCACCTCTTTCGCCGTCTTCATCGCCCGAAACCACATAGAGCGCCATAGGGAAATTTTCATTCCTATCTGCAGCTTCAAGCCGCTCCCTGCTTGTGCGGACAAGGGTTTGCCATGCCCGGCACATAGCATATGGGCCCACCCACGATCCAGCAGCCAGACCGTAACTTTTACCGGCTTCAAGTAAATTGTGAATGGAGAATGCACAAGCCTCAGAGTCACCGAACAGGTGCAGGATCCTTATATATTCTGGGTTACATGGCTGCATATGAACATACATCAGGAATTAAAAGACCTCCATCACCTACTGTAACTGCTGGACAGAGATACTTTTTTTCTTCTTCGTATAGGGAACAAGGTGTAGAAGGTCAGAGTAGGAAAGTTGTGTATCTTACATTCTGTGAAGGCTTTCTCCAGGACCTTCCAAGATGGTGAAAAATCAGTGCCTGCCAAAAACAAATCGTCCAAAGCCTGGTTTAGAAACAGCAGCAGTGGTCAATTAAGGCAGGGTTTGAAATAGCAAAATGTTAAAGAGTGAACCTGCGCAACCAGCATCTGGCTGCTTCTGACCATGCAGCCCCAGTTGATATCGGTTGTGAGCTTGGACTTGGGATCGGATATGGCATCAAAACCTGCGACAGAAAATTACCATGTCAGCAGCTCGCTACCGACAGCATACACGTTGTTGCGCAAACGATGAACCGACCTTTCCGGTAGGTGATCCATACCCTCGACGAGAAGTCCTCCAGGAACGCGGCGTGCCCGCCGCACTCGGGGTCCGAGCCGCCCGACGGTTCCTCGGGCGACGACGACAGCTTGTAGCATTTTCCGAGGAGCCACACGTCGGCGTCGGTGAGGGCCCTGGCGCAGCCGAGGAGACGCCACATGGAGCCGTCGCCCACGATCCTCCTCAGAACCCTGGACCAAGCATGGGACACGGAGGCGTGGGCCGGCAGCCTGCTCCCGGCAGACAACGAGGAGGAGGAGGAGCCCTGGTCCGGCTCGAAGACGGCGAGCACGCTGGAGAGGAGCGAGGCCTTGCACTGCTTCGGGCCGCTGTTCTGCTCCGGGGTGGGAGAGGAGGAGGAGGAGGAGGCTACGGCGGCGTCTCCGGAGTGTGACGAGGGTGAGGGTGAGGGCGATGACGAATCGGACGGCGGTGCTGCACCTCTCTGAGGCAAGCTCGTCATCACCTAGCGCGGCGGCATGTGCGCGCGCGTCGATCGGGCGGCACCCTTAAATTCCCTAGCAATGCAATCGGGCCACAGAAATCAGAGCTGCAGCCTGTAGCATAGGACATGGTCAGAAGTAAGTATGTAGTATGTACTAGGCAAAAACACGGCCCGGATATGAACACGCCAAGACGGCAAGAAATCTGGGTATACACAAACTCCATGAACAAGTTAACTTAGGTGAAGCTGTAAGTGTCGTAAAAAAAGGTGCAGCTATAATTGGGGAGTACCGGCAACAAACAGATTACGGGCACAACAAGTCCAGGAGGAGTAAGGTAGCACCGCAATTGGCTAGATCATAGTAGTTCGCAGGAAACGAAATCGAAAGACGGCGAGGCGTGCTGGGTAGAGAAGGGGAGCGGAAGAGCGGGCCGGTGGGGGGTGGGGTGGGAAAGGGGCGTCGGCTGGCTTACCCGACTGCGATCCGAGGCGCGCGGGGAGGGCCGCGCCGGGAGAGGAGCGGCGGAGAGGGCGCGTCGAGGCGGCGGAGGGCGCGAGGTGGCGGTGGCGTGGCGGAGGCGGGCGGGCGGGGAGGGAGAAGTGGAAGGAAGGAAGATGGAGACGGCGGGGGTGGCTGGCTCCGGTAGGTAGGGGACTGGTGGGGCTGGGCCCGCGCGTCAGTGGCTCGGGTTGGTTGCGGATCCCAACGTGTTGGTTCTCTTTTCTCCGGTGCCGTGCGTGCCAACAGATGGCTTCCCGTAAGGTTTTGCTGAACTTATTAAATATTTCGGGCGACGGCAGAATCTGCAGGGACTTCCGGAACCAAGACGTACGGCAGGTTGCATTGCAGCACGTTCCGTCCCGTTTCTTCGACACAGAAGAGAAGGCAGGTTGCAGCACGACACAGCAACCCGTCGTCTCCCTCCCTTGCAAGTTCCAAACACGAACCATGACGAGATGAGTAACCATGATGATGACACCTGGTCCTATCAAAAGGCGTGTTTACCTTATTTAGGGTTCAGTGGGTTAGACTTAGAAACAATTGCGCGTTGCAAACGTTTCACGGGGCAACTTTGATCAGTTCTTTGATAGGCTGGACTGCATCAGTTGCTATCTGCCCCGGATCTTCAAGCGGCGGCCGGATAGCGGGCGGTGGAGGCATGCCGCGGGCCGAGACACCCCGCCTAGGATCGCCATCTTGGGGCGGCGCAGCCGATACCCCGGCTGGTTGCCCCTAGCTAGGCATCAACGAGGACGTGGAGGCGATGTGTCGATGCGCTACACTCGGCGGGTTTGTTTGGACCTAGGCTAGGCCATAGGGGCTCAGGAATGACACGGTGTAGGGGGATCTAGTGGTGGCTTGACCACGCCGATGATGTTCTGCAGCATCGCTCTGGGCTATCATCTCCTCTAGTAGGTCGGCTCAATAAAGGTGGAGGTGCTAGGATTCCTTCTCGCGTCAAGATGAAGATCGATTCGAAGCATGTCCATATTGATCTGTCTCAAGTGTTTCTACCGTCTCTAGCATGTTTGGAGAACTCATCGTGTTACCAAAATAATCGATCCATCACTTGCTATACTAATGCTCATAGGTCGAGATGCAAGGGAAACCTTACCACAAAGCGAGGCATCATCGTGCAATCAGTGTTTCTACCGCCTCTAACATGTTTGTTCTACACCAACGGGACACTTCTTGAACTTTTCTTGAATCCAATAGGCGGACATCTCTGGCATCGTTGGCGCATCCACAATGATTTTTGTCATCCTGGCATGCATCCATTTGAATATGTGCTCATACATATCGGGTGACCTTTGATGGGAAATGACGAGACCATGAAAGCATTGTGCAGCGGTCATCTTCCAGCAAGGGAGATTTGACTTGACGCCTTGTGTTGAATTTGTCATGAACTTAATTGCCGTAAACATGTGTTTGTTGCCCTTGTGTTGAATCTGTTGAGGAAATTAGTGATGTTTGTTGTTAAAATGCTACTATGATGCTACAAATTGGTGATATTCGCGGCCAAAATGCTACAAGTGTCAGAGATGATAGAAAACCACCACTTTACAGTACAGAGATGACAGAAAACCACCACTTTACAGTACAATACAAAGATCTCCGACACTTGCCATGTCAGCCTGATAGTGGGCCCCACCTATCAATTTGGTGCTTAACCCGCTAAACCGTCCTCATTTCATGAAGTGGTGGGTATTTGTCACGCTGTTACACTAAACCGGTGGTTTTCTGTCAAAAATATGAAAGGTCGTGGTTTTTTGAAACCCTAGCCGCAATTGTGGTGGGTTTTTGTAATTTTCTCTCATGGCATAGAAGACGGAACATCAACGGCGGAGGATGGAGCTGCCCACTACTACAACCATGCAGACAAGTTAGTTCGTGAATTCTTTTCAAAACAATTTATGCTGACTTTTTGAAAAAAAAATGTTAATTTTGTCACTAACTCGGCGTGAAAAATAAATAGGCATGTTGTGCCACTTGGGCCTAAAAAATTGGGCCATTTGTGCGGTGGCCCAACTTGGCTGAAAAATATGAAATTCTAGTACTGACCAAAAGAAAACCAAATATTCTCATCCGAAAGCTGGTTGACCCGACCTTGGGTACGCATGTTCCTGGAATCCTGGGTGAACCTAGTAGTAGTAGCTAGGTCCTTGGTCAGCTGAACAACAGCTAAACGCGCAACCGCAACTAATCCTTCCAATCTGTCAATAATAATGACCAGAAGACGAATATGCAGACTGACATCAGGCAGGCTGGACAAATTAATGGAGATGAGAAGGCAGGCTGGGTTGGTTACTTGCAGCACGTTCCGTCCCGTTTCTTCAACATACTAGTAGGAGAGAAGGCAGGTTGCAGCACGATACCGCAATCCGTCATCTTCCACTCTTCCTTCCAAGTTCCAAACACAAACCAGGACGAGATGAGTAACCATGATGAGATGACACCTGGTCGTATCAAAAGGCGTGTTCGCTAGCCTGGACCTTATTTAGGGTTTAGTGGTGTAGGCCTAGAAACAGTTGCGCGTTGCAAACGGTTCACGTGTCAATTTTGACCAGTTATTTGGTATGCTGGACTGCGGCGGTCCCTGGTACCTAAGATGCTAGGGGTGGAGGTCACAACGATTCTCTTCGAAGGGGCGGCTGGGGCGACGCCAATGAAGATGGTCGTCGACGATGGCCGAGACGACGATCCTTGGCCAGGCGGCATCTGCAGCTGCCCCGGATCTTCAGGCGGCGGCCGAATAGCGGGCGGCCCCATCAATTTTTTCTTGAATCCAATAATCGGACATCTTTGGCATCGTTGGCGCGTCCCCAATGAGTTCTATCATCCTGGCAAGCCATCCACTGGAATATCTGCTCATACACATTGGATGTCCTTTGATGGGAAATGACGGGACGATGAAATCATCGCGCGCAGAGCAAGTGAGATTGAACTTGTCGCCTTGTGTTGAATTTGTCATGAACTTAATTATCGTAAACATGCGTTTGTCACCCTTGTGTTGAATTTGTTGTGGAAATTAGTGATGTTTGTTGTTAAAATGCTACTGTTGTGCTACAAATTGGTGATATTTGCGGTTAAAATGCGACAATGGCGCTACAAATTGGTGACATTTGCCGTTAAAATGCTATTGTTAAATTAGTACAGACCGTGACGTCGTGGAGGGCGGTTTCTTGCTTCAGACCAGGGAGTCGCGGCGAACGGCTTCATGATTTAGACCGCAGAGCCGCATCGGACGGATTCATGCTTTAGAGCATAAAACCATCGGTTGCGGCTTCATGGCATAGAAGACAGAACATCAACGGCGGCTTCATGGTGTAGATCAGCCAACCGGTAGTACAACCATGCAAACAAGTTAGTTCGTGAATTCTTTTCAAAACCATTTATGCTGACTTTTCAGGAAAGGTTAATTTTATCATTAACTCGGGGTGAAAAAAAATAGGCCAATTGTGCCACTTGGGCCTAAAAAAATGGGTCATTTGTGCGGTGGCCCAACATGGCCGAAAAATATGAAATTCTAGTACAGACCAAAGAAAACCAAGTAATCTCATGCGAAAGCTGGTTGACCCGACCTTGGGTACGCATGTTCCTGGGTGAACCTAGTAGGTCCTTGGTCAGCTGCACAACAGCTAAACTTGCAACCGCAACTACTCCCTCCGTCTCAGTTTAACAGGCGCGCACGTAGTTTAAGAATTTGCTTTGACCATTATTTTGGTCAATAAAGTAAGAAATATATGTCACAAAAATTATATCATTGAAAAGTTTTTTTGCATACGAATTTAATGATATAGATTTTGTAGACATAAAATTTATATTTTGTTAACCAAATCAATGGTCAAAGTTTGTCTTAAACTGCGTACGTGCCTGTTAAACCGAGACGGAGGTAGGAGTAATCCTTCCAATCTGTCAATAATAATGACCAGAAGACCCGCTGGAGAATATGCAGACGGGCATCAGGCTAGCTGGACAAATTAATGGATTCCTTGGACGACTTGCTTAGCTTTATATAAGCATTCACTCAGCATACAGGCCCTCATAATTCGTCGAGTTGGTGAAGGCGACATTCACTCACAGGCAGGCAGAGAGAACCAGGAGACCAAGAAGGAGGAGGAGGAGTCATGGTGCGCGGGAAGCTGGAGGTTCTGCTCATCTCCGCCAAGGACCTCGACGACTCCGATTTCTTCAGTACGTCATCATCCAACCTTTCTTCCTTCTCGTCTTCTTCCGCTGTTCAGTGTTAGATTTATTGAGGTAGATCATCATTATCATCATCATCATCATCATCACCTAATTAAGGTAATCCACGAGCATATCAGGTTTCTACCGAGAAAACAGAATTGAATTCTGAAGTCAATCTAATGTGAGCAACAAAAAACTAGCACGAGCGAGACCAAGACCAGGTTGCATAATGGCATCTACTAATTCGGAATTCTCGATCAAAACCACCCATAAATATCTATGCTGTGATGTTTTTTCCTGTCTGTTAAGTGCATATGCTATTCGTAACACGTAAGATGGATCAATGAATCAGATAAGATGGACCCTTACGCGATCCTCACCTGCCGCAGCAAGGAGCAGAAAAGCACCGTCGCAAAAGGTACGCATCCGTACGTCCAATCACCATCGATGATTACTCTCGCACAGCCTCCTCTCTCCGTTGTATCGCCGATTCATTATCTCATCTTACCAAACTCTCTGTTTATACCAGGAGCAGGAAGCGACCCTGAATGGAACGAGACCTTCTTCTTCGCCGTCTCCGGCAACGCGGCAGTGCTCCATGTCAAGATCATGGACAGCGACGTCTTCTCGGCCGACGATCTCATCGGAGAAGCAAGGCAATTCCCATATTATGTTCTCTCAAGTTATCCTCACAAAGTTCTGCGCTAGCACGCATCAACTTCTCTGATGGATGTTGCACATTCTGGTCCTGCAAACTCTGACAAGTAGTTAACTCAACTTTTTTTCTTCAGCATCCCGCTTGAGGCGGTGCTCCTGGAAGGCAGCCTGCCGCCGACCGTGCACCGGATCGTCAAGGACGAGGAGTACAGCGGGGAGATCAAGATTGCGCTCACCTTCACCCCAGCCGAGGTAACATTTCCTCTGCACTCGCGACATCTGTGTTGGGATTTCATGGGTGGCTGATCAATCGGGAACTGTATATTCCCCAGGAAAACGAGGAGGAGGAGAGCTATGGCGGCTGGAATCAATCGACCTGAAGTTTTAAACACTACTAGTCAGCAGCTACAGGGTGATGTGTGTGTTGCAAGTTTGTCCGCCGATCTGTCTGTCAGATTATGATTGCAACAAATGGGGAACTGCTTTTGATCCGTATTTTCTTCTCCTCGATGTGTTGTGATGTTCGGTTTTTTTTGACACACATACAGTAGGAAAAGATCCCTTCTAAGTCATTTGTTATTCATAAAGGGATATTTACATGATACAAACCGATAGGGCCAGAGTTTAGATTGTGTCAAGCCATGCTTGCATTCCCTCTTTAAGACTAAGCCAGCTCTATAAATTATATGGAAAAAATATTTAAATCATATGGCGACATATGGGATCTTATTATTGAAGATGTAATCATTCCTTTGATCCCATATGCTACAACAACCAATGATAAGAATCTCCATGAGGAATGGAAATAAATATCTTTCCTTAGCATCCAAAATCATTTTTTCAAAAAATAAATCATTTTGTAGATATCATAGTCAGAATTCAATTCAAATCCAATACCCCACCAGAAGCTTTGACTGAAGATGCATTCAAAGAAAAGATGCAACATGGTTTCCTCAGGGCATGTATCACATAGAGTGCTGCTGTATTCAACATAGAATTTTTTTTCTTCATCATCTCTTTGGTATTGAGACTGCTGCTGTATAGAAGGAGCCATGCAAAGAATTTGTGTCTAGGTAGACAACATGATTTCCATATATCCAGAATTCTTTTTGGACCCTCATAATTGCCCATAAGTTCATTGTATACCTTTTTGGTAGAATAGTTGCTCCAGTGACCACCTCCTCTCCCTCCCTCATGGGCGAAGCCCACGGCCACGGTACCCAACCGACGGCCAGATCTAGATCGATTTTTTTGTGGTGAGCCGACGATATATGTTGTTACCGCCGGTATCTATGTCTCTTTTTTTAGATTCTCAGGGAGACATCTACACCATTTTTAGAGTCGGGTTATGAGAGGAAAACCTCCTAACACCATCCCACCGGTACAAGTTTCCCAACAAAACCACCATACCAAGTTCACAACACAAGATGGGAAAACCGAACAGATTCGCAACAATGGCAGTATTTCCTTTTTCTCACAAAAAGCTATGCTGCCACTAGATAATCTGGTTTCCTCAACATATTTCTTGGTATTCTTCTTGGCATCGGCTGCCATCTAGTAGCATCCTAGCCTGTGAGGAGGTCATTACCTTGTTGCCTCCTGTACTTAAAGTCTCGGGCATCTCTCCTCCTGGCTCATATTGATGTTCAAAGCCTTTTATATCTTAAAAAAATCAATGGGATGGAAAGGAAAACACATTAACATATTATTTTAGAAAAAAATCATTGGAAAATAAACGGTCTCTTTCTTGTTTCAAGTAAAATGCACCTGTGAATGGGTATAATCCAAGTAGATTATGTATTTCTTCTTAGTGGATGTGTGGGATCGAATTTTGACATGTCGTTTACCGTATGACAAATGAATGTCATATTAAAGGGTGAATTAAGAGATCCTGCGCGTTGCGGGGGGACCTCTCCGATAACTATATTGTGTAAATAAAAGGGTAGGAAACACATGAAACATGATGTTGTGCACATGAATATGAAACAATCAATTGGTCAAAAATATTCGAGAGGCTAAATTTAAATTGACATTGTTGATGGAGACATGTGCAATTTAGCAAATTATCAATGTCGAGTTGAAATCCAATAAAAATGTTGGAAACATGAAAGGAACCTATGATTGAGTATTGGAAAAAAATAAACACAAATTTTTTTCTCCTAAAACAATTTAAATAGCATAATTATAAGCATCTGAATTCTCATTGCCTTGTAGGCTGTGGCTGTCTGCCAGGTTGATTGTAAACTTTACTCATCAAGTAGTTGTTTTGGTGGTATCAGACAGTTAGATGGATGGTGTAGACACTAGTGGAAAACGGGGATTTAGCACCGGTTGCCCAACCGATGCAAAGCATCCGGTGCTAAAACCCTCGACCGGTGCTAAAGGGGCACCACGTGGCGGCTGGCAAGCCCACGCGCGGTTGGACCTTTAGAACCGGTTGATGTTAGTTGAAGGGTCTGCCACGGCAGAACCCGCTACCGGTGCCATATTTTGTATCTATTTTTTTCTAATTATTTTTCACTCCATCTTCATTTTTGTTTTTTTAGAATTTCTAGTATTTTAGTTATTTGACAAGTTTAGTCTCTAACCACACTTAATTTGTACTCAAATTACTTGCTTGTGGTCATACTTCCCGCTCGGTCACCCATCGTCCCACTACTCTAGCACTAGCACGCTTAACTTCCGAGTTCCTTCCAATCTCGCTTCCAAGTGCTTCGCGCGCATGTTATTGATAGTATCATATCATTCGTATTAACATGTTGGTCACGATATCACACTTTTTTATTGTTTGAATCCCAACTAATTCTTTTAATAAACAAAAGTAATGACGTAATAATAATCTTGAATAAATAAATAAACAATAAATTTCCAATTTTTTCTAAATTTATTTTTTTTGGTAAAAGATAAACCTGAAAATATGAAAATCTAAAAATTGGCTAACCTTTATGGTTAAGTAATAGTAATTTATGCAGGAAGGAATTATTAATTTAAAGAAATTAAAATATACAAAAAAAAATATAAAATTCTTAATTTCTAGCAAAAATTAAAATCTTTCTACTTTCATATTTCCGTTTGAAATTTTGAGAATCTAAAAATTGGATAACCGAGTTGTTAATTTCCCCTAATAGTAGGTTGTGTAACATATATGAATTTCAAAAAATTATTTTTTCATTTTTCTATTATTTTCTTTTGTATTTTACAAAGCTAAAAAAGCGATCGGGCGGGGAGGGGAGGGTGGGGTGGAGTGCGTGGGGAGCAAAAAAACCTTTAACATCGGTTCGTGTTTGCTAAAGGACCTTTAGCACCGATTCATGCCACGAACCGGTGTTAAAGGGTTTGCACCTGACGCCAACCCTTTAGCACCGGTTTGTGCCACGAACCGGTACTAAAGATTCCGCATGGACTGGTGCTAAAGCGCTGGACGCTTGAACCGGTGCTAATGCACCCTTTAGTGTAGGTTCGTAGCTCATCCGGTGCTAAAGTTTCGACCAGCTCTAAACATAAGCCATTTTTTCTACTAGGAAGACGAAGTGGAGGAGGCGGGATGAGCAGTTGTCAGGGATTCCATGTGGAAGTGGAAGAGAACGGGATGGGGAACAATGAAAACTTAATGTAGCCTAACCAAGCGTCAGATTACTTCTTTACATGAGATTTATTTCCAGGAGCCTGTACAGGGAGAAATGGAATTTTCTGACATGACATGACCGGGACAATATAGTGGACGGCTACAGATGAGAATCAAATGGCTGCAATTTGTTGATGACGTTGTGAGGTTGCATGTTAAGATAGATAACTTAAATAACCCTCTAGCGAGGTTGATGACGTTGTGAGCTTTGGCGTTTCTTGCTCCCGGAGAATCAGCGGGAGTACATGATTTCTGGATGCAACCGCCTTCGAATGGTTGCTTAGGATATTTTCTACCAGGGTACTTGGCGGCCTATTAGAAGATTGTAGGATGCCTAGCGCACTTAGCATTTCTCTTTTTTCGATGGCTGATTTTTGTATCGACCCTCGATGATCTTTGATTTGTAAACTTTTGAATACTTGTTTTATTAATAAAAGGCTGTGTGCATCAACCGATGCAGAGGCCGGGGCATACCCCATTTCGAAAAAAAATAACCCTCTAGCGGGGTTTTGTTGGATTAGAAGCTCCGCTCTTCCCTAGTTTGAGAAATCCTTGCAGATGTAATGATCCTGTGCAGTTCAGCCTGGTAGTGTGTGGTGTTTTTTGGCAGTAGTAGTTTTGAGACTTCCTTTTGATGGCGTTGATCCTGTTTACCTATAGAAACGTTGTATCAGTGCCGTGGTGATCCCCGATGGGTGTGGTTCTTAGGCTAGCCATAGTGCTAGTATCATAACTAGTATCATGTATATTGATCCCACAAAAATACTGATGTGGCGACTAATTAAGGAGGAGAGAGGAGATTAGAGTAGTAACATAGATGAATACTGTATCATAGCGCATGTCACGAGAAAAATTAATGTCAAACAAATCTTGTGCACAAATTTACATTGAGATTCTAAAAAGCAATAAATATAGCAAGACTATGATACTGTACTACTTCATGACACTAACCATTATAGAGATAGTACCATACACAAATATCATATACATGATACTACTACATGATATACTTACCACTATGGCCAGCCTTAGCTAGCTGACGAGTTGCTTTAAAACCTTTATTTTCTTGTTCTGAACATTATGGTTTCATATAATGGAACCGGGAGATGTCTTCCTGAGAATCTAAAAAAGAGACATAGTAGATACCGTGAGCTGGTGCAGGGCATGCAACAAAAGAACTTGGAGCGCAGTCCTGAACTGACCGATCGATAGAGCAGTCCTGAACTGACCGATCGATAGAGCAGTCGTCAACCTAGTACGGAGTAGGTAGGTCCTTGGTCAGCTGCACAACAGCTAGACGCGCTGGCGCAACTAACGCTTCCAATCTATCAAAAATAATGACCCGAAGACCAACAGCTCGAGAATATGCAGCCTGGCATCAAGCTGGCTGGTTAAATGAGTAGATTCCGTCAAAGACTTGCTTAACTTTATATAAGCATTCACTCAGCATACAGCCCCCTCATAATACGGCGAGTTGGTGAAGGCGACAATTCACTCACAGGCAGGCAGGCAGAGAGAACCAGGAGACCAAGAAGGAGGAGTCATGGTGCGCGGGAAGCTGGAGGTTCTGCTCATCTCTGCCAAGGGCCTCGACGACTCCGATTTCTTCAGTACGTAATCATACAACCTTTCCTCCTCTTCTTTTTCTTTGATCAACGTACAGAGGTAGATCATCACCATCACCTAATCAAGGTAGATCCACGAGCGTAGATTGAGTTTTGTCAAGATTTCTGACGGGGGAAGGGAAAATTGATTACGAGGTCAACATATGAGGGGCAGAAAGAAAGACTGAATTTTGACATGAGATCGACTGAATTTTGCATCTGTTTAGTAACTAACTGCCCGACAGAGTTTGGAAGACACAGGATCTGGATGATAGATTTTTTTTTTTGCATCATCGATCAACACTGCATGAAACTCTTGCATGTTATATGTTTTTTCTGATGTTCGTCGCACGCATATATTTATATGGTGAATCAGATCGGATGGACCCCTACGTGATCCTCACCTGGCGCAGCAACGAGCAGAAGAGCACCGTTGCAAAAGGTACATCCCGTCCAACCATCATCCACAAGAAATTACTCATAGATAGCAGCGATTATCTCATCTTAACACAATATTTCTAGAATACATCGTGAAAAGGTTTATTAATCACACAAAAGAAGGTGTCAAGCGACACAACATCACCACAAAGAAGCAAGTTATCCTCTCATCTGAACACAATTCTCTGCTTTAACTCATGTAACAGGAGCAGGGGCCGAGCCTGAATGGAACGAGACGTTCGCCTTCAAGGTCTACAGCAGCGCCGACAACTCCCCGCAGCTCAGCCTCAAGATCATGGACAGCGACACCTTCTCGGCCGACGATATTGTCGGAGAAGCAAGGCAATTATTCCCAAACACATACTACATGCTCTGAATTAGCAAACTTCTTTTTGTCAAGATTTTGAAGTTGTTGACCGGGCCTGCCGCTCGATGAATTACCACACATTAGTTTCACTCGAGTTTCATCGCCATCGCTCTCAACTCTGACTGAACTTCTCTTCAGCATCCCGCTGGAGGCCGTGCTCCTGGAAGGAAGCCTGCCGCCGACCGTGCACCGGATCGTCAAGGACGAGGAGTACCGCGGGGAGATCAAGATTGCGCTCACCTTCACCCCAGCAGAGGTAACATTTCCTTTGCACTCGCCACATCTTTGTTCGGGAGTAAGTGGGATTTCATAGGTGCATGGCTGATCAATTGGGAGTTGTATCTTCTCCAGGAAAACGAGGAGGAGGAGAGCTATGGCGGGTGGAATCAATCGGCCTGAAGTTTTAAACACTACTAGTAGCGTGCATCCACATCCATCAGCAAGAGGGTGATGTTTGTCTGCCTGTCACTGCAAGTCTGTCCTGTCACATTATGGTTGCAGCAAATGGGGAACGGCTTTTGATCGTGCTTTGATCTACTAGATGTGTTTTGATGTTCGTTGTTGCAGTCTACTTGCAAGAAGTAGCAGTTTTTCTTTTGAACAAACCAGAAGCTGTAGTAGTGAAGCAGGGTGATGTTTGTCTGTCTGTCACTGCAAGTTTGTTCGTCGGTCTCTAGCTCTGTCACATTATGATTGCAACAAATGGGGAACTGCTTTTGATTGGTAGTTTGATCTCCTTGATGTGCTGTGATGTTCGTTGTTGCAGTCTACTAGCCAAAAGCAGCAGTGAAGATGGGTCGTGTATGCCATGTTGGCTATTACATTTCAAAATTGGGTAAAAATACACATCGGTACTAATTAAGTAGTTCATTGCAACATTTTGAAAACTCGATTACTCCATCTCACATAGCAGGAACAGTAGAATCCGACAACAGTACAGTAAAAAAATGGCGAAAACAGAAGATGTTTTGGACTCCATGCATAGAGTCGGACTATGGGACGAAAGCCTCCTAACACCATCCCATCAGTACAAGTTTCTCAACAAAACCACCATATCAAGTTCACAACACAAGATGGAAAAAAACCGAATAGCTTCACAATGACGGTATTTTGTTTTGCTCAGGAAAAACTATACCGCCATTAAATACTTTGGTTTCCTCTATATATTTCTCGAAATTCTTCTTGGCCTCGATTGCTTGCTAGTAGCATCCTAGCTTGCGAGGATGTCATTACCTCGTTGCCTCTAGCTAGTACCCAAAGTTTCGGGCCTCTCTCCTTGTGGCTCATATTGATGATCGAATCCTTTTTTATCTAAAAAAACTCAATAGGATGGAAAGGAAAACACATTAACATGTTATCTTAGAAAAAATGCATTGGAAAATGAAAACGGTTTGTTTCATGTTTCAAAGATTCTAGGCAAGCAAAATGCATGTGTGACTTTGTATAATCCAAGTAGATTCCGTATTTCTTAGTTGGTGTGTGGGATTGAATTTTGACATGAAGTTTACCAAATCAATAACATCTTAAAAGGGTGAATTAAGAGCTTAGGTGTTGGATCGAGCGCACCTAAACTCCTAACTTTATGAAAGATCATCATTCTTTTTTCGAAGGACATAGAAAGCAATAAAAGGAATCAATACATAACCTTCTAGTGATAACATCCCTACTCAATAGTTTGAAAAATTAAACGAAAAGTACCGAGAACAAGGATATTTACCAAGCATCTCTTTGCACTTATCGGAAAAGTACTTCTTCGTAACACTTCGTGTCGGCCAAGTACCATCCTTATGATTTTTTTGGGTCCAAAAGTGTTGATGTGCGGACTTCTTTGTACGAAATACGAGATGACTAATAGGATCGGTAAAGTACTGTAGAACCAAAAAAAATTGATGATTACAAAACTGAAACCAACGAAGAATAAATGAATAAGAATAATAGTATGTTTCTTATACTTCAACAAAAGAGGGGTCAATATCATATATTATACCCTGTCTTTTCTTACTCCTTGGCTACATTTTGTGAAAGTTGTCTCTTTCACCCACCCAGCTGACAGACGCGATGTGTAAAAGTCCAGCCGCGCAATTATCTATTACATAAGGCAAAATGTTAGTTCTTCGAATTTCAAATCATTGAGAGGTGCAATGTTCTTTAAATGTTAGAAGTATGTAGTGCCATGTAGAGATATACATTATCTTGAGAGCTTGTGTCACACACTGTGTCTGCAGTGCCTCTTGAGGCCTTCCTTTCTTTTACTACTTCTTGAAATATCAATACATCATCAATTGATAATCGTGTTCTTGGAATCTTTGTCTCTCCTACTATTCCTTCAAAGACCGATACGTCTTCTGTAGATAAAAGTCGCATTCCAGAAGATTTATGAAGAAAGATCTGCAAGTGTGGTCAAGGTTAATTACTTGGTTCTTGTGCCAATAATAACTTATCCCAAGGTGAAAGCCTCTACTATGCATGCAATTTAATAGTTACTAAATGAAAAGTAAACTAGTATATTTTAGTTTACACTAGTTTTTAGAGAAATCCTGCATGCTTATAAAAATGTTGTAATTGTAAAATCGTGTTTTTTAAGAGCTTGGGCACAAAAAAGCATGTCTAGCAGACTCATCTGAGTCCCGAGACAAATTCCTCGAGCCTCCTGTTGCCGCCATGCTCAAGCCTAGTGATCTTCCCGAGCTGCTTCCGCCGCGAGCATCTTGTTGGGGCTGCATCTCGCAGCCCCATCTTCTTCTTCTACCTCGAACTCTCAATCTCACTCTCAGTCTCTCTCAAACACAAGAACACGCACGCACACATATACACCAAGAGAGAAAACACTCTTACTTTGCACAGAGGATCCTCCTTGGTGCCAATGGAGACTACATTATTTCTGCCCAGCCCTCACGGCCACTTTTCTCATTAACCAATGCAACGTATATATACAAGTGTCTTACTACCACTAACACGCGATCAGTACCACGGCGTCCTAAAATCACTCCACGCCACATGATTTGGCCCTCCAACAGACTAGATAAGAAGCTAAGACCTATTCTTAGGCTACTAGCACCCCACGTAAGCTAGGCGATTCAGTTGCCTCACTTGTCTTTAGTTCTCCCCTGCAGCCGCAACACAAGGAACTGAGCATCTCGGCATCTTGTCGCATCGCACGACCTCATAGGCACTCCCCTCATTCTCATGGCTGAAGCTTCTCTTGCTTTCTACGACACCTAAACTACATGCTCAACAAGAAACAATAATATGCAGATACATAATATCAAGATTAGAGCTAACATTCACCCCCTAATCTTGATATCAAAATTTCGATGCGGATCACCCGAAACCACTTGTCGCAGAGGACATCATCGCAGCGCCCGTCATCATGCGCCGCCTTGCTGCACGCAGCAAACTTTCGCCGTGTGAATGACGCCATCGCAGCGCAGGTCACCACCATCTTGCTGTGCTTGATGCCCTCGCAGCACCGTGCACCATGCCGTATTGCCACAGCTTTGCACTTCAAATTCTTTGTTGGCTTCACACCAACTCTCCATGAGGACGATGGCATCGCACCACCGCCGTTGCCTACCAACGGCATCGCACCGCCGACTCCTTGTAATGGCATGTCACCATCGTTGTCGGCACCTAGCGGCATCACACCGCCGGCACCTCCGCTACGTGACGGCATCGCACCGTTGTCTCCACGTGGCAGCATCACTCCGCCATCTTCTCTTAGCGGCATCGCACCGCGGCTGCTAGCGGCATCACGCCACCAACAACCTTCGCCTCGCGTCGTCGACCTCCACATCTTCGTCGCTGCACCGTTGTCGGCTTCAGCGGCATCGCACCACCATCATCTTGTCGCCGCAACATCACACCATGGCCTTCTCTTGACGTGGACGACGCCTTCTCTACGCCAAGCACCGCGCCATGCCCATCCAGCAGCATAGCGCCCCCACCAGCCTCGTCGCGTAGCTGGCCTCCATCTCACATGGAGTGCGCCGCGCCGCCGCGGATCTTCGTGGCTCTGATACCAATTGTTGGGGCTGCATCTCGCAGCCCCATCTTCTTCTTCTACCTCGAACTCTCAATCTCACTCTCGTCTCTCTTAAACACAAGAACACGCACACACACATATACACCAAGAGAGAAAACACTCTTAGCTTTGCACAGAGACGATCCTCTTTGGTGCCAATGGAGACTACATTATTTCTGCCCAGCCCTCACGGCCACTTTTCTCATTAACCAATGCAACTTATATATACAAGTGATTGACTACCACTAACACGCCATCAGTACCACGGCGTCCTGAAATCACTCCACGCCACATGACTTGGCCCTCCAACGACTAGATAAGAAGCTAATGTTAGATGTATATATTTGTATATTGTAGTTTCCCCAAATGTTAGGGGGCTTCCTGCATATTTGCACATGTACTATATATATTGTGGCCTTTGGTCCCCTGGTAATATAACAAGTCTATTACCCTAACATGGTATCAGAGTCGTAGGTTAGCTCCTCTCCTCGCAGCCGCCGCCGCCCCCGGCTTCCGCCGCGCTCGCGCCGCCGCCGCCTCTCCTCGCGCGCGCTCGCCCGTCCGCCCGCCGCCGTCCATCGCCCGGCAGCCGCCGTCTCCGTCCCGCTCGGCCTGCCGCCCCGGCCGCCCGTCGCCGCGGCCTCGCCCACCGCAGCTACGTGGCCGCCGCCGACCGTCCCGCCCGCCGCCGCTCGTTCGCCGCCGTCTCGGCCGCCTCCGGCCGCTGCCGCCCCGTCCGGCCTGCTCTCCGCCGCACCGGCCGCCCCGTTCGGCCGCCGCCCACCCCGCTGCTCTCCGCCCGCCCGCCAGGCCTCCGCTCGCCCGCGGCTACGTGGCGTGCTGCTAATTCGATCGGGAGCGACCCGATCTAGATCTCGTCTCTGAAAAAAAAATTATGACTTCCTCGTCGGGCTATCTTGCGATTCCTCGCTGCCCGGTGATTTTTGATGGCGGGAATTACCCTGATTTCGCTGCCTTTATGCGCGTCCACATGCGTGATCTTCGTCTTTGGGGTGTGATTTCTGGCGAGGTCATCTGTCCGTCGTGCCCCACTGCTCCTACAGCGCCAATTCCACCGACGCCCGTTGCCCTTGCCCCCGATGCTACTCAGGAGGTCAAGGATGCAGCCAAGAGTTCTGATGATACTGCTCTGGCTGAGTATGACCGGAAGGTCCAGGAGTATTCTGTTGTTGCGACGTACCGGCTGGATCTGATTGACTACACTCGGTGGATAGATGAGGATGCTCGTCTTTCTGTTCTCACTTCTAGTGTTCGCTCAGTATCTTGCTGAGTTCATGGGTCTTCCCATTTGCTCGGTGGCCTTTTCCTCGTCGGCGCTATCGGCCGTCGGGAATGCTCTTTACATGTGGTTCGCCGGAGCATGCTCTTCACAGGGTGATTCCACTATTGATAAGTTCTATACTCAGTGTGCTATCTGGCGTCATCTTGATTCTCTTCGTACGCTGTGTGTGCCACTGTCCCTTCGTTTGACTGTGCACGCAGATCTGGAGTTCCGCGTATTTGAGTTCTTGTCGCGGCTCCGCAAGGAGTTTGAGCCTCGTCGTGCCCAGCTGCTTGCTCGTGGTCGTGTTCCGCTCTCTCGAGTACGTCGAGCTTTGTGCTGAGGAGACTCATCTTCGTGGTGCTGGTCTTCTTGAAGTTCCCTCTGTACTTGCTGCTCGTGGTCCTCCTGTGCCATCTGCTCGTGGTCCTCCTGTGCCGTCGGCTTGGTTGCGGTCTCGATCGCCGATCTTTCTACTCCTCCGGTCCAGGGCCGAGTCAGCCTCGGCAGCCTCGTGGTATGACACCTCCTCGTCCTCCTGCTCCTACGTGGCAAGCTTGGCCACGATGTCTCTAGCTCGGAGGAGGGATCCCGTTACGTCGGCATACCATGCTCGTAGCGGCGGATCTTCGGGATCTTCTGTTACCGTCCGATCGGGACATTATCCGTGGTCTTCGTGGTCTGCTCGCGCTACGGGTCTTCCTCGACGGGTACTGGTTCGTGCTGGCTCTTTTGGCACCGCGACCACCATCTTCTACACAGTCAGTACGTCATCCCCGTGGTATCTGGATTCTGGAGCTTCTTTTCTGCGTCTTCTATTCTTTCCGCTCTTCGCTCTCTTATTTCTCATCCGTGTTATCACGGCTGATGGTACCTCTCTTCTGTTTCGTCGAGGCACCCTCTCTACTACCTCTTCTCTGTTCTTGACGTTTCTCATGTTCCTAGTCTTAAGATGAACTTTTTTTGCTAGTCACTTACTAATTCTGGTTGTCGCGTCATTCTTGGCTGATTCTTGTGCTGTTCGGGACCGCCGTACAGGCCCTAGTTGGAGCTGGCCCTCGCAGCCTTGAGTCTGGGGCTATGGGAGTTAGGCGGCTTCGTGTTCCATCCCCGACACTTCCTTTGCCGTTCTCTGCGTTTCTTGCTTAGTGGCTCTTTTCAGTAGTGGCATCATTGTCTGGGTCACCTTTGTGGCTCCCGTTTATCGTCATTAGTGTGTCGTGGTCTTCTGGGGTCTGTCTCAGGATATGTGTCTTTATATTGTCAGGGTTGTAGGTTAGGCAAACAGATTCAGCTTCCCTATCCTACTAGAGTGTCTGTATCTCAGCGACCTTTTGATTTAGTTCATTCAGATGTTTGGGGTCCGAATCCCTTTGCTTCAAAAGGGGGCCATCGATACTATATTTTATTCATTGATGATTTTTCACGGTACACCTGGTTGTTTTTTATGCGCTACCGCAGTGAGGTGCTCTCTATTTATCAGCGCTTTGCGGCCATAGTTCATACTCAGTATTCCACGCATATTCGTGTGTTTCGTGCGGATTCTACAGGTGAGTATATCTCCCAGCACCTGCGTGGTGTCCTTGCTGAGCAGGGCACCCTCGCTCAGTTCTCGTGTCCCGACGCGCATGCTCAAAATGGTGTCGCCAAGCGTAAGCATCGTTATATTCTTGAGACTACCCGTGCTATGATGATTGCTTCCTCTCTTCCGCCGCATTTCTGGGCTGAGCCTGTCGCTACGTCGATTTACCTCATTAACATCCAGCCTTCTGCTACCCTTCAAGGTGGCATTCCTCTCGAGCGTCTCTCTGGTAGTTCTCCGGACTACTCGACTCTTTGTTTATTTGGTTGTGTTTGCTATGTCCTCATACCTCCTCGCGAACACACCAAACTGACCGCTCAGTCTGTTGAGTGTGTTTTTCTCGGATACAGTGATGAGCATAAGGGCTATCGCTGTTGGGACCATGTTGGTCGTCGGATGCGCATCTCTCGTGATGTCACGTTTGATGAGACGCGTCCCTTCTATCCTCGCCCCACCTCTGGTACTTACCCGGTGGATGATATATCTTTTCTTCTATTTCCTGATACACCTCCCGATGTCCCTTCTCCTCGACCTCTTACTTCTGATGCGCCCCCTTCGACCTCGGCGCCATCCTCTCCTCCGTCTAGTTATCCTAGTTCTCCTCGTTCCCCGGCTTCGGACCCTTCCTCTGCTGTTCCTTCTTCCTCTTCTTATGATGAGTCGTCTTCCGCCGATGAGCTTCCCTCTTCACGGCCTGTTCGTCAGCGTCGTGCTCTAGCCCATTACTCTCCTAGTCAGTATGGTCTCTCTGTCGTCTCCGAACCGACTTCTTATCGGGATGCCGAGCGTCATCCTGAATGGCAGCTTGCCATGACTGAGGAGATCGCTGTGCTTGAGCGCACTGGCACTGGGATCTTGTTTCTCCCCCTTCTGGTGTTCTCCTATCACGTGTAAGTGGGTCTATAAAATTAAGACCCGCTCTGATGGATCTCTTGAGCGTTATAAAGCGCGTCTTGTGGCTCGTGGCTTTCAGCAGGAGCACGGTCGTGACTATGATGAGACTTTTGCCCATGTGGCTCATATGACCACTGTGCGTACTCTTCTTATTGTTGCTTCTGTTCGACGCTGGTCTGTGTCCCAGCTTGATGTTTAGAACGCTTTTCTTAATGGCGACTTGAGTGAGGAGGTTTACATGCAGCCTCCTCCTGGGTATTCTGTTCCCGATGGTATGGTTTGTCGTCTTCGGCGTTCTCTTTATGGCCTGAAACAGGCCCCTCGTGCCTGGTTTGAGTGCTTTGCCTCTGTGGTGACTGCTGCTGGTTTCTCTCCTAGTTTTCATGATCTAGCGCTATTTGTTCACACTTCTCCTCGTGAACGCACTCTTCTCCTTCTGTATGTTGATGATATGATCATTACTGGTGATGATCCTGAGTATATTGCCTTTGTCAAGGCTCATCTTCGTGATCAGTTTCTTATGACTGATCTTGGTACTCTTCGCTACTTTCTTGGGATTGAGGTCTCCTCCACTTCTGATGGTTTTTCTATCTCTCAGGAAAAGTATATTCAGGATCTTCTTGCTCGTGCTGCTCTTGGGGATGAGCGCACTGTTGAGACTCCTATGGAGCTTAATGTTAAGTTCCTACTGATGGTGATCCTCTTCCTGATCCGACACGTTATCGCCATCTTGTTGGGAGTCTTGTTTATCTTGCTATCACTCGTCCTGATATCTCTTATCCTGTTCATATTCTGAGTCAGTTTGTCTCAGCTCCTACCACCGTTCACTTTAGTCATCTCCTCCGTGTTCTTCTTTATTTTCGTGGCACGATCACTCGTCGCCTTTTCTTTCCTAGTTCCAGCTCTCTCCAGCTCCAATGCTACTCGAATGCTACGTGGGCGAGTGATCCTACGGATCATCGTTCACTGCTTCTTGTGTGTTTCTTGGTGGTTCGCTTGTTGCTTGAAAGACAAAGAAACAGGCAGCGGTTTCCCGTTCGAGTGTTGAGGCTGAGCTGGGGGCTATGGTTTTGTTGATTGCTGAAGTGACCTGGTTACGGTGGTTGTTTGCAGATTTTGGAGTCTCTGTTACGACACCCACTCCACTTTTGTCTGACAGTACAGGTGCTATCAGTATTGCACGTGATCCGGTCAAGTATGAGCTTACCAAGCATATTGGTGTTGATGCTTTTTATACACGTGCTCAGGTGCAGGCTCAGGTTGTTGCACTTCATTATGTGCCTTCAAATTTGCAGTTGGTGAATTTCTTTACAAAGGCACAAACCCGAGCGCAGCATGACTTCTTACTCTCCAAACTCTGTGTTGTGGATCCACCATGAGTTTGAGGGGGGTGTTAGATGTATATATTTGTATATTGTAGTTTCCTCATATGTTAGGGAGCTTCCTGCATATTTACACCTGTACCTGTACTATATATTATGGCCTTTGGCGCCCTAGTAATATAACAATTCTATTACCCTAACAGCTAAGACCTATTCTTAGGCTACTAGCACCTCACGTACAGGCGTACAACAAGCTCACTAAGAAATCGGATAACCATCTAACAGCCAACTATCCTGCAGCTAGGCGATTCAGTTGCCGCACTTGTCTTCAGTTCTCCCATGCAGCCGCAACACAAGGAATTGAGCATCTCGACATCTGGTCGCATCACACGACCTCATAGGCATCTCCCCTGCTTCTCATGGCTGAAGCTTCTCTTGCTTTCTACGACACCTAAACTACATGCTCAACAAGAAACAATAATATGCAGATACATACTATCAAGATTAGAGCTAACACATCTCCCTCACCCTACCATTGTGATCCCTTGTCATCACAACCTCTGCCGAGAGTATGAAGGCCAACACCTGTTGCGTACTGGACATATTGTCTGGAGAATTCCTTTTCTTCTTTTGTGTGATGAATTCAGCACAAATGTCTTGATTATGTTAATTATTTGATGTTGGTGAGTGAGCATTGGTATGGCAAATTTATGTATATTTAAGACTAGCTAGTTCGATGAATTAACTTGAAGATTCCTTTAATTTTGAGATGGAGCTAGTGGTCTCCCTTGCTAAGTGGGAGGATGATAATATGCAATGATTATTATATTTTTATTGCCTATGCATTTAGCTTTTTCAATAAATTTTGGGTATCAAATGCGGTTGTATGAAAAAAAGGATATAAGAAATGTAGAAAAAAAAGTTTAGAGAGTCTGATTTTGCACACACCTTGCAGATACTGTACAAAAAATCTAGAGTGCACTATGAAACATTTTGGAGTCTCAAAATTTAAAGAATATGATAGAGTTGCTCTTCTGACACGAGTAAAGTATTTCCAAGGTGACATGCGAGGTGGGTACTTATGGTCCCTTGACAACGTTACCAGTACGTAATGTGGCAACTAGTAACTAGGTCAAACTGGGCAAAGAGAAAAGGTCTGGCTCAAAGTGCAACATATACGTTCAATACATGGGTGAAAAAGAAAATTTCCTCTATAGTGTTTCAGAAGTGAAACGCATATTCATATGCCATATTTCATGATCCAAACTTAAATTACTCGCACCAATAATATTATACATTATATATTAAGTGGACATTTTAATTTACGTACCTTGAATATTTTATTTCCCTCCCATCCAACCCTTATCTCCATCGCCCAACCCTCCGGAATCCAGTTGTACTTTCCCTTCATACAAACCAAAATCTCCGTTCACACCTTTGATATCATCACCATAAATAACAATCATGTTAATATGGTTAAAATAAATCATCACTCACCTGTAGCGTATTCTTGTCCTTGCACGTCTCCCTCCCCTTCATCACACGCTTCATGAACTCTGCCTCCAACGTGAACACCAATATCGGTATATGACATGTGTAATACTACGATGCATGCAGGAAAGGATGGTGTGTTAGAGTATGTCACACGTGCAAACCTAGATCAATCTAGGGTTTTGTTTGGTTGGGATTTCGTTATAGCTTTCCCTCCTTATAAGCTATAAACCCAACCAAACAACAAATAGCGAAGACACACTTGCACAGAAAGCCCCTATAAAACCTATATCTGAGGGGAAGCACACACATAGGTATTTTACGTGGCTTTGGCTATACGCCCTTCCCTTCTCATTGTACCCTCAAATTTCAAGTTATTTACCCACTTGTACCACACATATAAAAAGGCCTCAACTCACCTGTCATGAATCCCCTACACTCTTGCACCCTCAGGTCGCATCCCTCCCCTGCATTGGCAATATAGGGTTGGCGTCACCTCAACTGTCTCTTTTAGCATCTTCATGTGCCTCCTGGCCCTGCACAATCCCACGCCACCGCCGTCGTTCGCGTCGCTAGAGTTCAAGCACGGGACAAACCACCTTCACTGAAGCTAGAGTAGAGGGAAGTTGGAATGCCGCTAGAGAAGCACTTCTTCCCCGATTGTCGATGTTGTTGGCCAATTCTTTGATTTCTCCCAAAAAAATCTGTCTACTTCCTCTTTTTTGGTTCTTCCCTAACTCTCATGTATAACATTGTACACCCCATGTACGATCCCAAAGGACCGAGAGAGTGTTGTATGGGTACCAAGAAGTGGAATTAAAATTTACAAAATAGGACCAATACACATTATAAAATTACAACTTGAACCTAAAGCTTAGCAATGAGAACCTTAGAGCTAGAACTGGGAACACAATTAGGTCCTTGGTATTCTCCACCGTGTTTGCCAGAATGGAATCGCCCACCATCGGATTCCAAGGGCTAGAGATAACTGCACTTATTCAGGGAGCCCGTATCCGCAGTCTCCTCCTTCGCCTTCCTCTACGGAAGCTTGATGGAGAAGGTCAAAGACGACCGTCTAGCGGCATGCGACACAACCAAGATAGAAGAGCTTTAGATGTCAAATTTATTGCCAGAGATCCCTGGGATTTGCACACCCATATGCAACAGATCTTGCCACCAGAGGACCATAGTAAGAGGAACTAACCCCATGGCGCACCAAAACCAGCCGAGGGGCTCTAGCGACCTACTCCTGAACGCCATATAGACAAAACTACATCTAGAATCTACTCTACAGAAGATGGCACCCCGTCTCAGCCTCTCAAGACGGCATCACTGCAGGGGAGAACCTCGGTTTGGCCTGGGAGGAAAGGGTTGACTCTCAAGGGACTATACAAAAGAGAGAGAAAAGAAGGATGAAAATGTGTTGATACTCGCTGAAAACCGATGATTTTATGTATGTTCAAATTCATGTATGTACGTAGATACATATGTATATATGTGCATGTAAGGTTATGAATTCAATTATAATTTTTGACTAGGACATGGAAAACATTGTCAAAGAAGAAATTTAGAAACAAATGAGACTCTTGTTGAAGAATCGGTATATGCAATTCATGGAGTTGAACAAGGCAGCAAGTAGGCTAGGTTAGGTACGTGAAGGGTTTGATAAAGAGTGCTGAAAGATTCCTATTTAAGTAAGTCATTGATGTTATAGTATCATTAATATTGTTGCTACTGCTTAATTTTATGAAATATTTAAAAAATACCCGAATCATGCAAAGTACAAGAAGAAGGGTTGTTCCAAATTGGATGAGTCAGAGGAAAGGCGCATATCACCCGGATTACATCTTCCATCCTTGCGGAAATATCAGGCATCACAAATAATGATGATATAGCTGAGGTTTTAGAGTCTAAGGAGGATGAGAACTTGTCCCCTTCAAAAGATGGCAAGGAAACTATGGATGTCAAGAAATCCAAGTGCAAGGTCTCACCTAAGGATGTTAAGGCCTCTAAGGAGGGAATGCCGGAAAAAAAGAAAAAGAAAAAATTGTGAAACAGAAGGCAAAGTAGTAAAGTACACTACAGAGTTGGCTAAGAAGGACAAGCCTGCATTTTTGAGTGAGAACAAGGTCATACTTGCGAAAACTCAAAACGAAGGCCATGCTACAAGTAGCCCTTTATTTTTCAAACATTTAAAAATTGTATTTCATATTTTAGAAAAAATCTGAAAAATAAGTAGAGGTAGCCAATGATGTATACTACAGACATGCATAATAGCAGTACGAACTGCTTTGTAATCTAGGATGTTATTTTTGTGTAGCCTAAAATATAAAGTACTCCCTCCAATCCATAATAAGTGTCGGAGATTTAGTTTAAAATTGAACTAAATTGAATTAAAGCCCCGAAACTTATTATGGATTGGAGGGAGTAGTTTTTATAGAGGTTTTACACATTTGTATTATGCGTGATTGGCTACATCCATGATTTTTTTTTTGATTTTATTAAACTTTGAAATATGTTTTTTGATTGTTTGAAAAATAAAGGACTATGTGCAGCTCGGACTCTATTTGTCCACTTCTGTTACACTTGGAATATGAACACTGAGATAGTGGATTTGGGTGCAGAGGAAACATGATCAAATGAACAAGTAGTGGCATATGTATCCTTGAAATTAATCAATAGTGGTATCTGCAACAAATGAACTAGTACAACTATTTTGTACACATGTTGGTGTATTTTTCTGCCATATGTATCTACATGTTGTAATGAATAAATGTTTGTGTGGTTGATTTGGGGCCATTTTGGAGTGTATTTGCTGCCATATTTGACAATGCTATTGTGGTTTAACAATGCTAATGCTGACATATTTGAACTTGTTGCTATGTTGTAAATGGATGGAGTTGATCATAGTATTAATTGGATAATGTAGCCGTTCAAAACATAAGGGATAATGCGTGTCCTTCAAAGAACCCATGGAATAATTAAGTGGATAATGTATCAATTGACTACAACATAATTATCCATAGATAAACCAACCTATAACAAGATCATTATAGTTAAACAGTAAGTGTTATGGGTATATCAGACATTTACCCTCGCAATCACAATTCAACCGGTTACTACCAAATATCCTGTACAACTTTTTTTAGGGAATACCTTTTGCAACTTTCTCACATCGCACAACTCACAACATGCGCATTCTCGTCAGATAAGTTCATGTCTAACCGAACACATCCTAGATTCGAACCGAATACATGGTAGAATGATTAGGAAAAAGCACATACCATAGTTGTGTCGTTATCATCGAGACGACGAGCCTCTACAATGAGGCTTTCGGGAACCCAATCCCGCCTATTGATCTCCTTTGAGGTTCGTTCATCTGTCGATGCCAACTTCTCTGGTTTCTCGTCTTCATCGAACATCACCATGGATGGATCTAGACTTCTACTATCTCCCTCCCTCCTGTCTCTTTCTCGGTTGCTCCTTCACTTCCCCCTCTCTCTCGGGCTCTCTCTTTCTCCCCTTCTGTCTCTCGCTCTTCCGGCCACTCTGTCCCTCTTTCACTCTCACCCGATCTCTCTCTCTTTCATGGCCCCCACCTTCTCCCTCTGTGTGTATTGATCCCTTTGGGGTATGATTAATGGAAATTAATGCGGACCATTAATACCATTAGATTACGGAACCCGCGGCCGATCGCATTTAATTGTAAAACGTGTCATAAAAGATGTATACATCTTTCTTTAGCGTAGGCGTACTCTTGGTTGGCTGCAAGTGGTTCCCACTCAAGCCACGTCATGGGGGACAGCTCGCACCATGGCCCACTCACCAGTGACACGGATCCAACCCCACACGCGCGCGAGCGACGTGGCACGCGGTCGTCGACACGCCGCATCATCGTCACCGGCTTAGTCTCCTTCACTTGAATCCCGAGGAAAAGAAAGAAGCGCATCTAGATCCGCGCCGTGAAGCTGACTTTCTCCAGCCCACGCTTCCTCCTCTCCTCCGCGCCACCCCGCTACGAGCTGCAACGAACTGTTGGCGGCGGCAAGCCGTCCACCGTTGTTGCTACGAATGCTGCTTCAAGTCGTCATTTCGGCAGTGCTACAAGGGAGCACCGCCAGGGCTACCAAGGTACCCGGTGGTGCTACGAGGGGTGTGTGGCGGTGCTAGAACCTTGGCGGTGCTACTAAGAACGTGTGTTGATGCTGCAAATGTACCATGCCAATGCGACAAGGGTTTGTGGCGGTGATGCAAAAGTGTTCGGCGATACTACAAGAGGTAGACAGTAGTGGAGAATTGCTACATACTTATTTTTATTTTTTGCTATGAAGCAAAAGTGGGATTTTAGGTGGGAATAGATTTTGCTACAAACGAAACGTTTTTTGCTACTTTGATACAATATGGAAGCAAAAGTGAGATTTTAGGTGGGAATAGATTTTGCTGCAAATGAACCATTTTTTTCTACTTTGGTACATTATGGAAGCAAACGTGGGATTTTAGGTGGGAATAGATTTTGCTACGAACGAAACGTTTTTTGCTACTTTGGTTCATTAAAAGTGGGATTTTAGGTGGGAACAGATTTTGCTGCAAACGAACCTTTTTCGCTACTTTGGTACATTATGGAAGCAAACGTGGGATTTTAGGTGGGAATAGATTTTGCTACAAACGAAATATTTTTCTGCTATTTGGTACATTATAGAAGCAAAAGTGGGATTGAGAACTACGTGTCGTACTTTCATCGGTTGATTTTGGCTAATCCAATGGCTATCCACTCGGGGGATGGGGGATTTGATCCCCGGGGACGCCCATCACTATCCTAATATTTATTGGATAACGTGTGTCCTTCAAAGAACCCATAAAAACAATTAAGTTGATAATGTGGCAATTGACTACAACATAATTATTTCATAGATAAATCAACCTATAATGAGGTTATTATAGTTAAACACTAGATTTTATGGGTACATCGGGCATTTACCCTCACAGTCACAGTTCAACCAGTTACTACCAAATATCTTTACAACTTCCTCACATCACACAGGTCATAACATGCGCCTTCACCCTCGCAATCACAATTCAACCGGTTACTACCAAATATCTTGTATACTTTTTTTAGGGAATACCTTTTGCAACTTTTTTCACATCGCACAACTCATAGCATGCGCCTTCTCGTTAGATAAGTTACTGTCTAACTGAACACATCCCAGATTCGAAAAAAAACATCTCAGATTCAAACCGAATACATGATGGAATGAGTAGGAAAAAGCACATACCATAGTTGTGTTGTTATGATCGAGGCGACGAGCCTCTACAATGAGGCTTTCCGGAACCCAATCCCGCTTATCGATCTCCTCCGAGATTGGTTCATCTGTCGATGCCAACTTCTCCCCTTGCTCGTCTTCATCGAACATCACCATGGATGGATCCTTCACTTCCACCCTCTCTCTCTCTCGGCCTCTCTCCTTCTCCCCTTCCCTCTCTCGCTCTTCCACTCTCAGCCGATCTCTCTCTTTCCTGGCCCCCACCTTCCCCCTCCGCGCCTACTGATCCCTTTGGCCTATGATTAATGAAAATTAATGTGAGCCATTAATACCATTAGATTACAGGTGATTTTGCATTTAATTGTAAAACGTAAAAGAGGTATACGTCTTTCTTCGTCGTAGGGGTACTCTTGGTTGGCTGCAAGTGGTTCCCACCACTCAAGCCACGTCACGGGAGCCAGCTCGCGCCAGGGCCCACTCACCAGCCTCACGGATCCAAACCCCAGCGACGTGGCGCGCGGTCGTCGACACGCCGCGTCATCGTCGTCGGCGTCGTCTCCTTCACTTCAATCACGAGGAAAAGAAAGAAGTGCATCTAGATCCGCGCCGCGAAGCTGACTTTCTCCAGCCTACGCTTCCTCCTCGCCGCCATCCCGGCAGCGCTGCTATATCATCCCGCGCGCGGCCGCGAGGAGGAGCGTCCGGCCGTCTCTTCTCGTCGGCAGCAGCAGGAGGAGGATAGCGATGGCGGCGGCGAGGGGGAACGGCGGGGTGCTCGCGCTCTTCGACGTCGACGGCACCCTCACCGCGCCGCGCAAGGAGGTCACGCCGGAGATGCTCGAGTTCATGAAGCAGCTGCGCGAGGTGAGCCCGACCGACACCCTCCCGTTCCTACTGTTGGTTCTCTCATTCACGTTGCTAGAGATCACTCACTGTACTGCTGTGTGTGGTTCTTGTTTCCTTTTTCTTTGGGGGAGAGCAGAACGTGACCGTGGGCGTGGTGGGCGGATCCGATCTGGTCAAGATCTCCGAGCAGCTCGGCAAATCAGGTACTAGACAGCACCAGAGTTTGCTCAGATCCCTGTAATTCCTACCACATTGCTCACGGACCTCGTCGGTTTGATTTTCTCTTCCGCAGTCATCACCGATTACGACTACGTCTTCTCCGAGAACGGCCTCGTCGCGCACAAGAACGGCGAACTCATTGGGACGCAGGTAAGCTTCCGCGCACACTATGCACACTGTTTGGTTCAGCGCGAGCATGCCGAGTTTACCGAAAACGTTACATAAATAAACAAGATCTACGACTGAACTTTGCCTCATGTTTTCCGCTCCGCAGAGTCTGAAGACGTACCTTGGGGATGATCAGCTTAAGGTGAGCCTGCTCTGTCCTCCCTGACAAGTTCAAACATTTTTTCGAAAAGAGGCTTGGTAATGACGATATGTGTTCGCTGCAGGAATTCATTAACTTCACGCTACATTACATCGCGGACTTGGATATCCCGATTAAAAGGTCAGTGCAGAATCCTGTCCGGGAATTCCGACCACGCCAGCCGGCGGGCTCTTTGCTGACCGAGTGAATGTTTGCGCAGGGGTACATTCATAGAGTTCAGGAGCGGGATGATCAATGTGTCGCCTATCGGGAGGAACTGCAGTCAGGAGGAACGCGATGACTTTGAGAAGTATGATAAGGTACGGAACAGTTTACAAAGGAAGGCAGTAATTTATTTCGTTCTAATCAGAAAGGGTAAAGATACCGTTGGAAAAGCATGGAACTAATCCGGTTCATTTTGTTTAGGTGCATAATGTTCGGCCTAAAATGGTCACGGTGCTTCGCGAGAAGTTTGGCCACTTGAACCTCACATTTTCCATTGGAGGGCAGATTAGTTTTGATGTAAGTGTTGCAAACTCGTAACTATCTGCTGGAAATACTCAGCCTGGTATTCACTACTGCATATCACTACATTCAGGTATTCCCAAAAGGCTGGGACAAAACCTACTGCTTGAGATATCTTGAAGAATTTCAAGAAATCCATTTCTTTGGGGACAAAACCTACAAGGTAAAATAACCTTCTTTCCTTTTTTATCCTTATGCACAGTTGCACATAATATGATGTTCAACAAAAATTTCAAGCCATTGGCCATCCCATTTGATGACTACGAACTTAACTATAAAATATCCTTTATGTAGCATTTTGTCTGGCTTGTGCTTCATTTCGTTCTTTCTATGTAACAGGGTGGCAATGACCATGAGATATTTGAATCTGACAGAACAGTTGGCCATACAGGTATGCTGGTTGTGTGTTGAAAGCTAAATACTCTCATGCTTATGAAATCAAGAAGATTTATTTGATTTGAATTAAGCTGTGGGCATCCCCCCGTGAGCAATTTTACATGATAAGAAAGGCCATAGCTTAAGGGGATATTTTTTAAATGGCTCGAGAATAAACATAAGAGACAGAAAGAACAGATTTGTACAACTGTATAGATTGTTACTTTTATATATGAAACTGAATTTTCTATACTATGTAGAGCATGCAAATAGCACACAAAATAATTAGTTTCATATTTGGCATGGTGATAGTTGATGTTCGCCCCTGCTCAAGCATGAGGGTCTTGTCATTAACATGCAACTTCTCTGGATTTTGACGACTGAGCTGTATTTTGGCTGTCAGAAACTACCTTTTCATCATCATATTAGTTCATTAGTTGCATGCCATTCTACTCTTTAATCATCTGGATCAGCACACTTGAGTCTGGAACTAATCAAGTTTTGTTCCGGACAACTGCATATGCCATTTCTTGAGTGTAGTATTGAATAAACAATAGGGCATCAACACTTCTTTAGAAGAAATATTGTATCCCATTGTTATTTAGTTCCTAAGCATTACTTTGTTACTTGGTAGTGATATTAAAGCTGGTGTTTGGTTCAGTTTCTTATCCGAGTTCAACACATGCTTTTTATCTGGCTTTGATGCTGACTAATCATTTATATGTGCAGTTACCAGCCCGGATGACACAGTGCAGCAGTGCAGATCTATCTTCTTGTCAAAGTGATTGCCTGATAATTGTACCATTTATTTTCGAGAGTGGATTTTGTACACCCACGCATGTGTGTGGGTGTTTCCGTCACCGTTCATTGTGCTTTAAGATTCGGATAAAAAGAGGAGAGAGAAAGGAATCTTTCTATCTACCATGGTGGGCACGAATCTCGAGGAATAAATGAACGGTGATAGAAACACCCACACCCATGCGTGGGTGTACAAAAGTATTTATATACTTCACACAATAATTGCTCCATAGATTTCCCTTTCAATACATTTTTTGCTATCCTGCCCTGTTGGGAGTAACTTATCACCATTGTTGCTGTAAACAGATGTACTTGTCTGCATTAAAAAATAGCAGATTTTGTATCTACACATTTGGCACAAATATATGAGATGCCTAGTTTTACTGTGCCATATAGTGTTGTTGGTGACGAATCTTTCCTGTTCGACATTGTGTATGCGTTTACATGGCTGCGAAACTTGGAAGTGCTGGAATGACAACACCGAAGAGGCATGGCAAACATCCACGCCTGAAAGGAAAGGTATTTGAAACTCAGTCAAATAATGTAGAGTTGCAGCATAATTTCTAAACATAACCCGTTCTTGTAGTGAATGAATAATGACTTAACAGAGCAGTGGGATTCTTGTAACCACCAAAATTCATCCATTTATCATGTTGTGATAAAGTGAACTGAAGCTTCACTTTTTCGGCACAAAACTGAACTGTTATTTAACAGATAAAAATATATGGCCAACACAGAAAAGTTAGTGCAAAGAAGCTAATGGAATTGATTATACGAAGATAGCAATGCCAACAGACTCTAAATCACTTTACAGAATAGAGTTCTGAATAAACAACAGTTGTTTGAGCAACCCGAAGCTAGGGTCTCAGGGGTGCATGTGTGTTCACTTCATTGAAATTTTGACAGTGAAATGCTAGAAAGGACCACCTCTGAGTGCAAATGTCAAAACTATCTTCGTCCGTGACGCCGGATGGTGGGCCCTGCCGCCACCGGCTGTGGTGACACGCTGACGTGGCAACATGCCGCCACAGCCGGTGGCGGCAGGGCCCACCACCCGGTGTTCGTCCAACGTGCCGCCACCACTCACGGCGGCAAGTCCTGCCGCTATCGGCTACGGCGACATGTGCGACGTGTCGCTTGGCCAGCGTGCTGCCACGGTAGTTTTGACATTTGCACTCAGAGGTGGTCTTTTTTGGTATTTCACTGGGGCAGGTGGTCTGATTTGTCAAAATTTGCACTTCATTGCGCTGGCTGCTTCTGAGTTCTGATGCTCTATGCGTACATAGCTTGTCAATGGCAGCAATGGATTATTATGCTTGTCTGATTAAGTAGAGTCATTGGTCTGGTTTCACTTGAAAATACAAGGAAATCCTCTTCAGGCACATAGCTTTTTGTTTTCATCATGCAGTAGTTTCTTTTACTCGTGTGCAAGTCGAAACTATGGTGCCGAGCGTGCCGTGAGATCGAGATATGCTTTTCACTATCACAGAAGTTCTTGCTTGTCTGGGCAATGATGCCAATTTATATACACACCTTAACAGCCTCAAACAACTAGATGCTTTGTATCTTGCCAAAGTATCTTGTGACACATGTTGGGCTGCTAGCCCTCTGTGTCAATCCTTTCTTTCCTTCGTTTGTGAAGTCATCAGGGTTAGGCGGCATGCTCTCTGTGTCAATGCTAGTCCTCGTAGCATCCAACTATGAGAAGCAATCATGTCGTGTCATGCTGGCTCTATGTGTCAATGTTAGACAGGAAAGGCTGCAAAGCTGCCATGAGAATTAAATTGCTTTAACTACTCAAACATTACAAACATATATTTTTAAGAAAAATCCCAATTCTGAAAAATAATCATAATCAATAAACAAATTAATGAGATAATTTCATATACTGATCACTGAGATGACCAGCGCAAAACCAACAAAGTTAACCTAGCACTTACCATCTTAGGAGTAAACACAATTAAAGTTCAATGAAAAAATTAATGAGATAATTTTGTATACTGATCACTGAGATCGCCAGCAAAGCTAACCAAGCATTTATCATCTGATCAGTAAACTGAACATGATATCCCTTTTTCTGAAATTGAACAAAAATGATTGTTAACATAACAAACAGCTTGCTAACATTTTAGAATAGTAGCACACCAGCAAGAAAGGCAGAGACATCAAGATAGCATGGAACCTTAATCATCTCAAGTCTTAACTGAAGTGGCAGTCATCAGTTGGCATCATAAATAACCGTGCAAAGATGCCATATGCAGGTTAATATTACAATTACACTGATATTGTTTTACCAGCCAGCTCAACTACCCAATTCTACTAGTTAAGTACTTAACATGACCAAATAATGCTAGAATTTGGTCCTTTTTTTCATAAGCAATATCAGATTTACTGAAGCATGATCTTCCACCAAAAGCATCTAAAGATGAGGGTTCCGTACGCCAGTGTCCTGAAGCAGATCATGTCGCTAGACAACCGGACGCCTTTTCTGGCCACCTTCTGACTGTGCCAACTGAACCTTGGAGCAAGGCTGGGAAGGATTCATGACAGTGCCAAGGTCTTTCTTGGGGGCGGCGTGGGGCTCGAAGCCAGGGGGACCAGCCCATCGTACTGAAGACTCTGGCTGAGAATGGGGCTCGAAGCCAGGCGGACCAGCCCAACCTGCTGAAGACCGTGGCTGAGAAGGGTCAGTGGCATGGCTTGACACAGAAGAACAATCTTTTTCGGTGACTGAACTGACTGACATAGATTCAGGCAACCCTTCCTGCTGAGAGGCTTGAGAAGAAGCATCAGTTGCAGGCCCCTGGTTCTCGGCTGAGGTGGTAGCGTATGCTGATTCAGCACAGTAGTACGGCCAGTACGATGTTGGTACTCCAACCTCCATCGTTGAGGTGCCAGGATATGTCAACTGGGAGTAGAGATATGTCATGTAGCTGGTCATAGCACTCGCATGGACACCGGCTATTCTAACCTCCAAGATGTGCCCCTCTAGTGGGTAACCGTTCATGTGAGTAAGGGCCACAGCAGCACCATAAGTATCAGCAAATCTGACAAATCCGAATCCCTTGCTCACACCAGTGCATCGATCAACAACTACCTTTGCTTGACTAATTTGGCCGCATGGCAGGAATATTTCGATCAGCTTCTCGGTGGTGATGTAAAGCGGTAGATGGCACACGTACAGGTTGGTCATGTCAACTTGTTTCTGCTCATAGCCAGGCATCTGCAGTGGTGCTAGAGAATTTGTTGCGGCACTGGAGTCCTTAGGATTAGGAAGGCCCGCTACTCTTACAACCAGGGCACTTCCTCCAATTTGGTAACCATCAATATGATCAATTGCAGCAGCAGCAGACGAAGAATTGTCATACCTAATGATGCCATACCCTTTATGTTGAAACATCCTAGCTTGCACAACTTGTCCAAATGGTCGGAAAAGCTCGAGCAACTGATCGGCAGTTAGCGTTGGTGGGATGCTTCCAACAAACAGATTGGCCATATCGATTTCTTTCATGGGCTTGCCAGCTGAGTCTGATAAAGCATGATCTGCTGCTGCTGCTGCATTGGTTGGAGCTGGACAAAAGGAGTCTGATCTCCTGACTGCTAGGCTCTTTCCATCAATCAGGTACCCATCCATATTTTTGGCGGCTGTGATCGCTGAGGCTACATCTGTGTAATACACAAGGCTATACTCCACATTTATCACTACTTTGCTGATCTGACCAAAGGGCACGAAAAGGCTAACCAGCTTATCGGCGTTCATGGACCGTGGAAGGTTCGTGACGTACAGTCTAGATTTGTTGATTTCTGGAGGAGAGCCTTGTACTACAGCTGAGCTGGATTCTGATGATGAAAGGCCTGCGACTCTGACAGTTAATGCCTCCCCTTCAATCAGTGCTCCATTCATCGCTGCAATAGCCTGGGCAGCACACTGAGGATCAGCAAATCTGACGAAGCCATATCGTTTACCTGAAAAGATTCCCTGATCTGCTGCTACTCTCGCATGGGTGATCTTACCAAATGGCGAGAAAAGTTCAACCAGCTTATTTGTGTCAATAGATGCATGAATGTTGCAGACATATAGATTGGCTATGTCGATTTCCTTGATGGTTCTGGTATTGGTCAGTGATCCCACGACTGAACTTGACAGTGTTGAAGGGCTGATGGCCACTCGAACCTCCATCTTTCTACCCTCAACCAGAACTCCATTCAAATGGGTGATGGCCTTAGCTGCTTGATGAGAATCAGAGTACTTCACAAAGCCATATCCTTTGCTTAAACCTGTAGCGTGATCTCTGGGTACCTTTATACCAGTTACTTTCCCGAAAGGCAGAAAATGCTCGAGTAGCTTTAGCTCGTTCATGGATAAGGGGAGGTTGCAGATATACAAGTCACTCGTGTCAATTTCCTTTGAGTGCATAGATGGATTGGGTATTGACGGTGGAACACCAGCTGCTCTAACCTCTAACGTTTTTCCATCAACCAGGTGCCCATTCATGCGTCTAATAGCGGAAGCGGCACTATCAGGTTCAGCATACTTCACAAAGCCATATCCCTGGCTTATACCAGTGAAACAATCGTCCACAACTTTATATCGAACGACTCGTCCGAAAGGAAAAAATAACTCGAGGAGCTTGTGGGAAGACATAGTAGCTGGCAGGTTACCCACGTACAGGTTAGTGTCATCCACCTCTTTCAGCTTGTCACCGTCCTGCGGGAAAGAGAGCATGTGTTCCTGCCTTTTACACAATTGGCTGTCCATGTCATCAAACTGAGCTTTCCTTTTCTCCAACTTGGCAGCACCAAAACTTTCAGTATTGTATGTGTAACAAGACACATCAGTAGCAAACCTGACAGAGAGCCGTTTCTTGAACGGCTTCACTTCCATTTCATCAGTCACTGGTACCACCTTCTCCTCATTACTGCCGCGTTTTTTCAGCACCTGTTTTACGGCCTCCTGCTTATTCTGTTCCTTCCTGACAGCCTGCACATCACTGAATCGCTTGCTAAAAGGTTCCTGCTCATTTTCCAGCTGATCATAGTTTGGCTCCACTTCATGGAGCTGCTTCCTGCAAGTGCTGCGAGAATTGCGCACCGGATCGGTTAGAGGCTCAGCATGAAACAAGTCCTCCTCGCCACTGTCTTCTTCCTCCTCAGAATAAAAAGGTTCCTCGTCACTGCCATTGTCACCATCAGGTGGAGCGGCGTCATTGCAAGGTTCCTCCCCACTAGCCTCCTCCTCCTCCTCCTCTTCTGGTAAAGGATAATCATCACAAGGATCCACAGGTTGTGTTTCTAGCTCGTCACCATTGGCGTCATCATCATCATAGAACACACGCTCAAACGGCTCCTCCTCTTCTTCTTCACTGCCTTCTTCGCGTTCAGCACCAACGACACCCACATCGTGACCGCCATCCTCCTGCAGCTGGCCAGCCAGGTCGCCTTTGCACCCCATTCTTGTGGCAGCAGCTGGTTCACGGAGGAGAAGGTTATTTAGCAAAGCAATACAGGATATGGCATCATCAGCTGTTAACACAAGTATCCAATTTTATGTTGTTAACAGAAGCATCCAATGAACATCCAACATACAGCACCGGCGCTTTGTAAAAATAAAGAGAGAAATGCGCCCCCTTAAAATCTAGCGTAAGTCGCAGAATGCGTTGGCCACTATGAATCCGCATCTGAGCCGCGCAAATGTGCTGCCGGCGTAGGCTAATGAGTGATGATCGCTTGACCCATACCAAGTTGCGCAGTTTGATAGTCGCAAAACGAAGAGGAACACACACACACACACAAGTAAGCGATTGGTGCTGGGTGCCGCGACGGGCACGGAAAATGCAGAGTATACCACTTCCTCCGGTGCAGAGTGCCAGTCCTGTTTGATCTGGTACGGCAGGTAGGCAGTCCTCCTTGTGGTTTTAGAAGGCGCTACCTGCAGGCTGCAGATCAAAAGGCCCCAACAGAAGTCATCAAGTCTGCAGTTTTTGTTGAGCGCTAGCAACAATGAATCCATGCATATCAGATGGCCCCTACATTCCGAAATTCCCACAGCAACCGTCCTATTTCGACCTGTGCATTCATCTTCTTCAGATGATTGCTTTCACCAGAGGCCGGGTGCTAGTGCAAATCAAAAGGTAGTAGTACATACATCCTAGTACTTTACTAGCCCGTTGCCCCAGCAGGACTCGCGAAAGGTGCAATTTTTTCGAGCGCCAGGAACAATCCATGCATACCAGATTGCCCCTACATTCCGAAATTCCCACAGCAACCGTCCTGTACTTTCTTCTTCAGATGAATGCTAATAAAAACCGCAAAATTTGTGCTCCCTCGCGTAGGAAGCAAATCCCCTGGCGCGGAACCCACAAGAAAGCCCTAAAATTGGGAGGATCGGTGAGCGTGAGCGCGCATGACGGGAGCGGGACGGGATGCGCTCGAGCAGAAAACCCCATGCCTTCCGTACGTACTAGTGCCGCGTCGCCGGTTGGCAGGAGGGGAGGGGAAGAGGGCGAGGATCGACCGGGCGCAGATGGAAAAGAAAAGCACCCGATTATTGCTCACTCCCCGGCGCTGACGCCGGCGCGGTGAAGAGAAAACCCCAGGAACAATGCTGCCGGAGAAGCACCAAGTATCGAGAGAGAGAGAGAGAGAGAGAGAGAGGGAAAGAAGAGATAGTGAGGGAGATACTGGTACCTCGTCCGGCACCGGAGCCGGAGGCTGAGGCGGGTCGGAGCGGCGTGATCGATGGGGCGGCGCGGCGGAGCAGGGGAGGGTTTTCTTCCGCAATGCGATTGAGGTGTGGGGGGGAGGGATGGACTGAGAGCGAGCAGCAGTCTCCCGCAGGAGGAGGTGGTGGCGCCGGAGTTGTTTGATCTTTGATAGGTGGTGGGTGGTTCCGCCGCTCGCTCTCTCCCTCTCTCTGTGTCCCGCTGCGTGTGCACGAACAGTGTGAGGAGAGCAGGGCAGGGCGGAGGAGGGTGGGGAGGAAGTTTGCGCTGAGGTCCCTGGATGGGCGGCGTGCTCCTCGAAGCCTGGGAAACGGAATTTGTGGTTGTGCCAGGGGCGTCTGAGCAAAAGTGGACGGGAGATTTTTGTTGCTTTTTCGCTCTGCTTGTCCTTATCTGCTCCTGAGCACGACTAACTTCATTACAATGGTATGGCGTCTCGTCGGACGCTGGACGCCCGCTCGATAATAACTCGGTAACCAAAATATTTCTTCATTATAATTGATTGGTCAAAAGAATCATCTTTACAGAGATGGTTAGTCGAGTTCACCTAAAACTACAATGGTCATACCTACTCGTCGTCGCAGGGCCTACCACGATCGGGGTTACTCGCAGTCACGCTGCCTACTACTGATCGCCAGAGGGGCCGACACCGTCGTCGAAGCGCGAGCGCTTCACGCACTCCTTGCACCGCGTACGCCGGGCGATCGGACATCTCATCCTGCCGCCTGCGGCGTTCGAGGGCCTTGGCCAGAGCGGAGTCCCACATGACTCTCTTGGCCGCCGCCTTGGCCTGGGCCACCTTCGACTCCACCGCCTGCAACGCCGCGGCCCTATCCCTAGCCGCCGCCACTGCATCGTCCCTGGCGGCGATGGCGTCCTCCAGCTCCCGATTCTCCTACTCAACCCGCGCGGGAGAAGGGCCCATCCGTCCGAGTGAACCCAGATCAGAGCACATGTAACCCTAGCCATGGCGACCGCATAACTGTGGGCTTCCTCCTCCGCTGCCCAAGCCTAACGGCGCAGTGCGTCCCCAGCTAGGTTCTCGAAGGAGGCGAGCAGAACCCGTTGGTCGCTGGCGCACTCGAAGCGGCTGGGTACGTAGTCATCGGCGGCGTTCGCGGGTGGGGCCGTCGGCATAAGAGGCGCCGCCATCGCCGCATGTGCCTCCACGAGCGACGCCCTGGCCTCGGCAAGCTCGGCCCTGGCGTCGGTGATTTTCGCCCTGGCCGCCGCGAGGTGCTCACGCCCTTGCGCGCGCTCTGCCGCCTTCGCCTCAGCAACCTCCGCCTCCGCCGCCTCCAGGTCCAGCTGCTCGGCCTAAAACGCGTCGGCGAGTAGCTGGTCGTCCTCCTCCGGGTTGGCTAGGCGGCACATCTCAACAACCTGATCCCACCTAAGGTTGTGCTCGGCCATGGATGGATGCTAGGGTTTAGCTTGAGGTGTGTCCGTCACCCCGGCGGTGTCCACCATATATACCCACGACGGGGCGGGAAACGGCGTTGCCGCGCAGGTCGTTTCCCGCGCGCGCGAAACGTCGGCGAAACGCGCCAATGTGTTGGGCAAGCGCGGGAACGACCGTCGTCGCGTGGAACCGGTAATCGCCAACGGCCTCGACGGCATTAACGAAATTGCCTCCGCTGGATGCCCCCGCCGACGCAAATGGTCGTCCTGGGCCGTATGGAGTCCGCGGGCCGACGCAAACAGACACAACCGGACATTTTGGACGTCTGAAATGCGTCAGCCCGTTGGAGATGCCCTAATGGTAGCATAAACAACTAGCTAGCTAGCTCCAGGTCCAGCTGCTCGGCCTGAAACACGTAAGCGAGTAGCTGGTCGTCCTCCTCCGTGTGGGCTAGGCGGCACATCTCAACAACCTGATCCCACCTAAGGTTGTGCTCGACCATGGATGGATGCTAGGGTTTAGCTTGAGGTGTGCCCATCACCCCCGCCGGTGTCCACCATATATACCCACGGCGGGGCGGGAAAGGGCGTTGCCGTGCGCGAAACATCAGCAAAATGCGCCAATGTGTTGGGCAAGCGTGGAAACGACCATCGCCGCGTGGGACCCGGTAATCGCCGGCGGCAGGCCTCAACGGGACGTTAAACCGCCATTAACGATCTTGACGTTGTCTCCGCTAAAAAAATACGCATGCACCGCTGGGGATACCCTCGAAAAAAATGGTCGTCCTGGGCCGTATGGCATCCGCGGGCCGACGCAAACGGACACAACCGGACATTTTGGACGTCTGAAATACGTTGGCCCGTTGGAGATGCCCTAATGGTAGCATACACAACTAGCTAGCTAGCTGCTCCATTTAAAGAAGTTACCACAAGCAGCATGGTTAATTTTGTATCTCAAATAGAAAATACAATTTTAGTCAGAGAAAAAAGAGAAGAGGGACACCATAAATAGGACACTATGTATTTCTTTCTCTCTCCAAAATCCATGCTTTTAAGGCTTATGATTGTTCAAGTGTATAAGTAGATTGCTTAGCCCTTTTCATCAGTTCAGACTTTTGGTTGCGTTGGCTAGTGCATTAAGCTTAACAATGATTCCGCTTCCTGAAGAGGAGACTGCCTCCACATCCGAAACTATTTTGGACCACCTTAACCTAGCTAAAGGTGTGAGATTGTACCCATAGAGCAGTGCATTGGGCACCCTTATACCTAAGGATAACCTTACGAAGTATCTCGAGAGAGAGGGAAAGAAGAGATAGTGAGGGAAACACTGGTACCTCATCCGAAAACGGAGCCTGCACGCGCGTGAGGAGGGTCAAAGCGGCGTGATCGAGCGGTTGGCGTGGCGGAGCAGGCGAGGATTTTCTTCCGCAATGGGATTGAGGTGGGGGAGGGGGAAGGGAGGTGGGGATGGATGGATGGAGTGAGGGCCGCAGTCCTACAGGAGGAGGAGGAGGAGGTGGTGGTGGCGTGTTTGATAGGAAGTGGGTGTGTCTCTCTCTCTCTCCCGCCGCGTCCTGCGTGAAGAGTGTGACGAGAGCATAGCAGAGCGGAAAGGGCCAAAGGGCCAATGTCGCCGCGATAGAAGAGGAGGGGAGTAGGGGGAAGGAAGTTTGCGCTCAGGTCCCTGGCTGGGCGCCATGCTCCCCGAAGCTGGGGGAAACAAAATTCGTGGTTGTGCCAGGGGCGCCCGAGCAAAGGTGGAAGGGAGATTTTTGTTGCCCTCGCTCGGTCCTTGTCCTTTTTTCTTAGAGACCGGCCACGTATTTCATTGATAAAAAAATCAAGGTACATGAATAAACAACCGTGAAAACTGAAACACAGATTAGAAGAAAATAGATTTTTTGAAAATTTTGCAGATAGAACTCTAAAATAAACAGAAACAAACATGACTAACTTGTTGTTGTTGTGCCTCGACACGCGGCTCGACCGTTCACCGTCACCGGCACCGGCCAATCCTAGCTCCACACCGAACCAATCCCCTAATCGAGTATTCGCAAGGATATGCGTTGGCAAACATATGAGGCCCGTTGCATCCGGTTGTGAAAGTTCAGAGATGGTAAACCTAGAGGGAGGTCAATAGGTTTCTACAAATTTTAATTCTTTCTTTGCAGTATTAGGTTTTACGGAATATAAGTGTGAGCCTAATATAAACTAGGTGAGGCAACCTAGATGATAATGTAATTAACTCAAGCATCAAGGCTCTCACAGATTAGATAACACAAGTAAAGAGTTCGGTTAGAGATAACCGAAAGCACGCAGAGACGAAGATGTATTCCCGTGTTCCCTTCCTTTGCAAAAAGGTACGTCACGTTTGGAGAGGTGGGGATCTCACGAAGGATTTCCCAACGCCACGAAGGCTCACCTTCTTCTCCGAGCTCATCCCACGAAGGAATATCCCTTTCACTTGTGCTAGACTTTGAGGCAGCCTCCAAACCTTCACAATCTTGTCAAGAGCAAATCCACAGCCTGCATGCTTCCAGACGATTCCGAAACCCTAGAGAACATGGTAACTTGAAGAATACAAGGGGGACAGGATTTGGTTTGGTGAGACTGTAGATCAAGACCTCCTCTAGCTTTTCCCCGGAGGGATTTGAGTTTGGGTGGAGGAGGTGAGAGATCTGAAGCTTTTGGTGCTTGCAACAATGGAGTATGAGAGAGAGAGCTCAAGAACAGAGTATAGTGTAGTGCCTAGCTGTTATGAGCTAGGTGAATGGGTATTTATACTTCAGCTTGAAATCCAACCGTTGAAGTGGTGTCCAGCTCAGCATTCAGTCGAGGTGGCCGGCCTGCAGGGCTAGGTGTCGGACCAGCCGGTGTAGCGCTCGGTCCGGCCGGGCCATCCGGCAGCCGCCGGGCAAGGCGCTAGGCTGGCACCGGGCCAGCGTGGAGAGTCCCTGATGTTCATCTGGTTGGCGCCACATCCGGTCGACGCCGGGCTTCTGGAGAAAAACGTCTCCCTTCTTTATTTCGAAGTGGGGGGGGGTCCCCTCACCTTCCAGTTCCATCGATACACCAATATGCATGATGGACTAAAACCTGGAAATAATCTTGTAGGCAAGTATTAGTCCAATACTCTAGCTACGGTATCATTATTACCAAAAAAGATAGATAAGGAAAAATACCCTTACAGGTTCTCTATGGAAGAAACCCTCCCGACGGTAGAACTATAGTCAGACCCGACGCAGCAGAGCTGACTCTAGATCGCTTGTACGTGGAATTTGGCATGTGGCCAAAACGAGGAACTCCTTGTGGGCTCAGTTGTAACATCCCTCGTGAACCTAAGAAACTTCTACATTAAAATGACGGAAAAAGCCCTAAAATGGCCTAAATGCCAATCTATTTTATATTTTAAAATGGTCTCGGAATTCATAACGAACGTATGTGGAGCTTCCCTAGTGGTTAAAGAAGCTCCACGAATAGTTTCGTAATTCTGGAAACAATTTAAATATCCAAATAATTCAAAACCAGCAGCCCAAATTTTAAAACTGAAAAAAAAGAAAGGTTTAAGAAAAAAAAAAGAGTTTTCCCCTCTCGTCACTCTGTTTGGGCCCTTTCTGGCCCAGCCCTCCCCTTATCCTTCACACGCCCCAGCCCCCATGTAGCAGCAACCCAGTCCATCGAAACTTAAGATTGTAAAAGTTCAGCCACAAGTCCACATGTCTCAAAAAAAAAAGCCACCAACGCGCAGAGTTTCAACTGGAACTCAAAGTGAAATAAAAAAAAAAATTGAGGGAAAGCCACCACGGCAAGCTTTACTGATTATAAAACATTCACAAGAAAACTAGGAGGAGACTCTACCCAATTATAAGAGATTTGCGAAATATTTATATGCTCATAAAGACTCTTGGATACCTGAAAAAAAGACACGGAAAACCCTTGTACGGTTTGCCTAGCATCCTTTGTACGGTTTGCCTAGCATCCTTGTACGGTTGTACCATCCTTGATCCTTCCAAATACAGTCTATGAGAAGTCAACCATACCATAGGCGCGCGCAAACTGGAGGCGCGCGCAAGGCCCTGCCAATACCATATGCAGCGAGAAGTCAACCATAATCCGGCCGGCAGGCGGCAGCAGCTTCTTCCAGTTGCAGGTGTTGCCTCCCCCAGTCCTCCATTGGAAGAGCGAGATGAATTTTCTCCAGTGGGAGCCTAACCCAGATATGCCTTCTCCAGACCTCGAATGGCAGATGAATCTTTTTCAGTTTGTATAAGAACGATGACAAAGAAGACTAGAGCATATATATACATACATACACAAGCTTGTGTCATGCGTGCACTATCATATAGTATATGCACGCATGATTCACGCCTGCGTGATCGATCGGTGCATGCGTGTAACTGTGACAACAAATGCCACGTGCGTTGAAGTTCACAATGTAGATATATATAATAACGGCCCTTTTACATCACATGAGCAGGTGAGCTAGCTAGAAACCCAGCTCCAATACATGATGTAGATATAGCAAACGGTCTACTTGTTTTTTTATATCTCATAAAGTGAGTAGATCCACACAGACGGCTTTTATTCCTGGCAGACATATTTTAGAAGGAGTGGTGGTTCTTCATGAGACAATATATGAAATGCATAGGAAAAAACTTGATGGGGTGCTTTTTAAAATTAACTTTAAAAAGACGTATGATAAGGTCAAATGACCCTTTCTGCAACAAGTCCTACGAATGAAAGGTTTTGATCCTATTTAGTGTGATAGAATAAAGCAATTTGTGTAAGGTGGGAGTGTGGGAATAAGGGTTAACAATGTTATTGGACATGATTTTCAAACTAGGAAAGGATTACGACAGGGGGACCCTTTATCTCCGATTTTATTTAACATTGTTGCTGATATGTTGGCAATTCTAATTGCTCGGGCTAAAGATGAGGGTAAAATTGGGAGTCTGCTATCACATTTGATTGACGGGGGCATCTCCATATTACAATATGTGGACGATACAATATTATTTTTGGAACATGATATTGCTAAAGCCGTTAATATGAAATTGATCCTATGTATTTTTGAACAGTTGTCGGGTTTAAAGATTAACTTTCATAAGAGCGAAATTTTTACTTTCGGTAGGGCAAAGGAAATGGAGGACCAATATAGATATATTTTTGGGTGCGAATCTAGAACCTTACCGTTGAAATATTTGGGCATCCCTGTTCATTATAGGACACTCCGGTGCGGAGTGGAATCCTATTGAGAGTCGGTTTGCATCCAAGCTGGGGTGCTGGCGGAGTAAAATGTTGTCTTATGGAGATAGATTGGTTTTGATTAACTCGGTTCTTACAAACCTTCCTATGTTCATGTTTACCTTCGAAAGTATCTATGGAAGCTAAAAATTCCTTTGAAAATTAAATCTTTATGTGGTTCCTTAATAACAAGGTGCTTCTAACTAAGGATAACCTAGCCAAACGGAAGTGGAAGGGATGTCAAAAGTGTTGTTTTTGTGATTCCATGGAAACCGTTAATCATTTGTTTATTCAGTGCACTTTTGTGAAGATAATATGGCGTATGATGTACCTTACATATAACATCCCTCCACCAGCTAATGTTACTACTATGTTTGGTAGATGGCTGAATGGTGTGTGGAAAATAAAAAACAGAAGATTCGGATTTGAGTTTCGGCCATTTGTTGGGCTGTTTGGAGAACTAGAAATGATATAATTTTTAACAAACAAAGCGGAACTAATTTTTTGCAGGTTATCCGGCGAGCTGCTCATACAATTCAACAATGGGTTTTCCTTCTCCCGTCGGAGCAGCGGGAGGATATGATTATTGGATGCAACCGGATGCTAGTGGTTGTTCAGGACTTCTATTTCCAGGCTACTGGGTGGCGGCATCTTAATAGAATAGCAAATGCATAGCTTTTCTATTAGCCGTATTTTCGTTTGGTTGATTCATGTATCCACTTTAGCTTTTCCATAATTGTCATGAGTGAGGATGGATTCTTCTAGATTTGATACTATGTTTTTAATAAAGCAAGCCGTGTGCATCTATTGATGCAGAAGCTAGGGCTATGCTCCTTTATCGAAAAAAAGGTGATGCAAATATACATAACCTGGGGCTATGCTCCTTTATCGAAAAAATGTGATGCATATATACATAACCTGGGGTGATGTATCCAGGTGATGCAAATCGAAACAGTCGCGCGGGAGATCCCAACCAGCGTTTTGGAATTTTCCTGGCCACCGGCCGAACCCCGGCCAAATCCGGCACACCGCCACCATGAATCGACCCGTCATTGCTCGCTCGTCGCCCGCCGGCCCCCGGCCCGACTCACCAGACTCGTCCCGCACTCAGGGATGGCTAGAAATGCACTGCCGCCGTCGTGAAATTCGACCTACCACCGGTCATATTTCAGCCGATTCCGGCTCGTCGTGGCCATCTACCGGCCGTTTGCAGGGCTGCACTACACCAGTGAGATTCGATCGGTCGTCCGCGAGCTCCCATGCGGCTGGAGGGGACGGGTCACTAACCGGAGTCGATTGGCTCTACCTTGTGCACACCTGATGCACCATCGTCGTCCGTCGGCCCCACCTCGCCCGCCCCATGTTGACATAGCTGAGGCTACCGCCTGCCTCCAGCTCCTCTACCCCACCGTGGATGCATCGATCTACCGTCAGCGGTCGAGAAGCTCGACGTTGCACGAATGATGTTTGACGTTTTGTCAAAGGTATAATTTCGTTCTTTTCCTATCAGTTTTTGTTTATAATTTTGATTGTAATGTTTTAATTATAATTGACACAACGTTTTGGAAAATGTAGATAAGTTTGAGCATGTGTTCAAGCTCCTATGAGTACACGACATCCGGCGAGGAGTTTGACATGGAAGAGGAAGAAGACATCGCCATGGTTCTCGCATTGCACGCACACAAGAACAAGCAGCCAAAGCATGGCGGTTCCGTTATCGGTTGGCAGATGTTGAAGAGAGAGAGAGAGATAGAGAGAGAGAGAGAGAGAGGGGGGGATGATAAAGACCACCGGCTGAAGTGGATTTCGCATCCTTTCTTTGGGATGCACAGGTCTTGCAATGACATCAACATCCTTCAAAGGTCACCGCTCTTTGCCAAGCTAGCTAATGGAGAGACAACAATGGTGCAGTTTGTTGCCAATGGCCAGAGCTATGACAAAGGCTACTATCTTGCGGATGGCATCTATCTAAAGTGGGCTATATTTGTGATGGCGATCGTCAGCCTCCGAAGTAAGGAAGAAAAAGACTTTCACTATGCATAAGAGGTTGCCAAGAAGGATGTGGAGAGAGCATTTAGAATTTCGCAATCCCAATTTACTATTGTGAAAGGTCTGACAAAGTTTTTGGTAGAAAGAGATCCTTTGTTACATCATGATGGCTTGTGTGATCATGAATAATATGATCATTGAGAATGAGGGTTGTCAAGATGTGGACGTGCATCACTATGAGTAGATGGGGCATCCGGTGCAGGTGCGACGACGGCAAGACCGCATTGCCCGTTTCGTTGAGTGCTACCACGCGATCCGTGATGAATATACACATGATGATCTTCAGAAGGATCTCATGGAGGATGATGGACATGCTGGGGAAACAAAGGAGTTCTGTTCGTCGTTGATTTGAGTGATTAACTATGTGTTTGTGGATGAGCTTTGAGTGTATGTGATGGACATGCTGGGGAAACAAAGGAGTTCTGTTCGTCGTTGATTTGAGTGATTAACTATGTGTGTTTGTTAGCTGGTTTGTGTGCAACTTGATGATGAACTATTTGTGTAATAGTCCCTCCGTTCCTATATATAAGCCATATAGTTTTTTGACAAAAATTTCAGAATATAAGGTTTATTGCGTTGTCCTACTTGTATGGACAATATTTTTGAAGATTTGATTAGGTTTACTTATCTTATGCAAAGTCCTCTGTTAGCTCACGGCAATTACTTACGGTTAATCCTAGCCAAACATGGTGTAATTTTTGAAGGAGATATGCCCTAGAGGCAATAATAAAGTGGTTGTTATTTATATCTTTATGTTTATGATAAATGTTTATATATCATGCTAGAATTTGTATTAACCGAAACATTAGTACATGTGTGATATATAGACAAACAAGAAGTCCCTAGTATGCCTCTTAAACTAGCTTGTTGATTAATGGATGATTAGTTTCATAATCATGAACATTGGATGTTATTGATAACAAGGTTATATCATTATATGAATGATGTAATGGACACACCCAATTAAGCGTAGCATAAGATCTCGTCATTAAGTTATTTGCTATATGCTTTCGATACATAGTTACCTAGTCCTTATGACCATGAGATCATGTAAATCACTTATACCGGAAAGGTACTTTGATTACACCAAACACCACTGCGTAAATGGGTGGCTATAAAGGTGGGATTAAGTATCCGGAAAGTATGAGTTGAGGCATATGGATCAACGGTGGGATTTGTCCATCCCGATGACGGATAGATATACTCGGCCCTCTCGGTGGAATGTCGTCTAATGTCTTGCAAGCATATGAATGAGTTCATAAGAGACCACATACCACGGTACGAGTAAAGAGTACTTGTCGGAGACGAGGTTGAACAAGGTATAGAGTGATACGAAGATCAAACCTCGGACAAGTAAAATATCGCGAGACAAAGGGAATTGGTATTATATGTAAATGGTTCATTCGATCACTAAAGTCATCGTTGAATATGTGGGAGCCATTATGGATCTCCAGATCCCGCTATTGGTTATTGGTCGGAGTGAGTACTCAACCATGTCCGCATAGTTCACGAACCGTAGGGTGACACACTTAAAGTTGGATGTTGAAATGGTAGTACTTGAATATGGAATGGAGTTCGAATATTTGTTCGGAGTCCCGGATGAGATCCCGGACATCACGAGGAGTTCCGGAATAGTCCGGAGAATAAGATTCATATATAGGATGTCATTTTATGTGAATTAAAATGTCGCGGAAGGTTCTAGAAAAGTCCGGAAGAAACCACCAGGAAGGTGGAGTCCACATGGGACTCCACCTCCATGGCCGGCCAAGCCTAGTGGGGAGGAGTCCCAAGTGGACTCCCCCTTAGGGGGCCGGCCACCCCCCCATGGGAGGTGGAACTCCCACCTTTGGTGGGAGTCCTAGTTGGGCTAGGTTTCCCCTCTTATGGAAGGTTTTGGTTCGGGTCTTATTCGAAGACTTGGACACCAACACTTGGGGATCCACCTATATAATGAGGGGCCAAGGGAGGGGCCGGCCACCCCAAGACCACAAGCTGGCCGGAAGTGGCCGGCCACCCCTCCCAAACCCTAGCCCCCTCTCCTCCATATAGCCCGTAGCTTAGCGAAGCTCCGCCGGACTTCTCCACCACCACCGACACCACGCCGTCGTGCGTCGGATTCAAGAGGAGCTACTACTTCCGCTGCCCGCTGGAACGGGAGGTGGACGTCGTCTTCATCAACAACCGAACGTGTGACCGAGTACGGAGGTGCTGCCCGTTCGTGGCGCCGGAACCGATCGTGATCAAGATCTTCTACGCGCTTTTGCAAGCGGCAAGTGAACGTCTACCGCAGCAACAAGAGCCTCATCTTGTAGGCTTTGGAATCTCTTCAAGGGTGAGACTCGATAATCCCCTCGTTGCTACCGTCTTCTAGATTGCATCTTGGCTTGGATTTCGTGTTCGCGGTAGGAAATTTTTGTTTTCTATGCAACATTATCCTACAGTGGTATCGAGCCGTGTCTATGCATAGATGGTTGCACGAGTAGAACACAATGGTTTGTGGGCGTTGATGCTTTTGTTATCTTTAGTTTGAGTACTTTGCATCTTTGTGGCATAGTGGGATGAAGCGGCTCGGACTAATTTTACATGACCGCGTTCATGAGACTTGTTCCTCGTTCGACATGCAACTTGTATTGCATAAGAGGCTTTGCGGGTGTCTGTCTCTCCTACTATAGTGAAGATTCAATTTACTCTTCTATTGAAAACATTAGTATCAACGTTGTGGTTCATGTTCGTAGGTAGATTAGATCTCTCTCGAAAACCCTAAACCACGTAAAATATGCAAACCAAATTAGAGACGTCTAACTTGTTTTTGCAGGGTTTGGTGATGTGATATGGCCATAATGTGATGATGAATATGTATGAGATGATCATTATTGTATTGTGGCAACCGGCAGGAGCCTTATGGTTGTCTTTAAATTTCATGTTGAGTAGTATTTCAAAGTAGTTGTAATAGTTGCTACATGGAGGACGATCATGAAGACGGAGCCATTGACCTTGACGCTACGCCGACGATGATGGAGATCATGCCCGAAGATGATGGAGATCATGTCCGTGCTTTGGAGATGAAGATCAAAGGCGCAAAGACAAAAGGGCCATATCATATCACATATGTTGCATGTGATGTTAATCCTTTTATGCATCTTATTTTGCTTAGATCGCGACGGTAGCATTATAAGATGATCCCTCACTAAAATCTCAAGATAATAAAGTGTTCATCCTTAGTAGCACCATTACCAAGTCTTGTCGTTTCGAAGCATCTCGTGATGATCGGGTGTGATAGATTCAATAAGTACATACAACGGGTGCAAGACAGTTTTGCACATGCGGATACTAAGGTGGCCTTGACGAGCCTAGCATGTACAGACATGGTCTCGGAACACGTGATACCGAAAGGTAGAGCAAGAATCATATGGTTGATATGATGAACACTTTGAGTGTTCGCCATTGAAGTCACACCTTTTCTCGTGATGATCGGGTTTAGGTGCGGTGGATTTGGTTCGTGTGATCACTAAGACAATGCGAGGGATATTGTTTTGAGTGGGAGTTCACCAAGATTTTTAATTATGTTGAATTAAAATTTGAACTCAATTTGTCATAAACTTAGTCTAAACTATTGCATATATATGTTGTAGAGATGGCGTCCCCAATCAATTTTAATCAGTTCCTAGAGAAAGAGAAACTTAAGAGCAACGGTAGCAACTTCACCGACTGGTTCCGTCATGTGAGGATCTTCCTCTCTGGCGGAAATCTGCAATTTGTGCTTGATGCACCGCTAGGTGACCCTCCTGCAGAAGATGAAACCGATGAAGTAAAAGCTGTTTACGCGACTCGGAAAACTCGGTACTCTCAAGTTCGTGTGCCATCCCGTGCAGTCTGGAATCCGATCTTCAAAAACGTTTTGAGCACAACGATCCTCATGAGTTGATGAATGAGCTGAAAGCTATATTCGAGACTCATGCGGCGTGGAATGCTATGAAGCATCGAAACATTTCTTCACTACATGATGGAAGAAGGCAGCTCAGTTAGTGAGCACATGCTCGCCATGACCGGCATGCGAAGAAACTCGATGACTTGGGAATAGTGATTCCTAACAGATGGGGATTAATCGTGTCCTTCAATCACTGCCACCAAGTTACAAGAACTTTGTGATGAACTACAATATAACATGAACAAGGAGTTACCTGAACTCTTTGGCATGCTAAAAGCTGCTGAGATTGAGATCAAGAAAGAGCACCAAGTGTTGATGGTCAACAAGACCACCAGTTTCAAGAAACAGGGCAAGTCTAAGGGAAAATTCAAGAAGGGTGGCAAGAAAGCTGCCACGCCTCCTATGAAACCTAAGAACGGCCCTAAGCCGATGCTGAGTGCTATTTTGC